>CM074129.1:3967962-4567962 GCA_037178625.1 Skeletonema tropicum
AATCGGAAGAATTTTGGCGCAGTGGGGCATTACTTCCACGAAGGAGACGCATGCATCGTTTGAAAGCAGTGTAAAGGAAGTTGCAGCCAACTGCTTCAATGCCACTATTGTTCAAGACTGGAAACCATTTGATACCTCTGTGGTCCTCCCAGTGGACACGATCGAGTCTTTGAAAATATTGTTGGATCATAATTTGAGGCAGGTAACAAAAGGCGATATTGATCGCACAAAGTTTGAGACGAAAGATATGATAAAGGACAGATATGATGCCTTTTTGCCCTTTCCTCCATTCCATTTTGTAAGGGGTGGGTGTCTTGTTCTTAGCCGTCCCTACAAGGAGCTCAGATTAAGTAAAGAGGAACTTGATCCATTGTCACGATTCACCTACATCGAAAGACCTGTAAAGGAATATATGCTTGAGCAGTTCAATCAAGCACCAAATGGTGAATACCCTAGCCATTTTGTTCGCGCCCTCGCGCTTCATGAAGCTGTGAATGGTGGTCATCCATGTCTCTCCTGTGGGAAGGCAGGGTGCCTTCGTTGGAATTCTGCGCTGAGATCCGACTTTTGCAACATCATTTGCGATGAGTGCAACAGCTTTTACTCTTTGTGTTGTATTGCCGGGAGCGAGAAGGTCCGTAAAGTCTTTAAGAACAAAGCCCACTTCAGGGGATCTTACGCGCACTTCCAGCAGCTTCGATCTCTCATGGACAAGGCAAGTCATCAGGAAAGAAAGATGTTTTTGCTCTTTGCCACAAGATCGGCTGATCCTGCTTATCCACGCGGAAACAAGCTTCCATTGTACGCCACTCAGATATTGGGAGCTCAGCCCAACTTGAACAGTGACAGCTTCTCGCCCGACCGTATTCGTATCAAGAGCAACGTAGTATTCGAGCCCATGCTTTATGGAGATGCTTGGTTCTCTGTTGACGTCCCGGAGGACGTTGATGTTGTTGGGTTTTCAATGGAAGTATTCAATGCCCATTTTGACGCCCAGGTTGAAGATAAATCAGCCATTGCACAAAGTGAGCAAAAAGAAAGCCTCTCTGCAAGAAAGATCGAACAGCAAATTGTCAGTATGAAGAAGATGCTAGCTCAGATACAAAGCATCAAGGGCAAACAAAAGCGAGGAAGCAGTCTTCAGGATTGGGAATTAGACTTACTCGGAAGAGAAAATAAACTTGTCAAGAAATTGGATCAGTTAGAAGTTGCGAATGAGTAGGTTCCTTCATATATCAGTGCACAAAATCTGGGGCAAGCGATCCTCGTTTAGCATAACTCTGAGCAGTCACTGTTATTTCAGAGATTTTGAAAGTAGGCACCAAAATAGTTACATGTCAGCAGAACTCCACTTGTAAGCCTCCTCCTTTTTTCTACCCTTACTGTGCAAAGCTTCCAATACTTGATCCTCAAACCCATTCCCACGATCAGTTCCATCCCAACGATAGCCCGGGCGAATCCCATATCTATTTGGTTTGGGAGGCGGTCCTTTATACACTGGCTTCCGACGCACATTTCCAGATAAATCTGAAGACGCATTCTGAGATGTCTGCTGTTCTTCTTGCTGCTTCTTCCAAGCATACATTGCCATAGGATCTCCTTCCCTAATCGCTGCCATTCGTCTTTGTTCCATTTGCTCATCTTCAATACCTCTCGCCAACGTCATGCCCGCAGCAGCCTTCAATTCTCTCAAACGTTGCTCCTCCAATTTCTTTTGGTATGTCCCCTTATTCGCTTCCTGTTGCTGCAATTCCTTCTCGTCCTCTTCACGCTGCCGTTGCAACTCATCTTGCATCGGGGCCACCGCACGTTTCTTGCCACTAACATCTCTGTAAACCGTCTCTCCCTTCTCAGCACCCAGATTATTACGCTCCAATTCCTCACGTTGTCGCTTTCGAATTTTCTTTTCGGCCTTTGCAAAATCAGTGGAAGCGACTAGACCTGCCTTGTGCCCTGATGACATTTTCTTCTCATTTGCGTTTGTGCTACCATAATCGTCGTCGTCGTCGGAGCTAGAATCATGTCGTCTACGCGAAGCTTTTTTATGCTTCCTCGTTTCTCCCTCCGAATCACTGTCATGACGTTGCTTGCTTCGTCGCTTATAACCATCACTTTCAGTGTCCGAATCATGACGTCTCCTACGGGAGGATGTGTGTTTATCACGACGTCTATTTCGCCTCCTTCGTTCGTCACCATCACTATCAGAGTCGGAATCATGTCGCCTACGTGAAATTACTCTTCGCTTTTCATCATTCCCTCCTTCAGAATCACTATCATGACGTCTCCTACTCGTCTTGTTGCGACCACCACCACCATCCTCCTCCTCCTCATCAGAATCATGTCTTTTACGACGTGAATGAGTGTGCTCCTTCCCTCTCTCCCCATCGGAGTCACTATCATGACGACTCCTACGCCGCCTATCATGATTATCGTCGCTATCAGAATCGTGTCGCCTTCGTGACTTTGTTTGCTGCTTTTCATGCTCTCCCTCGGAAGAAACGCCATCATGACGTCGTCTACGGGATGATGACATATTCCTTCGTTTAATGACATGTTCGTCTGTCGATTCATCATCGCTATCATGCCTTCTTCTCCTACGTTGTTGATGAGATTTAATATTACCATTTGCACCGTCATCACTCTTGTCTGATTCAGAATCATGACGGACTCTACGATTATTACGCTGTGCAGCACCATTCAAATCATCATCAGTACCACAACCATTGGGTTGATTCTTTACAGGCACAAATCCCCCTGCAACCCGCTGCTGTTGCTGCACTCCATCACCCTTGATTAATACCACACCATCATCATCATTATTATTCACTCCCTCTACAACCGTTGGTCCATCCTCCTCATCCATGCCAAAATTATCATTAGATCCAGGTATTAATTCCTGAATGTCGTCCATATCTTGGATGGAGGATTGATGATATCCCCTCTTATTATTATTCGCGCCATCATCATCATCATTTCCACCACTACAATGATGATTGTTGCGCTTCTTTTTCTTCTTTTCCTTCTTCCTCTTCTTTTTATTATTAGCAGCATCGTTGTCATCATGATCGTAATAATCATTGGTGGAGGCGCCTCCCCCATATTTGGAGAGGTAGGCTAGTTTGGATGACATTATGACTGTATGATGTAATATCTAATAATAATTATGTTGAATTGTGATAGATTTGCAACATCCTCCACCAATTGACAACTATCTCCTGGCGGCTGGCGGCTTGTTGCTGTTGATGGTTGCTCGTCGGCTGTGTTGATTGCATATGTAGATGTTTTGCGGTTTATGGTGGAGGGCTCGTTGTCGCTTTGGCTCACCCTCCTCTCGACTTTGATGCCGTTTGAAACACGATGAGACACAACAAGTTCCTCAAAGCCCCAAACTTGCAAGTTAGAGTAACTACTGCCTATTTATACTAACAGCAACTCCTGGTCCTCATTCTTGGATCCTTACTGTGCTTTCTTTCTCTTTACGAGTCATTGTGCTTGATTGTGGCGAAGAAGCAGGCTGTTCGGCAGGATGATCGCATCAAAAACATGCGAATCGTTTTCTACGTTCCCTCTATGGAAATGGGAGTGTGATGTGAGTGGATATATACTTATTAGTGGTAGTGGAGTCCCTCGCTTGCCAAGAAGTTCCATGTGACGAATGAGGGAGGAATCATTGACCCAGTATGGACGTGTAATGGCAATGCATCCATTGGATCAGATCCTGAGGCATTGGTGAAGTGAAGCTGAATGGAAGATCAGAGGTGTCTCAGGCTCAGGCATCTTGATGCGAATGCCTCCAGCTTCATCCACTTTGGCTTAGGGCCACAGTGTTCTGAAGAGGGATAGGAATGAACCTTTTGCCATTACATGTCATTCTTCTTTATGTCGAGTGCAGATGAAACGAATATGTTCAAGGTGTCTGGGTTTGAAGAGGCTTGGACTTGGAGTTAGAGATCCGCCGCACTTCCTAACTCATCGACCATGTACTACTTCTGCGTTAACTCACCGTAGATAGTGAATTATCAATAATAAATCGATCGAGCTTAAAGCTTTGTTAGAAAATTACTCTCTATAATCTAGACAAGTACACATCACTTTTGTGTTTCTTAGGCTCCTGGAAACCGCAATGGTAGTCATACCATCATCCAAGAAGCCTCAGTGAGGCTTCCTGGGGAATTTGGTCATTTTTGACACAACTCATTCAATCATATTATGATCGTCGTCGTCTACGTCGAAAACGAATACTACCTTCTGAGTCCCTGCGAGGTGGAAAGTATGATGTGATATAGTGTCGAGATCGAAGCACTGGAGCTGGAGAAGATTCCTCACGACTGCTATCGGACTCTACTCGAGAGGAGGAGCCATCTCCATCATCATTATCATCACCGTTGTCATCCGATCCAACATCGATATCTGTTTCGTCTGCATTGGTGGAATAGGCGTCTGAAGCAGAAGTATTTGACCGCCGTCTGATTCGCAAGTTGGGGAGCCGTGCACGCCGACTTCGTCTAGCACGATGTACCCTACGAGCGACAATAGCTGATTCCATACCAGCGATCCATCTTTCCTGATCTATAGTTGGTCCGTCAGCCAATTGAGCAAAGTCAATGTGCAATAGACTCCTATCCTCAGGCAGGAGCTCATCTTCATCGGTGTTGAGTAGTTGGGTGACTTTCTGAAGAATTTGTTTGTGTTGAGGAAGGGATCTACCATCTGCTTTGTAATGCACTGTACAATTACGATAAATCCATTGTTGATGTGTCAGAAGGAGAAGCTGTCGCATAAGTCCACTGGCCCAAGTCGAAGGTTGAACGAAAGTATGAATTGTGGATAGATACTGTGCTTGTAGGTGAACCAGACGCCTACTGATGCGACCCTCCACAAAATTATCCCATCCAAGGGTGTCGTGTATTTCTGCAAATTCAATATGCTCAGGGTGTCCATCGATAACATCGTACATGTCCAATTCACCGTGTCCAAGGAGATACTCTTCAATAAAATGTTGTAAGTAAGGATCCGTATCGTTATCTTCCATCCAGTCGCTGAGGTCCTCCACTGCTGCTCGAAGGCTCGCTAGACGACCCGGATCACTACATCTTGTAATGTGTGAGGTACTTTCATTGAGACGGCCACAGCTGGGGCAGATATTCTGAACAGAGCTATCCATCTTCGAGAGTTGTCTGTTGGTACCACAAAAGTGTGATACATGTTTCGCTATCCAGCCAGTAAACATGGAAGGGAAATTCTTCACTGCTTTGTCCATACCTTCCCAGAAAATCAGATCAAAATGTTGGGATGACACTATATCTCGGGATTCAAAGAGATGTTTAGCGGAGGTATATCCGTGCCAGTCGTAAATTGCTGCTATCGGAGAGCCACTAATTTTTCCAAACCCATTATATGCCCGAACATGCTCAAATGGAAAGGGGGATGTAATGAAAGTGTTGGTTTCCAAGGCGTGAAGCAAGGCTTGCTTTGCAAGTCTATCCATCTCGATATTCCAGATCTCTTGACGTGTGTAGGTCGAAACATGCCGATAGTCATCCACGTGAGATTCCACTTTTTCAAAGGAGATGGGGAATGGAATTCCTCGGAGATATTTCTTGAAGAGAGAGAGGACATCTGCTTGAGTCTGATTTTCCACAAGATCCAAATGCGGTTTATTACCATGATGAATGACGCCGGAGTTGTCAAACCAAAGCTTCACTGGAGATACTATTTCGCTATTTGCTGGAAGCAACGTAGAAGCAGCCCGAAGGAGCAATGCTAGTGCCATTCCCCCAAAGATTTCTCCCCGATAGTTTCCTGCGAATGGAGATTCCTCTGCCCACGTGCCAACCATTTTCCGGTTAGAAACAGTGCATATTAACATAAAGGCCGCAGAGCAAACGTCAGTGCTGATATCCTTCATGAATGAACCGTCTGCGGCACCTTCCACGGTGCCTTGCATGAGTGCCTCTATTAGCCATGAGCCATCACCGTCTATTTGCAGATCTTCCCATAGACTGTTGTTTCCCCATGACTGCAATACGGCCAAGATGGAAGATGGAGTCGGAGGAGGTGGTGGAAGATAAGTAGAGCAAATAAGGCTAACCGTAGTCTCATCCACGATACGCACACTCGCTGCGTGAGTAAGATTGTTGGGTCGGAGGTGGGAGCTATAATGCCAAATGAACTGAGGACGTCGTGCTGTACCCCCATCCGACGGAATAAAATGATCATACGCACGTATATTTCCATCTTCGTTCCAATTGTACCTCACAATGAGATTATCCTGCTCGTTCCAAAACCAATCAATATTGGGGTCCAGGCAACGTAGAAAACCAAGGCTGGTAGGAAGGCGATATGTAGGTGAAGTTAATGTTCGAATTGCAGTTCTCCACAGAGTGACATCGGCTCCAGTAGGTTTCTCAAATGGATACGTTTTCTTTCTGGAGAAGCCTTCCGATCCATCAAGAAGTAGAACGTTCACCTTTTGCCCATCACAAAGAAGTAATTCGGAGAGAAAAAAGATGCATTTTCTCTTCCGAACTCGATTGAGGCGGACGAGTTGCTGTTTCGAAAAGTGGTTGGATTCTATGAACCATCGCATCACAGATTTGTCACCCAATCGAAATGGTTGAAAGGTGATAGTTTTGTCCAAATCAAGACGAATTCCGAAATGTGCCAGCAATTCCCACAGATCCTTCCACCAAGATGATGATTCAACAAGATAGCCATAACGTTCAAAGGAGTACTGGAAGGGATTCCCATCGAGGCCCAGATCAATGCTAAACGCTTCAAAAGAATAGAGCAGGAGTTGGCCTTCTAAACCTGAGTCACCCCAGTATCGTTGAATCCAAAAGATTTTCAAGCCAAGGCGCTCAACATTAACATCAAAGATACCCAGACCTTGATATTTCACTGGGAGGTGCCGAAATTCAGTACGAATGTTTCGATTCACTCGTAGATATGGAAGTGCTTGGAAGAATACTTTTGACAGTGCTTTATCGACAACCTTCGGAGATTCACATACAGTGACTAGATTCCAACAGAGACGAGGTTTGAGATGGATATTGAGACTGAGAAATCCGTCAGCTGGAGGGAGATGCGCCGAGGATAGTTGATCTGCCCAAGAAAGACCTTTCTTTTTCATTTCGTCCAATTGTGTCCTTTGATTTCCATCCGCTGCGACGAAGGTTCCTAGGGCTTCACAAGCTTGATCGGGCGGGATGTGTGCAATGGGAAGCGATGGGCCATTATGTTGTGGAATTACCAATGCCGTTTGGGGGAGATCTCGGTGAGGTTTGATGTATGCACGTCCATTCTTGTATCCATATGAAACTACCGACACTTTACATTTTGCTTGTTTGCAATGTCCACCCGTTGCCATGATGATAAAACCCCAACATGTGATCGCTGCTTGAATTTGATTGAAGAACTCAGTATCTGATAGTCGACGACGTTTGGATCTAACGAGGAGATCAGTGTCGTCTACATAAATGATGGCAGCCAGCATGAGACGAAGACCTGTCCAAGAGGAATAAATCGGCTGACAATGTCCCATTCGACGGTATGCATTCGTCTGTAACAGTGATGTGACGGAAAATGATGGCGCCGCAGCACTACTACCTTGTCCCATTCCCATCATTGGCTTATCATCAGAACCTTGAAAGGGAGAGTCAGACAAACCGAATCCTGTCCTCAAATGCCATCCCATACATTGCAGAGCGACCAGCATCATTTTGACCTGAGAGTTTGGCACTCCCGCTGCTAGCAGTGAAATGGATGACCACCCGTGGTACAGCGCATCATAACAGTCCCCAAGATCTACTGAAGCCACTGCATAAGGCCAATGCAGGGTGCGATGAATATCCTGATAAAGTATTCGGTTCATGGTAGCATTCTTGGCTCCAGAGAAGGCTTTCGCATGTTGTTCCAAAGGTAGTAGATTCTCACGATTCAGATTCCTCATCATACGTTGAGCAAAGATAACCTTCAGGACGTAATTGAAATCAGCCTCAAAAAGACAGATGGCTCGAAGTTTATTGATGAAGACAGTACCCATTTCTTTCTGCAGTAAAACTATCACTGTATGTAGCCATCGTTTAAGTGGCCAACCAAGACGAATCGCAGTATTCAGTTTTGCTACTTGGAGGGAGGTGAGTTCCTTGTCGAAAGCTGCACAGACGTAATGGTCGTAATGTATATTGGAGTACGACGATTGAGTGTCGATTCGACAATGCTTCCACCAATATTGAAACTCCTCTTCCTCTATGTAAGGATCCAAGCCGAGATGTTGTGTCTTTTGATACAGGGAGGCTGCTTCTTGGAACAAGGCCGCCACTTCCGGAGGAGTATCAGGAGGAAACTCATACGTACCATGAAGGATTTGTTGAACTGCTGGACCATCTCCAAGGTGGCCGATGTCAGACAGGAAAGGCTCTGAGGCAAGAATAGATCGATGCCCAAGTTGGTATCTCTCACGAATACAATTGCCAGTTTCAGTTTCAACATCCCCACGTGTTGTGTACCGCGGGGAGAATTCCGGAAAATCTTCATCTGGCACTATAACTTCACATAACGGTGAAGCCCGAGGTTTCCCCATCTTCAACTTCAGAGTTTTGAATTTCTTCTGTCTCGCCTCCTTCTTCAAAATCCGCTTGACTTCGTCCGCTGCTTCGTCATCCCCTCGTTTCTTTGCTGCTGCCAATCTCTTTTGCAGCATACGATTTCTCAGCATGGGCGCATCATCACGTAGGGCTTCAAGAAGTTCTATGCAAGCGAAGCGTTCCGTCTGTGCTTCGGCAATGGTGATGTCCCGAGGTTCAGGAACGTCTATCGCTCGGCATAGTTTGAATAGATTCCGACCGTCAGGTACCTTCCCTTGCTTGAAGCGAATAACTCTATTTAGACATCGTAGCTTCCGAAGAACGACAGAAACTTCTTCACAAAAGTCAATATTCCGATTCCCACCTCTATTACACTCCCGTTCAGCACAACGTTGATGTTCCGTTTCCTGCACATCCCATCGATTGAGGAGGACGAGTTTCTCTTCTTTGGTGAGAGCTGTGGAATTTGCAATAGTATCCAGTCGTTGCCTCATATTGTGCCGCTCATTCAGTTCATTCAATCTCTTGTTGTACGCCGTCCGTAGACGGGGAACTTTACTCCGAACCCCACGCCCTTGTGGGCGTGGCATATGAGGAAGATGGGTGCCTAAAACCGATGGAGCATGGAAATCAAACACCAACAGACGATGGTCCCCAACGTGGGCGCCGTGAGCAGCTGCATATGCATTTGTACACAGAATCCCCTCGGTAGCAAACATTGTCATCAGAGGTTTACGTCCAGATTCATGAGAGTTCGGTAGGTGTTCTCCATTGATACGTTGAAATTGACATGACATCTGCAAATCCTCCTCCTGCAGACGCGTTGCTAGACCGTCTCGATATACGTCTTCATTGAAGTCACCAACTAGAATGATATTGTCACCCTTCTTTTTCCATAATAATAGCTGTTTGACCAATTGTTGAATGAAGTATTTGCATGGATCTGTGAAACAACCTCTACCCCGAAGGTATCGCTGTCGTTGGCTGTATACGGTGTAGTTGCGGTGACGTTGGTTTCGACGACCATATCTCGATGAAGAGGGAGGATTATAGGCACAAATCAGCCAAGTGGCGTGTGCTTCGGTACCAAGACGCATATAGCACCATTGTCCTAACGAATCATCGTCCATTCCTTTCTTAGAAGCAAAGCCGGAAGTTCTGCCAGTAGCTAGAATTGAGGTCCCCCCAGGTTGAGTTCTACCATCGGAGCCAGACAGCCTATCGTTCCGATTGTAGGCTACACTGCAATAGCGTTCTTCCCCAATACCAAAGACGTCATCAAACTGCTGATCTGATGTTGACATGTCCCATTGAACACAGTTTTCAACGCTGCAATAAATATCTGACTGAAACTTTTTCCGAGTGGTTTCTATCCTGCCTATCTTCTCATTTCCTCTTCCTTTAGTGAACAGTTGCAGGCCATTAACATTATTTAAAATGATACGCAGGGTATCATGTGTTTTCGGAGGAGGAGGAAGGCCATGTGAATCTCGATCTTGTGTCGCTAACATTTCTTCCAAGTAGTCCACTTGATCGTCAACATCTCGTTTTGCTGCCTTCCGAGTATTAATCGATGGGAGAGGGGGACTTGAATGTTCTTTCTGTCCTCCTTTTCTAGATGCCCAAAAGAGTTCCTTATAGGTGGGTTGTGCTTTTGCTAGAAATCGCTTCTTTTTGTTCCGCCACACGCCTGCCCGGGATTGGGAATGATACCGAGGAGACCCTGACGGAACTGAGTGTAAGTCACTGCGTTCACCACTAGAGACACTCATACTAGAGGCCGCAGAACTGACGCTCATTATGTAGTCGTCCGACTTCGATCCATCGCAGACACGAAGGCTGGAGGAGGATCTTGGCCAGGACGATTACCCGAAGCGTGGTCATATTCATTGTAATCACATTTGTCGAAAATACGGGAAAGGAAGCTTCCAGCTGATATGATGACTGTTTTAGATGATTTACACCAAAGTAGAAAGAGCAATTGCTCTGTTGGGATCAATTGTGATGTGATAGATTGTTTGCTTTTCAATTGCACAAGACAAAATTTGAATTTGGCACGCCTCCGGCTGTCGGCGATATAATTGCTTAGTTCAAATTTGTACGATGATCTCCACACCAAGACAAGGCGATATAGACGATAGGGGGTTGGTTCTCCCACTGTCAATAGAGCATCTTGGAGCTGAAAAACGGAATCCATAGCAGATCTCAACGCCATCGTCAGCGCGAGGTCGATGTCCCTGAACTACTAATTCCTACGTAGAATCTGATATTTTTTGTTATTTTGTTATTTCCATCCTAAGGCCACACGTTCGATAATTCCACGCGGAAATTATTTTTTATCAATAATAAATCGATCGTAGTGCATTAATGGCCTCTCGTCATCTCCTTGCTATTGCCCAGTTGCATCTGCGATCTACTACATGAACAAGTTGGTTAGATTTGAGTTTGGAGGTGAAGTGTATATTATGCGTCATCTGATACTGATAATTGGTTCTGGTTTCTACTTACCTATCACTGCTGGAGGGTAGGTGTGGTCCAGTCGTGATATTGCCAGCTTGGAACTGGAACAGGCGTCTTATACGCAATAAGACATTCTTCATGACGTCGTGAACGTGAGCAAACGCAAACCCCTTGTCCCCTTGCTTGATGTGTACATGAGGAACGAATTGATTATGATGTAGGAAAAAAGTGTAAGATTGTCGACAATAGCTGTACCCCTTAGCTAGTTATGTGTGGCAGCCCTGGATCCAAGCAGGTCCGCAGCAATATATATGTAGAAGAAATGGACCTTTGCCGTGCCTCGCCCCAAATTAGTCGAAAGGATACCACGTGATACGACACACATGAATTTTTGAACGGTCCCACGAAAATTTGAACATCCCACCCACGAAATTCAAAATTCTCCCATTCTCCTCACAAATTTGGAAAATTTGGTGACCATCTTTCCTCTTTCTCCCACTCTGATACAATTTTTGGTGACAATTATCCAATAGTACACCGACTTCCAGCCGGAGGGAGGCTTATGTACTTAGCCAAATGTCGCTCATTTGGCTACGTCCACCGAAGCCGCGTGTAGAGAGAGAGAAGGGGCAAAATCGAGTACAAGCTGTGTTTTTTAAAGAGAAGCGGTGACTAGTCATAATGGGGTACTCGTTGAAAGGCAGCACGATGATGGCAACGTCGGAAGAGGATTCTAAAGGGACTGCGGCCCAGCGTGCGTCAGAGGGTGACAGAAGAGACGACGGAGATGTTGACATTCAGCGCACATCATCTCATGGATTCAGTCAGCCGGCAGCAGATCGAAAAGATCAAGAAGTAGTAGTTGTGGAGAGGACACTTAATCCTTCCGACAGTGGCGCCTCTATCTCTTCCATGAATGTTGTTTCGAACGATAATTACAAAAAACAAGAGAGTCAGGAGGTTGGACCTTCTGAGTCTCGTGTTGGATCTTCACAATCACTCGAGGAGATTGAAAGACGGCAGGAAGAGACATCACCGTATCCTCCGTGTAACCCTTCCTCCAGTTCCAAAGCGGCGCAGCATGGCAGTAACAACAGCAACCGAGAGAAGGCGTCTCCAGTTTCGTCTCATCGATTTGTCGATTCACAAACAACTTCAGTTCACAAACAACACGTTCCTCCTGTACGCCCGCCAGCCATTGGGTTTCGACCGTCACAACATCCGCATGGTGGCTATCGTCCTGCGCCTCCATCGTGGCAGCATCATTATCATCCTCATGATCCTCGATACCATCATCCTCATCACCCACCTTATATGGGTGGTCCTGCACCTGGTCAGCGATATTACGGCTACTCGACGCCTCGTCGAGGTCATCCGCCACCTGTATATCATGCGACGCCTGCACGTAGTGTTGTTGGATCAAAGGAAGGGGTAAAGTCTATACCGTCCAATGTTAAAGATGCAAATCTAGCTAGTATGGAGGGCAGGCGTGATGAAACTCTTCCTTTAAAGAAGAGGAAGATGGTAGGTTTCCCTGGTGAGAGAGGTGATCGTATTGGCGCCATTAAGGCAATCTCGGTAGATGACCATGAAGCAGAGCAAACAGTCAATGAATCTGCAGATGGTAATCATCATCATGGTCATGATGAACACACTTATCCAGAGCATCAATCTTGGGAGGAGGAGCAGTACGCTCATTACCATACACCTCGATATGGTGGCCCCTATCCTCCTCCGTATCACCACCCCCAGCATGGCCACTATTATTCGCCATATCATCCACCTGAATCTGATTACTATTCGCCTCCACCGCATCGCCATAGTCACCATTATCGACAAATTCCACACGATTATCCGCATCATCGTCACCCTCGGCAGCATACACCTGTTTCTCTAATTGACGAAGATTGCGGTAGCAATAATGATGTACCGACAAACGATAAGACAGCGGAGAGTGCGAAGCAAGAACGCTCCTCAAGCCTGGATAAATTAGCTTCCGCTGCGGGTACACTTGAAATTAGATCGGAAGCGAGTGTCAAGTCAGAGGGAGAAGATGAAGAGAGTGGTGATGACGACACGGCTGGCAAGAAGGAAGAAGATAATAGGAAATGCATCCCCATCTGTACCTCGATGCTGACAAAGTTTCTTACACAAAAGGACATGGTCTTGCTTCCAGCCTTCGCTGAGATTGTGAACTTTCCTGAGTACCTTCCAGAAAAAGCTAGTCCATCGAAGAAAAATGGGAAGAATAGTCCAACGAAACAACCATCAGAGAAGCCATGTGTAATGTGCGGAGTGACGTGCATCTTTGCAGGAGCAGCCCCTTCAAGACTTCACGCTCAAATGAAACAGCCCATCATACCCAAACAAAACAAAGGTCTGTGCAATTCCTGTGATGGAAAGACGTGGAACTTTACAGAGTTGAACGCACCAATAAAATGGTGTAAGGGCTGTAAGAACTTCCGATCACTACGGAACTTTGGTGACAAATATAGAGCGACCAAGTGTGTTCGTTGCCGGCAGAGGCAAAGGGATAATTATGCTGAGTTGAAGCGGAAACGCGACGCGCAAGTTGAGGGAGCAAGTCTGCTCGTGCAACAAAAGTCGGGGTGGGGAAGTGGAAGTGATGAAAGCGAGAGGGGGTCGCCTGAACTTGATGCTGCCATTGCTTTAGCAACCTTAATAAGCTAAATCTTAATGTTGGAGCTCATCTGCTCTTTTGAATCAACGATTGAAATGTGTCTACTTTGTTGTATGTAAATAGTATGATTTTGTTCTACTTATCAACCATCCAACGAATGCATCTTCGAGTAACTTCCTCCAAGAACAGCTACTCTCTAGCGACGACCACGACCCTTCTTCGTAGTGGATTGCTGAGTCAAATACTGATACATGCTATTATTTCCACTCTTTCGTCCACGCTTTCCTCCACCTCCTCCACCAGTATCATTGAATAGGTTATCAGCAATTTCTTGCTCACGCTCCAGCTCTTGCTGCTGCATTTCAAGCTGACGCTGACGTTCCGACTCTTTGGGCAGAACGGATATCAAACGAATCGTTGGCAAAGTCGCATTGAGGCTGCTTGAATTGAAGCTAGCATACTTGGGCTCCGACGAAGAAAAACCAGGAATGATGTGATTTTTACGAAAGCGTTTGAAGTCCTTTCCTTTGCGTGCACTCCTTCCAAGACGAGCTGTGACAGCTGGTTTTACGTATGGACGAACAACTAAGCCGGAAACCTTTTGAGTCTCAGCTGCCACCATGGGATTTTCAGTCTCAGTTTCATCAATTGCCTTTCGGTAAGCTTTGCGACTTTTGGGAGCGGCAACGAACCAGCCATCTGAGGTGGTTGGAAGAGGGATCCGCTCTTCTGGTAAGCCCGGTTCATCGTCAGATTGAGCGTCCATGTTTGCATCGAATGACACATCACGACTTTCCTCAACCGGTTCAGTCTCCATTGGATTGTCCTCTTCTTGTGGGGCCTCCTTTGGTGGTTCCTTGCGACGGCGCTTCTTTTCGGGT
Organism: Skeletonema tropicum; assembly: GCA_037178625.1. Classification (NCBI taxonomy): domain Eukaryota; phylum Bacillariophyta; class Thalassiosirophyceae; order Thalassiosirales; family Thalassiosiraceae; genus Skeletonema; species Skeletonema tropicum. The sequence goes on from CM074129.1 coordinate 3,982,533, forward strand.
GGTCTATCTTCTACCGCCTTTTCGTCGATTTCTTCCGATACCTCCTTATGCGTTGTCTTTGCGCGCTTCTCTCCCGCATGCACTGGCGCTTCGCCCTGGATTGCTTCCTTCTCCATTGGCTCTTGCTGCACCTCTTCTTGACCAGTTTTCGCATCATCAACGACTCCGCTCGTTTCTACATCCGCACTACCATTCCCATCTGCTTCCTTGGTTAATTCTTTTTCCATCCCGGCATCCCACCCTTCAATCTTTTCAATCACTTCCTTCTTGGCATCGAGCAGCAAATCACCCTCACCATCATTGCGAGTAATAGCTTGCGCCAAATGCTTTGCAGAAGTCAACCTAACATCATTCCGCTTATGCAACCAAGTATTGTACGGCTTGCACTTGCTCGATTTACTATCCACGAGTACCAACACCATCTTGGCATCAATCGCAATCTGTTGCTGAGTATTCCACCACTTATCAAATTCGGCTTGGGACGAATCGGGAGCATCATATACTTTGAGGATTTTGGCACCTGCGGATTGAGCCAGTGGTCCGTTGTCATCTTCCATCATGACGGCGACGCAGTAGCCTTGCAATGCTTTGCTTTGATCACCGCTGTAGCGTAGTGCATCTAGCTGCGATGTCCCCTTGGGCCTGTTAGGTGAGAGTGAATTAGAAAGAATGATCACAAAAATGAGATCATGATCATGATAAAACCAAAGACACAAACGCACGACAAGGACACAACATAATAATTCAACACAACGATACTCACGGATAATCCTCTTCCCTCGGCAGCACATCACCCAACTCCTTCCTCCCCAACAACCGATCCACATACTCCAACGAAACCACACTCTTCCCACTAGCCCAGGCCGTAATCGCCTTGGCATTCCCCTTCTTCTCTAACGCTACCAAATGGGTCGATTGATTCACATCCCATTGATTGTGCAATGCACCAATGTAGTGCAGTGAGTCAATGTAGGATTGTAAGGTTGATTTGGGTGATATGCTGGAGAAGGTGAATTGGAGTGGGAGGAGGGTGAGACGGATGGCGGATCCGACTGCTCCTAGTAGAATGATGACGTGTGGTGGTTGTGATGATGATGGTGATGTGGTGGTGGAGTGGGATAGGGGTAATAGTGTGACTGATTTGTTGGGTTCGACCTTTTGAAATTTTGGTGTAACCGACACCGACGATCCGTTATTGTTGTTGTTACTACTCAACAGACGAACCGCCTGAGCCTGCCCATCCGTCAATGTCACATAATTGATGGACTTATCATTGGCACCCTCATCGTCAGTTTCATCACCCGTTTCGTCTCCATCCCCTTCCTCCTTGGCTGCATCGGTATTACTTGTTCGGGGAGTAGTTGCGTTTATCAAATCTTCGTCTACTTGAACAAATGTCCCTATCATATTTATAGTGATATTGCATTTTATGATATCATTAGATCATTAGCTTCGATACAGAATTTCATTCTAAAGGCAATGAACAACACTCTATATGATAATGCACACTGAAACACAACAACACCACTCACCAAATTTACTCCCCAAATCTCTCAACACACAAATAACCCCACTCGGTGAACTATCACACGCGGCAATCTCTTCTGGAGTTGATGGAGTTCCATACTCCATCATGACACGATCATTTAGAATTTCAGGTCGATTGGAAGTAGTTGGTGGTGGATTTTTGGAGAGGAGGTGGATTGAGGCGTGTTTGCGTGATACGCACTTCGAGGGCAAGAAGATAGAGTGAGATGTAATTCAGTTTAGAATTTATTGAGTTCGAAATCATGCCAATAACAAATTGATGGTAGAGCAGCAATATAAGCGATAGATATAACGAACCTTATCATCAATCGTCACAGCAGCATTCTTCCTCCCCACAACCAACAATTCACCCGAAGCATTGAGATTGTCATCTGGTATTGCCGCGGGGCCTTCATTATTTGGTGGTTCAATTGTGGCTGCAGTGGCGAGGCAGGCGTGGAGTGAGTCATTGGTGGGGGTGGGGGGAGAGTTAGGGACTCCGATTACTTTGTCGATGCGTAGGAACATGGCTATTCAATGCAATGCAACATGCAACAACAATCCTTCATGCTGATTGTTTTATGGTATATTACAATTTCGAGATCATTTGATTTTTACCCCCCTACAACTATAAAATCTTCCTATTGAATTCCTTCGTGATTCCACGTAGAAAAAATTATCGGGGTGAAAATAAATTATTTTCTGTAGAATTTTAGCGTAGGAATTCGATAGGAAGATTTTATAGTTGGGGGGGGTAAAAATCAAATGATCTCGAAAATAGTATCTACTCCATTGTCCAGCAAATCTCCGGGGTGGTATTTTTGCTATTTGAATTTTTATCGACGCTATCAAAATGTTCAAGGAAATATCATTTACATTGCTTGTCGTTGTCTCACTATCTATCAATCTGAAACGCATGAGAGGGTACAACTGTTGTAAAGACAAAGTAATATCCATAGTGAGTTTTAGAGCGCGTTTCAGCGCGATGAGATTGAAATTTCAATCTCATCCAGTTTGCTAGTGTATACTTTTTACACTGCGCGCACTATCTAGATAATTAGTGACATAATCTGTAAGCACTAGTTGTTTGGCACCCTCACAGCACCACTTTCGCACTCAGAGACTTAGATGCTACCCATCCCCCTCTCTCTAGAGCTACAAGAGCAATCATGACACGGTCCCGTGAAGACATGAACGGCTCTACTGGCGTCCAGTACCCCTGCCGGCTTTCATGCCATAAGCAGGAGGTTACTATTAAACGATGTCCGGCCGCCGGAAGAGAAGCCGTGTCGACGGAGAAGATGATGGCAGCGATGTCGATGTCGATGCCGATGCCGATCATGTGGAAGCCACAAATCAAAACAGTGGTGGTGAAGGGAATCTAACCTACGGTGATGATGATTTAGAATTCTTCACGGGCGATCATGATGACGATAGCAATAGAGATGACCAATCGGTTGACACAGTTGATAGTCGTGTAGATGGAATCACAGAAGGAGATGGTTTAGAGATGGAGGAGCCGCCATCCATTGAGCATTGGCGAGGAATGGAACTGGATTCCGATACGAACAAATTCCGTTTCGTTGGTACCAACAACCAAGAAGCAGCAAAAGATATCCCGGAAGTTGACCAGTATATGAAGATCCGTCCTCGAGATACAAAGCGAGTGCGGGTGTCGTTTGCTAATGCACGACAGTCAATGGTATTGATCTTAAAGGACGAATACGATGAACTGTACAAGGCGTTAGATGAATTGGGCACACCAAAAACCATCGATGGGATTTATGAGCGCCTTTTCGGAGAAGGTAGCCGTTTGGTCCAGACATTATGTAGGGAGTTGGACATGGAGTATTACGATGTCTACAAGTTCCTAGCAACTTTTTACTTTGCAGCAGAGTTAGGAAAACCACCCAAACATCTACAGGACCACCCCAACATCAAATACGATGACTATATGGATGAAGCAAGTTTGAATGCTATCTGGCGAAAGATTGAAGTTGCAGGCAAGGACGGAAGATCAATGTACTTCTGGCAGGAAGTTGAGAATGCTTTAAATGAGGATTGTCGTGACCTCTTCCTTCGATCAGTAAATTCAAGCACAGGCGGAACATAAAATAACAAGTTGCGTATTGCACTGGATGATGATAAAGTTCATTTCCAATTCAGTTCTCTTAGTGTTAAAAGGGACAAGAACCACTTGTGTGGAATGGCTGGACACATGCATGCGAGAAGTGGCGTCAAGGGAATGACTATAGACTCCGCAGTGTCGGCTGCCACTGGATTTCCTCTATGTTTCCGAGTAAGACGCCAGGGAGAGACGGAGAGAGATAACTACGATTATATGCTCAGGTTTATGTTCCAGCATAGGTTCACTGTCGGCGCTGCTAGAGATGTTGCTCTAGAAGGAATTGTGTTCTGTTCCGATCGTGGGTATTGGAAAGTGCCCGTCATGCTCCTAATCCTTGGACTTTCTGGTACTATCTTTGGTACCATAATGAGGAGTTATTGGGCGCCATACACTTACGATCAACCTAAAGAGCGCCGGGGTAAGCGAGAAATGATAGACACGAAGAAAGGTCGTTCATGCTTTGTTGCGTATGGCCGGTGGAAGGATAGCTTGCTGAAACTCATGGCGTACAGAAGTGGCACGGGTCAAGTATCACTTGCCATGAACAGTGATTGCGATGAAGACGAGGGCGTTACGTTTGAACTCGTCTTCGCAAAGAATGGTGACGAAAGGTGGTACAAGGATGACACTTTATCTCCTAGTGATCGCATACTCAAGGCATTCCAACCAGTCGATGGCGCCGAGGTCAGTGAGGACGACTCCGACAACATTAACTTTCACTTGAAGACGATATTGCCTGTCGAGATGCTTACGTGTGCAGATCTCGACCTTGTATGGTTCATTCTGAGGATGTTCTCTTTCACTTCATCTGCAACAGAGGCTGCACTCAAGCATTCTGCTCCATATCTTCCACACGAATTTCCTCAACGAGCCGCATTTGAGAATGTTCTTGGATACGCAGGCCACGATGAGCTGATGAGCACACCAACGCCTGCTAACGCTGATGACATGAGTGTTGACAGCACATCATCTGACGGGGTAAATGCTCCAATCAATGCACAACTTGTGTCAAAGATAATGAAGTTGATGAGACGACCGACTCAACAGACTGTCGATGATTGTGCCAAAGAAGCAAGCAGAATCTTGGCTGCGATCAATGACCGCAGTAACATCTTCCCTGCTACGACAATGAGAGAAATTCTGATTGAGTTTGGATTCAGCCGTCTGCGAGCTACATCACAAATCGCAGAGAAAGATATGAAGAAACATATACGGAAGTGGATATCATCAATCACCAATCTACGCTCCAGTAACGCCGCATCTACTCCTGATGAAGACATTGGCATCGACAATGAATCGTCTTCCTTGGAATCGTCCTCTAACTCAAACAATGAGGGCAATGATGTCGTATGTTACAAGTTTCCCTACGACATGCTTACTGCGACAGAGGTGGAGTCTTTGCTTCTTTCTCGTGCAGGCAACAAAGTGAGGAATCACCAAGTGCCTGGACCTCGCCCCAACCCCACCAAAAAAGATCATAGGATTGAAGCGTTGCAGTTCATGGACACTGATCCCTCATGTGATTTATCGGCACGTCAACGTGGAGAAGATCATGATCCTTTGAGAGATTCTATTCTTTATGGAGCTATATCTAAAGCTTTCTTACAGCCGAAGCAAAGTAGTGAGAGGAGTAAAGCAACACTTGGTCATCAGAATGAAGCTCTTTACTTGGAGCAGTATCGCAGAGATAGTGAGAATGGGAAGGTGCCTGGTGTGAACATTATTGACATCCAAAAGCCTGGTATGGCAATGAAAGAAGATAGTTCTTACATTCGTGACAGCGCGGATGGAATTGCATTTGAACGGAAGAGCGAAGACGAAGTAGGCGATGACTTTGATCTAATAAAGAGCCATCTTGTTGAATGCAAATGCCGATCATCAAGTAAATATGGTGGGTCTCTTATGAATGCGAAATCTATTCGGAGAGCTGTTGCGAGGAGCATTGGTACACAAGCAGAAGTTGCATCCATGACACAAGGTGATGCTTTGTACATGCGTGTTTCTTCATCTGATAGGGAATTGCTACAAAAGCTTATTCCAAACAAGAGCGAGAGAATACAGATTCTACACCATGCGTTCACATACGGTCGGGACACAACTACGTTACTTGTTGGTGATGCACAAGGAAGAATTTTGTACGGACTCATTGTCACATTTGAGGCGCAGCTGCTGGCAGATTACGGTATGGCTCTAGCATATCTGTACGAGAATGGGTTGAATTTGTTTTACCGTGAGAGGGTGGAAGATATGCCTTTGAAGCTCTTTGAGGAAATTCTTCAGAGTAATGGCAAACTCAGACGGAAGTATACATTGGATGACATTATGACGTCTCTTCTAATTGTACGTGAGTTGATCCCAGGAAGCGCCGCCAATGTGAAGTATCCAATCCCAGCATGTAACAAGCTTCTTCCGCTTGATTACGCTCTTTGGAACGTCTCGAAGGGTGGTTCTGATACGACCACAAGATATACCTGGAATTGCAAAAGTATATTGCCTATCAAGACACCGCAGACAACCATATCTTCCCGTGAATTCATGATATACGGTGTCCTGTTTCATCGACCAACCCAAGCTGTCACCGCAAGGAAGAAGCCCGACCCCTCTACTGATACTATTCAATCCGTTCGTCAGAGGAATAACCAGCGGTTTGCCTTCCACAATTCTCTACGGGCCCTGGTTTTAAGGCTTCTTAGATCAGCAGCAAAGCATGCTAAAAAGGAACAATCCTCCACCGCAACAGTCGCTGCCGAAAACAACTACGTTGTGGCTGCTGCTCCACGGTTTGATGCAAGAAGGCAGAAGACGCGTCTTGGAAAGGATCACTCTGTTCTGGGGAACATCGGCTCCACAGGAGCTACTCCGATTGGCAGAGGAAAGTCGAAGAACGCTGCAGCGAATCACAACAACTATGATGACCTCACGCAGCGTTATGCGAATTGCTGGGGGAACATTGGACGGGATTACAGGCGCAACTCTAAACCCAATGGTGAAGGCTTCGTGCACAAAACAGGGGCTTGTGATCTCTGCGGACAGAAAAATGTTACCACATTCTGCTATGGTTGCAAGCGTTATCTTTGTTTTGATAAAGATCGCAGCAGTAAGATACTTGCACGGTTACAACATGACAATCCAGCGAGAGAGAGGCTACTCCGTGAGAACCCATTTCTCAAAGATCTGTCGAGAGGCAATGTTCCTCCGTATTACAAAGAGGTTGGAGAAGTGAACGGTCAACCTGTCATTCAAGGTCAGAGCTGCTATCATATTGCGCATCCAAACTTATGCACTCCTTGCACTTGCAACACTAATGAAAAGGAAGAAGATGATCAGTTGGAAATGATAGTTGCATCATCTTCCTCCTCATCCGATGCCTCTCCACTCCGGGCACATTGACAGCCCCAGCTAAATGATTCTGTGAGATGATCTAGTGCTAAAATGATAAGGCTAATGATGTATTCATTTATGGTTCTCTCCATACATACTTATAGGCAAACGGAGAGATCTCCGTCATGATGTATGAATGGAGCAGCAATTCTAGACTAGTGTTAATTTTCTTTTCTTGACTTTAATGTGCATTATACGCGCGTATGTTACGTAAACACTAGAAAAAGAGATGAGATTGAAATTTCAATCTCATTTTGGATGAGATTGAAATTTCAATCTCAAAACTCACTATGGATATTGGGGTCACACTCTAACCGGATTTTGCTGCCTCCAAAATCCCAAACTTGCTCCATCCCGCCCGCTGCGCTGACCCTGATAGTTGGCCACGATTCACACCGTCGATACATTAAAGAAATTGCACTCGGATTGGGCAAGAAGAGCCATTTTCACAGTTGACTTCTAAATAAATACAAAGTTAATCAGATTAGATATCTTGTCCATGGTTGACTAATGCTTCTATTATCATATAGAACTTTATCTTTATCTCTTTACTCCTATCCAAAGGCTAAGTGTATGGTCAGGCTAGCCAATATTGGCTAAATACCTAAATTATCTGTTCTCAGCCGCCACTGGAGCTAACCTACCTTTTTATAGGCTTAAAATGCTCCTCTCGATGAGCTGGTTCCAAATCAATGAGTTGCTTCCAAAAATAAAAAAATATTTTGTTAGCCCCATTCCCTAGCTTGACTTGGGGGTTAACCCCCAAAAAGATCCCTTTTCTCAATTTACCCTGGTCTTCAGCTCCACATCACACATTCATTTGACCACGATTCAAAACCTTGCCAAGCAAGCCACGGATTTGAACTCCTCTCACTCTCAGCTTTCCGACGCTATGTTGACCATTTCTTGAAGTCAAATACTCGCTGAGAACAGATTTGCTGGCTAGGGTGACCATACACTTAGCCCAAACATTAACACGTATTCACTTTGAACTAGGCTGTTTATTTCACAGACCAAGATCAACTTTGTCCTCTATTCTCAAGCTGTTTGACCTTTTCACTACAACCCCACTCTTGGTAGCATGTCCTTGAGCATTCAATATGATATTTCCCCCAATAATCTTCTCCCTGGGCCTTGAAGTATGCACTCGCAAGCTCGTGTGCTAAAGCTCGGTCTTGTACGAACCCATTCCTTCTTGATGTCTTGATTGCAGCATTGAATTTGTCTTTGACCTTCTTGTTCTTTCCATTTAGCACAGTAAGCTCCGCTTCTAGGATGTATAGATAATGAACGACATTCACATTGCCTTTCTTCGCCCAGCCACGAATGATCTGAATTGTTTGATGTGCTGATTTCTTCATTTGTCTCTTCTTCCACCCAGATGCAGATTGTGCTGCTTTCAAATAGGTAAGTGCCTCCAAGAAAGTGTAGCGCACTGCAGCAAATGTGCCACTCACGAAAAATCGAGCATTGCCCGCCTTTTGAACCAAGTCAACTGCCTCTCCATACTCTTGGAAGAAGACAAATTTCTCTAGCTTCAACACGTTTACAGATGCAATCAGAGCAACGTCGCCATTCGACGCCGCGGTAGCCAATGTAGAGTCCAGAATCTTATCACTAGCTTCAACATCGATGCCACGAAGCATCTTCACTGCCGCTAAAATACCAGTGATTTTCAGCTTCGTATCGTCTTGTCTTAGTTGTGTCAATACTGGGATAGCCGCTTCGAGTTCTTTATGAATGCTATCTAGTGGTCGACCTATAAAGTAGAGGTGACTACTACGAGCAGAAAGACACCATCCAGCTCTTACATTATCGCCAGTCTCAAGTCCTATCTGATATCCCTTCAGCAATGGCGTAACAGTATCCTGGAGAGGTGATGTCCAGTGATAGCAAAAACCTTGTATTAGGAATATCGTGTGAACAGCGCTTCTCCGCATACCGGGCTTTTCGAGCACCAGTTCTGCTGCCTTGGCCATCTCAAGACCCTCATGTGGTTTGCCGAAAGGTCCACAGAGCATCATAGCAAGTGAAGCAAAGTCAGAAGATGATGAAGAATTTAAACCATGCTTCAGAGAAAATGCGACCAACTGAAAGATGATCAGTGGAAACATTGTTGGCTCAACGTTCCAACTAGATGCGACAAGATGCTCGTTCATCCTTTGCCCCAATTCCAATTCGTATAATTCATCATCAAGTCTCGGCAAGCTAGCAATGTCTTCAGCTGTTTTATTCTTTAACAATCGCTTCACTCGAATGTATTCTCTGATAATGGCGAATTTGGATGCTGGCTTCTTCTTTAGCGTTGGTAAGCCGAGCTGACGTCTGAAATCAAGAGCTACATCGATTGTCTCAATCCACTTTTCTGCCATGAACAGTGACTTCACTTTGATATCTGTTACTATGAACTTTTCCTTTGTATCGATATCTTTGCTCAACACCTCTTCAATCAGCTCATTCATTGCGTCAAAATCGCCTGTTGCGTAACAGGCGTTCGCTCCATGGCCGCATAAATCTAACATGGTACTATAATCTCCCTCCCAGCCTCTTGACCCAAGCGCATCACGACCTGCCTTGAAGTATATCTTGGCTGCGTCGAATGCTGCATTTTCTGATGCCTTGATTCCAGCTTTTAGGTTCATCGTCGCCAACTCATCACGTTCTTCGTCAGTGATGTTAGATGCTGCACAGTTCAGCAGGCCCACCACCTCAAAGAGGCTAGCCTCAAGATCTTCCGGAGAAAGACTCTGCAACAATATGCTGCCAATTCTTTCTCGGAATGAGTCCCTTTGATCTGGACTGATGAGTTCATACGCCGCTGATTGGATCTGATCGTGCACGAAATGGCACTCTTCATTATCCACCTCACACAGACCCTCTACTTCTAATTCTTCAATCGAACTTGTGAATGAAGAATCGCTATCATCTCGATCTCTGTCGGAGTCCCTCATGTCAGTAGTGAGGAGAGAAGCTGAGGAGCTTTCAATTTTTGCAGAAGCAACAAAAACTGATCGCATCGAGGCCTTCATCGAGGACCGCATCTCTGCCTGAGAGAGGTTTTTCATTACCTGCAACACAGCCGATAAGCGGAAAGTAGCACCGAGGCAAGAGGCTACGCCTTTGCGTCGCTTCCTGCAAGCGGTTCATTTTGTTTACAAGCACAGATGCCACATTCTCGGTGACTATCTTTGAGTTGACCGCCTCATCATCCCAAGTCCACTTCAACGCACCAAAATTGTATTGCAACAGCTTTTCATCGTATAGAGATCTTAGAAACATCAAAACGAAGAAGGGATTGCCGTCTGTCTTTTTGTGGATTGTTTCTGCCAATGATATGACTTTGTTGTCATCCTCACCCATTCCCAAGGCCTCCGCAACAAGAGGTACGACATTGTCTACATCGAGATTTCCTATCATTATCTTTGTTATTGACACATTCATTTGTTCGAGATCTCGAATGTGGAGTGACAGGGGGTGGTGACTGTGGTGATGAGTGAAAAGTGTTATCAAGAATAAGCAGCTCAACTTGAAGAACCTGCGTTGGGACATTAGACACAAATACATCGCAATCATCACTTACTCTGGAACTTCATCCACTCGGTAAGCGAGAACAATCAAAAGACTAGGAATCTCCCCATCCATTACGATGCTCTTCAATAGATCCAACGTTGCTATATCGCTCCACTGTAAATCGTCAATGAATAAGATCACACCTTTCAAGTTTGAGCAAATTATCTTCAATAATCGTCTAATTGTGTAGTGCATTTGTGAGATAGATTCTTTACCGGCAAGGAGATTCAAACTGCCCAGTCTGGCATCGGCTGCATCTGCCGCTGATGATGTAGAATACAATGATGATCTTTGAACTCCCAACCCCAGTAATTCTGTACATCCAGGCAACACACGCCGCAGTTGTTCTAAATCCTCTTCATCAAACTCAATTCGAATTTTATCTCGTATCAATGTCGCGATAGACAATACTCCCGACGAAGACAATCCTCCCTTCTCGTCATTTTCTACCATAATATACCTGGCAAGACTAGTCATGGCATTGGAGAATGCTGAGAGTGGCCTCAGTGACTTCTCATCGAATTTGCCAGATGCAAAGGCGTACCCATTTTTGGCAGCGGGATCACCTAAGCCTTTGCGGATGAGGGCAGATTTGCCTGTGCCGGATGTTCCAGAGACTAAAATTAAATTGTTGTTGGTAGATTGTTTGTCATGGTTGGATTCAGCTTGTCGTCCATTATTTTGATGAGGAGTTTCTTTCTCGTTGTCAACCTTCTCATCCTTCTTCTTAGCCAACTCCCGAAGTTTGCTCCTTAATAATTTGATATCATCGTCTCGTCCATGTAATTTCATATTCGATAGGCGGAGCTGGGCAATATTGACCGCTTGAGTATTGATCCTTCGACTCTTTTCAGCAGCTGTGACGACAATTTCGGCTAGTTGCTGCGTCGTGGAGGTGGAGGTAGGGGTGGTAGTCATCATTGTTTCCCGCCTAACAAACTTCTGTCTCTCCCTTTCTCTCTCCTCCGTGTGGTAAGTGGTAAGGAGAAGGTTGCAAATGATGATTCGAATGTTTGCTTTTTGCTCGTGCTTGTGCTTTAGACCGTCTCTCTAGCTTGGACGACTGGACTTGCATCATGCTACTTACATGATTTGATTGAAGAACGCAAACAACAAACAACAAGCAAAAAGCAACAAAACAAACAACAAGCAAAAAGCAACAAAACAAACAACAAACAAAACAACGACAACCGACAACCGACAACCGACACAACCGAACATTCGTTGTAAAAGTGGCCTGGCTGCCCGCGCTCAAATAATCGCGACAAATTTTTTGTCGCGAATTAATTTTAGCTAGGCGACACAGCACAAAATACGAAACAACCATGTGAGTATGCCCTCCATAGAGCGCACCTATCAACACGTTGAACCCAAACTGACAGCCAGACAAATACAATTATTAATTAGTTGACCATTATACAGCTCTTAGATAAAGCGCAAGCATCGGTCCAAAATGGCCTATTTCAGCTAGTAAATAGAGTGATTCTATGTATGACGCATGCGTATATGAGCACCTATGCAGCCGCTGTAATGCGAGTATAGTGAATATGATGACTCCCAGCGGCATAATTGAAAGGTAATAACATGTACTATCAACCTATGGCCGGTGGGCGTAGCCAGAGGGTCGATGTTGAGCGTATCGAGGCACTGGTTTCAGTCAATGTATGTTTTGTGCGTAGTTTGTTAGCAAAAAATTTTGTCGCGATTTTCTGAGTGTCGCGATTTTTTGAGCGCGGTAGCTATGTAGCATGCCGGATGCCGCCCGGCCTACCGTCAAAAGACTATGCTCGCTATTCAGATTTGACACACGCGACTTGGAGTTAAGTAACACTCACAACAATACATACCACACTACACAGGTCTCGCATCTACAGAAACATTCAGAAGGTTGGTTAAAATGAATTGTACGCAGCAGCTCAAGCTTCGTAAAGACACAACTTGTGTAAACGGTGATGAAGATATCCCTCTATGCTATTGCTTCTCTATTCCATCTTCTCATTTCTCATTTCTCATCTATTCTTTTCGGACTGATGTCGCGCCAAATTTCAGGTGGTTTGATTTTGGGTTGGCCTTCCCACCAAATTGTCAGAGGGTTTGATTTTTGTCCACGACGGACGGACGGACAGGAATTTCAAGCGAAATGACCGGTAAGCTCTGCTTCGCTCGACTAACTCATTTAAACAAGCTCAAGCTTTGAACGAAGCTTGGATATATATATTGATAGTGTAGAAGGGGTGTCAAATGGGTGCATTTGACGGTGATTTGTGGTACTAGTATGTACGATTATGGTACTTCAAGGTATGTAGGGGGAATGTTTTCTGTTATCTTGAAGTCTCAGCTCCTACATACGTTAAAGTACATAATCATAGATACCACTACACAAATCACATGTTTCAACCCCTCCCATCAACCCAAACGATTCCAACAACCATACCAACCATCGCTGAGCAGAGATAACCGAGACCTGTAGTGTGATACATACTAAATATTTACCACTGTTCACTGTTCCGGGTTTCCGTGCTTTCATGTGTCTCAAGTCTCAATTGGATCGACACAATGGAGAGAAACACATAAGTAGAACATAAAAGACGCATATAAGACAGCTATATTTACGAAAATGGCTCCTGTTGAAGATCATCCACGATACTTATACAATACACGCTCGTTGGAATGCCACACCATTTCCCTGATTCTTTCGAAAGGCACTCACAATAATCGCGAATGGGCGGGGAGTTCGAACAAATACAGCGATTCTTTTGGCATCCTATCGTTTGGAATCGTACAAACGACTCATTTGATCGAATGAGTAATGCTGCCCGCATAAGCTATGATACGGCTAGGCAATGCCAGAAAAAAGGATTTAATTAGGTTAATTTAGTGAGTAGTGAGAAGAAGCTGCCGCTGACCCCATCGCCTGCCTCTCGCAGGCATGGGGTCGCGTTCGAAAATCAAGACACCTATGACTTTCTGAGGTTGCCGCTCATTGTTCAGCCTCAGCTGCGTGCATGCTCCTATGTACTGCTTTATCTCTTCTCTTTAACTCGTGCACTGCCCTAGTTGGAGATGGAGGAGATTTCTCACCACTTTCACCTGAAGAAAGTGTACTTAATTAATGGAGAGATGAGAGAGAGTGGCTACGATACATGTACTTATTGTACATTGTGTAATAAATTACTTATTCTTGTACACGACAAGTGTTCCTTAATTCTACAATGCATGCATCCGATTCATTTCACTTACTTACGACCGTCGCAAATTTGGTTGGACCCAAGAAAGTCTTGGCAAAGTTTACCATCTCCTCAAGCTTTTTCAGTCCCTCCTTTTCCTCTATAAGCGCCTTCTTTGTTGAGGCAATCTCCTCAACCTTCTGAACCTTAAGCTTCGTATACAATTCAATATCTCGCCTGCGCTTATCACGGCTCCTCTGTGCAGATAGACGATTGCGCATGAGGCGACGTAGACGACGACTTTCTTCGTCATTACCGTCTGGTAAATCGGCGTACATCTCGCCCTTTTGTGAAACGCTTGTTCCTGGGCTGCTCGAAATTGCGACAGGAGAAGATGGTGCAGTCTTGCTGGAAAGATTGCTGGGCACAAGAGGCAAGGGCGCCGTGTGTGAGACATTACTGCCGTCAAGACTTCGCTTTTTTGTTTGTGCAACGTCGGATGCTGTTGGCGTGACGATGTGGTTGGAATGAATGATGGCATGGCTCTTGATCCTGGGTGCGTCTGGGTTACAGGAGACATTAGCATTCATATTGGGCAGCTTTAATGTGGTGGAGGGAGACACATCGCTACTGATATCATCCGGAGCATCCTTGGAAAAGCCTGGTTTCCTTCTCATGAGTTGGATTAAATTTGCTGCCACACTGCTATTACCTTTCGTTGACTTGTCATCATTGACGATCGCCTTGGTAGTTGGCTCATCCACTTGCACTTCCTCCTCAGGCTTCTCCTCCGCCGATGACAAAGCCAAATATATTCCATCCCATAAACCTTCCACAAACGTCTTGGCGTCAAAGTTATCCGTATAATCTCGCAAAAGATGTTCACACTGCTCATCCTGAGTTAGACCTAAGTCATAGGGATCATTGTAGTCTGCGTCCGATACTGCCGCATTCTCAATATCAGACACACTCGAGTCAAGTAGATGAAGAATGTGGGCCTTGGCACGTTTAATACGTCGCATCTTTCTTGCCTTCCTTGCAGCCACGGCTGCTTCACCCATATCCAAAACGGCACACTCTTTGATTGCCACCAAATGGAAGGGTCCGTATGGTGTTTTTTCTGTCAACATGTGGGTGTTGCTCCGAGAAGGCCCAACAACAGGACGTCCTAAGTTCGCTTTGTCGACCCTACGTTTCTTCAATGGGCCTCGATAATGCGGTTCACTATTACCGCCTAGGTCAAAGGTAGACATGTCATCATACATAGTAAGGTAGGATGGGCAGTTGCCTTTCATCGCCATTGAAGGATTCACACCGATGTCGGAGGAGAACATGCTAGCTTGCATACTAGCACGAGAGAGGGGAAGCTGATTGAGCTCCAAATCAGTAGGGAAACGTGATGTAGAATTGGAAGGAAACATTGGCATGGTGGTATTGTGGAAGCTGATGTTTTGGAGACCGCTGTTGTTGAAGCCAGTGCGATTGAAGCCAGTGTTATATAAACAGGTGTTCGGCATGGTATTGTAGACCGGGGGCGGAGGAGGATAGTTGAACATGTTGTATTGGAAGTTATCAAAGTTCAAGCCGGAGTTGAAGCCGGCCATGGATGCATAGCCCGTGAGAGCAGGCATGCTGGTGAACTCGTCTTGGTGTTGATTATCGAAGGTGATACCGTCAAACTTCAGATCGTCTTCGAGGTAATCAATAGCAGCGTCAATGATACTTGTTTGAATTTCGCCGCCGCTTGAATTGAACGTTGCCGCCTTCGCTCGCCCGTACATCTGAGGCACTTCTTCTTCTTCTTCCTGCAGTTCTCCCTCTTGCACGGCCTCGTCGATGTCGAATTCTTGGTCTCCCAACATGAAGTTGATCTCCTCTTCAGATGTGCGCCCAACGGCTGCAATTGCTTCGAAGGCAGTGCCATTGCTCATGATGAACGCGTAGTCGGCAGTGATTTTGCAAAAATGGTTCAGCTCTGTGTTTTGGTTTTGGTTCAGCTCTGTGGTTTTGCACATTATATTATCAAAAACCGAGTTTGAGGTGTGTTTTCTGTTTTCGCTCTTCTTGTCGTACCATCTTATATTGAAGATGTGTATCTGAAACCTTTTTGGTCATTGATCGAATCCATGTGAGGAGCATATTACTCCTACATCATAACAAAACTACTCACGATGTTGATTGAGCTAGAGAGAGCCGGCATCTCATCTGCTTTGATTTTACTTGTATGTCTTTAGTACTTTACTTCTTTATCATTTCAATGAGATCCTAAAAGAGTCATCATTACGGAGCTGTTCTGGATTCGAACAGCTCCTTGAAAAACTCAAACACGCCAATCTTTTCTAAACCTTGCTCAAGAATTAACGTCCCTGCAGCCTTGTATAGGCTGCTCAGCGTAATCTTACCCAACGGAAACATGGGTTTAACGGTCAAAGGTCGGGCGTCTTCACCGTATCTATTCTGCCAAACCATGAGAGCAGGCAGTATCAGGAATAGAACACTCCCACCAAAGATTCCAGTGTAGTCTAATATTTCAAAGTTGTAGTCGTAGCCCCCCGAGGACGGTCCAAGCAGAACACTCACAATTGCTGGTGGCAACAAAGTTAGTAAAGCAACTTGCCATTTGTTATCTTCCTTGGGACCATAGGCCTGGGAAGGTAACTTCCCGATGGCATCGTAGAACTCGTTAACGAAACCAAGCACAACCCCAATCAGACTAGTGACAACTGCTAATTCAGATGCTAACGCAACATATGTTTGGAGAGACTGCCCTTGTAGTGACGCAATTGGATTACTGCCAATCGCAGAAGCAGTCGCAATATCATCCCCTTGCACCGCAAGCATGTCACGTAATAAAACTTCAGATGAGTGTTGAATCGTAGAGATGGAACCGTCATTCAAGATTGCCGAAGCAGCAGTTGCAGGTAGAAGCCAAGGTATTACCATCACCCAGCACATTTCCGAGCACTACTGCGTTCCACGTCAGATACATGACAAGAGCAGTGGTTGACCCTCCCACTATTGCTTTTGTGATCTTATCTTTGTCTCCTTCAAGGTCATACACAACTCGAGGCATCACACCATGGTACGTCCAGCTCATAAACAGCAGCGGGAAGGCACTCAATACAAGCTCAGGATGCTGATTATCCAAACTGAGCAGGGCACCAAAGTCTGCAGTGGGCAATCCAACAGTCATGGCAGCAGCAAATCCCAAGAGAGTCACTGGTTGGAAGAAGTGAGTAACAGTACGCTGCACCGAATCAATTTTCGAAGCTGCAAAGAGAAATGATCCCATCAACGTTGCAAATATTGCCCGTGGCATGAACGGATTGTCAACTATCGTGCTTGAAACATCCGCAATACTCGATGGCACCATAGTAGTTGAAGTCACCGAAGATCCTACCTCAACAATACCATCGCTACTACTACCACCAAGAAGTGTCATCTCCAACAATTCTCTAAGGGTATCCCCACCCTCACTCAAATAAACACCCATCACCAAATAGCTGACAAGTAAAAATCCCACTCCAGCCATCTTCCCCCCACTCTCACCCAAATAACTAGTGTACAATTCCAACAATCCTACATTCCGCACTTTCCCCGTCTCACCACATCGATTAATCAATAGCTCCGAAGTTAATAATGCCGAGATTGTCATGTAGGCCCATGCTACTAGTGTGGCTACTATCGTCGGTATATACCCTGCCGCTTCAATTGCTTGGGGTAATGTCAACAATCCACTCCCAAGAGCTGTACCACAAAGAAGGGAACTACTTGCCACCCAATTCGATGATTTATGCTGTACACTAAGTTTCGTGGTGGTTGATTTCCCATCACTGGAATGATTCTGTGGTTGTTGTGTAGTGCAGGTTGGAGAATAGTTTGGGAACGTTCCCATTGAGATATTCACTGTTGGAATCGGAATATCGAGAGTCATCTATCTTGCCAACCTTGTCGACAATGTTTTGGAATAGAGATGCGCTTTTTTGTGCCTCGGCGTCGTCTTGAGGATCGTATAAGAGCAATTTGGCATCCTCTGCATTCCCCTCATCAGTTTTGGACTGATGAGCCATACGTTATCGGCTTCGTTCGGCATGACGCTGGGGGTTGTATTATTCGAGCAGGTGGAAAGGCCATAGGTAAAGCGCAACGTGGCACTTGTGACAAGTGTTGTCAATATCGCTGTTCTGGAGACGCATCGCCGCCGCCGCGATGGCGACCATATTATTCCAACCATGGAGGAAGAGTATTGATTAATGCGTGCGGTCGTCGTTTAGAAGTGCTCTATCTCTCTTCGAATCGAATCTTTTCAGTGTATTCCCTGTCCCTTTCCATCATGATGAGTAAGCAAAAAAGTGGAGTTGTGAATGATGTGGAATCTCAAGTCCGCGAATCTCCGGTTTACTTGATGAGTCCTCGCTCAGGGTTATCCTTTGAGTACCACTCAATCTAGAGAGAAAAATTCTGCGAAAAGTCTTTGTATGTGCATCGAATTTTCATGTGTGTGTTAAATGACTTTCGCGCGTTGAACTCTGGATTGCGTTGAATTTGTGGGATCAATGTGAATGGCCCTTTGGCCACCGAGAAGCACATAACTCCACACATAACTCCACACATAAAACTCAAAATTGATCATCATTGCATGCCATCAATCGATCACTATAACGTCACTCAACATGCCGCTTATTGAAACTACCAACACTGCCGAGAGTGGTCTCGCCATACTCTTTGCAGCCATTGACTACCGTCAGTCCAGTAATCAAGCTTCATTTTCACCAACTTGCATTAACCCTCCTAAACGAGCGTTGAATCCTGCCAAACGTGGTGCCCAAGCAGACTTCAATGGGATCAGTGAGGGTAATTTACCCATTAAAAAACGAAAGATCAATAGGAGGAGCTGGGAGAGATCCAATTTCAAAATGAACAAGAAGGCCACCACTGATGAGTTTGCCTTGCCTGCTTCCACTGTCATATTCTGTGCCATCCAGTCCCAACAGTGTCCACACTGCTATTGTTTCAGTATCGTCATCGGATGGACCCGATCACGATGATTCCTCGTCCATTGAGAGCAGTCTAACAGCACCTGATGAGCTCGTCATCCTTGACGATGTCTCAGCCAAGAGCTGCCGCAGTAGAAGCATATCAAATGACCATTGGGAATGCAACTACGTGTCAAGCCACTTCCGAACAAACAATGCCTACGCTTCCTATCATCAGCTTCGACCCAGATCAACTTGCCGCTCTACTGGAGCAACAACAACAACGCTTGTATGCTTCGATACAGAAGACCGAGCATTCTCGAGCACTGTTGCATGGTATGAGTGGTACATCGTCATTTGAATCGTAGAAGCGAGCAAATATAGTGACTTGATAACATAATGCTGTATATAAATGTGCTCTTCCATCACTTGCTTTCTTTGTTTAAGTCCACGATGAACATCGCCACTTGACTTGGATGCATGTAGGTTTACGAAGCATGCCAGGCTGTCTTGTTGTGTTACAGCACTCTCAGCATTTTGTTACAGCACTATATCATTCTTAACGGCGACCCTGTTTGAATATCATTCCCCATTGCGTAACAATTTGTAGTGTATTTGTTGGGCTGGTGGAAAAACCAAGGTAGCGGCAGGGCATGCACACGGCCACCAACTGCTCGAGTAGTTTGGGGCGTACACATCGTATGATGCTATTACCCTTGCCTGCCCTCTTGCTCAGCTTAACTCTTGTATCTTTGGCTGGATTGCCTACCTTCTCAAGGCAGCGTCTACAATATCTAATATGAATAAATAATATGTTAGAACACTACTTATCTTCGTGCCGCCCTTCCTATTTCATTTACATATTGAATCTACTCTATATACATATGCACAAACTAGCTAAACTCCCAAGAAAGACAGATGACACAGGCTTAATCAACGTGCGATGGCTTTCGTAGCAGCTTTAAACAAGACTTAGCTCGCAATGTTGGTATAGACGGTCAGCAAGAGAGAACTGCCCCCCACTTCTGGAAACAAGCTCTTGCATCCTTGTACTGCTGAATAGCTTCTTCTTTATTGCCGCCCTCTTCGTAAAGCATGCCTAACAGCTCGCAGGCCAAACCCTCCTCGTGTACAAATCGGTGTTTTCGCGCAGAATCAATGGATGCATGGAATTTGGACTTTGCTAGTTCCAGTTTTCCCTCGCATGCATACGATTCGGCCTCGAGAAGCAGCATTTTATTTTGCCAATTCCAAGTCGGAATAATTTACCCAAGTCTGATACTTCGCTAATGCGTTCCTTCCTACAGTTTCCCAATCTTTACCATTCCCATCATCCGTGCGAGCAAGGTGAAACGCAGAAATACCTTGATAAAGCGTTTGAAACATATCGAGAAAGCTAGCGAATTTGGTGGCATTCGCTGTACTTTTCAGCATAATTAGCGGCTTCTCCGTAATTTTTGGACCAGAATGCAAGCATCAATCTATCAAAATAACAATGCTGGGCGTACCAAACAAGTCGATTTGACTGAGCATGCTGAAGCATTCCATCTAGGCTGTTTATCTCGCGATTGCCAAGTAGGTGGAACAAGGGCTCGTTCGGCTGCTGTTCAGGCTCGCAATTGCCCCCAATCAATTTCAAAATGCATAGGATGATTGCTAATCATGGGCGACAATGCATTGATCAGCCTGATTTGATGCATCTCAAAAAGTAAAGCTGCACACTCCCTCTCAGCCGTCAACAAATTTCCTCCGCATAATAGACTTCGTCTGCCAAAGTGGATGGCATTCCGTGTCAAATTATGCAAATCACCAACCATTAAAAGCTCGCGATGATTTTCCTTCAGACACTCAATTCTTGCTTGTAATGGCTCTTTCATTTGAAGCGCAATATGCAAATTCATTGCGGCTCTAGGTATCATATGTTTTGCTCCCAGGCTTTCAATGAGGCGCTTGCCAGCGCGCATCCACTTGAGACTTTCCTCAATATCGTTTAGGACGTTCCACACCCCAAAGCCATATATTTGTAGTCCTTCTGCAGAGTCGCTACAAAATCCAAATTCAACAGAAAGTTTCACAACCCTGCAGGCAACGAAACAACTTGCTTGTGAGTTTGAAACTGTATATAGTACGTGACACAATACAATCAGAAATTTCACTGTCCATCTCAGTTTGTTATCAGTCATCCTCTTCCCATTTATCACGTCTTCCACTGAACAGCCATCAAGGAGTGATTTCGTTGACACTACCTCCGTATATACATCATTGGGGTCCACATCAGTTGAGATGCTTTCACCAAGCTCTGAAAAGGTACAACAGACTACATGTAAGCTAACTAGCATGCATGAAGGCCTAGTATCGAAATTGCACACAATTACTCACCTCCTAGGATGAAAATGATTTTCTTCGTTGCGTCACCTTGCTTTTGAACACTTAAGAGAGATTGAATCATCACAAGGTAACCATGAAGTCTATCTTCGAAGCAATTTGCATTTTCGAAGAGAATTCTTAGATACTTCTTCATGAGATCCATGTCGGTGTTTAAGTAGGACACAAGAGCAGCCGACTCGTGGAGCTGAAGGCTCAGATCATAATATTGTCCACCCTGCCATCCATTTAATAATGATACACCTGCTTTCATATAAGAGAGTGCAGATTGAAAGTCAGATACGTCTAATGAGATCCTCCCAGCTTTTAGATTCAGCTCTGCAAACTTGATGTGTAATGCCTCTTCGGTGACACCAAATGAATTTGCAGAATTGATTTGATCGACAGTGGAAAAGGTGATTGCATTGAACTCGTTCGTGTCGGCAGAAGCATGGGCGATGAACTGCATACCGATCCGGAAGTGTTTCTCCCCCTTTTCTTCGTCAGACATTACCGAATACGCAAGCTGCTTCAGCATATCATGGACAAAACTGTATGTACCATCTCTGTTCTTCTGAAGAATGTACTCACCCACAGCCAAATCTAGGCATGCAATGAACTCACTCCGGCTCTCAGGAGACGTGTATAGATACGTCATCAGTGCATCGTCAACTTTGGGGCCAAGACAAGACAATACTTTCAGTGCGTCCATGGTGTTGTCGGGTAGCTGAGCAAACTTTCTAGCCAATAAGTCTAATGCAGTCTTATCAATTGGTGTTGATATGACAGCTTCAACATCCCAAACCCAGCGATGCTTAGATAGGCTATAGTTGAGTATTGAGTCCTTCACAAGTGATTGCATGAAAGTGATAATGTGGAACGGATTACCTGTCGTCTTCCGTTGCACAAGCTCGTTCAATGGACTCGTCAGTCTGACTGGAAGTCTAAGAGCCTCTGATATCATATAATTAGAATCAGCTTTGGCCAATCCCCCAAGTTGGATCTTTGTAACATCCACCAAAGGAGACTGTTCCATAAGATCAAAATACGAGAGTAGGTTGTCGTTGACTTCATTGCTTCGAAAGGACCCAACGAAGAGACAATTTGTGTCATCGTTATCCTCCAGTTCTTGAAGATGATCACGCTCCATCAAAGAAGATAAAAGTTCCATACAGCGATCATCAGCCCACTGCAAATCATCGACGAAAAGTGCAAGAGGTCTTTCAATGCTGCATACGGCGTTGATCAGCTTCCTAAATAGAAAGTTAAAGCTCCTCCTTGACATTTGTGAACCAGAAGCAAATTCATCATCGACGACTGCTCCATTTTGTCCTCCATTTTGTCCTGATAGGTCTTCGTCACTTACCACCCTCCTCAGAACACTTGGGAAAAGGATCCGAATGTTTGGTAACATGCCACACAATGAAACAATGGCAGACAACGATAGATTTCTTTGCAAAGACGATACTACTCTGGCCACATATTCTATTTCACTCCTGTTTGCCAATACCCTTGCAAAGAATCTATTAAAGGCTGATGTAAGAACAGAGAGCGGCTGAGATTGGGGATCGAATTTTGCATGAATGTAGATCCACCCAAAGTCTGAAGATGAGATGAGACTCTCAACAAAATGGCTTTTACCTGCACCAGGCAGCCCTTCTACCAAAATGAGTTGTTTTGCATGTGTCTCCATCGTATCCAGTGACACGAGCGTTGCGGCACGAAGAAAAGTTGCCGATTCATTCCTTCGACCGTACAGGGTGCTTCCAAAGCGTAGCTGCCCTTCATTTTCTGCCTCCTCCGTGTCGTCGTATAGAAATAAGTTTGGTTTTGATATGATTTGTATCAATTCTTCGGCAACTTCTTCTATTGACCGGAATTTTGTTTCTTCATTTCCACCCTCCCACCTTATTAGATCAACGATCAATTGACAAAGATTTCTTGGGACACCAAAACTCATTAAATGTTCGTCTAAACTGGATATGCTCGCCTTTCGTAACATTTTTTGGGCGACTCTGATGGAGTGCTTTGTCCTCCCTTTTTCGGCACCAGGTTCTTCAGTGTCATCCTGATGATCTTCATCCGAATCCGCTGTGTCGGGGGAGGACAAATTAGTTGTTGATTCTGTTGGTGGTTTCATTGCTCTGCAAAAAAGTTGGTGTAACACTGAACCGAGTTCTCTCAATACATTGTCGTCTGAACGCTGCTGCTCTCCATTTACATGCGTAGTAGAGTCCTCATTATTTATGGATACAGTAAACTCCAAATGAGTGACGGACTCAACAATTCTATGCAAATTTTCATCGTCGAGATTCTGTTGCAAATTTATTTCCATTACCCCGGCATCAATCACAACTGTAAAGTTATCAATTACAATATGCTCAGCAGCGAGTGGTGAAGTGCTCACAATAAGGGATTGCACAAGGAGTAACGCCACTGAAACAGCTGTTTCGATGTATCCTAACTGTACTGCTTTTTTCATCTTGACAAAATTATTGTTCGCGTTTTCTTCTGTTGTGTTTGCATCATGCTTCCTCCTCTCGAGACGAATTAGGAAGGAGAGCCATTGGCGTAATGGGATCTTCGCTGCCATCTTGCTCAAACACTGCTAGGCGTGATCACCGTGATATCAGTATGAACTAATCTGACTGTGTGTGTCGCGTCTATCTGTTTAGGAGTATTTATTAATATCTCCCTCCGTCCAATCCATAGCCGTGGCGTGGGGCTTTAGGTTATTTCCGTGCCACCGCACTGTGCTGTCTGTAAAAAAGATAAAAGTAGTTTGATGATTGTAGGCAAACAGGGATAGGGGGCGCGGGGGCGTGCCAACAACACACCATGGTTTGAGGAGAGGCTTGACAAGGGAATATTGGGGATTTTTGGTCGATTACTTGAGCTAATTTATCCCGATGTTGTGTAGTTGTGGGCCCCACGTGGGCGCCGCCCTACAACACACCATGAAAAGGGCCGCCCACTAGAGGTATCCCGGCACGAAGTTCGAAGAGGATGAAGGCAGCAGTGTTTGAGGCGACGTGTCAGTATTTTTGTCTGAGCGGTACTGAAAAGAACATACCTCGCTCTACTCTATGGAAAACACTCAGTCGCGGCAATGTGTTTTGTGTGGTACTGATTTATCCCCATTTGTGGGGATAAAAATCTGTAGATTGGAGTTCTGCAAGCAAGGCTTCGATAAGTACATACAAAAGGAGCGAGACCACTTATCAATGACCAATGCAGCCATAAAAGCAAACAAATCAAAACAAAGATGTAGAACAAATGGAGGGACATGTGGCACAATCAAATGCAAACACTCATGCCATACATCCACATCCAACTCAACGACTCCAAGATTGAAAAAGAAGCCAAAGGCCTACATACTCCGCAGCATCAAAAAGTCCAAGTAAGTCCATTCGACACCCATTTCAAGAGACAAGAAGGCCATTACAGATGCAGGCTATCAAAGATCGGATTCGACATGGTCACATGCAACTCTGACACTTGTCCTTCTCCATCCCAAGGTGGAAGTAGCGCTAAATCAAACAATATCGTCGCGTCACTCGTTTCGGCAGAGAAGAGCAAATTTCAAAGAGGCAGAGGTTTCAATACACCTCGCACCGACAGCTCCTCACACTCACAAATAACACTCACCGGAGAGAAAATCACTGGAGAGCTTTTCAACGACAATATGCAATCACTACCTGTTGCCATCAGTCCTCTCTTCAGACCTACAATCAATTACTTCCTCTATGGCACACCCCAAATGGCAACTACAAAACCAAAACACTCCACAACATCGACAAATCCAAATTCCCAAATGCCTCCAACATTGCCCAACAAGCATTCACGAAAACCCAATCAAACAAACATCCTCGAGCGAGCCGACTCTATTTTGAAATCAAAACAACACAATTACCATCATTGGGGATCCTACAAAAGCCCTGATCCTAGCACCTACTAAACACAAATTTTCGGGAGAACTGTTTGCTCTGCAAACAGCTCAGCGGGATTAGCTGCCATACTTGCACTCACGAGGACAACAATGGTCCGATAACAGCGTCATCACTTAATGATGACCAAATTTCATATTTAGTCTACAGTACAGATGGCACAACTACCTCTCATCGAAGTAAAATAGTTCTCAGTCGACTTCAAAGTCGTAGGAGTACGTCTCAGCCATCCACAGATGCTTTTCTTGTTGACAATACCAGTGCTACGCAGTTTCGGTAACACCGAAATAACCCAAAGACCCACATCCCACAACATACATCCGCCTCCCGATCTACTTCACAAAGAAGTAGGAGTAGCTCTCAGTCGACTCAAGAGTCTTCTAGCCATTCACAGATGCTTTTCTTTTTCACCGGCACAAACGGGCCAATACTTACCAGTGATATGCACCCTACATAGGATCTTCTGTCACACATGGGAGTCCTCTTCAGAGGGACTCTGCACGCACTGAGTCCTTCAAGTCAGACAGGTGTCTGAAGATCCTATGTATGGTGAGTGATACTCCTATGTACTAAGTTTATTACCGTACAATAGCACAGAAATAATCTATCTAACCTAAAGCCCCACCCTACATAGGATCTTCAGACACCTGTCTGAGTCACTTGGGAGGGCTCAGCTAGCATGTGGCAGAGTCCCTCTGAAGAGGACTCCCATTTATGACAGAAGACCGGGTGCTAAAGCCAGGCTAAAAGCCCCACACCCCACACCCCACACCCCACACTTCAACTCACTACAGGGATTTGCCGCGAACTAGACCCCCCTGGTCGGCTTAGACCCCCCCTCCAAATTACAGCCTAGCCAAAATATTTAGACCCCCCTCCTCCGGTGGTGGTGGGTCTCTTGGGTGAAAACTCAAGTTAGACCCCCCTAGAGAAGACTAGCCAAAATTTTTAGACGCCCGGGGGGGTCTAGTTCGCGGCAGGTCCCTGTAGCCACCAGCCACCACACTCCCTCCTGATTGCATACTTCTTATCTCCCTACCATCTACACCATAGTATCGCCCTCCCCCGATCGTAGAAACACAACTTCTATCTATCTGTATCTGTTAATAAGAGAATGAAGAAATCTAGCTACATGCCCATGGCGATGAACCTTGCATCCAACCAGTGGACTTGGCTGGAAGATATGGCATCAAAGTACAAGTTATCGAGCACATCGAAGGCGATAAGGTGTAAGTGACATCATAATGCATGCATTGAATTTGAGCTGCCGCTCACTGATCTTTGATTCGACGCTTTATCGTGCGATTTCTTATTATGTGCCGCACATATCTAACATTGCATCTACTCGCAAAATTATTCGTACTCTGTAACTTTTGATAGGTTGCATCAACTGCGTTGCATTAGGTGATGCACACATGCAGTCTGATGGTGGTTGCTGCGGTTGTAATGATATCATCACGAGAGATGTAGAACTCTCAGCAGAGCAACTCGCATGGATAGAGGGGCAAAAACAACAATGTGACACAGGTGTCAAAGACAGCAGCAAACTCTCAATTGAGCAAAAAGTAGTCAGCGCATGCATGAAGCTTGATGAATACACCGTTTTCGGGATTATACGATGCAAATCTTCGGTGGCAAAGTGTGAAGGTGCTCAAGAGGCAGTGGAGAATATTCAACAACAGTTTAGCCTGAAGAAGGGTGAAGTCGTGACGAAAGAGAATATTGATATTTGTTCAAAGGACTGCGGCTGTGAATGAAGTATTGTTGTTGGTGGAGGAGTTAAAAGTGGCGATTATTATCGTGATTAATTGCAACTCAGTGGTTGCATTTCGCATCTTGGTAAGGGGCAATCTTGTGCTAGAATGATTGCCTCTTTACAGAGCGTGATGAATACCAAAATATTTAAATTATTCCAAATAATTTTTAGATTCCGGTAAGAAGACTTTTTGTCGTGTATCAAAGAGTGGCCATGAATAATTGACGTAGGCCTCATCTTTCACTTTCTATGGTATTTGGTCACATATTCTTGAAGTGGTACAATTGGCAGGTCTCAAAACAGTACACATGAGTTCCAAGTGGTTGGCCGAAGTGTCAGTCTGCGGTCTGCGGCGAATTTCAAGGAAATTAGACCTGAACAGCATCTACGTGAATGTGACGATTGCTAGTGACCAATCTTCTTGGTAACTGACTCATAAATATATGTTTACCTTAACCTAAATGTGTACACTTTCTCATCAAAAGTCCTTAAGGAAAGGAAATTTTGTAGCGACTAGTGCTTGGAATTGACCTTTACCACTGTCAACCCCAGCGGATGCAATGAATTCCAGTGCTTCCCGGCAAGAATCCACGTTGACACAACGGCAGTCCAATTTTGAGTCTAAAATCACTGAAAGCGAGTCAGTTACACTCCCTTCACCAGCGGAGATAATCGCCTTCGCAACAGCAGTTCGCATTGGGAGATCGGTTGCAGCGTCACTCTTCACTCCCTCTATTGCTGATTTGACAAACTCTGACAATGTCTTGCCGCCCATCAACTTTGGAAACTCCGCAGAGATAATTTCTTCTGACGTATCGTGGCACTTTGAAGATCTCGACTTTAATCTCTGAGAGAAGTCAACAACACGTGAGAAGAGCTGATGACTGCTCGAGTCGATGGATTTCATTTTGAATAGAGATTGTAGTCCCATCAACATCTTTCCTCTCCGAATTGACACATCGTACTGCAATGCCCACGAGGAAACACTGTTCGGCGCATGTCTTGCTAAAATTGCTGCATATTTCTTAGCCTCGTCCAAGTAATTCAGTGCCAGTAGTTCTTTCCCGCTAGGATCCTCATCAATTGCATGAGGTTTGCTCTTCTTCACGTTTCCACTGCCACCGTTTGTATTGTTTGATTTGGCATCAGATTTTGCACCTCCTTTTGCTGCTGCATTCTTCTTCTTCCTGGCCATGTTCTTTGCCTTCTTCCGTTCCGCTGGCGTCATTTTCGAATAATCAGGCTCTGCATCAGACTTGAGAGCAGCAGGATTATCGTGAATGTGCAGATAAATTTTAGCAATCTCTTCTGCCGCACGACCATAGTTTGGAAGCCCCCACAAGTCATCCTCGAATCGAAGTAAATCACAGTAGGCGCGCATGGTAACCTTGCGCAGGCAATAAGAGTGGAAATCGAACTGGTCTTCATGATAATCCTCGTAGTGTTTTACTACGGCCATGTATTTTCTCAGACTCTTTCCGAATTCCCCTTTCCTCCTTAACAAGTCTGCCAGTTCTAGCTCATACCAAGCACACTGCATATCATACAAATACTGCTCCGGGCTACCTTGCTCCCGTGTAAATAATGCAATACGTTTCTTAGCATCCTCTTCCCGACCTGCTCGTAGGAACATCTTGGTCGTTTGGTTGTTGATGTAACGATCCTGATGATCCAAATCCCTGCCAGCATCAATGACATCGGCTGCCTGCTGGATATCACCACCGGCCTCGAGAAGACGCGCTTTCAGTTCATAAAAATCAACCGCTGTGGGAGTATGTTCGATGCATTTGTTGATTAGTGTAATGCCCTGAGAATATTCCGCAACTTGTTCGTGGAGGATAGAGCGGAGATACCACGCCCACAATAAAGCTGATGGCGGACTTTCTGCATCACCGATTGGGAAATGAGTTGTTGGAGGAGAGAGAAGTTATGTATGCCTCGACAAGATCGACCAAGAGAACATGAACCGGGTGAGTCTTCACATCCAAAGGATCGGTGGCTAGCATCAAGCGACTGCCATTTGAGCGCGAATCTTCCATCAAATACAACGAACTCAGATCTGCCCCCAACGATGGCACTCCTCTGGTAATTTGTTTTTGACAGTACTCGTCAATGGCAGTCTTGAATTCCTCACTGTTTGTGGAAAGAATAGTGATGTAAATCCTCTTGATACCATTGGACCTTGGATACAGTTTCGAAAGACCGTCTTTGCTGCCGTACGCATCCAATAAAATATTCCTCTCTTCTTCTGAGAGTAGTCGCAACGTTGCCAATGTTCCCGTTCCTTTCATCTTTTCCACATCCAAACATGTTTCTCTATCACATTTCAACAATGCGCACATGTACGCCCCATGAACTCTATGCTCTTCGGTTAGCCCTCTTCCAAATAGTGTAAAGACTGTATCCTTGGCATCCTCAAACTTGCCCAATTGAAGCTGATACGACAACTTTGCTTTCAACCAACCCGTCTGATCAACAACAACCTTATTAATCTCATCCAAATGCTCCAAAGCCTTCCTCACACCACCCAGCCCATCCTCATCCTCCCCCTTTGTCTCTGACAGCAATTGATTCTTATACAATGCCAACTCACTACTCTCAAAATTCTTTTGAAATTCCTCACACCCCTCCTCCAAAGTGCCAAAGTAACTATCCAAAATGCCCACCGCTGCATCAGCATCACCATTCACATGAACCGACAACGCATACGACAACCAATGCAATTTACTATTCGGCCTCAATGTCAATATCCGAAGTCGTGTCTCCTTAAATCCATTCAAATCACGCATTTGTATTTGAAGGAGGGACATGTCTTTCAAGATTTGTAAATTTTCTTCATCGATTCGGAGTGCCTGTTTGTAGGCCTTGATGGCCTCGGTGTAGTTTTGAGAGGAACGGTGGAGTAGTCCGTAGACGTGCCAGCACACGTGGGATCTGACGAAATGGAAAGAGATGGTTCAAATCAAATAATTAGGATGAGATGTAAGTTGAAAGTATCGTCGAGTAAACATATAAGTACATGCACACATATCTTGTGTGTGTCATTAGCGCCTCTCTGCTCTCTGCTCAAAATACAGCCAAATAATCCACAACAAACAAACAATCAATCTCACCTCATATCCATCATAAGCCCCCTCTTCACCAACTCCACCGCCTCCTTCTTCATCTCCTCCTCCTCCTCCCTCTTATCCTTACTCCCCACCGCACCTTTCGCACTCGCCATTCCATTCAAAATCAGCCCCTTCATACACAGCGTCTCGCCGTGATTGGGGAACCGTTTGAGGATCTGATCGGCGTTCTTCATGCCCTTTTTGTAATTTTTATTTTCGTAGAATTTGACCACGTTTTTGAAGAGGTCTTGTTCTTTTTTGGGGAGGGGGCGGCCTTGCCCTGATTGGGGGTTGTCGGACGACATTATTTTTGAAGTGTTGTGTTTGTTGTTGGAGATTGTGTACTGACGATGACTGTGGTTAAAACTCAATGCTGCTCTGCTGCTGCCGAATAAGAGAAAACAGCTCTCTATTGCCTCTGACCGTATGTGTAGCTATTTAAATATCGCTGGATGGATGAATCAATGACAAACTCTGCGATAGCTACTACAGCCGATTCATTCATTGAATTCATTACGCATTGCAAAAGATGCGAATAAGTATTTTTGAGGGAGAGAGAAGGAGGGGAGACGGACGCATGACAGGCCAGGTACATTGTCCTTCCGGTGCCGCTTTCCTTTGAAAATGACTGATCGATACATATCTCTCTCCTTGTCCAGAGGCAGTATTGTCGCAGCTGCGTGGTCAACTACCTAGCCCGTAGAATGCGTTGTATACTGGAATGGCAATGGTATGGTAAGCGTTATAAAGATTTGTTGTATAAGGATCAATCCGATGCCGATGTTACAGGAGTCAATTAGTATTTGTAGGTGCATCCTCTTTCATACGAGGGTTGGTGAGTTGAAGAATTTGATTGTATACGAGTAAAAGAAAGCGATTGATGTGGAGAATTGTGTCCAATCTAGCTAACAATTGAGCTTATTATTGATCAATAGATGTAACGAATAGAATTATTATGACTTAAAATATAAAGGAAACGATCAACGTTTTTGGATTCGGTTGCTTTCATTGGCGATGGAGGATTACGAAACATATTGAGAAACGAGAAACCAGATAACATAAATATGAATTTGATTGATGTCCGACACTACGTAGGTGTGACAAATTGTCTTGGTAAGAAGATACCCAGGAAGAAGTAGAGTGAGTTGTTTGCATCTCTAGAGAGCTACTTCGACTTCGAGGCAGGAGGATTTTATGATACGACTATGTACTCTACTCGGGAAACAATTACTCAAAGCAAAAAGATTTCATCGTTTGCAGAATCTGGGGTAATTCTTGTTCTTGGCATCTCTATCTGTTCTTGATTAGTACTGGGAGTTGAGGTTGAGAGAACAAGCTCACAGATAGGTCTAAGCCCATGCCTCTTAGAGTGTGTTGAAGCATATCAGAACCGGAATGAAGATTCGACTGACAAATCAAAGCTTGGTCTTTAAGTAGTTATTCATCTTTCTACCATCAACAAATCCATCAACATAACAGCTTCTATCCCATTACAAATCAAACTAGTTGTTAAAGTGGGGGGGAGAGGTGTATCAGAAGTAGTAAGAAGTATTAAACTTACGTCTACTAATCGATAAATTATCCAGTAGTTCGATACACTAACACTAGTGTGCTTGCAGTGATCAAACTATCTCAGAATTCGTTTACTGCTACCAACCTACAAGAGGCCGGTATAGATATTATCGTCATTACACATGGTGAAACTGTAACTCCAATCCCACAAATTGATTACCCCTGCCATATTTCCTGCACCACCATGAGATCCTTGCATTGCGGGCACCCCATCATGCATGTAAGCGGCCATACTTAGGGTGGAATCGTAGAAACCCATCTCCACTTCAAAAGTACATGAATCATAGGGCATCTACACATCAGGTGCTGGTTGAGAAACGGCCATGATTTCACAAGTAAACATGTCTTCTGTGTCCCAGGACGACCATCCTACCGTGTCGTCACAGCTGTTAAAAGGTGCTTGGAGATTTAGATGCTTTAGCATTGGCTGCTGCTGCTTGCATTTGAATAGACCTGGCCTGCTTGGCTGCACTAGCACTACCGGAAGCAAATCCAATAACAACGCCCATCGCTGCAGCAAGTGTAACAACTCCGATGACGAGGACATTGTTCTTGACGCTGCAGAATGAGCGATTCTTGTTGGATGTGGCCTCGGTCTGGGTGGAACTGTCATCGGAGTTGATGTCCAATGAGTCTGGGGAGACAAAGAGTTCGCTTTGACGGATTCTTCAATATTTCGTTGACAGTGTTTGACTTGATCATCTCGATCTGGTACTAAATAGGAGAATGTTGAGTTGAGCGAGCGTAAATGATAAGAGTTAGAGTATGTATCGTCCCATCACAACAATGACATGTCTAAAAAGCCATGAGAATGAGAAAACGGGACATTGAGAGAGTTAGTGGTGAAGCTCAGTGAGGGTGAAGTTGCTTCAGATCAAGACTGACATTACGAGCAAGCTGTAGTCATAGGGCGATGCCACAAGAATTGACGGTGCTACTTACTTTCGTTCAACTGCAGCGTTTCAAAATTTATGATCGTTATCTTGTGCAAAAATAGTGGTAGAGAGGAGTAGAGACTCAAAATAAAATGCATTCTATCTATCTCACCACGCTCTTCCTCGTGCTTGGTTTGAAGACACTTCTATAGAGATCTATCTAATGATATATATATAGTGTTTCAATGACATACTGATAACATCTTTCTCACAAACTGAGAACTTGATTTGATGTCTCAATTTCTTGCTGTTTGAACTAAACTACACTTGTACATCTAATAATGTTATATACACATGTAGTGTTTCAATGACGAAGAAACTTCGCACTTGCATGGTTAGATTGATTGAGGAAAGAGTTCGAGCGTGCCTTGAATGGGACGGGAAGAATCTGGGTGTAACATGATGTAAAATACTGATGATGATGATTACATACTGAGCCTAGAGCTACTCCAAGTTGGTTCTCTTCTTCAACGACAGTTCGCTTGCACTTGTTACTTCATGCTGCAATTCTGTGATACTCATGAAGATACTTATTTTTTCATGTATGTTACCGCTCGCCCAAGGCTTGAATTACATCTTCAAGTGTCACCAACAAACCACTCACTCCACTACCGTCCTTCCTAGCTCGGGCCAAAGCTAGGGATCCTGCATTTCTAGCAAGACCGGCAATATCTGCTCCACTCATTCCCCCAGTGTATTCATCATCAGCTAGATCTAAAGAAGCGCTTTGACTTATGCTGCTCCAAGGCCGAAAAAGTTTCTTCGCAGATGACTTTAATCGCTCTCTCTTCCGCAGTTTGTATTGAGAGTCGTCATGTTTACCAACAACCTCGAATTGTTCAAATTCAGATGATTTGCCCATCTTCACACCATCAATGGCACATCGCAAGGGATAGCTGAGTCGATTTCCCTTCCTCAATGCCCCGAAATGAATCTGAAGAATCTCTCTCCGGCCCTCTTTATCAGGCATCTTTATCTCGATTTGAACCTCAAGCCGACCCGGCCTTAATATTGCTGGATCCAACAACTCTCGTCGATTTGTCATGGCGATGAGTAGAACGTTTGGAAGAGCACGAACACCGTCAAGTTTGGCAAGTAGCTGATTTACTACTGAGTTGCGTGTTATCGAGCCCGAATCTTCACTATCCGTTCGAATTCTAAAGACTGCATCGATCTCGTCTATAACAATGACATGAAGTGAGCTTTTGAGATGAGCCATATCTTTCTCATCACTGTCAGCAGCCATTTGACACAGTTTTAACTCATCTTCTGCCTCTTGAAATAGCTCTCTAACAAGACGTTCCGAGCCTCCTACCCAACGATCTAGTAACTCGCTTGCGGCAACAATTTTGGGTGGTCTGGCGCCTAGTGCCCTTGCAATCTCTCTCACAATCAAAGTCTTCCCTGTTCCAGGCTGACCATAAAGCAGTAAACCACGCACAGGCTGTATTCCTAGTAATGCTAGCTCTTCAGCCTCTAACCGAGCTCTCTTGATAGCTTCGCTGTCACCTTCTTCATTGTAAATTGATTGGGCATAAATGCTCCGTCCATCTAATACTCGTCGGACTATGGCGTCTATACTTGAATTTAGACCACCTACACGACTTTGAAAGTGAGATCTCAGTGCAACATTTCGTTGTTCTCCTTCATACAATTCAAATGCAGTGTTGCCTCCCTTAGGACTTGTCCCAGTCTTTGTCGAGTTATTGCCATCATTGCCCCTTAATGTAGATTCGGGAAGTAGTTTTAGCATCTTCGATGGATTCCATCCAAACGCAGCATCGTTTATCACCATATCCTCTCCATTATCACCCTGCAGTGTTGCCTTATCAAAAATAGTTGGTAGATCCTGCCACAGACGAGGCAACATTGTCACCTCTAATATCGCCGCTGGTCCCATATCAATTGCCTCATACCTCCGTTCCAATCCACCAAGTTGCACCCACGATGGATGACTTTGCTGTTCCCGACTTTGTTCCTTCGAGGAGGGTATCATGACCTCCCGACTTTCACCGGCACGTCGAACAGTCTTGCCTGATTTAAGCAGTCTAAATCGTGTCACTCCCCCGTACAATAATTTTCCATAAACATGTGCACCGGTAGATTCCACTAGAGAGAATGGAGCAGTTTCAACACCCGATGGTATTAATATCACGTGGCAGGCAATGCGGGAGGTATATTCTTCCAGCGTCATGTCAACGAAGTGTAAGTGATCTTGAGTGATCCAGCGATCTTCGTCACTTTCTGCATCGTGGTAATTTTGAGCCACCATTTGTTGAATGTGAGATGTCAAATCTAGAAATACTGTGTTGGGCGTAGACTTCATCCATTGTATCCATTGAGCACGCTGCTCGTCATCTAAAATTTGGGAGGGTGACATTGTCTGACTGCTGTTAGTTACATCATCTGGCAGCTGGGTTGACGCAGTATGTTATTTGAAGAGTAATGGAAAGAACAATGTGAGAAGCTGAAATGACACACTCGGATCACTTGGTTGAAACAGTACTTGACGACAATATCAGCAACAGCATAAAACTGACATGAATGACCAAGCGATCCATCACAGCCTTCAATCTACGTGCAGCAGGATCATACAACCATCGCCCCTGTGACGAACTCCCTTCACCATGTATGTCACTTTTGATGATTGTTTGGAATGCTTCTTTGAGAAGGCTTTGGAATGCCTCTTCGTCATCAACAAAATTGCTTCCTTCGTTCATTTTCTTTTGATCATCTTCGTTGCTGCTTGTTCTATTGTTGTTATTTCCAACTCCATTTATTGAATTGACTGTTGATGCTGACCGTTGTGAGTTGCCATTATAATTATTATCTCGCCTGCTTTCAGAGAACTAAGATGTCATCAATAATTGTTCACATCACACAACACATCATGTACAATCTCCATTATCAACCACACCAACACCAATCAGATCAATGACTCCGTATAAAAACTCACCTGCAATGCAACCCGATCTAATATATTCTGCATCTCCTTTGCCGCCTTGGAATTTATCCACAATCCCTGAGAGGCGGAACCGTACGCATGTTCATTTTCATCAGTATCAGAGTCTGATTTTAAGACAGTGTAGACCACTTTTTGAGCGAGCAGTTCAAAAGCAGATGGATCTCCTACGTTTTGTTGAATTATCGGTTGTATTAGTTCATTTTTGTTTTGATTTGTGGTTGTATCAATAGCTGCAGTGGCAGCTCCGGCCAATGGATGACGATTCCTGGAGGAACATAGATATCGATGAAGGGGAAAAGGCTGAAGCGGAAGACAGGGTTAGCACTGCAGATAGCAATTCCACCACCGATAGCAAAGTCGACCGCATCATATCATCCGCACTTCTCTAGATCTATTGTTAGTGGTTCCTCGTTCCTTCATTCTATCATTCCATTCCACAGGTGTAAGGGACTGACAACGAATAAAAATAATGACGAATGACGAATGAGTGCGTGAAGCACGCTGTGTACACGGTACGACAGTAACAAAATCAGTAGGTAAGTAGTTGTACCTGCTGTATCAATCTTATTCTAAGTACGTGGTTCTACGGTTGCACTTTAGTTGGCAGTGGATCCTGAGCGTATTTGAATGCATATTGTGCATATGCCATTATGCAATGCCCATTATCAATGCCCATTATCAATTAAGAAGGAGAGAGATGAAATATATGGAATATGGATAACGAGGTAGCAATCTTGGATGCTACGAGGGAAAGAAAGAATATAGATTCATAGAGGAGTGAAGCATTGGATCATTTGCCGCAAAACTTGGATACCGAGTCAACAAGAACGGCTTCATGCACATCAAGCCTCTGTAATGCGATGAAAGTGAACAGAGGGAGACATCAGCAGCAGCAGCAGCAGCTAGAGGAGGGAACTTGTCATTGTCATTATCTTCCTGGTTCCACAACACTGGTCAAGCAGTTTCAAATGTGACATGATGCAACATCATCTCTCAGTTTTTCAATTATACCCTTGGAATTGGAGATTCCACGAAAGAATACCTGCACCAGCTCTGGTGGATAAAACATCTTAAAAACACATTCATGTTGCAGATACTGCCGCGTATCTTCTTCGAAAACTATCAAGGATGAAAAAGATCCTCGGTCCCCCTCTATGTATGTTTGCATCTCTTTCACATGCACATGCAAAATAAATACATATCATTCTTCCGGTCCATAGTTTTGACCGATCGATCGTCGTCTTCGTCGGCATGCAAGCAGATAAGTAGAGATAGACTCTCCATTACTCTATTAAAATACCATGCCATTACGCTCAATCATTCACGATGAGACCGCACCTGGTAATATCCCAGATAAATTTCATACCAGCAGTTTTACTGCTGGTTACCGTAGAAAACATACCAGGCTACGTAGAAATCCCTTACCTGCAGTAAAACTGCTGGTAAGGTGATATTAATTCCTATGTACCTTTGCCCCCGTTTTACACACTTTGGTTCGCATCCTCTTTTTTCCCATTTCCCCCTCCGTACGATGTACGTAGGAACACTATGTTCCTTACCTGCAGTTCAACTGCAGGTAAAGGCCAGACCGCTTTGCCGCCATTTTCTTACCAGCAGTAAAACTGCAGGTTAAATTTATCTGGGATATTGCAGCGCGGTACGACACGCGGGTTCGTTTTATTTTTGGTGGTGAGTGGTGAAAATGAGAACTCGACGAAAAATGACACGTTCGCTCGTCCCTACAGATTACAATACTCAATGGTGCATGCAGCATTTTGCTGCATTGGCATACTTAGCTAGAGATAGAGATGATAGAGAGAGCGAGGTTTGTGGTTTGTGACCTCGCTCAGGCAGTATCGTAGCTCAGCCTGACGTTGAAGTTGGGCAGAAGAGCTGCAAGACACTACCATTTTGCTGCACAGGCGATACGTATGATGTCTTTATGTAGAGGTTCGTGACATTCGTGACATCAAGCGCTGATTGCTCAAGCTACTGCGCAAGTAGCAGCAATTGAGTAAACATAATTCTACTCATCTTTCTCGACAGATCAGTTGTTCGTTTCAAGGAAGTAACTATGATCAAAACCCACTCAACTAGCCACCGCAGGTCATCTTCGCCAGTGGAAGGGAAAGCGCCCAGTCGGTTATCCACGACTACGCAGCTACTAGTGAGCACTGTCGCCATAGCTGCCAAAAGAAGTCGAAAGATCAATACACAAGCAGCCAATATTGCCCAGCTCCGCCTATCGAATCTAAAATTACATGGACGAGACGATGACATCAAATTATTTCGGAGCAAATTTCGTGAGTTATTTCAGAAGAAGGATGATGACAAAGAAGATGATGGTGCTCAACATAAAATTGAACGACATGCTGATGAAGCCAACCCCAACAAACAATCTACCAACAACAATCTAATATTAGTCTCTGGAACATCCGGCACAGGCAAATCTGCCCTCATCCGCAAAGGATTGGGGGATCCCGCCGCCAAAAATGGATACGCCTTTGCATCTGGCAAATTCGATGCTATATCACTCAGACCTCTCTCAGCATTCGCCGATGCCATGACTAGTCTCGCCAAGCATATTATGGTAGAGAACAATAAGAAGGGAGGATTATCTACTGCAATGCTGATACGAGACAAGATTCGGAATGAGTTTGATGAAGAGGATGTAGAACAACTGCGTCGTGTGTTGCCCGGATGTGGTAAGTTATTGGGACTGGGAGTACAAAGATCTTCATTGTGTTCCCTATCATCGAAAGCAGATGTAGCAGCGCTGTTAAGGAGTGCATCTGATACAAGACTGGGCAGTTTGAAT
This sequence comes from Skeletonema tropicum, assembly GCA_037178625.1. Lineage (NCBI taxonomy): Eukaryota > Bacillariophyta > Thalassiosirophyceae > Thalassiosirales > Thalassiosiraceae > Skeletonema > Skeletonema tropicum. The sequence goes on from CM074129.1 coordinate 4,020,749, forward strand.
CATCTTGCCGGTAAAGAATCAATCGCACAAATGCACTATGCAATCAGACGGTTATTGAAAATCATTTGCTCAAACTTAAAAGGAACAATCTTATTCATTGATGATTTACAGTGGAGCGATACAGCAACGTTGGATCTATTGAAAAGCATCGTATTGGATGGAGAGATTCCAAATCTGTTGCTTGTTGGTGCTTACCGCGAAGATGAAGTACCAGAGTAAGTAATGAATACATGTCTTTGCGTCTAATGCCCCTATGCAGCGAGTTCTATCAGCATCTTATTCTTCATATCACTTTTGCCGCATAACACACAGTCATCACCCCCTTGCAATACACATTCGAGATCTCGAACAAATGAATGTGGGAATTACTAAGACAAAGATTGGCAATCTTGATGTAGACAGTGTCGTACCTCTTGTTGCGGAGGCCTTGGGAATGGAGGATGATGACAACAAAGTCATATCATTGGCAGAAACAATCCACAAAAAGACAGACGGCAATCCTTTCTTCATTTTGATGTTTCTAAGATCGATGTATGATGAAAACCTCTTGCAGTACAACTTTGGTGCGTTGAAGTGGACTTGGGACGATGAGGCGGTCAACTCAAGGATAGTCACCGAGAATGTGGCAACTGTCCTTGTGAACAAGATGAATCGCTTGCAGGAAGAAACGCTGAGAATTCTCATGGTAGCCTCTTGCCTTGGTGCTACTTTCCGGTTGTCGGCTGTGCTGGAGGTCATGAATAATATCTCGCAGGTAGAGATGAGGTCTTCTATGAGGGACTCGATTAGATCACTTTCCAGTTCTCTTCTCACTTCAGAAATGAGTATTTCCTGCACAGATCGAGATGGTAGTGATTCTTCATATGCAAGTTCGATTGAAAAATTAGAGGTAGAGGGTCTGTGTGAGGTTGATAACGAAGAGGGACATTTCGTGCACGATCAGATCCAATCAGCAGCGTATGAACTCATCAGTCCAGATCAAAGGGACTCATTCCGATGTAGAATTGGCAGCATTTTGTTAAAGAGTCTTTCTCCAGAAGAACTCGAGGCAAGCCTCTTTGAGGTGGTGGGCCTACTGAACTGCGCAGCATCAAACATCACTGATAAAGAACGTGACGAGTTGGCAAGGCTAAATCTAAAAGCTGGAATCAAGGCATCCGAAAATGCAGCATTCGACGCAGCCACAGTGTACTTCAAGGTCGGAATTGAGGCGCTTGGGTCAAGAGGTTGGGAGGGAGATCATAGTACCATGTTGGATTTGTGCAGCTATGGAGCGAACGCCTTTTATGTAACAGGCGATTTCGACTCAATGAATGAGCTGATTGAAGAGGTGTTGAGCAAAGATATCGGTGCGAAGGAGAAGTTTAGAGTATCAGAAATCAAAGTGAGGTCATTGTTCTCCACAGGGGGGTTGAATGAGTCCATCGATGCAGCTCTTGATTTTAGACGTCAGCTCGGTTTACCAACTTTAAAGAAGAAGCCAGCTTCCAAATTCACCATCCTCAAAGAGTATCTCCGATTGAAGAGGTTATTGAAGAATAAAACAGCTGCAGATATTGCAAGCTTGCCAGCGCTCGACGATGAAATGTACGAAATGGGTCAAAGAATGAACTTTTACATCATGCCATCTATTTATAACGTTGAGCCAACAATGCTTCCACTGATCATCTTTCAGTTGGTCACATTTTCTCTGAAGCACGGCTTGGATTCTTCATCATCTCCTGAGTTTGCTGGACTTGGTTCGCTGCTCTGTGGATCTTTTGGTAAGCCTCGTGAGGGTCTTGAGATGGCCAAGGCAGCAGAACTGATCCTTGAAAAGCCCGGCATGCGTAAAAATGCTGACATAATATTCGTCGTACAGTACTTCTGCTATCACTGGGTATCTCCGCTCCATGATACTGTTGATCCATTGCTGAAGGGGTACCAGATTGGACTCGAGACTGGCGAAAACGAAAGAGCTGGTTTTTGTCTTTTTGGACGTGGCTATCACCTATACTTTACAGGTCGACCACTAGATAGCATTCAGAAAGAACTGGAAGCAACTATCTCCGTATTGACATACTTGAAGCAAGACGTGGTCAAGTTGTATTGCGTGATTCTTATAACAACAGTGCAGAAGCTCCGCGGCATCGACGTTGAAGCTGGTGATAAGATTTTAGACTCTGTATTGGCTTCTGCTGCATCATCTGACAACATCCCTCTGTCTGCATACATAAGTGTGATGAAGTTGGAAGTATTCGTCTTCTTTAGACAGTGGCATGGGGCATTGGACTTGGTTCGAAAGGCGGGAAATGCTCGGATCATTTTGTCTTGCACATTTGCTTCAGTGCGATACACTTTCTTGGAGGCGCTGACCTATCTGAAAGCAGCACAATCAGCATCTGGGTGGAAGAAGAGACAATTGAAGAAATCAGCACGCATAACAATCAAGCTAATTCGTGGTTGGGCGAAGAAAGGCAATGTCAATGTCGTTCATTATCTATACATCCTAGAAGCGGAGCTTGCTGTGCTGAATGGAAAGAACAAGAAGGCCAAGGAGAAGTTCAATGATGCAATTGCCACATCAAGTAGGAATGGGTTCGTGCAAGATCGAGCTTTAGCAAACGAGTTGGCTAGTGCGTACTTTAGAGCTCAGGAAGACGATGATTGGGAGAAATATCATATTGATCGCTCAATTGCATGTTACCAAGAATGGGGCTGTAGTGAAAAGGTCAAACAGCTTGAGAATAGAGGATAAAGTAGGGCCATGGATCGAAATGGCGTATATGAGATGCAGGTGAGAGAAAAATCAACAACAGCTGAATTGGCATGGCAATTGCAAGAAGATAAGGTCGATAAATTGTTGAATCTTCTGACATAAGTGATGAGACCAGGAAATGACTCAAAATCAAATTCAAAGCAGAGGTCAAGTGGAGACTTTCTTTGGCATCATGTCATCAAAAAGTCAAAAAGATAAACACAGCTGTCTAATCATACTTAACTTAATGACCAATTATCGATCGTTTCATCCTCAACGTAGAGATAGCCTCGCCGAAAATGTTCCCAGGCAGAGATGGCTGTCATCTAATAGTCACTGGATAGTTGAGTATGTAATAATTTTTTAAGTTATTATTATTTGCCATATCCTACTATGTAACTTCTTATGATGACTCCTCTCAGCTCAGAGCTAATTAAATGCTTGTGTCACGAGCGAGATTGGTGGTAGATAACATCTTACAAACACATTCATGCTGCAGATACTGCCGCGTATCTTCTTCGAAAACTCTATCGATGGATGACAAAGATCCTCGGTTTCCCTCTCTAGGTTTGCATCTCTTTCCCACATGCACATGTAATCAATACATATCATTCTTCCAGTCCATAGTTTTGACCGATCGATCGTCGTCTTCATCTGCATACAAGCAGATAGAGGTAGACTCACTATTAAAGGTGCCTCAAAACTCAAAACTCAGCAAAATGGGAATGTTTCTTCTCAAAACTCACTCCATCTCACTCCTCGAAATGCCATTCACGTCATTCAGGGACCGTACCTGGAAATATTGCAGCGGTACGACAGGTTATTCAATGACCTTAGCTGGGAATATTGCAGCGGTACGACACGTACGCAGGATTCGCGTTCTCCATAGATTACAATGCACAATGCTCAGAGCAGAGGTACCACGACCAATTTGCTGCACAGGCGATATGTGATATCTTGTGATATGTATGATATGAGTATTGTAGAGGGTGACACCATTGCGGCTCCAAGCGCTGCGTACTGCTTGAAGTTGCGCAGTAACAGCTTAGAGCACAGTGCGTGAAGAGATAGATATTATGCAGCAGTCGAGAGTGGAGCAGTTCTTTGTTGTCACTTATCACCAGGGAGAAAGAGTATGAGCAACACCGCAAACTCACCCAGCCGCACGTGGTCGGCAAGAAGCACCTCATCTTCCACGACTACGCAGCTACTAGTGAGCACTGTCGCCATAGCTGCCAAAAGCAGTCAACAGATCAACCCACGAGCAGCCAATATTGCACAGCTCCGCCTATCGAATCTAAAATTACACGGACGAGACGATGACATCAAATTATTTCGGAGCAAATTACGTGAGTTATTTCAGAAGAAGGATGATGACAAAGAAGATGATGGTGCTCAACATAAAATTGAACGACATGCTGATGAAGCCAACCCCAACAAACAATCTACCAACAACAATTTAATTTTAGTCTCTGGAACATCCGGCACAGGCAAATCTGCCCTCATCCGCAAAGGATTGGGGGATCCCGCCGCCAAAAATGGATACGCCTTTGCATCTGGCAAATTCGATGCTATATCACTCAGACCTCTCTCAGCTTTCGCCGATGCCATGACTAGTCTTGCCAAGCAAATGCTAGTGCTAGAGAACAATAAGAAGGGAGGATTATCTACTGCAATGCTGATACGAGACAAGATTCGGAATGAGTTTGATGAAGAGGATGTAGAACAAATACAGCGTGTGTTACCCGGATGTGGTAAGTTATTGGGACTGGGAGTACAAAGATCTTCATTGTGTTCCCTATCATCAAAAACAGGTGCAGCAGCGCTGTTAAGGAGTGCATCTGATACAAGACTGGGCAGTTTGAATCATCTGGCCGGTAAAGAATCAATCGCACAAATGCACTATGCAATCAGACGGTTATTGAAAATCATTTGCTCAAACTTAAAAGGAACAATCTTATTCATTGATGATTTACAGTGGAGCGATACAGCAACGTTGGATCTATTGAAAAGCATCGTATTGGATGGAGAGATTCCAAATCTGTTGCTTGTTGGTGCTTACCGCGAAGATGAAGTACCAGAGTAAGTAATGAATACATGTCTTAGCGTCTAATGCCCCTATGCAGCGAGTTCTATCAGCATCTTATTCTTCATATCACTTTTGCCGCATAACACACAGTCATCACCCCCTTGCAATACACATTCGAGATCTCGAACAAATGAATGTGGGAATTACTAAGACAAAGATTGGCAATCTTGATGTAGACAGTGTCGTACCTCTTGTTGCGGAGGCCTTGGGAATGGAGGATGATGACAACAAAGTCATATCATTGGCAGAAACAATCCACAAAAAGACAGACGGCAATCCTTTCTTCATTTTGATGTTTCTAAGATCGATGTATGATGAAAACCTCTTGCAGTACAACTTTGGTGCGTTGAAGTGGACTTGGGACGATGAGGCGGTCAACTCAAGGATAGTCACCGAGAATGTGGCATCTGTCCTTGTGAACAAGATGAATCGCTTAGCAGGAAGAAACGCTGAGAAGGTTCTCATGGTAGCCTCTTGCCTTGGTGCTACTTTCCGGTTGTCGGCTGTACTGGAGGTAATGAAAAACATATCGCAGGTAGAGATGAGGTCTTCTATGAGGGCATCGATTAGATCACTTTCCAGTTCTCTTCTCACTACTGACATGGGTAATTCCAGCACAGATCAAGATGGTAGTGATTCTTCATATGCAAGTTCGATTGAAAAATTAGAGGTAGAAGGTCTCTGTGAAGTGGATAATGAAGAGTGTCATTTCGTGCACGATCAGATCCAATCAGTAGCCTTTGAACTCATCAGTCCAGATCAAAGGGACTCGTTCCGATGTAGAATTGGCAGTATTTTGTTGAAGAGTCTTTCTCCAGAAGAACTTAAGGCTGGACTATTTGAGGTGGTGGGCCTACTGAACTGCGCAGCATCAAACATCACTGATAAAGAACGTGACGAGTTGGCAAGGCTAAATCTAAAAGCTGGAATCAAGGCATCCGAAAATGCAGCATTCGACGCAGCCACAGTGTACTTTCAGGCAGGTCGTGAGGCGCTTGGGTCAAGAGGTTGGGAGAGAGATCATAGTACCATGCTAGATTTGTGCAGCCATGGAGCGAACGCCTTTTATGTAACAGGCGATTTCGACTTGATGAATGCACTTATTGAAGAGGTGTTGAGCAAGGATTTTGCTACGAAGGAAAAGTTTAGAGTATCAGATATCAAAGTGAGGTCATTGTTCGCCGCAGAAAAGCACAATGAGTGCATTGATGTAGCTCTTGATTTTAGACGTCAGCTTGGGTTACTTACTCTAAAGAAGAAGCCAGCATCCAAATTCACTATTGTCAGAGAATACATTCGAGTGAGGAGGTTGTTAAAGAATATGACAGCTGATGACATTGCTAAATTGCCCATGGTCACTGATGAAAGATACGAAATGGGGCAAATGATGAACGAGCATCTTGCCGCATCCGTTTTTCACGTTGAGCCGACAATGCTTCCACTGATCATCTTTCAGATGGTCTCAACTTCTCTGAAGCACGGCTTAGATTATTCATCGTCATTTGGTTTCGCTGGACTTGGTATGTTGCTCTGTGGACTTTTTGGCAAACCACATGAGGGTCTTGAGATGGCCAAGGCAGCAGAACTGATGATTGAAAAGCCCGGCATGCGGAGGAACGCTGTGAATACGTTATTCGTTACACAAAGCTACTGCCATCACTGGGTGTCACCACTCCAGGATACTGTTGATCCATTACTGAAGGGGTATCAGATAGGTCTTGAGACAGGCGAAAATGAAGGAGCCAGTTGGTGCCTTCTTGTTCGCAGCAATTACCTATACTTTCTAGGTCGACCATTAGATAGCATTCAGAAAGAACTGGAAGCAACTATTCCAGTATTGACACAACTCAAACAAGACATGAGTAAGTCATACATCATTAATACTCAGATGACAGTGAAGAAGCTCCGCGGCATCGATGTTGAAGCTTGCGATAAGATTTTGGAATCAACGTTAGCTTCTGCAAGATCAACTGGCAATGTCACTCTGATTGCTACTGTAAACGTTATGGAGCTAGAAATATTTGTCTTCTTCCAACAGTGGAGTGACGCTATTAACTTGGTTCAAAAGGTGGGCAATGCTCGTCTTTTCCTATCTGGCGCATTTACTTCAGTGCGATACACTTTCTTGGAGGCGCTGACCTATCTTAAGGCAGCACAATCAGCATCTGGGTGGAAGAAGAAAACATGGAAGAAATCGGCACGCAAAACAATTAAGCTAATTCGTGGTTGGGCGAAGAAAGGCAATGTCAATGTCGTTCATTATCTGTACATCCTAGAAGCGGAGCTTGCTGTGCTGAATGGAAACAACAAGGCCAAGGAGAAGTTCAATGATGCAATTGCCACATCAAGTAGGAGTGGGTTCATACAAGATAGAGCTTTGGCACATGAGCTGGCGAGTGCGTACTTCAAAGCCCAGGGAGATGATAATTGGGAGAAATATCATATTGATCGCTCAATTGCATGTTACCAAGAATGGGGCTGTAGTGAAAAAGTTAAACAGCTTGAGAATAGAGGATAAAGTAGATATTGACCTCGGAAGCAAATGATTATCTTACGGCTCGCCCAATTATATGTAACAGAAATTTTAAAGTACGTCTGGTGGGCCCTCAAGAGGCGACATTATCTACACTAAGTGATAACGAACATGTGCTGCAGTAGCTATTATTTCCCAGATCGCACCCCAAGCCTGCTATCTTTCAAGCAGGCCAGGATTAACAACGTCAACCTATTCAGGTCGTTTGTGGTGTCGATTACTCGACTGGGTCGAAAACATCATCAATTCTCACTTGGTTTGGTTCAAGGCGTAACACTTCGCTGTCTGCTTGCTCCCTAGCTTCTCTCGCGATATTGCGAGGTGGTGGAGGTTGTGGTGGAGCCGATTCGATTTCTGGGAAGTAATCGCTGATGAGTCGTTGCCCTGGCAATAGTGTGTACTTATCACGTTCCCATGCCTTCACCGCCTCTTCGATGTGGTGAAGCCATAGTCGTCTCGTAGCTGGTCTCATTCGCAAAATCTCATGTAATTGCATTTTCGCCATATCTCGTTGATGTGCTGGTAATAGCTCATGACGATGTTTATGATACCACACTAATTTCCTTGTCAGCAATTCGCTTTCCAATTGATCTGCATTACTTCCACGGCCCTTAGCCACCCGGTTGCGTTCCATCCACTGAGGCCATGCAATGTCAAACCAAATCATTTGCTGAAATTGATCGAATTGCATATCGGCATCGCTAGTGTGAATGTCTTGGAACGCCTCTTTCCACTCCTTCACTAGGTATCCTCGGAAGAAATCTTCCCACGACCCCAACTCACTCTGTGCCTGCACTGCTGCACGAACTGCTGGATGTCGGGTTGCGGGGAGTATATCTTCTCCTTCAGCATACTGTTCCATGATGTCGGCAACAGCATGAAGTATTTGCCTTGATAATTTTCTGAGTCCTTTCTTTCTCAAAGCTGCTATGATTTCTTGACGCTTCGCTACCATTCGTGGATGGGGACATTTGAAGACATGTGCTATTGTTTCATCTCCACACGGGCACCCAGGGCATTGGGAAACCGAGGTGACATGCCGTCTGACATGATTGACGGGTAAGAGGCCATGTCACACCTACGTAGTGTCGGACATCAATCAAATTCATATTTATGTTATCTGGTTTCTCGTTTCTCAATATGTTTCGTAATCCTCCATCGCCAATGAAAGCAACCGAATCCAAAAACGTTGATCGTTTCCTTTATATTTTAAGTCATAATAATTCTATTCGTTACATCTATTGATCAATAATAAGCTCAATTGTTAGCTAGATTGGACACAGTATTAATACTCCCATATAAACCAACCAAGAAGAAAAACTACGTACAAAATGAATACCTACAAATCAAAGAACGCATGGTTGTTTCATACCAGGTACGCTCGGAACGAACTCACCTCCAAAAGTGCAGCAGCGCTCAGGGAGATGCCTCGTTTCGGAAGTAAAAGGATCTATGGACTTCGCCCAGATGGAAGCAAGATTGAGGAAGACTTCATTGTGTTCAGGGATAACGCACCTAGTACGGAACTTGAACATTACTTGGGCCAAGCCGAATCCTACGTCAACATGGCAGATGAATGTCAATGGGCCCCAGCCACTCGCTTCGCCAACTACGGGAAGCTTCTCGATGGACCTGCAAAGAACACGTGGAGGAAGCTGATGGATGAGGGACATGACTACTGGGATAACAATAATCAAGCGACCGATCAGGACGTCGTGGATGCTCTTGGTGCCTATTTCATCATGTGGACAAAACATCCTAACCCCGGTGATGCCTTCGATCAGCACATCCTTCGCATCCAGTACAAACACCAGAAGGAATTCAACCTACCAGTCAAACCAAGCAACTTCGTGGATCGAATGTCAGAACTTTGGAGATACAGTGAGATGATGCCTCGTATAGGAGCGCAATGTTCCGATATGCAAAAGACTACTGCTCTGATGCTTGGTCTCCCCGAGGAGGCCAAAGATTTCCTCCAAGATGAGAAGGACGTTGATGTTTATGACCTCCAAGGTAATGGTAACAACGCCCTTGTATGGACCGACGTAATGGAGTATCTAGAGGCCTGGTGGTCTCGAGATTACGGCAAGGAAGTCCGAAAGAAGTATCAACAGCAAGAAGAGAAGAAGAGGAAGAGGAAGGATGACGACGATGACGATGAAGCCGATGGAGATGGAGGCCAAGATCGACGTCAACGGAAGAAGAAGAAGAATAACCGCAATAAGAGCGGTCGCAATGGCAATGGGAACAACAGTAACAACACCAACAACGGCAAGGAGTTCCACTCCAAGCAATGTTCAATTCATCCTGATCACAACCATAAGTGGAAAGACTGTATCTATTGTTTCAACGGGTCTAATTTCAAGAAGGAGCTTGCTGAGAAGTTCTATCAAGGCAAAACCAGGACGTCTGCCCCATATTGGTGGAAGAAAGGTTATGAGCGTCGTTTCAAGAGCAACGAGCAAGAACCCCCGCAACAGCAACATGGATCTTACCTCGTAGCTCCTCAACAACCTGCTCAACTACCTCCAGCTCCAGTTCCCCAAGCACCTCCGCAACCAGCTCCAATGTTTGCTACGTCTGCAGCAACAGCTCCGTCAGCACCTGTTCAACAGCAACTTTATTCCATCCAAGTTAATGCCCAAGGTCAACGAGTCTTCGTCCCTCATCAGGCCTGAAACGCCGACCCTGTTGGGAATTGCACTACTTTCATCGATATCTATTCTACGAGCCTTGAAGAAGTAACAGGGTATGCTAATGCCCCAGCTGCTCTTGAGTATCATGTCAACAATGTGACCTCAGAGCCTCCGAGCGCGATTGATGTTCAACTTCCATGTTGCATCCGCGGGAACAATAATACAGTTCCTGCCGCTCTGCAAGCACAGCCCAGCTTGAATAGTGGAGTCCCGATATGTAAGGATCCAAGAGCGCAGCCAGCTTCTAGCCCTGCACCAATGCTCGACCGCATCGCATCAGACGCTCAACTTCATGATGATGAGTTCTTGAACGAATTGTTCAATAGTCACTTTGCGGAGGATGCACTAGCTGCAACCATCAACAACATTCCTTTCACTAATGAAGTAGTCGCTATCGAAGCGCAGAGAGTGGATTGTCCTGAATATCACGTGCTCGATCCAATCCCAGGCCAATCTAATGCGGAAGCTTGGGATTTCAACATTTTTCCAGATACAGTCGTTGAATCTTACGGCAATGAACTAGTCGATTTGGGAGCAGCATTGCAGCTACCAAGCATTTGTGACAAACGAGTCATTTCAGTTCAGTGACCCTCAGATCACCTTCCAAGTAGATTCAAAAGGCAGAACAGTCCCTATGGCAACTGCATACGCTATGGTCAAGTCAGTCAATGGAGTCGAATCCAATCGCTTCCTCAAGTGCCTTTTTGACACCGGTGGCAGCGTATCGATGGCTCACCGTAGTGTTTTACCACCCGGAGCAGCCCTTCTTCAACCATCAAAAACAACAATATGTAATACCATTGCAGGCAACTATGCACCAGTTGGATCCCTCCTCGGTGAAGGAATCAAGTTCCCTGAATTCGATGCCAACCTCACCGTTGACAGTCAAGAGTTCCTCGTCTTTGACGCCAAGTGTTCGTTTGATTTGATACTTGGTAATGATTTCCTGCGGAAGATAGGTCTAATAGTTGATTACGAAAGACTCGAGCTCGGGTGGCAGGGCAAGCGCATTCCAATGAACTCCAACTTTACAAAGGAGCGACTAAGTGCAGCAATCGATGGATGCATCATTGAAGATGAAGATGACGATCTGAACTACCTCGACTCTTTCGCTACGTCAATTGCTGATTCAACCTATGACGAGATAAATGTGGATGAGGTCATCAAAGAGAATTGTCAGCATCTGTCTCCGACTCAGCGCCAGGACCTCAGCGAGATGTTACGCAAGCATTACAAGCTCTTCGACGGCAAGCTTCATGTCTACAAAGGAGCCAAGATGGATATTGAATTACAACCAGGAGCACAACCAGTTTTTCGGCGGCCTTACCCTACTCCTCGAGTCCATATGGAAACATTCAAGAAGGAGTTGCTGCGTCTCATCGACATAGGTGTTCTTGAAAGAGTCTCTGGCCCGTCTGCATGGGGACTGCCTTCGTTTATTGTTCCCAAGAAAGATGGCAAAGTTCGTTTCATAGCAGATCTACGTGAGCTCAATAAGGTCATCAAACCCAAGGATTATACTCTCCCTATCATCCAGGACCTGATCCGAAAGCGTTCGGGATTCCAGTACATGACGAAACTTGATTTGAGCATGATGTTCTATTCGTTTGAATTGACGGACAAAGCTAAGGACCTCACCACTATATCAACACCGTTCGGTCTCTTTCGTTGGACGAGAGCTCCTATGGGTCTCCGCAACTCTCCGGCATTTGCGCAGTCAGTTATTGAGGAAGTTCTTCGAGATTTAGATGACGTTGAAGTTTACATTGATGACATCGCCATATGGTCAGATACTTGGGAAGACCATACACGCACCCTCAACGAAGTGTTCAGGCGCCTTGAAGAGGCAGGGTTTAGTGTTAACCCTTTGAAGTGCGAATTCGGTATTGCAGAAGGGGACTTCCTTGGTCATTGGGTCTCCAAGGATGGCATTCAACCTTGGCAGAAGAAAGTTCAAGCGGTTCTTGATTTGAAACGGCCTACCAACGCTAGCGAAGTGCGAACGCTTGTGGGCCTCATCAACTGGTATCGTGACTTCTGGCCTCGACGAAGCCATCTCCTCTCTCCGTTCACTCAACTTATCCGCGGTATTCAGAAGAAGAAAGCACCGATCGTTTGGACTCCAGAATAAGAGAAAGTTTTTCAGGAAGTGAAGCAAGTTATTGCAAGTGATGCTTTGTGTGCCTACCCCAACCACAATGAGCCTTTTGAAGTCTACACGGACAGTTCTGATTATCAACTGGGAGCAGCCATACTTCAAGGCGGGCGCCCTGTTGCGTATTACTCCAAAAGACTCTCGGCGGCACAGTCTCGATACACAACGATGGAGAAGGAGCTCCTGGCAATCGTCAGCACTCTCACGGAATATCGTACCATGCTATTTGGAGCAAAGATCAAAATCTTCACTGACCATCGCAACCTTACATTCTCTAACTTGAACAGTCAGAGAGTCCTTCGTTGGAGATGTTTCCTCGAATCTTTTCATGCCGAATGGTTCTATCATCCAGGCAAGCTTAATGTGCTAGCGGACGCGTACAGTCGACTCCCCAAGTTTGATTTCTCAGGAGCCGAGAAGAGGCAGGATGAACTATCCCCTACTCCAGTTCAATTCAATCCAGTTCCCCAAGATGTCAATCAAGATGAAGAACCCAGCATCTTTGAAGAACAACTAGCAGAGTTGGCCAGTGATGACGAGTTCCCGCTACATCAATTGCAACAGTTCATGAATCTTCCTTCTACCGTCCAGAACCCTTTGCGCTATCAATGGCTTGCGGAAGAGCAGAGCCGCTGTCCTACCCTTCAGCAGAAGCTCACTACTTCCCCAACGTTCTACCATCGTCGAACGTTTGGTCGCCATGATACGTCGCTGATTTGCTATAGCCCTACTCCTCAAGATGAATCGACCTTGAAGATAGTCCTCACAGACAATGCCGTGGATGCCGCGATTGAATACTTCCACCTCCTGTTGAATCATCCAGGAGCAAAGGCAGTTACTTATGCACTTTCCAAGTTCTATCATCCCCAATTAGCAGCCCGAATAGCAGCCTTTTCGTGCGATGTTTGTCAGCGCACAAAGATTGGCCAACGCGGCTATGGCCATTTCCCTCCACGTCAAGTACAAGATCTCAATCCATGGAAGCAATGTGACGTAGACCTTGTGGGCCCGTGGTATGTCAAAACATCAGGACGACACGGTAAAGCCTATGAGTTCTATGCCCTGACGGCAATCGATCGTGCCACTGGTTACCCAGATGCCATCATGATCAAGCGCAAGACTAGCGAAAACGTAGCTCGCAAGTTCAATGAATTATGGCTCTCAAGATATCCAAGACCCGAAGTTTGCGCTCATGATCAAGGTGGTGAATTTATTGGACCTCAGTTCCAGCGGTTGTTGCACGATGCTGGTATTGCATCAGCCCCATCGACAGCTCGTAACCCCCAAAGCAATGCGATCATCGAACGCCTGCATCTTACTATGGGAAACTCCATTCGAGCTCAACTTTCCAATCACAACCCTCGCACCTTGACTGAAGCCGAAGACTTGATGGGAACAATCTTATCTGATACTCTCAGTTCTATCCGTGCAACCCCGTCGCAATCTACTGGGTATGCCCCAGCAGCACTGGCCTTTGGACGCGATATGATCTTCAACCTTCCAGTTCAATATGATATGAACGAGATCAACCTTCGCCGCCAACGCCGTGTCGACAAGGATGCCAAACGACTCAACGCCAAGCGGTACAGCTACGATTATCGCGTTGGAGAACAAGTCATGAAGAAGATCTTCGATCCTGCCAAACTCGATGATCGTTGGAAGGGCCCCTTCACTATCACAAGAATCCATGTCAATGGTAACATCACTATTCAACTCACCCAACATCTACAAGAGCGTCTCAACATCCGACGCGTCAAGCCCTACAGGCAACCTACACCTCAAGTCTTACAACAAATCGTTGCGCCCTCTTAGGAGGGGTAGAATGTCACACCTACGTAGTGTCGGACATCAATCAAATTCATATTTATGTTATCTGGTTTCTCGTTTCTCAATATGTTTCGTAATCCTCCATCGCCAATGAAAGCAACCGAATCCAAAAACGTTGATCGTTTCCTTTATATTTTAAGTCATAATAATTCTATTCGTTACATCTATTGATCAATAATAAGCTCAATTGTTAGCTAGATTGGACACATGCATCAATTTGCATGTAAACCTCTGTTTACTCAGATCACTTCGTCTCCTGACTGCTCCAATTGTGTGCCAATGCACCCCATCAAACTGTACGTCTGACCAGTTATGGCGACGTTTGATATACTCCCGTAGGATTGGTCCACGTCTGGCGTTGTAAAGATGCTTCTTCATTCGCGCTGTTATCCACTTTTCCCCAATTTTCAACACTGCCTTCGATCCCTCATATGGCATCTGTAAAATGTCCTCTGGAGGCGGGAGGTCATTGGGGTTGTTCTTGGCGTACTCCGTCACATCTCCTGCCAATTTATCACATTCGATATTCAGTTTTGCTTCGTCACTTAATTTGGTGACATCTATCTCCAGACGTACTTTAAAATTTCTGTTATATATATCTCCCGCAGTTTGGTGCTCTCGGTTGTGTCCATTGAGTTGACACTTTCATCGTCCTCCAACGTTTGCTGCTTCTGCTTCTTGCGTCTCGTGTCTTGGTGTCCTCGGACGTGCTTGCTACGCACTCCACATTGAAGTTTACTTTTCAAATGGTGGTATGCCATGAACAGGTCTGCCTCCGGTTGTATTTTATCTCTTGCAGTTTTGAGTGGTTTATTCAATTTATTCACTCCCGATTCATTATCATTATCGAACCATTGGGTCAGCAGTTCCTCGGGTTCCATGCCAAGGTAGTCAACATGATACAACGCTCGATACGCCCCCTCAAGCTCCCCTCGATAAGAATTCATTGATTCCATATTTGTCATGAGGAAGCATGCCTTAAGGTATTCTTCCATGTTGGTGGGGATAATCCATGCAGCTGCAGCCACCTTATCTGCTAGGTGGACCGAGGAATCGCTAACTGTCTTTCCTGGTCTTCTCGTAGTTCCCGGTATGTAGGTGTGTATCCTCCGAAATGAGTCCTGGCGGTTTGCGGGTAGGTTCCTCCAATGGACCGTTTACTAGATAGCATTTTTTATTGTGAAACTTTTTTATTCTCAGCACTTTTTATTGAGCTGCAGCATCTTTTATTCCTCATTCCGCATCTTTTATAAATTTAGGGATAACTTTAATTTAGTCAATTATTACACTAGTTATTAAGTTTTTTGAGCACCTTTTATTCCAGCAATTTATATTATTGGCAACTTATAATCTTCCACTTGTAACCTTCCCAGCATCTTTTATTGACTTGCCGAAAGACTTAATCACAGCCAATGAATAAGATATAGTATAAGATCTTCACAACAACAAAGCAAAAGATATTTCTATCTAGCACATTTTCACATTTACAACACTATCCATCAAATTTGATCTCAAAAGAAGGTCTACAGATCTAGCAGGGAGAAAGACTGCCGCATCACTTAGTACATCGCTGCTGTTCGGCTTGTTTGCTGCACAATTGCGCTTCTACACGCAGAGGGACATCACAGAGAAGCTCTCAGTCGATATTGGACTTATTGGTGTGTGTACTACATCGCTCATACCACTTTTCATCGAGGTTTGTTTCATAGGAGGCGTCTAGATCTGATCTCAAAAGAAGGTCTACAGATCTAGCAGGGAGAAAGACTGCCGCATCGCTTAGTACATCGCTGCTGTTCGGCTTGTTTGCTGCACAATTGCGCTTCTACACGCAGAGGGACATCACAGAGAAGCTCTTAGTCAATATTGGACTTATTGGTGTGTGTACTATATCGCTCATACCACTTTTCATCGAGGCCTATTTTAGAGGAGGCGTCTAGAGTTACAGATTTAGCAGGGAGAAAGACTGCCGCATCACTTAGTACATCGCTGCTGTTCGGCTTGTTTGCTGCACAATTGCGCTTCTACACGCAGAGGGACATCACAGAGAAGCTGTCAGTCAATATTGGACTTATTGGTGTGTGTACTATATCGCTCATACCACTTTTCATCGAGGCCTATTTCATAGGAGGCGTCTAGAGAGTTACAGATCTAGCAGGGAGAAAGACTGCCGCATCACTTAGTACATCGCTGCTGTTCGGCTTGTTTGCTGCACAATTGCGCTTCTACACCCAGAGGGACATCACAGAGAAGCTGTCAGTCGATATTGGACTTATTGGTGTGTGTACTACATCGCTCATACCACTTTTCATCGAGGCCTATTTCATAGGAGGCGTCTAGAGTTACAGATTTAGCAGGGAGAAAGACTGCCGCATCGCTTAGTACATCGCTGCTGTTCGGCTTGTTTGCTGCACAATTGCGCTTCTACACGCAGAGGGACATCACAGAGAAGCTCTTAGTCAATATTGGACTTATTGGTGTGTGTACTATATCGCTCATACCACTTTTCATCGAGGCCTATTTTAGAGGAGGCGTCTAGAGTTACAGATTTAGCAGGGAGAAAGACTGCCGCATCACTTAGTACATCGCTGCTGTTCGGCTTGTTTGCTGCACAATTGCGCTTCTACACGCAGAGGGACATCACAGAGAAGCTCTCAGTCGATATTGGACTTATTGGTGTGTGTACTACATCGCTCATACCACTTTTCATCGAGGCCTATTTTAGAGGAGGCGTCTAGAGTTACAGATTTAGCAGGGAGAAAGACTGCCGCATCGCTTAGTACATCGCTGCTGTTCGGCTTGTTTGCTGCACAATTGCGCTTCTACACGCAGAGGGACATCACAGAGAAGCTCTTAGTCAATATTGGACTTATTGGTGTGTGTACTACATCGCTCATACCACTTTTCATCGAGGCCTATTTCATAGGAGGCGTCTAGAGAGTTACAGATCTAGCAGGGAGAAAGACTGCCGCATCACTTAGTACATCGCTGCTGTTCGGCTTGTTTGCTGCACAATTGCGCTTCTACACCCAGAGGGACATCACAGAGAAGCTGTCAGTCGATATTGGACTTATTGGTGTGTGTACTACATCGCTCATACCACTTTTCATCGAGGCCTATTTCATAGGAGGCGTCTAGAGTTACAGATTTAGCAGGGAGAAAGACTGCCGCATCGCTTAGTACATCGCTGCTGTTCGGCTTGTTTGCTGCACAATTGCGCTTCTACACGCAGAGGGACATCACAGAGAAGCTCTTAGTCAATATTGGACTTATTGGTGTGTGTACTATATCGCTCATACCACTTTTCATCGAGGCCTATTTTAGAGGAGGCGTCTAGAGTTACAGATTTAGCAGGGAGAAAGACTGCCGCATCACTTAGTACATCGCTGCTGTTCGGCTTGTTTGCTGCACAATTGCGCTTCTACACGCAGAGGGACATCACAGAGAAGCTCTCAGTCGATATTGCTGGTCATCTAGATACTTCTTGATAAAATGGCCAAAGAGGCTGAGGCTGAGGCGCCTGATTTTTTCATCAACTTGGTCAGAGGTGATGATGTAGATTTTCAGGTTAGATTCATGGTTAGTGCTGAAAGATCTAGAGTCATGCTCCAGGTTCTAGAGTTTAGAACTGAGTTCAGAAATGAGGTCATAAATGGTGGTCCTCTTGATCATGGTGATGGAAGAGTCATGATTTACAATCTTAACTCTGATGATGAATCAGACGAGGACGTTGCGTTGCTGAGGCCTAATGTTAGACAACATTTAACAGATCTGTTTGCTGTTGAGCATGGTCTGAATGATGTTGATACCGTGGAAGATGTTGGTGTGATTATCAATGTTGCAGGTGATGGTCATTGTCTTCATCGTGCTTTTATGGCTGGTCTTTATGATTATGCAGTGGAGCCCTTGTATTTGTTCGGTCAAGGTTTTGGTGATGATGGTACAAGTGCTAGATTAGCACACTTTGAGAATTTGAGTAACAACTTTATGAGCTCTTGGAGGGAAAGAATACGTCGACACTTGGAAGCTAATCAGAGTCTATTCGTTTCGTCCAATCATAAGATTAGAGACGTAGCTTTCTCTGACCACGACAGATGCACTTGGATTGAAACTGACCGTAGGACATCGAACGTCAAAGCAGAGTTCTTGGACAGGATTTGGAATGCAAATACAGACTTTAACAGGCCTGTGGGACCCAATTGTTGGAATGGGAATGCAGTCATTCTTGTCTTGTGTCATTTCTGGAGGCGAACTGTTGTCCACTACTCATCACCTCCAAATGGAGGTAGACACTGCTTCATTGCATATTGGAGCAATGATATCTGCAAGCTTCGAGTCCACGTTTTTGGTGCAAGATGGGTGACCCCTCCTGAAGGTGCAATTTGTTTGCACCATGATGGAAGTCATTACAGGTATATTAGTACCATTAGGAGGGACCCATCTCTACAATCTCTGTATGATACGATTCAGACAAATTATAAGAAGGGAACAGTTCTTACCTTGCCTTACAGTGAGATTAGGGAATTTGCTGGGACCAAAATCGTTCTTTGGTGGCGCCGGAAGCAGTTTGAAGCTCGATGCAAAGATCGATGTGCATGTGCTACCTCTGTTCCTTCGACGGCTGTAGCTGCAGCTGCAAGTCAATCAGTGCATGATCACACTGAATATGAGATTAGGGAACTTTCCGGGACCAAAATCGTTCTTTGGTGGCGCCGGAAGCAGTTTGAAGCTCGATGCAAAGATCGATGTGCATGTGCTACCTCTGTTCCTTCGACGGCTGTAGCTGCAGCTGCAAGTCAATCAGTGCATGATCACACTGAATATGACGATGATATACCTTTTTATGCTCGGCCTGATGAACAATCTCTTGAACTTCATGGAGGGATCCCTAGTTCTTATGAAGAAAATCTTTTGGGAACATTCGATCCGCTTGCGGACTGTAACACATCATCTGAAAGGGAAGAGTTGATTGGCCATGCTGGCCTTGGCTTTGGGCTTGTGCACGAAATGAGTACGCTTCATCAGGATCGTGATTTGCTTTATTCATTCTTGCGATCAAATGCATGGTGTATCAAAGGAACAGTTGATGAATTTTTTAGTTGGCTACTGGGTGAAGACATTGATTCAATGGATTCATTAAAGCTGGCTGTTTCGGAGAATGTTGGTTATTTGAAAGAAATGATGCAAGGAAATGGAAGCTGTGGATTGAAGAAGTTCACAATCAAACCTTTTGTGACTGCTATCAACAACTATGACGTGAAACAACCATCTGCAATTGCTGAAGATTCAAATGGTCTCGTACACTTGCCACAGCTGAAGCCTCCGCCAGAGTCACTGCTCAAGCCTCCGCCTGAATCACTACTGAAGCCTCCGCCGGAATCACTGCTCAAGCCTCCGCCTGAGTCAAAGCGCAAGCCTCCTCCGGAATCACTGCTCAAGCCTCCGCCTGAGTCAAAGCGCAAGCCTCCGTCCGAATCACAGCTGAAGACTACTCATGGAACACTGCTCAAGCCTCCGCTGGAATCACTGCTAAAGTCGCTGCCTGAATCACGCCAGAAGCCTCCACCCGAATCACAGCAAAAGCCTGCTTCAACTCCCATGTCCAAGAAGATATTTTGTACAACTAATTTGAACAAGATTGCTTCTTCACCTAGCATGAGCCGGTATCCAATGTTCCATGATTTTGTCTACCATGACGAAGAAGAGTATTGGAAGTTCCGGCCTTTCGATAGTGAAGAGGAGATTGTCTTCCATGTCGATCAAAAAGAACTTGTTGGAAGAATTCACACCACTCAGATTGACAATACATTGACTTCGGTTTCCTTCACTCCTGCATTCAACAAAGAAGGCCCTGGGGAATGGTTTCAGGACAGACTTTATTCTGTAGAACACCCCAATCTTCTCATGTATCCTTTCGTTCAACAAATGCTGATACGTTGAAAGTTCCTTCTCAGCAACAAGGTAGGAGAGGAAAGCGACCTTCTCATCCTTTCATTGCTCTTTGGAAAGGATGCTGTACAGGTTCAAACTACAGGAAGAAGGAGGGACAGTATTTCTGCACTACCGAATACATAGGCGGACTTGATTATGCTGAATTACTCAAATTTTCCCAGAGCAGTTCATCAACAACGACCCTCATCAAATTCAGGGTCAAATTCACAGGTAGATGTTTCCATCATTCACGAGATAGTCATGGCATTCTCAAAGGGCGTGCAAGAAAGAGGAGAAGGGATGAGGTCAGTTGACTTATTTTGAATTTGGCCTTGGCTGCCGTGTAAGAGTTCATTCTAATCCATAAGAATATTGTTCCTTTTGTTCTTATCTCTTTATTTGTATCTGCATAGGTGTTTCAATCTAAGAAGAAACCGAAAGAGATGACGAAACATCTCATAGGAAAGATGTGCCGTACCAAGCTCAGCTGTAACAATACCAGCGGGGAGGTAACAGATGTGAAGACAATATACAACCTCAGATATGAGGCAAAACAGCTGGAAAAGAAGAGGAAGGGGATACGTCCAGATGTTCCAAACTACGAAAATATTCGTTATGCAGCAGAGAATACACGGGAGCAAGACCTCGAAATGCGCAAAGCCAATGGTGATCATTGCATTGCTATCCCTGGGATACTTCAAACATTTGAAGTATATCCAACATTCAATATACATCTTCATGGACGAAATATGTTATTGGTAGCTGCTCTTTTAGCTTCAGAAAAGCGGCTTGTTATGGGCATTGATGCTACGGGCAATTTGCTCAATGTCCCCAACTCAAGTTTTGATGGTAAAATTCAGCATACTCTCATGACAATTCAAGCATCTGAGTGCCTCCTACAGGAAGAAGATGCCGGAAATTACGGCGACAATTTGTTTCACCCTGTAAGAGTTGCTGAGCGGGCATCTCCGAGCAACAAGACATCAGACTTCTCTGCATGGATTATACAACTAAGGAAAGATACAATGACAGTCACCGAATCATATCCTGGCGCTGGAGATGGTATCGACCCTATTCCGTCTGTAGTGAAGATGGATTGTGCACTGGAATTAGCACATGGATGTCTAGAGGTATTTCGCAGCAATCATCATGTTGCAACAGGCCAATTGTACAACAACATTTTTAACAACATTTTGCGTCGCCATGATTCCCTCATATTGGACGCCAAAGATGACTTTGATGTGAAAAGAGTGTCAAAGATCACATACAGTCGGATACTTGCACACAGTCCCTGCATTATCAAGCAGTGCAAATCACATGTGCACCGGGCTGTGAGTAGCTACAGAAAGAACAAGACAAATAAACCCATCGAGTTCCAGATTCACTCTGAAGCTTTCGACCAGATCTTTTTACTTATTGCGAATGAAATGACGGCAATAGGCAGCATGTCCGAGCTGATTGTGCGACTAAGCATCTTTGTTGCGCTATTTGAAACAGAATATATACAATGTCCTTTGTTTGATATGAACTCTGAAGTGCACGCTCATCATGAAACACAACTGGCAGAAACAGTTGCTGCAAAAATGAATACAGTTGCAACAGAAGAGATGGAGAAGATGCTGATTCCAACAGATGAAGAAATGGATTCTTGTATTCAGAGGGAGCTGGATAATGCAAGGGAAGGCAAGCGTATCATTTTTAACAGCCACCTTGACGCTCGTACTGTTATCGATAGAATGAAGCAGGATATCAATTTTGGAGTGACATATCTGGAATCAATCGACAGTAGTGCAAAGAAAGGCAAGGTAAAAATTTGTTTGGTCTATTACTGTTACAGAAGAGAGGCGGACAACACAGTACACGTGTCACCAAGAAAATACGGAAGCTTCTCTGTGGAAGTAGATTTGCCACACATGTGTGGCAAGTTGCGTAACCCACTGTACTCTCCAACTGCTGCCAGATACCTATTATTAGAGTGGATGAGCCGTTCTGCATTGTGGTCACAGCAGCCCATCAGTGTTGCCGAAAAGGCTATGGATGCACGTATATTCAACAACAATCAAAGTCTAGAAGGTACATTTTGCTGTGAAAAGCATGGGGTGAGCACAGTCGCAGAAGATTTTGGAGACATACCATCCATGGTTCATCGAAGATACAATGACTCCATCGAAGAAGGGAGATTATTTGCGATGCAAATCAAGAAATCAGAGGCCCTTCTAAAGTCGAGGCGATTGAAACGTCAGAAAAAGGGACACCCAAAGAAAGATGATGATTCGGACGACATGGTATGGAAGGGTGCGCCTCGCTCAGTCAAAGGTATGCTTGATCAGTGGAATGACATGATGCACCGAGCTCTCAGGATTGCCCGAGATAATGGAGAAGTTGAATACAAAGACAATGTGAGAATATCCAAGTATAGAGTGATGAGGAAATTTGCAGATGAAACTGATAGCTCCTTTATGAGTGAGACAACTTTCAAGAACTGGCTTGCAGGCGAGCGGAAAGCTCCACTGGACAATGACTGGACAAGAGTCATTAAGAAATTTTCTGACAAGCATACGACAAAGTAAGACTCTTTGACGACCGCTTCATTCTCTGGCTCAATGCCCTCTCTTGCCACACTAGCACTAGCGGCTTTTCATCTTCTCTCTCTCTCATCTCCGTTGCTAAACTAACAGATCTAGGGTGTATCATACCTGCAGGATTTTCTACTCTCTTTCTCTTAATATCATACTCTATTACTTACTAGAAGCTCCTTTGTCGTGCATGTCAGAATTGTCGTACACTTGTCATTATAAACTTAATTGTCATGGTCATGGACTTACTTGTCATGGACTTGTTGGTGGTGCAGTGTACTTAGTAGAATTGGGTTCGATCTGGTATACGACAATGACGGAAAAGTTGCATGAACTGATTGGGATAAAGACCAAAGAAGTTGTAGCAATCATGTCGGCTGATTTCATCAATTCTGTGGTTTCGTTCGGATTGGAACCGATGTCTTCGACGAACAAAGATAGATAGCATATGGACGCTACCGAGCTACTTTGGATCCTCCCGATGGAAAAGATATGCCTTGTACGCTGGCCCACGCCCACGAAACGCCAACAAAAATAAAAAGTGCTGGTAAGAGCGGGTAATAAAAGTTGTCCGGGTACATAAATTACTAGTGTCTCCAAAAGCTGTCAGAAAGAGATGATTCTTTAAATATATAACTTGCTGGGATAGTAATAAAAGTTGCCGGAATAAAAAATTCTAGATTAAAAAGTGCTAACTAGTAACCTATCTCCAATGGTACCATACTACAAAATGCAAAACGTTTGTCCGCACACTCGGGCGCGCCACCTTTTGCATGTTCTCTGAAACTCGGGCGCGCAATATTCGAAGTTCGAAATTGTCGATGATTCGAAAAGAGACACCGCGTGCTGTTCATTGATGAATTCGAATTCGAAAGATTGCGCGCCCGAGTTTCAGAGAACGTGCAAAATGTGTTTTGAAAAAGGCGTGGCCAAACGTTTTGCATTTTGATACGTCCACACGTCTTCGCCGACCTCCTTCATTGGGATAGGAAACGTATCCAAAGGGAGAGTTTCGACTACCTGGTCAAACTGATAGCATCCTCGGAAGTCCACACGTTCTTTCATTCGTTGTATTGTTGTTGATCCGTCATCATGGAATATCCGTCTATATATTACGTCTTTCCCACGGTAGCTATGGAATTGCGTATGCCTTGGAACTGGTAGCCATTTACCAAGTGGCTGCCGCTAACCATACCCGGTTAGCACGCGTATTCAAATACGCAGAGGTGAGTCTGGACCAAAATGACCCTTTCTCAAAAAATTCTGTCACATGTGAAAGTGATAACTTTAGCGATAAGAGTGATTGCTTAATGTGCGTATTCAAATACGCAGGTCACGCCCATGCGTATTCAAATACGCAGAACCTGTGCGTATTCAAATACGCAGAACCTATGCGTATTCAAACACGCAGAACCTGTGCGTATTCAAACACGCAAGTTTGTTGCAATACGCAGGTTCTGTGCCTCCGAAATTCACATCCATCGGGCACCCATGGTGGTCCGGGATCTAGTAATTGATGAGCAACATAGAGAATAACAAGCTCCTTATAAATGGGGTATCTCTGCAGTGCCTTGTTTGCCTTATTTTGTGTGCTTTGCTGCAGTATGGCCCTCGGGGCCTTGTGCTGGCACTTGCTAATTCAAGAGAGATGAATAGAGCTAAAAAAGAGGTCACCATGGCTGTATAAGGTTCTGCGTATTTGAATACGCACAGGTTCTGAGGTTCTGCGTATTTGAATACGCACAGGTTCTGCAGGTTCTGCGTATTTGAATACGCACGGGCGTGACCTGCGTATTTGAATACGCACGGGCGTGACCTGCGTATTTGAATACGCACATTGAGCAATCGCTCTTATCGCTAAAGTTATCACTGTCACATGTGACAGCAATTTTTTGAGAAAGGGTCATTTTGGTCCAGACTCACCTCTGCGTATTTGAATACGCGTGCTAACCGGGTACTTATGGTTAGCGGCAGCCTCTAATCTCAACTTCTTCCTGTAACTAAACTTACGCCCCATCCCTTGACAAAATGTTTCTCGCACGCTTTTCCGGAACTCTTTCACCCATTCTCGGGTGTCAGCAGTATGATGCCACTCCAATTCTGATGCCGCTCTATGTTTGCCCTCCAAGATTTTGGGTTCTATGTATTTCCCACTCGCGTCTGTCAAGTCTGCAAGAGTGATTACTCTCATGTGCAGTCTGACCGCATTCAAGTGCCGAAGTCGAGTTTTAGAGTAATTCATCCGGACGAATGCCTCCATTACCATTAGTGACTGATCGTCCTTTCGTTGGAGGTGAGGGGACCATGCTTCCTCTATCCAAATAGTCGCATCAATTTCTTTCAAGCGGTTGCGTAGACTTAAAATGAAGCCATTGTCCATATATTTCAGCTGGGTTGCATCTTCATACAACGAGGTTATCAATCCTGACTGTAATTGCAAGTTATCCAACGTTACCAAGAAGTCATTCCCTACTTCTTCATCATGACGAAGTTGTTTGACCACATACTCAGTTTGTAGCTCAGTTTGTCGAGACTTCATTTCCGGTAGTTCCATTCCACCCTGTTCCATGGGCCCTCGCATAACTGCGTCCGCCGAAGTTCTGCAAAAGCCAAGATTGGCAAAATAATGCAGCCGTATCTTCTTATCCATTTGGTGGCATTGGTCATCATCAAATGATGACAACGTAAGGACGTAATCTAACGCAGGCATAAGTCGTTGATATAACAATTGTTTTGCCTCCCGTGGGGTAAGGTATGCTGCGGATGTAGCTACTTACGGCTCCCCCAATTAGATCGGAGAGATCTTCCTGAGCGCCAAGTCATGTAAACATGCGGTAAGCTCCCGCTGACATCATTTTCAGCAAGAGTGATGCGCTGGCTAATATTGTGAGCAGCGAACAATTATATTGCTAGCATCATGACCTCACAGACACAGAATCAAGTTGCCTGGTGCTACGCTTGACTCTATCGACCAGTTGATACTGCTCCTGATGCAGTGCCAGAACAGCTGGCCGTGCGCTGAAAGCTGAAAGTATATTCTATAGTAGCTGCGGCCAGAGGTGGATCGAAAATGGCATATGCGTACATGATGCAGTCGAGAGAAAAATCAGCATCAGCTACATTAGCACTGCAATTGTAAGAAGAGAAGGTCGAAAGTATGCTTGTAGTCGTTGAGGAATTGATGAATATATTGGACTGAAGTGATGAGACCAGGACGTGACTCAAAATCAAATTCAAAGCAGAGCATAATCGTAATAATCGTGTCTCCTCGCGACATAGAGATAGCCTCGCCAGGAAAAGGTTGTTCCCACTCTACTCAGATGGTTGTTATCTAATAGCATTGTTTTGTATGCATTATGCATTCGCACTCAGGATACTCTAATCTGATTAACTTGTATTTATGATAAGTATCCTGCTTCCTCTTCATCTCGCTCAGCAGAGCTCGACTCATGACATGCTTGTGTCACGAGCGAAATCATACCTGGAAGATTGGTGGTGGAAAGGCACGATACGACAGCAACAAAAAATCAGAGGAAGCTCTCTAAACTGGGAACTGGAAGTTGGAAGTTGCCGCGTTGGATTGCGTTGCTCATAATCGATAAGTACATACAATAACTGAGAGGAAGGAGTCATGGTGGCCATCAACCAGCAGCAAAATAATAATCATAATTGGCGAGGGAGTCGTCCTACCTGCAGCACGTCCAAAATATTCATCGGTTTGCTCATCTTGGCTTCAACATTACTTTGGACGTCGATTGTGCTTGCCGCCCGTTTGACAGTAGATGACAATCAAAATGATAATCAATTACTGCAGCAGCATGGGAAGTTGGTGGTAGAAAAGACGGATCATGTCATATCGTCGCCGTTAGATCAACAGCAACCATCATCGTCTCAAGTGATGCAATTGCCATCAGACGTTAATGTCGGCGACGATGACCTGTTGGCAAATTGGATTATGCAACAAAGACGGTCGACCAATACTAACAGCATCGCTGACAGTCCACAACTATCATCAACAACACAATCCCTATCCAATCTATTATCAACCCCTCTCAACTTCACACCAGGCTCACTCCCCCTCACCCAATTATCCACTCTACAACATTGCCACGTCGATCCTCAAATTTATAAAAATCATCTCAAGGGGGGCATCGGGAAATTATCCTACTCAAGGAAGTACAACCTCGCCTACATCCTAATTGCAAAGAGTGGCAGTAGCACCGGCCGTTACATGATGAAGACAGAATTTGATGCGGTAGAAGTACGAGGACACAATGCGGTGAAGGACGCGATGAATGCAGATAATATAATTGCATTTGTACGAGAACCTCTGTCGAGGTTTTATTCACAATACGATGAAGCATATGTCAGAACAGCACCGTGGCATAATGTACAAAATCCGTATTATATTGATCCGAACAACCCGCAACAGACGAGTGTTCATCCATTTCCATTTCTATACGACAACTTGCGAAGTTATCAAGATTATGAGGATGTCTTTTGCCCCCCATCCACGCGTAAAAATCCCAATAATCGACGAGAGTGTTTGTTCCGCCCATCGCAAGAAGATGGAACACTGGCCAAACGATTGGATCGATTTGTACAAGAGTATGATGGACGGAATCCCTACGATGTTCATTTGATTTTGCAAGTTCCCAAATTGCTAGCGAAGAATAGTGATGGGACATCGATCAACATTACAGAGTTGTACAATACTACCAATGCTGAACATGACTGGCAGTTGATTGCTAAAAAGTATATTGGACAGCATGCCGAATTTACTAAAAACAAAGCGAAAGGTGGGGTAATCGAAGGACGATCTTACCCACGCAGATTTGACAAATCGTTAGTTAGTAAAGAGACGGAACGGAGGATATGTCTTTTGGCATTGCTGGATTACTGTTGTTTGAATTTTCCATTGCCGAGTAGTTGTGAAGAGGAGGCAAAGGAGTTGAGTTGTGCAATGGATTATGATGAAGAGAGGGGTGCGGTTAGGGTTCAACCTGGTGTCTTTCCACATGTGGCGAGAGTCGATGCTTTCTGATGTTGATGTTGGTGTATAGACATGGTTCGACAGCTCGCCTGCCATTTGATTCAGAGCGCCTACACTTTCCTGGAGGCGCTGACCTATGTGAAAGCAGCACTATCTTCATCTGGGTGGAAGGAAGAGACAAATGAAGAAATTGGCACGTAAAACAACGGAGATCCTTCGAGGTTGGGCGACAATGGCAATGTTAATGTCGTTCATTATCTATATTCTATAGAAGCGAAGCTTGCTATGCGAAACGTGAAGAACAAATAATAGGCCAAAGAAAAGCAGTTCAATGACACAATCACTGCTACAAGTGGGCTGGTTTCTTACAAGATAATAGTTGGCGACTGGGTACTTCCAAGCACAGGGATAAGTAGCTGATTGGGGGAACATATTAATCGCTCAGTGAAAATGTCAAACAGCTTGAGATTTAGAAATAAGTAAATGAAATAGGAGTAATAGAGCATGACATTGACTGCATTGTTGTACGTATCCGCGAGCGCGAGGAACCGCCGATATGATCCCCCGTATGTGATTGTCCAACGACGCACAAACCTCTTGCCTTGGGCCTTGGTGCTATTTACTTTCCAGTTATTTTTCTTTGCTGTCCAGAAGCAGAAGGCCATGGAAAATATCTGAGTGAGATCGCCGATGCAAGAGGAGCCTTGAACTTGAAGCGATCACGATCAGTTTCTTGTGTGCTGATGCAACAGTGGCAGTGGGATCTCCCTCCGGCTCTCTTCTCACTTCAGAAAAGACGTAGAGATGGGGGCCTCAATGAGGGCCTCCAACCGATCCATTTCAGAGTTTCATTTGTACAATACCAACAATCAACAAGCCGAACATGATGGGCAGTTGATTGTGAAAAAGCATTGTACATTGGACAGCATGCCACCATGCCAGATTTAACAAAAAGAAAGAGAAAGGTGGTTCTACAAATACAAAGAGATGGAACGAACGACATGTCTTTTGGCATTGGAAATACTTATGTGAGTTGGAAGTAACTAAGTAAGCAATCTTCTCCTACAGCTACAGTGGAGCGATACAGATACAGCAACGTTGGATCTATTGGAGAGCATTGTATTGGATGGCGAGATTCCAAATCTTTTGATTGTTGGCACTTATAGAGTCCTCCCATGTTTGAGGCAGAGACACTCGCCTTTCTCCAAAGATATTACCGTGTACCGTGTATCGTCACAAATTATGCAGTCATCTAATACACAATGAACTGACAGAGAGACTAGAGTCCTGTGCGTGGATGAGAATACCAAGTGATGGGCATAACATTACTGTGACCGCAGGAGACCCCAAATTTGCTGCGCGGTTTTTACGTGAGAGATACATAGATATAGACCCAAGTCAGCCTTTGCAACCAGATGCATTCCAGTGCTGGAACAATGTCATCTGATGCTTTGGCTTTGTTGACATGAAAGGATGGTGGAGTTCCACCACATATGATTATACCGATGCAGTGTGTGCCGGCGTGAGACGGCAATTGGCTAGATTTTCGATCTATTCCAAGCAAGACACGTGTGTGGCAGTAGAGACATGCGGAAGAGATTACGAAGACCTGGTACCTGCGAGAGCGCTTGGGTAATGCGTTCTCATATGAGATTGGCATCGACTATCGTGATCGTCAAGAGAGGAGAGACTACTATATAGCTCTTCTACTTTCCTTTTCTCGTCGTCAACACTTGTCTCCCTCGTAAGCGTAAGACGAGCTACGTTTTATTGTGCGCCAATGTGGGGCAGCGTTTGGCAGTTGAATTCCTTATCCATTCCTATGAGAGTCACACTGTTGGTGACAGAAGTCATGCATATGGATATGAAAGGGATAAGGCGTTGAATAGATATATGAGAGGCATAAGCGTCCGTAGAGACAACTATATCTATATCTACATCATAGGAAGAAAAAGGCGAAAGCTAAAGCTATTCCACTCTCCCTCGTAGTCCATCAATCTATACCTAATCCAAATCGGAGCAAATATTGATACTTATAACTTCGACAGTGCTGTTTGCGCACCGCTTTGAGTCTCCGTACGCAGTTCTCAAGAAATATCGCATCTCCTAAATTGTAGTAAACATCGATTCTGTTGCAGACTGCTCGACCCCAAAAGGCCTGAAATACCAAAGAAGCAATGGCGTGCGCGATTCTATTGTAGCAGTTGCTTGCATCAACCGTCGAAGCAATAGCAGATGGAGTTCGAAGTTGCCGTCCTATATCAAAGAAGAGGAGTTTTGCTAAAGCACCATCATCTGCAATCCTATTTTTCTCACTGAATATCTCTTCGGACATGAGTTGGTATTTGCGAATGTAATTCATCATCCGATCCCCATAGATGATCTTGTTCGCTTTGTTCAGATCAGCCTCCAGCTGGACTCCAGCAGTAAGATGCTTCGCAATTTGGTGACCCGTCGACTACCCGCTTTCTTTTCAAGCATGCAGGCTAAGCCTCGTTGCCACCTCGACAGCCTGATACCCCTCATGAGAGCGAGAGATATTTTAACTGCGTGATAGTTGAAAATATACTCCGAGTCTGCGCCAGCAATGTAATGGCCAAAATCCAAAATGGAAGCCAGAAATAGTATAGACGATGATGTTGCCTCCTTCGACCGTCTCCAGCTGCTAGCCCAAGTCACCTCATAAATCAAAGTCTCGACGGAGTTCATCGGAACAAGAGATCGAATCTTTGCTATCTGCTCAAATAACTGTTTCGTTGCCTCATGATAATCATCAGAGAATTCATCAGTGCCATCCAACATCGACAAGTCCAAAATTTTCCAAACGCCTCCCACTCCCACATGGCTCACCAAGCATTCACTAGAACCCCATATCAAACATCCTAGAACGAGCTGATTCAATTTGGAAATCGAAACAACGAAATTATCACTACGGGGGATCCTACAAATGCCCAGACCCAAGCACCTACTACTACTACACACAAATATTCGGGAGAACGGTTTGTAAGGCAAACGGCTCAGCAGGACTAGCTGCCATTCAAGCACTCTATGAGAGCGACAATGGCTCGATAACAGCGTCGTCACTTAATGATGACCAAATTTCATATTTGATCTACTTCACAAAGAAGTATCTCTCAGTCGACTCAAGAGTCTTCTCAGCCATTCACAGATGCTTTTCTTGTTTACAATACCAGTGATACGTAGTTTACCGTAGCACAGAAATAACAAAGCCCAACACACTATTACCTTCCACTAGCCATCGGGTAAATTCCTTTCTTGTATTTTTGGCCAATTTGGGACGAGAACTGAAAGAAATACAAAGCAAAATACAAATAATACAACATGGACAACAACCTTGCTTTATGGTCAATAACATCAATACTCAAGCTAACATCAATACCCAAACAGCCCGACAAGCTCATCTACGAGTCGTAATCATCGATACGGCACATGAAGGGTTTCTAGAGGGTGTACTTAAGTCCGATTGCCTCAACATAAACCATAACTTCGAACTGAAGACATGCTCAACAACAGCACTGGAAGCCTTTACGAGAACAACCAACCATGCAGCGGTCGCAAAGCAATTCAGATTGTGGTGATATGTCTTCCCCCACTCCCGGACACGGCGAGCCTTCTCAATAGGACCACTCTCAAAGTTTGCCAGCATATCTTCCAGATAGATTAGACTGCTGCTTCTTAGAAAGCTTTTCATGATACTCCTTCACATCATCAGAATACTATTTTGCGGTCCTCTGGTGTTTATCTAAAGAGGTCACCGCTGATCATCATCAATCTTCTTCTCCGGTTGCTTTGATGCCTGCTCTTAGTTCCTCTTCAAATGCTTTGACGATGAGCATTTATCAAAAATGGCGCCAAGCAAGGTAAGGTCGTCAGGACATTTACCAGTGCCGGATACCTGTTGATGTGACAAAGCTACGCCACAGGAATTAGTACTATCCTACAGCGGCATCCGCATAGACCATCTTTTTGTTTTTTTTTGGAATCTGGCCAAATGAAAATCGCTTCCACCTTCCACCTTCCATCCACCACCACTCTTCACTCTTCTGGCCTCTATTCGGCAGTGAGTTGGAGTTGGCCACAGTAGACAGAGCATTACCAATGAGTGATCCCATGAAAACGACCCGACTGCTAGGGGTGGCCCTCTTAGCACTCGTCTCCATCACCTCGCTGCAGGAATCATCAGCTGTTTCAGTCAGCCGCATATTTTCACACAAGCGATCAACATTACGCACATCATCATCTCAGTCGTACACCGATGGCTCTGACACGGCCGCCAACTCTTCGTGTGAGTTTCTCACTGAATTAGACTTTGAGGATGACGATTACGACGAAGATGAAATCGACGGTGGCTTTGGCGACGACTCTATATATTGGGCGACCTCCCCCTCCTTTCGAGGTGGAGGAGCCGCCGCCGCCGCAGCCAACAGACAACTTCATCTACCCGGATTACACAGTGGCTGGAGACGAAAGAAGAAACAAACCAATAATAACAATAATAGATTACGGCAACGACAAAAGAGGCAACAGCAACAATTAGATCAGCTTCAAACAATCCAGCAGCAAAAATTGCGTCAATTTCGCAAAACATTCCGTCAAAAACAACGCTCCTTTCAAAATTCACTGTACAACCTCAACTCCAAATACAATCCATTCTTCCCCCGCCCTCCATACAACCTATGGCAAATGAACACTGAACCACAAATTGGTAAAACTACTCTCACTGGAAAATTGTTCATGCTCAACATTCTCATTTTCGGGTTGCAAACTTGGAATCCTCAGTTAACTTCCATGGGGGCCAAACGGTCAGATCTATTATTGGAAGGTCGTCAATTGTACCGATTGCTCACTCCAGTCTTTTTACATGGGGGTATTGGTCACCTAATGGCCAACTCGTACTCACTGAAAAGTATGGGATTAAATGTCGAACGGTCCTTTGGCGGTCCAAGATTCATGGCAACCTACCTGGTAAGCGGAATTGTAGGCAATGTTGTCAGTGCAATACAATCGCCCAATCCAGCCGTGGGGGCATCCGGTGCTATATTTGGATTGGTCGGGGCATATTATACATTTTTATCACGCAATCAGGATCTATTTGGGTATTCGGGACAGATGCAAAAGAATTCGATATTGGAAACGATTGGTATGAATTTATTGCTGGGGATGACTAATCCTATGATTGATAACTGGGGACATATTGGAGGGTTTATTGGTGGTGTTGCTATGGCGTATTTGATTGGGCCGAAGTTGTATGTGGCGAAGGTGCCGTTGAGTGAGGATGCCAACTTTGGTGTTGGGAAGGTGTTGATTGATCGACCGACAGTTATGTTTCGTACACCTGATTTTATGGATGATGGTATGGTTTGGATGAATGATAATGTGAAACGAATGGGTAGAAGGATTGAAAAGAGTGTTCGTGGTTTGTTCAATGGGGGAGAAGAGATGTATTTGTTGGATAGAGATGTGAACTACAGCACTCTTGGAGATATTAACGACGGTGGTACAATTTATAGAACTATCAAGGATGACAGCATTCAATTGGAAGGAAGCAACGTGAACGTTTCTCCCACGGATGGTCTTCGACAAGATGTGGCAGATTTAGATCCAACTATATCCAAAGCAGATCGAGGGAAAGAATATGAACAGCAACAGAGACGTCGGCTTCTGCAGAAGCAAGCGCAGATACAGAGACTGCGAAGGAGAACACCTAGGGCAGGAAGATCGATTCGGCCGCAGTATGGGCATCTGTATAGATGATGATAACTCATAGTATCGTAATTGAAGACTAGCCTCACCTCTTCGCTGCGTCGTTAAGCAAGCAGAAGATAAATCGTATCAGCGCTTCCTCGCGCTTGCGAATAAATACAACAATGAATTCGATGCCATGATCTAAGTATAAAATCACTTCACTCCTATTTTATGTACCTATGTATTTCTATTTCTCAAGCTGTTTGACCTTTTCACTACAGCCCCATTCTTGGTAACATATCCTAGACTTGTCAATATGATATTTCTCCCAATTATCATCTCCCTGGGCTCTGAAGTACGCACTCGCCAGCTCATGTGCTAAAGCTCTATCCTGCAGGAACCCATTCCTACTTGATGTGGCAATTGCATCATTGAACTTCTCCTTGGCCTTGTTGTTCTTCCCATTCAGCACAGCAAGCTCCGCTTCTAGGATGTATAGATAATGAACGACATTAACATTGCCTTTCTTCGCCCAACCTCGAAGGATCTGAATTGTTTTGCGTGCTGATTTCATCAATATTTTCTTCTTCCACCCCGATGCTGATTGTGCTGCTTTCAGATAGGTGAGTGCCTCCAAGAAAGTGTAGCGCACTGATGCAAAAATGCCAAGTAACAAAAGTCGAACATTGCCCGCCGTTCGAACCAAGTCCAGTGCCTCTCTCCACTCGTGGAAGAAGACAAATACTTCTAGCTTTGTCAAGTTTACAGCTGCACTCAAAGCGACGCTGCCAGATGATGCAGCAGAAGCCAATGAAGAGTCCAAAATCTTATCACAAGCTTCAACGTCGATGCCGCGAAGCTTCTTCACTGTTGCAAAAAGATTTATGATAAAGGACTTACCTAAATCTTGTTTGAGTTGTGTCAACACTGGTATAGTCGTTTCCAGTTCTTTCTGAATGCTATCTAGTGGTCGACCTGTAAAGTATAGGTGAACATTACGAACACAAAGGCACCAACTGGCCCCTTCGTTTTCGCCTGTCTCAAGTCCTATTTGATACCCCTTCAGCAATGGATCAACAGTATCCTGGAGTGGTGACACCCAGTGATAACATAAATTCTGTGTAACGAATAACGTGTGAACAGCGCTTCTCCGCATACCGGGCTTTTCTAGCATCAGTTCTGCTGCCTTGGCCATCTCAAGACCCTCACGAGGCTTGCCAAAAGGTCCACAGAGCATCATACCAAGTAAAGCAAAATTGGTAGATGATGAAGAATCTAACCCGTGCTTCAGAGAAGTTGTGACCCCTTCAAAGATGATCAGTGGAATCATTGTTGGCTCAACGTTTGAAATGGCTACCCCAAGGTACCGATGTATTCTTTGCCCCATTTCGTATCTTTCATCAGTGACCATGGGCAATTTAGCAATGTCATCAGCTGTCATATTCTTTAACAACCTCCTCACTCGAATGTATTCTCTGACAATAGTGAATTTGGATGCTGGCTTCTTCTTTAGAGTAGGTAAGCCAAGCTGACGTCTGAAATCAAGAGCTACATCGATGCACTCATTGTGCTTTCCTGTGGACAGCAATGACCTCACTTTGATTTCTGACACAGTAAACTTTTCCTTCGCATCAGCATCTTTGCTCAATACCTCATCAATAAGTGCATTCATTGCGTCGATATCGCCTGTTGCATAAAAGGCGTTCGCTCCATAGCTACACAAATCCAACATGGTACTATGATCTCCTTCCCAACCCCTTGACCCAAGCGCCTCAATACCGGCCTTGAAATAAACCTGGGCTGCGTCGAATGCTGCATTTTCGGATGCCTTGATTCCAGCTTTTAGATTCATTCTTGCCAACTCATCACGTTCTTCGTCAGTGATATTTGATGCTGTACAGTTTATTAGGCCCACCACCTCAAAGAGGCTAGCCTCAAGTTCTTCTGGAGAAAGACTCTTCAACAAAATGCTGCCAATTCTTCCTCGGAATGAGTCCCTTTGACCTGGACTGATGAGTTCAAATGCTGCTGATTGAATCTGATCGTGCACGAAATGTCCCTCTTCGTTATCAACCTCACACAGACCCTCTACTTCTAATTCTTCAATCGAACTTGCATACGAAGAATCACTACCATCTTGATTATTATCAGAGACACCCAGGTCAGAAGTGAAAAGAGAGCCTGAAACTGATATCATTGAGTTTCTTATCGACGACCTCATATCTTCCCAGGAGATATTATTCATAGCCTGCAGTACAGCCGATAACCGGAAAGTAGCACCAAGGCAAGAGGCTACCATGAGCACCCTCTGCGTTGCTTGCTCTAAGCGATTCATCTTGTTTACAAGGACAGATGCCACATTCTCGGTGACTATCTTTGAGTTGACTGCGTCGTTATCCCAAGTCCACTTCAACGCACCAAAATTGTACTTGCAAAAGCTTTTCATCATAGATAGATCTTAGAAACATCAAAACGAAGAATGGATTGCCGTCTGTCTTTTTGTGGATTGTTTGTGCCAATGATATGACTTTGTTGTCATCATCCTCCATTCCCAAGGCCTCCGCAACAAGAGTTACTACATTGTCTACATCAAGATTGCCAATCATTATCTTAGTAATTCCCGCATTCATTTGTTCCAGATTTCGAATGTGTATTGCAAGGGGGTGATGACTGTGTGTTATGCGGCAAAAGTGATATCGAGAATAAGATGCTGATAGAACTCGCTACAAGGGCATCAGACACAAACACATATCAATCGTTACTTACTCCGGTACTTCATCCTCGCGGTAAGCGCCAACAATCAAAAGACTTGGAATCTCTCCATCCGATACAATGCTCTTCAATAGATCCAACGTTGCTGTATCGCTCCACTGTAAATCATCGATGAATAAGATCGTTCCTTTCAAGTGTGAGCAAATGAGTTTTAGTAATCGTCTGATTGCATAGTGCATTTGTGAGATTGATTCTTTACCGGCCATGTGATTCAAATTTCCCAGTCTTGTATCGGAGGCACCCCTTAACAAAGCTGCTGCGCCTGTTTTTGATGATAGGGAACATAATGAAGATCTTTGCACTCCCAATTTCAATAATTTAGCACATCCGGGCAACACACGACGCAGTTGTTCCACATCCTCTTCATCAAACTCATCTCGAATCTTATCTCGTATCAATGTTGCAGTAGATAATTCTCCTTTCTCATTATTCTCTACCATAATATGCTTGGCAAGACTAGTCATGGCATCGGAGAATGCTGAGAAAGGTCTAAGTGATATTGCATCGAATTTGCCAGATGCGAAAGCGTATCCATTTTTGGCGGCGGGTTCTCCTAAGCCTTTACGGATGAGGGCGGATTTGCCTGTGCCGGATGTTCCAGACACTAATATTAGATTGTTCTTGGTAGATTGTTTGTCAGGGTTGGAATCATCATTATGTTTTTCGTTATTTTTAGCAGCATCTTCTTTGTCGTCTTTCTTCTTAACCAACTCCCGAAATTTGCTCCGTAATAATTTGATATCATCGTCTCGTCCGTGTAATTTTAGTTTTGATAGGCGGAGCTGGGCAATATTGGCTGCTCGTGTATTGACCTTTTGACTGTTTTCAGCGGCTGCGACAACAACTTTGGTTAGTTGCTGCGTAGTCGTGGAAGACGAGGTGGTTCTTCGCGCCGACCACGTGAGATGGCTGGATGTGTTGGTGGTGTTGCTCATACTCTTTCTCTCTGGTGACAACAAAGAACTGCTTCACTCTTGACTGCTGCGTATGTATTGGTAGTATCTATCTCTTCACTGTGCTCTACTTATCATCTTCTCTGTGCAGCAGTAGGGCGTCCACACTCCTACTAACTTCTTCAATCTTCAAAATAAAGTTATCATCATCTTCTAAGTAAGTACGATACTGCTGATCGTCATCTGCATTATTTGTATCGTGTGTTGATGGCGTGAGGTACCAAAAAACGTCTTATCCAAGAGAGAAAACCAGAAATTACCATATATATATAATCACGAAGAAGTACACAATAATAATACCTATAGGCCACACAATGGCTCATACTTTGTTCTGACAAATTACACGAGGCCTACCGCCTTTTTTGAAAACGGTACAAAAGTACCGTTTTGCCTCTCACGTAGAAACATACTGTTCCATTGATTTGAATTTGCAAGCACCTAAGTATTTTGTGCGACGCTTAACTTTTTTTCTCGTGGGAGTTTGAACTCCGTTATTTTTTTAAAACGCGCGTCAGTTCTTCCTCTGTGTTTTGATCTAACCGCCGTTTGTGTTTATGTGGGTAGCAAAATTGGTAAGCGTCGCACAATTAAGCAACCTCCTCCAAATTGCTCCAACTTGAAGTTGTGGCAATCGAGTGTGGCTTCCGATAAAAAACCAGTACCGGTCTCTTTTGTACTAGTTCCTATGTACATGCGGTACTCAATTGCCATAAACCATCAAAAATTGCCAACTTTCTAGCCCCCTCAAACTTTCTAGAAAGTTGCGAGCGAAGCGAGCCTCCCTTTCCAACCTTCCAGAAGAAAAGAAGGAGATGATGGCAGCATCATGCAACCAATAGTGCTGATTATCTCCCTGCCGTCCCACGTTCCTTATCTTCATCGACACCATGAAAATATCCCCTTATATCCGCCATACCGTCATCCGCCTCATGTGCACCATCGTCCCGTCTGTGGCGGAGAACTGCTCCGATTCTGAACCCGTCCCTCCCTTCCGCAGCTCTGTACAGGGACCTGCAGGGACATGTCACGGGCCCAAAGCACAAAAAATGTGGACAACGCTGCCAATTACTATCTCGTCCACGGTCTTAGCGTCGGTTGAATTAATGAGATTGATATCAATTATTTAGACGAAGATATGGAATCATTTTGATATGGTAGTGCATTATTTGTGCAATACCAATCCAAGAAATCACCAGAGGTTCATTGAAAATCCTGACCTGGTGCCGGATAGGTTTACGAAGCCGGACTTGAGGAATATTTGAGTAAGGCAATTTTACTGTTGAAAAAGTTATGTCCCGATAATCAATTTTGAAGGGATGAGGCCGGATTGAGCAATATAAAGGGGGAGAAACTCAGGAGGGCATGCCAGCGTGCACAGGCGAAAAATGATCATAATTTCGGACAAGAGTCGAAGGTATTATTATGCCGGCGAGCTCGCTACGGGGCATATGAGTCGTCCCCATTCCCACAGCACTGGACTTTCCTTGTTAATTTGGACGAAATATGCAAACAAATGTTGCTCAAAACGTTCGCCGATGATGAAGACCAACGGATGACGGAGAAATGCCTCCATCGTGTCGGCCGTGGCGGAAAAGCGATGTATTTGGATTGGGTCAACTTTGGGTTGATGCTGTTGATGGATTGTGGATAGAAATGAAGACTTTTTCATTATATGTTCATGCTCTCATTTCTTGCAAACAAGGATGGCTATGCCACTGTGTGATTCTTCAATGGGATCCTTTTTGTTGTTGGGAAAGGATTGTACCGCCCACCAAGTAAATGGAAATATGAGCACGAAGGTTATTCCATGGCATGAATGCAGGAGGTGTTACCCGCTTTTTGACACGAGCAGTTCCCATGTCCGACAAAACAGCAGCCTCTATCAGTGCCGTCTATCTTAGAGGCAACAATGCTGCATCTGCTGCACTTCTTGGTGTCACAGTGTGATTTGGCTGCTATCATCCCTGCACCATCTCCTACTGCCGCGTGACGCGTCTCCTACTGACGCATCATCATCATCTGCTACTGCTACGGAGCCGTAGCAGCTAACACTGATGAAAGACCGGTGCTGCAGCTAGCACTGATGACAATGCGAATAAACGTTGTAAATTGCCGAGAACACAATGGTCATGATGCAGATGAACAGCAAGGCGGTGCAGCACGTCACAGTATCATTGCACAAGTACAAGCCTACAGAGATAAGCACTTCTTGGCTAAAATCGATGTATCCCACTCTGACTTATCAGCGTCCAGATGGCCAGCAGAGACTCTCATTTGTTCCTGGGTTAAGATAGATATTATTTCTTATTCCATTGTCTAGCTTTGACTATACGTTGCTTTGCGCTTATTACAATAAGTACTGCTTTCGAGCTGCAGGAAAGGTTCCCGATTCTGGTAATATTTAGCCACGCACGTTCGTTTTGGGGCTCTCTCTATCCATTTTCCCCTCTTCTTCTTTCTAGAAAGTTTAGAAAGTTACTTTCTAGAAAGTTGGCAGTCTTCCTCCAAAAATGGACCCAGACCATGGTGAAAAATGGCTTCCTACGACCCTCAATAACACAGTAACTAGGAGGATTTTGACGTTCCTTGCAGTGGTAATCTTCATCCCTTGGCCATTAGGATGTTATCGATACCTTACTTGCCACCATCAGCCTGATATTGAAAAAAAACTTGCAAGCTGAACTCAATAGTACAGTACCAGAGCTCTACACAAAACGTTACAAAAGTACCGTTTTCAAAAAATGCTTGGGATATAGCTCTCAGTCGACTCACGAGTCTTCTCAGCCCTTCGCAGATGCTTTTCTTGTTCAAATTTACCGTCGCGAGGGAGTAAAGAAAAAGCAATAAGTATTATGTACGAGTACGAAGTATCTGCATTGGACAAGGGCAGGTTTAAAAAATGTCTTTTGTCGTTCTACTTATCTGCCCGAGTCTGTGCTTGAAATAAGGGATGAGGAGAGTTGTTTCAGGCTACAGGCTAAGATTCGAAAAGGAAAAGGAGAACAACTCGAGGACTTGAATGTATGGACCATCACAGCAGTGACGACTAAAGGGATGAACAATACACAAGCGGATGACGATGACGCCCAATTTGTGGCAAATGAAGCTGTAATATGAGCATTAATGTTTAAGTGAAGCCACAAATTTCGCCAACGCTTGCAACTCTTCTCATGGCTCGCCACCAAAGCTCTTCAGCGACGTTAGATGTAGATGTCTGTTCCAGAAAATATCATAAGCCAACCATTTTTCTTCTACTAGTGGTCCTTTTGTACCATCTTCGGCAGGCGTGCTCAGAGAGTAGAAGCAAAGTATTATTTACTGACCTACCTCTAATACAATGAATTCAATGCCATGATCCAAGTATTAAATCTCTTCACTCCGTATTTCTATTTCTCAAGCTGTTTGACCTTTTTTCACTACAGCCCCATTCCTGGTAACATGCCTTTGAGCGATCAATATGATAATCACCTCAATTATCATCTCCCTGGGCTTTGAAGTACGCACTTGCCAGCTCATGTGCTAAAGCTCTATCATGTACGAGCCCAAGTCGTCACAATTGCATCATTGAGCTTCTCCTTGGCCTTCTTGTTCGAATCGCCTAACCCCCGCCCGTGAATTATTCCGATGGCCTCGATAGACCGGCGCGTGCGGGGAGCGAAAGGCTTATTTCGAAGATTCGAACATGGACAATGGACAAGATTCGAATGAATTTCAAATTTATCTAGTGTGTTTCGTTATCACGTTACATTCCGTTACCCGTAAATTCGAATCGTTACAAATGTTACATTCGTTTCGAGTCGCACAGTCATACTACAATGAATTCGAATGATCGAATAAAATATTATGCTGCAACGGTCGGAACAGTATGTACAAGTGGATAAAATTCCGGTGTAATTTTTACACCGGGTACAAAAGGCCCTGTCAACGGGGTATAATTTGCCACCAGGGTGTCCGCTCGTGCCCTCAAGACCGCCCACTCGCTCCAGACCAAGCACAAAGAAAAAACAATACAAGCAAAGTCTGCGGTTGTTAATGTAAAAATGTACGTAAATGTTGTAATGTAGACCTACACAAGATTATTCTCCTCTGCCTCTTGCTGTTGTTTTGCGATCTCCAGCCGTTTCGCTTTCTCTAACTTGTTCCTCCGGTTATTGAATGCGTTTACCTTTGACATGTTATCATAACAAGCTGTCCAAGTGAGCTCACTTGGGCGTTTTGTTTTGCAGAAATTAGCTTCAAACTCGTCGCTGATGGCATCCCACATTTTCGTAACAAGCGCAGGGGTCCAATCCAATTTATTCTCTATCCAGACACCTTTTCCCCTGGCATACTTCTCCACTATCCTCATAAAAGACTTCATCTTTCCACGGACTCTATTTCCTATGATCTTACCTTTCTTCGATTTGAAATGCATCACATCTGCACTACTCAACGTGCCAAGTGGAGGGATATTCTTCTCCACATCACCGACTAGATAACAAGAGATTAATTGAGGAACAACCATCTTAGGAAATACGAAATCCGGCGGCAGAGCATTCAGCTTGTTGTGATGAAAGCCAATTGTGAACTTGCGTTTCTTCATTGCCTCAGCAGATCTTCTGATCTTTTTGCGTTTTCGTGCCTGCTTCTGCTTGTCAGTCACTTCATCAGTCGGTTCATTCAACGCAGCTCCATCGTTATCGTCGTCAGAAGCAACATCGACATCGTCTTCATTGATGATGGTACATGTATTTAATGATAGCGGCTCCGCTTCAACCAAGTCACTGGCGCAGTCACGGCGGTGATTCCGAACGCTCTCCTTCACCTCCTTCAATTCATCACGAAGTTCTTTGGTCAAGTCCTCAATTACACTGGTAAAGACATCTTTGATAGAGCTTGTCTTGTACTCTGTCGAGGAGAATCCCCTCGCTTCCATCTCGTCCGTAATTCTTTTCATTAAGTTCTCCTCCATACTCTCAATCTTCTTCTCAAGCTCCTCCATTTTAGCAATGTGCAACACATGAGGTGGTATCCCGTTAAACTTAGGAGTGTCTCTCGTTTTGTTCCATGGGAAAGCTACTTTGGCTCTGTTTCGAAACTCTTCCGAAATATCTCTAAACACTGGTGCGTGCCGCAAGGGGCATTCCACATCAAGATCGGCAAGAAGAGTGCTGTGATGGTAGCAAAGACTCGCAAAGCACTGCACGGCAAGATTCCATGAGTTGGCTGGAATTAAATTCACCTTTGGAATGCGTTCTTTCAGCCAGCGGTCAACTTTGGCCATTGCTGCAAGCTTGTCGTCTTTGTCCAAGTCCGAACAGTCGAAATATGGGGGCGAAATTCCAAACTCTTTCGTCTCGATGTCGAGACAAGCAGCTCTTCTTCCCACATTCAAATCGCCTGCGTCCTGACGAAAGAGATACATCTCCTTCACACCTCCTAGCTTCCAGCCCGCTCGTAGACACAAGGCAACAATCGGTGGGCCCACAGTGCTTGCATTGGCGACCACACTTCCGACGCCTTTTCGAGTAGAGTGAGTACCAAGTTCTCGCCAGTCGATCCCAATGTCGTACAAATCATCCTTGATTTCAAAAAAGAGATCATGCATTCGACTACTGTACCTAGTATACTGGTTGGTGCCGGGAAACAATGGTTTGCCTGCTTGTAGAACCTCCGGGAACGCAAAGATGTACCTTGCGAATGCCAGCACGAGACAGATGTGAGGCTTTTCTGGATTGGCGAAGCAGTGCCATGGGCCGTGCATGTCACCATGCTGCTTGCCCTTCTCCTTCTCAAATATAAACTTCAAGTAATCTTCCTCGAATTCGATGTGTATCATTTTCACATTCAAACAATTCTCACTCCTCTTCATCAAGTTCCAGTCCAAAAGAAGCATGAGATGATTGAATATATCACGTTTCTCTCCACTTTTAAACAAACGCTCCGCAATCAGCTCGTATGCTTCGGGTTTCATCACAGCTTTGCCCTTCGTGAGCTTGAGACCGAGGTGTTGCTTTGCTGCAGCGACGTGGCGAGTAATTCCTTTGATGTAGGTCCCAAGATCTTGCGCAAAAGGCATCTCCACTCTTGCTACTTTGTAGACCCAAGCAATTGCACTGCGTATCCCATTATATTGCTCTACTGATTGGAAGACTTTAAGTCGAACTCTACCACCTTCGACTACCATGTCGGAGGTGATTTCATCTGGTAATTTCAGCGCCTTCAAGTACTTCTCGGCGCATGAACGTTCAACCTCAGCAACATTAAACTTAGTAGTCATATACTCCACAACTGTATCATAATCAAGAGCTTCGTCCCCATCTAATTTGAGGAAACTGTTGTGGTGTTGCCCATCACGCAATGGTTTGAGAGCGTCAACAGCATGGACGATATAATTTCGGAGTGCCGTCCTCTTGCGATCATTTCTAAGCTGATCTTCATTGTAAGCATCGGTCATCTTTTCAAGGTGCTCATCGCTCAATTTTTCTTTGCGGTTGTCGAAGAGGTACGTACCAAACCGAACGAGTTGACCGACGTAAGTTTCGATGCTACCGTCACCGACAAAACTTTTTTCAACACGATCGGTGGATGCCCTTGCATCGGCAGCAGGAGCGTTGTGGGTAGCATTCGCAGGCGGGGATTTCGCCGGTGCCTTCTTCTTGCTGGAACGGCTTGACTTCTTTTGAGTCGGCATTGTAGTCGGTGGTGATTAATTGTGAGTTAGATAGTGGTAGTGTGTGATGAGAAGTGTGCCAGTCGGTTGCCATGGCATGGTAGGTGTGCATGCGTTGAGAATTACGAATTTTTGGATTTTTTCAATTTTGGTGAGCACGTGAACGGACTTTACGGGCCTCGCCGCAAAAAGCATGACCGTGGGCAGTCCATCGGGCTGCTTTGTCTCCCGGTGTAAAAATTACACCGGATTGTTATGTAAAATCGTGTATTTTTACTTGCTGCGGCAAATAGCAACAAAAGGCACGAGGAAATGAGACAAAATATATTCGTGTATTTCAAGAAAAAGTGTAAAAGTTACACCGGGAAAATACAGAGAATACCGAATTCCGCCGTATTTTACACCGTAATTTTTGTTAAGTACAAATATTTTTTGTCAAAAATACCCTCGTGACCTCGTCACATGGCTGGGTCGAAATTTTTCTTATGTCAGTCTCCCCTTTGTGACCAGGGCATGGACTTGGCCAAGATTTAGTAGCACAGTGATAGAGATAAAAATAGTTGCTACTCCCTCTCTAGAGGCACTCTCTCTAGTGCCAGCTAGATAAAGGAGAACTTATTAAACCAGGAGGGGCTCGGTAACACAGTGATACTACGGACGACATACCTATATGTCGTCCGCATAGATAGATGTATATAACAGGCCTGATTACTCAACCTTTATATCACACAATACAAGCACTAAAATGCCTCATCAAGCAACAACATAAAACCATCTTCTTATCTCACGGAACCAAATTATTGGTAAAAGTAAGAAGAAACAAAGGCAGAAGAATGCATGTTGCAATCACTGGGATGCCGTCAGCAGAGTTTTCAACATTCGATGCATCTGGGGAAAGTTGTATTCCTGGTCCCT
This sequence comes from Skeletonema tropicum, assembly GCA_037178625.1. Taxonomy (NCBI): domain Eukaryota; phylum Bacillariophyta; class Thalassiosirophyceae; order Thalassiosirales; family Thalassiosiraceae; genus Skeletonema; species Skeletonema tropicum. The sequence continues at coordinate 4,065,281 of CM074129.1, forward strand.
GGCTTGAACTTGGGCTACCATTGGATGAAGTTTCAGTTGATTCATTTGCTGTATCAACAGTGTCCTCGCCAGTGTCTTGGTCAGGTTTAGTGCTGCCAGTACTAGTAGAGGATGCACTTGTTCCAGCTACGTCAGCAGAGTTTTCAACATTCGATGCATCTGGTGGAAGTTGCATGCCTGGTCTTAGGCCATCATTTGCTGTATCAACAGTGTCCTCGCCAGTGTCTTGGTCAGGTTTAGTGCTGCTAGTAGAGGATGCACTCGTTCCAGCTACAGTGTTTGCACCAGTAGCTGCTGCTTGAGATGGGGGCACTTCTCCTCCATGTGCAACTTCTACTCGACACTTCTGTGTTTCTTCAGAGTGGAATGGCAACCCTCCAATCATATCAGTATCACTCTTATCATACGTCTCAAATGTTCCAGAACTGCCAATGTTAATGCATTTCTTGAGACAGGTAAATGAAGAGTTCCCATCGCCATCATCGTCTTCTTTCTGCAAGGGATTACAGTATGAATGAATGAGAATGAATGATTATGCTGCAGAAGAAAGACGAAATGAATACCTATTGATGAAGGTCACATACCTGATATGACATACAAACTTGATCGCCTTGGCGCTGAGCAACGACTGAGTTGCCACCATGGCAGCCAACAATACCATCCAACAATTCTTGGCCGACGATAACGTTCACAGTAGGAGATGGGTCTTCAATAAAGACAATTGAACCAGACCACGACGATTTTGAACTATCACCATATACTTTAAGAGTAATGGTGCTCTTGTCATTGATGTCAGGAGAAGCAAGCGTGCCAAGTGGGCAAGCAGAGCTACCATTGAAATACTCGTTCTTTGCCGCAAGCGAGGAGAATGGTCCACACGATCCGATGCCGCTTGAACTTGAATTGATATTCTTGCAGCTGCTACTAGCACAATGAGTATCTTTCTCACATGGCTCATTTTCCTCTTCTTCTTTCCCACCTTGACACACCCCTAAGATGCAAACACCACTCTTGCAAATCGAGTCTTCGAAGCAACTGTAGCTTTCTTCTCCAATGTTTGTGCAAACGGTTAAGCTGTCGGGCCCACCAAGTACAGTCTCTCTGCTCGGACAGCAAATGAAGTCAGAATTTGGATCTGACTCCAGTCGACCACAAGCACTGTTCATACAATCATCATCATTTCCATTGCACGAAGAACCAACTAGCTGTTTTGTGCACAGGCCATTAGAGTCGCAAGATCCGGACCTACAGACATTATCTTCACCAGCACACGCTGATCTGGCTTGCCTCTCGGTACAAACATATTTGATACTCGAGTTGATATATTCCTCTTTACCACTCGTACAACAGACATACCCTGCATCAGAGGAAGCCTCTGAACGAGCACAGGTACCAGATTGACATTGACCATCATTTCGGCACAAGCTTTCATCCTCAAACTTGTCATCCTTGCAGAGATTGTCCATGCCACATACTATAGAAGCACACACATCGTCGTCACCTGCACACGCTGCCCCAGCAGATCTACCGGTGCAAACATACCTAATACTTGAGTTGATATATTCATCATCACCACTCGTACAACAAACTAAACCTGCGCTTTGTAGCGCCTCGGACCGAGCACAGGTACCAGATTGACATTGACCATCATTTCGGCACAAGCTTTCATTCTCAAACTTGTCATCCTTGCAGAGATTGTCCATACCACATACTCCAGAAGCACACACATCGTTGTCACCTGCACACGCTGCCCCAGCAGATCTACCGGTGCAAACATGCCTAATGCTTGAGTCGATATATTCCTCTTTACCACTCGTACAACAAACTAAACCTGCGCTTTGTAGCGCCTCGGACCGAGCACAGGTACCAGATTGACATTGACCATCATTTCGGCACAAGCTTTCATCCTCAAACTTGTCATCCTTGCAGAGATTGTCCATGCCACATATTATAGAAGCACACACATCGTCGTCACCTGCACACGCTGCCCCAGCAGATCTACCGGTGCAAACATACCTAATACTTGAGTTGATATATTCATCATCACCACTCGTACAACAAACTAAATCTGCGCTTTGTAGCGCCTCGGACCGAGCACAGGTACCAGATTGACATTGACCATCATTTCGGCACAAGCTTTCGTCCTCAAACTTGTCATCCTTGCAGAGATTGTCCATGCCACATATTATAGAAGCACACACATCGTTGTCACCTGCACACGCTGCCCCAGCAGATCTACCAGTACACACAGAGTTGATACTTGTGTTGATCCATTCATCATCACCACTCGTACAACAGACATATCCTGCATCAGAGGAAGCCTCTGAACGAGCACAGGTACCAGATTGACATTGACCATCATTTCGGCACAAGCTTTCGTCCTCAAACTTGTCATCCTTGCAGAGATTGTCCATGCCACATACTATAGAAGCACACACATCGTTGTCACCTGCACACGCTGCCCCAGCAGATCTACCAGTACACACAGAGTTGATACTTGTGTTGATCCATTCATCATCACCACTCGTACAACAGACATACCCTGCATCAGAGGAAGCCTCTGAACGAGCACAGGTACCAGATTGACATTGACCATCATTTCGGCACAAGCTTTCATCCTCAAACTTGTCATCCTTGCAGAGATTGTCCATGCCACATACTCCAGATGCACACACATCGTTGTCACCTGCACACGCTGCCCCAGCAGATCTACCAGTACACACAGAGTTGATACTTGTGTTGATCCATTCATCATCACCAGTCGTACAGCAGACATACCCTGCATCAGAGGAAGCCTCTGAACGAGCACAGGTACCAGATTGACATTGACCATCATTTCGGCACGAGCTTTCGTCCTCAAACTTGTCATCCTTGCAGAGATTGTCCATGCCACATACTCCAGAAGCACACACATCGTTGTCACCTGCACACGCTGCCCCAGCAGATCTACCGGTGCAAACATACCTAATACTTGAGTTGATATATTCAAGAGAACTACAACAAACTAAACCTGCGCTTTGTAGCGCCTCGGACCGAGCGCACACTCCCCCATTGCTTCCGCTACAATCACTTGCCTGCGTGCATGCCACATCTGATGCAACTGTTGATGAAATAGATAGGAATAATAGGAATAGGAATAATGCTGCTGTGATAATGTTCCTGATCATGTTTGGTTCTCCTTCTAAAATCAATTAGCAGTAATTCAGTATGTAAGATTGACTGTTGACTAATATGTTTGAACTGGCCCTTCATTATTTTTTTGAGGTCATCTCTTGGAGCAATTACTCAGTTGAGAGTAGGAGGGAGGAGGAACATACCATCACCTAGCACAGGTGACAAGAGGAGTGCGGACTTGCCACTGAACTAGAGATACCTAGACTGCACTCCTCTTATTACCTAAAATGGGCAAGTTCAGATCCAGCTTGCCCAGTAAACAGCTCCTGAATACCATCCTAAACTAATCACTTATTTATCTTGTGTTAAAAAAAAAAAAAAAAAAAAAAAATTACTTATGTATTATTAGCGGCACCACGTTTTTCCATTTTTTCTTGTCAATCTTTTCCCGGCACTTAAAAATCTTACTCGGGCAGCTTTGGTACCAGGTACAACAAGCTCTTGCAAACCTGGCAGCTTGCGGCTGCCTGCTACCGCGCAAAAATACGCGGCCAGGTTTGCGAGGGCTGGTTGTACCTGGTACCAAAGCTGTCCTACTTAGAGAGTTGGCCTTGGAATGAGAACGGAGTCGTACGAAGCGGTTCTAACTTGCTTGCTAAAACGTATACAGTCGTCGTACAGTTATTTTGACACACTGTGTTCTGGCTCAGCGTGTCAAAATAACCGTACTTGTCAAAACATCCGTGTAGCAAGTAAATAGGCATCGGTACATAAGCTTAAATACCAGTACATAGGTATGTACATAGGTTTCAGACAAAGGAGGAGACAAAGCAAGGTTGCTTACATATTTAGAAGTCTTCATGCTCCCACGTCAATTTCAGTTGTTCCAGAGTCAACGATAAATCTTTCACCAATTCATCAGATTTGCTGTTTAAGACCATAATCAATTCGACGTTACGAGAGCGTAGATGACCAAATGAATTGAAGAAGATATTGTACCGTGCATCTGCATCATCATCCTCGTCGTCATTCTCGTCGTCCTCCTCTGAACCCGCATTCTCATTCTCACGGAGTTTCTTGATTGCGTCTAATGCTGCCTCTGCAAGCAGCAATGGTGTCTCGGACGAATCTTTGATATGCTTTTTACATTGATCCAATAACCAATACGCATTGTCGTGCCGTGAGTAAGGCTTGGATGCAGCTTTCTGAACCCTAAAGTATGGCGCCACATTCGGTTGTCGCAACTTATTGCCTGCAAGCTTCTTCTCCAACTTTTTCGCTTCGAAAAGGCGACACTTTGACAAGAAAATGTTTGACAAATCACTTAAATCCTGCGCAAAGTCCTCACCAAAGACCTCAGCAAAGATTTCTTCCTCAAATCCGTCAACTTCGATGGAAAGTTGCTTCACTTGTGCTGCCATTTCCCTAAGTCGTTCTGCTTTAGGAGGCACTTTTGGCGCTTGCTGATCCTCTACCTCGCCTTCGGCGTCATCAATCTCATCATCCTCGTTCTGCAAATCAAGCAACAAATCACAGTCCTCCAGAAGTTCTGAAACTTCTTCCCTCTGCAACTCTCTGCAGTAATCATTCTCCTCCATATTCATCCAATCACGCATCATCTTCTGGGCATCTTCTGGTGGTGTACTCTTCATGGTCATTACTAGTTCGTTAATCATGACATCGTAGTCCGACATGTTGTCCAGACAACGTTGCCGATCGTTGTTGTCTTTGGCAAACTGGTTCGCCAACTCGTAGAGTCGTTCCATTTCAGCATCATCGCCATCAGAAGTCTCACTATCATCTCCAGCCGCTGCAACGACTTCTGGCTCCATATTGACATCACCATCCGCATCAGTAGTCGTGGCAGCATCAGCAACTGCTTCACTATCGACACTATCGTTTCCAGGAGCGATCGCAGATAAACTAGTGATATCGTCTCGACCAATCAGTTGAGACTTAATCCAACACTTCTTAACAGCCTCTGGCTTCACTTCTTCCCAAACCTTATAAAGGATATCCATTGCATCTCGTAAGTGAGGATGGTGTCCCTCATCCAAGCCCTTGGTTCCAGCAGCCATTCCCTTTGCCTGACTGCGTCGATGTTCTCGATCGTCGAATGTTTGCAACATGATCAACAAAAGCTGTGTGCGGTAGTTCTTTTTCAACATCGCAATGACGCCGGCGTCCATAGGCTGGAACATGGAAGTGCAATTCGGGGGCAAGAAGACGACTGTCACTTGTCCTTCGGGATCGATCAACTCATCACCGTGTGGTCCACAGTTGTCTAAAATGAGAAGCACTTTCTTCGTTGTTCTCCTCCTAATGTGATGAAGGAACATTCTCCACCACTTGTGGAAGGTAACAGTGTCAGACCAAGCTCTGCGTTGACTATAGTACGTGAGTTTCTTCTGGCGTCGGAGAAAGCACCGAGGCTCTTTGGATTTGCCAATCATTGCGAGTGGCACCTTGTCCGAACCATCAGCATTTGTGCAAACATAGACAGTAACACGATCTTTTGCCTTCATCAATTTATTTCCACGAGCATTCTTGTAATCTTCCTTCTTGAGGTAGGAGCGGTTCGGGAGGCACTTGAAGAAGAGACCAGTCTCGTCCATGTTATAGACATGATCAAGGTCATACTCAGCAATAAGGGTGCAAATCCTTTCGATCTCGGGCGCTGCCTTGTCGACATCAACGGACCCAGCTTCTCCGTGCAATTTTTTGCTTTTCCACCCATTGCTTCTAGCTAGCTTGTTGCTCCAGCTTTGAGAGAATGTGCATTTCTTCATCTGCGTCACTTCATGATCAGTCAAAAAGTTCGATTCCGCATGTATCTCAAGAAGACGATCTCTAATCACAATAGCTCGAGCAGATATCACCTCGCCTGAAAATGTGTAAAGAAGGCATATGTGTCAGGTTCGACGGATATTTCATGTGTTGCATCCAAGATTAATTCATGACTCCAACTTACCTGTAATGTTTATCTGACAATCTTTTGGCATCGTTTTATTGAGTTCATAGAACGCACTGATACCAATTTTTATTCGCAACAATGGATCGTTTTTCACGATCCTATTTTTGTTGCCGCTATGATTTACCACGTTCAAGTATTCCGCTTTTTGCTGCTCCCAATAACTAAGATTTTGTCTGGAACACTTATATTTCCTCACAGCTGGCCCACCACCATATTTAGCTTTGTACTCCAATATCTCAAGCCTTTTTTGAATTGAATAATTTGTTCGCTCCTTCCTTGGCTTCGGCGGCTTCTCCTTTCTTTTTCCTCCAGAAGGGGGCTTTAGTTTTGTTTGCTTTGATTTCTTCTTCTTTGGTGCATCGGCAGTTAAGTCAACGACACCTCCTCCATTACTTTTCTTTGCAGCGGAAGCGGTAGAGGAAGGCAAAGGAGCGGCTGCCGCTGAAACATCTGCTGCATTTGCTGACGCTGAACTTCTCGCTGTGGTTTGGACCGAAGAGTTCGTGGTGGTGGTGGTGGCTGGAGTTTCGACGGGCATAGGTGAGGGTGCGGGTGCAGCTGCCGGTGTTGTTGTCGATGACCGGATTTGATGAACACAGTTAAAACAAATTTCAAGTTGCGGACCTTTTTTCCCCGCTGGCTTCGGATTAGGTCGATCACCATCCTTTTTAGGAGGCCTTCCATGTCGCAATAATCGCCCGCAGCACATCTAGCAGCACTCATTGTCGTTTACTTTATTAATTTGTCTCGCTGTATTGTGTAAGTATTGTGTATGGTAATGTCATGGTCATGGTCATGGTGGTTTGTGTGGCTGAGCTGCCTCTTCTCCTCTCTTCTCCCTCCTCGGGAGAAGCGGGGAAGCCAGCGATAAGAGAAGGTAGTGTTCTCTGCTGCTGTGTCAAAATAACTGTAATGTCAAAATAAGCGTGTGTCAAAATAACCGTACGACGACTGTATAGCGAATGCAAACCTGAAGGGCAAAAAATCTGAAATGAAATGGTTTTATCCCTTTCAGATTTTCAGTATGGTGGCCTGTATTTATGAAGATGATGCGTTGTTATTCAGGATGTGGATCTACTCCTGAACTACTAAAACGAAAAAAGTTTAGGTTATCACAGCGGATTTTGACGAAATGTGACAAACACGTAGTACCGACGAACCACAATTTTTTTATTTATTAGTGTACGTTCTCTATCGTTAGATGTTTGTTGATGCAGATGGAGACGCAACCCGAACACCGGCCAATGCTGCACAGGGATGGAGGTGGGAACTTCAATTCTATCCACTCTCCAGCTAACTCGCTCGTCCAATCGTCCTCCTTCCACTCGAAAGAATCTTTATCTCCGCCATCCACACCAGGACACAAGCGGTCAAGCTACCCCGACCAACTCAGTCCTATGCCAGAGTTTTTATCGTCAAAAGAATCTCTTCTTTCGGTAGACCGTCTTCTCGTCAAAGTTGATGTGATAATGGAGGAAGAAGAGGCGGTGCAAGAAGCTACACAAATGGAACGGATTGCACGACGTCCAATGCTCATCATTTGTCTTGCAGCCCAAGTCATCATCTACAAGGATTAATATGGATCTCCAACTTGACCAACTAGAGCAAATCGAACTCCCTTACTCAGAGCCATCGCCGGCACCACCTACACATCAAAGAATGGCATTTACCTCACTACCACGTTTACCATCATTGTCCGAGCATAATGCTGACATTTCCTCCTCAGCGAATGCATTTACGCTCAAGCCAGAGCACATTCAAGATGAGATGGTAATAGAATGCGATGATAAGAAGAAGAAGAATATCAAGCTCCCTGCGTTCCAAAGGACAGATGTAGAAAGAAAACAACTGAGCAAGAAGGTCAAGCGAACTAGTCTTGTAGCACGTTGTGCTTGAAAGTCTATGTAATCACTACTTCGTATCATTCCTGATCATTCGATCGTGGTGTATATCTTGTGTCTCAGTCTCCTCATGTCTCAGCGAGAGGAGTTATTTCAGTACATATTGACATGTTGAGCCGGACCTCTTGGTCAGACACAACAAGGAGCTGTTTTAGAGTCGGCTCTCGTGATGATAATACCATTAAAACTCTTACACATTCTACAGAATTCATCCTCTCTTAACCCATTGGTGTCGCAGGAGCTGAGCCAACAACCTTGCTTCCTCTTCCTTGGTCGGCTTGATTGCTTCACCATGAATCGAGCTACATCCATCTTCGCTATGGCTCCATCAACTGCTTCTTCTCATGGCTCTTAGACGAAATATTGTATCCCAGCCGGCACGACGTCTTCTCCAATGCCAACTTGTTTACTTATTGAATAACACCATTCTATTCACATATCATTATTAGGTACATAGAAACGAAATGATAATGCTCTAGCAGTACTTCAGCATTCATCTATGTACACGTTATGTGTGTGTGTGCTTGTGCTTCTTACACCTGCTTCTTACACCTTCTCAAAAACCACAGCCCACGTTACCCTCTTTCGTGCCGATGGCACGTTCATTTTACAGAATTCACCTCTCTTAACCCATTGGTGTCGCAGGAGCTGAGCCAACAACCTTGCTTCCTCTCACTATGGTCGGCTTGATTGCTTCATCCACCATGAATCGAGCTACATCCATCTTCGCTATGGCTCCACCAACTGCTTCTTCTCATGGCTCTTGGACGAAATATTATATCCCAGCCGGCACGACGTCTTCTCCAATGCCAACTTGTTTACTTCTTGAGTAACATCATTCTATTCACATATCATAGAAACGAAATGATAATGCTCTAGAGAGCAGTACTTCAGCATTCATCCATTACAAGTTATGTGTGTGTGCTTGTGCTTCTTATATATGGTACACCTTCTCAAAAACCACACCCACGTTACCCTCTTTCGTGCCGATGGCACGTTCTCAGTCGCAGCATTGTTTGATCATATTATTATATGTACTAGCCTCGCTGACGCTCGTCTAGCCGCTGCGCGGGTTTTCTAAATAAGAGAGGAGGCACCGGCTATCTACTACGATATTGATTGTGTCTACTTATATACATAGCAGTATTCAAATAGTACGTTATGTAACACTTTAATAATTATGTAATAAAGGTTGTACATTGCCTTCTACGAATGCTGTGTAGTGATTACTGAGACACGGTTGGGAGAATATTGATTTATGTGAGAGGGATTATCTATGAAGAGGTTTAATGTGAACGTGTGGAAACGATTGAAGACAGCACGAAAATCAACTGGAGGTAAGGCTCCACGGAAACAACTCACCACAAAGGCCGCACGTAAATCTGCTCCTACAGCCGCAGGGGTCAGAAAACCTCACCGTTACCGTCCGGGAACAGTTGCTCTCCGTGAGATCCGTCGTTACCAAAAGTCCACTGATCTTCTTCTCCGAAAAGCACCCTTCCAGAGATTGGTCAGGGAGATTGCACAGGACATGAAATCAGACCTCAGGTTCCAGTCCACAGCCATTTTGGCATTGCAGGAGGCGAGTGAGGCTTATCTCATTGGCCTCTTTGAGGACACAAACTTGTGTGCAATACATGCAAAGCGTGTGACCATCATGCCAAAGGATATGCAGCTGGCTCGTCGTATAAGGGGAGAGCGTGCCTAATATTAAAAAACTAAAATAAATAAAGATGCCAATCAATGATTGGTGAGCGCCCTTTTTTGGGATTTATAATTCTTCACTTTCTCTTTCTGTGAATCCACATATGAATCCGAATTACTTAAAACACATTCTTCCTTTCTGCCTCATCTTCTTACCTAGTAACGCAAATGTTACGGCGCTTGCTCGGTGGGGCATCTTCATTATCGGTGTCTGCATCCAGTGCTTCACGCTTCACGTTTGAGTCCGATTTGACTTCATCGTTCTCGTAGTAGACTTGCTCGCTGACCTCGACCCTGACAATATAAATGTTTTCAAACTGACCACACTTCTTTCCTCTCTTCCATTCACCGAATCCGAGTAGGTCCATTTGCCTCTTCCGTGTGGCTTCCCATTTTCGTTCAACTCTCCTTCATATACAATCTTTCCGTTCTCCCAAATACCCTTGCATACTCGCCCGTCCTTATGTGTCATCTTTCCTATTCCATGCATCTCGTCAAATCTAAGCCAATCAAAGAAAGAGTCAATCGAAAATTCTAAAAACGGGGGGGGCAAGGGGGGGTGTCCCCCCCTGAACAATCAAATCTAAGCCAATCAAAGAAAGAGTCAATCGAAAATTCTAAAAAGGGGGGGCAAGGGGGGGTGTCCCCCCTGAACAATCAAATCTAAGCCAATCAAAGAAAGAGTCAATCGAAAATTCTAAACACGGGGGGGCAAGGGGGGGTGTCCCCCCTGAACAATCAAATCTAAGCCAATCAAAGAAAGAGTCAATCGAAAATTCTAAACACGGGGGGGGCAAGGGGGGGTGTCCCCCCCTGAACATTCAAATCTAAGGCAATCAAAGAAAGAGTCAATCGAAAACTCTAAAAACGGGGGGGGGGCAAGGGGTCAAATCAAGCCAATCAAAGAAAGAGTCGATCGAAAATGCCCGTGAAGGCCAAAGGACACGCCAAAGGGCCCGGACAGAACGACAGAAGAACGACCGACCGAACGACCGACAGAACGACAGAACGAACGACTTAGCTCCTCTCATTATTTAGATCAAATGGAGACGCAACCCGAACACTAAACCATCGGGTGGTGAATAGGATCACATCATGATGTCTTCATAATGAAACCAGAGCAACAGATAGAAGCAATCGCAACCACGATCCCTGCCAAAACCTAAAATCTTAACCATGAACTCCAACTCTATCCACTCTCCAGCTGACTCGCTCTACCTCTCGTCATCCTTCTTCAACTCCAAACAATATTTGCCTCCGCCCTCCACACCTGGACACGAGCGGCTACACTACCCCGATCAGATCAGCCCAATGCCAGAGTTTTTATCGTCAGATGGATCTCTTCTGTCGGCAGATGAGGACCTTCTTGTGAAAGTTGATGTGCTTAGTTTTGTGGCACGCTGTGCTTGAAGCATTGCATTCATCGTTACTGATATCGTAAAATCTTCCAAAGCTACGAGTTTTTCGTCTACAAGTACCAACTCCAAGTGCGTGATCTATCTAGTCATCTGTTGTGACGATGCTCAACCTCCTCTATAAAGCCTCTCTAGAGAGTATTTAACGTTTAAGTCTTTGTAAAATTACTATGGTACTTCTCATTTCTGAGCACAACAAGGACCTATTAGACTCGGCTCTCTTGATGATAATACCATTAAAACTCTTACGCATATTTAAAGAACACATCCTCTCTTAACCCATTGGTGTGCCGGGAGCTGAGCCAACAACCTTGCTTCCTCTTACTATGGTTGGCTTGATTGCTTCATCCACCATTGAATCGAGCTACATCCATCTTCGCTATGGCTCCACCAACTGCTTCTTCTCCTGGTTCTTGAACGAAATATATCCAAGCCGGCAAGACATCTTCTCTCCAATGCCAACTGGCTTTACTATGAGATAATCCAAGGAGCTTTCACGGAATAAAACTTCTCCATATCGTCTGCAAATCTTTCCTTTCCTTTCGCATAAACGTCAGGAAAAATATTCTCATCAATCGAGATGCCCAGTGGGGCCACGACGACTTATCACCACGTTTGAGCCCAAACGAAGAGGCCGTCACTACACGAGATACATTTGCCTCTTCCATTGCTTTGATTACCTGTTTGTTCCATCCCGGGCAATGAGACCTTTTTTGATGAGGATGAGGTCTTTGTTCTTCCATCCCGGCTGACGATGGCCTAGACAGCTAATAACCGCGTCGGCATCATGAAAGTGCTCATGAAAATTTTAGGCTGCTCATTCTTCCAAGAATCAATCTTGACCATAGTGAGTTTTGATGAATGAGCTTCATCTCTGAAGGGGTTAGTTTGTCCATCGATGCAGCCACATTCCCACAATTCTCGTCATCAAGCATATCCGGGTATTCGGTAATGACAGTAATGTGCAAGTGAGAGGCCGGCCTTGCTTTCCTATGTTCGAACGCGACAGCTATGGATCCTCTCTCATAGCGTATTAGATCGCATCTAATTATCTCTAGAGAGCTTCGGCTTAGGTTTCTGGATGACCATCAACTGCAATATACGTAACACGATCACAAAATCGTCACATTTCTTCATTTGACATATCCACATCTACATCGACTGACTTTCATCTCATGATGATGTATAGGCTGACTCTTCCTACTAGACCTCGATTATCTTTCATTCGAACAACCTCATCTGATAAGGAAGACTGCAGATCGAAAGATGTCTCTCGAGACATTTCATGAGCCTTCCTATCAAAACACCAACCAATCTGACACCAAACTTAATGAGAGAAGCAACAAAAGTCACATCAAAAACACCCACCAACGAAAGCCTCCAAGAAAGCGTTCCAACAATCTCCAAGTCATTGGCACTCCTAACCGTCGAAAATAGCCAGAAAATCTTTGACGTGGAACCCAAATCCAGATGGTCGGTCCAACCATGCCGGCCGCACTGCGGACTTTTTGCGCCGCAAGGTCCGGAGTTTGCAGTTTGCTTGACGCACTTACTTGTAGTCGATTTCAATTTTATCCACCCTTGGCAGATTGCAGTGTTGTCAGGGCTAGAGCTATAGCTGTCTATTCCCGTCTGCTGGATATTGGAGTATTTAAGTAGGTCGTCAATAGGATATATACGTTATTACTCTTAACTGCTGTGCGGTGCCGGAGTTGTACGAGAGACACAACATTATTTTTGTGTCCATGCATTTTTTTTTTGCAACGTGAGAAATAATCATTGCAATATTTTTGAAGATTACCATGACAACAAACAATACTGATGATGATGATGATGCAATAATAGGACGACAGCAGTCAAATGATACTTCGTTGGATGATACAACATCGTGTTCGTCAGATCAGATGAGGGGGGAGCGGCGGCGGCGACCTCTACCGCAGCAGCAGCAGCAATTATTGATGGAGCATAGTCATTTGTCACATCATGGTCACCATGATATAAATAACGGCGGTGTCGATAGCAGTAGATCATCGATAATAACGGGGCAGTCAGCTGGAGCATCTTCAATACACTTCCCGCCTCAGCCACCGCCGCCACCTCAAGATGGTCATGGTCACAACAACAGCAACACGCACCATCATCATCATTCCAATACATCGTATGCAGATGCAGTAATGAATGAATCGCTGCATGATTCAATGACTCATCTTGACATGAATCATACTGCTGCGTTACCAATACAACAATCGCGGGTGGGGGCACAACATTCGAATGGAGGGGGTGGGGGCACAAACAACAATAACAATGAAAAGTCACAGTCCAATACACAGCGGTTAGATGCACAACATTCCAACAACAATACTACTACCACCAATGATCGTCCACAAGATACCACCACCAATGATAATAATGACACCAATAATCTCCCCCTTCATCATCATCCTCCAGACCCCAACCACAATGAATTTGCAACCCAATCGGGTGGACAAACGACCTGTCAACATACAGCGATCAATTATACGGATTATCGGAGGAGGGCGAGTGATGCCATGTCCATTGATCATGACTCGGGAGTTGTTGGTGGTGGTAGTGGTGGTGGTAGTAGTAATGGTGATGCAGTGATATTACAACAACAACAACAACAACAGCAGCAGCAGCAGCAGCAGGCGCATCCACCGCTACAAATACATCGGGAGGAACAAACTCAAATTGTGAATGATGGGGGGATAGCAACCTATTCTTCGATAATTGTGGAATCATCATCATCAAATAATGCTCGAGGGGTAGAAGGAAATTCCTCACTTCAATCATCACCACAGCAACAACAACAAAATCAAACACCACAGGTAGCTGCTTCGGAAAATGGAGATACTACTGAAACCAATGATGGAATGGTGGATAATAGTCAACAGCATCAATACCATCATCAACATCAAGAGGAGGGGCAATCTCAACAACAACCGCATCCGCAGCACCAACAACAACCACAACATGCAGCCTTATCCACACAAACTACTAACAATGAAGAATCAACAACAACCCCAACAACCACAATCATGGGAGAAGCAACCATGGCAGTCCACAATCATGAATACACCACCACCACCACCACCAAAACCTCCAATAATAACAAAAATAATTCAACAACCTCCTCTCAATCCTCCACATGTTCGTCGTCCCAACAAATGATCATTTCGGTACCAACTATAAAACAACCATGGACATCATCATCATTATCAAATGGGAGTAGTAGTGGTGGTAGTGGTGGTGGTGTGGTGGTAGGGGGAAGGTTGATGGAACGTCTTTCGGATATTTTGAGAAGGGGTACTCTTGTTATGGTACGTGAATTTGTTTTTGTAGTTTGTGTATTGATGTGTTTGTTGTGTGATGTGTGGGTAGAGGGGGAGTTGAGGAGACTTTTTACTTGTTGATTTTTAAAGTTGGTTCAATTGATTTGTTTGTTACTGTATTTGCTCTCTCTCTCTCTCTCTCTCTCTCTCTCTCAAATTCTAACTCACATTACACTCTCTCATCACTTCCCATTTTCACCACCAATAATAAAAAAAAAAAGATTAACTTCTCCCAACGCAATCTAGGGAGCAACGATGCCCCCCTCATACGATCAGCAATATTATCCAATCCACAATTGGCAGTATTAAAACTTGGATATAACAATTTAGGGAATGTGGGTGCCAATTTGATTGCGGAGGCGATACATGTTGGTGGGGGATTGAGGAGTAGTGGTGGTGTGGATGATGGTGGTGGTGGTGCTGTTGGGGGATTGGAGTGTCATCAACAACACTTACCTTTGCAACAACAACAACAATTACAACAACAACAACAACAACAGCAATATCGTCATCATCCCTCCCTCTCTGTACTTGACTTGGGATTCAACAATGTCGGGGACGAGGGATGCACCTCCCTCGCCAATCTCGCCGTGGCACGCAATCCTTCCCTAGCCACACTCTACCTCTCCGGCAACGCCGTACGAGAAGCAGGAGCACTCGCTTTGGCAGATGTCATTGCGGCGGGATGTGGATTAACCTCACTTCATTTAACGGCCAATCGGATATGTGCTAGGGGTGTGAAGGGGTTGATGAGATCGATTGCCGAGTTTGATGTGACAATGCAGATGGCTCAACAGGATAGAGAGAATCGAATGGCGTTGGAAGAGGAGAAGAAGAAGCGAGTTATGAAGAGTCATGGTGGTAGTCGTGATAGTGCTAGAGGGGGAGCAGGAGGAGGGGAGGAGCAGGATGCTATTTTGGATTCATTAGAGTTTGGCGATGGTGACGATGGACCAGATGATTTTGCCCGCTTGAGTGGTTTCAAATGTATAAAAGAGTTACATCTCGGCGGGACGAATATGGAATCAACAGGATGCCTCTCCGTGTCGAATATGCTCCTTACCAACCTCTCCTTACGGGTATTATGCCTCTCTGACAATGGATTGAATGATCAAGATTTGTCACTTTTCTCTCAGTCAATATCGCGTAATCGACAACTGCCACTGGAAATATTGCGGCTTTCCTTTAACAAGCTAACGTGTGTGGGTGTTGAAACTCTAATGAATGCGATTTGGGGATCGAAAACTCTCCGTGAGATCAAATTGGACAATAATCAAATCCGTGATAGGGGTGCTCAACTTGCAGCGGTGGTGTTGACTTCTGTTGAGTTGGAAGTGCTTGATATGGGTTTCAATCGGCTTACTATTGTTGGTATCAAGGCTCTAATGAAGAGTTTGGCTGAAAATTGCTCCCTGCTCACACTAACTCTTTCGGGGAATGTTCTGGACACTAATGCATCCAAGGCAGTGTCATATGCTCTCGCCTATAATAAGACGATACAGAAACTCTACGTGGATCATTGCTCGTTGAGCTACGCTGCACAACGGCACATCGCTGCGGGTATCGTATCAAATAGCAAATTGGCGTTGCGTGTCATGTCGGGATTCCCTTTGGGTGCAATTTCCGTCACGTTGGGACTACCTGGGGCAATGGAAAATTGGACAAATGAGCAAGTACTCAAGTTTATTAGGGTGATGTGGGATCGAACTCGTCACGAAAAGGAGGATGCCGCATTGGGGAAGATCACTTCCACCATTGGTGCACCGGAGGCTTCTGCAAAGACAACGGCAGCCAACTCTACTGAAAAGGGAGAACCAAAATCGGGACCGTCTGATCCAGCCACGGTTGTAGCTGCAGCAAAGGGAGCATTTGAGGCGCTCGGAGACGCCGGTGGAGCATTGCTACTTACGGAGGAACCACAGCGAGCGATATCAGATACATCACCGATGGTGTCATCTGACGCAGTGATGCTAGAAAAGACTCCTTCTGGTACTGTCAGGGTCCCTTCCTTGAATGAGTATCCTCACGAGCATTTTCATACAAACAATCAAGAAGCGACTCCATTGGATACGAGCACCTCGCACGCGTCACATGCTTCTGTCGATAGTTTATGTACTGCAAATGGAAAGTCTTGTCCTGAAACTCCAATGGATCCTGAGGCAAAGAAAAGAAATATGGAATGGTTGAGATTACACTACCGTTCGCTGAACGAAATCATCCAACTTCCATATGTCTATGCTGATCTGCTGCAACTATATCGTTACTTTTATTCCTCTGGCGAAGTAGATGACGAAGATAGTGTACACGATGGGATGCCCCCACCTGGTTTCAATCTTGGCACTGTGGCAAGTCCAACACCCCAAAAGATGTCAGGACTGCAACGAAAAATCTCCTACCGAGGTCTCGATATCATTGCAGGAGGGAAGAATACGCCCGTACCGTCGTCAAACTTTAGTCATGCGAGTGAATCCTCCAGCAAAAGGAGGCCTATGTCAGAAGATGAATCTATGCAGCCACCTGCAAACAAGCGTGCACGAAGTGGTAAGCCTCGAATAGACTATTTTCCACGGTTAAAGGCACAAGTCGAAAGTTGCCTATCTTCATCTAAGCAGACCAAAGCGTTGATCTTACTGAGACAGCTCAAATTCGTTGAAACAACCATGTTTCAAGGCAGTAATCCCTACTGTGACCAGTCCCTACAGGTTGAACCAAATGAACCCACTGCATTGGACGCCGAAATCATCTTGATCGATATGATATGATAATGTTACGTAAACGTGATGTATGTGATCTAATAAGCTTTTGTCTGGTAATACTGTCACCTTAGCTACAGATTGTCAGCTTTCTCTTATCCCTATGTGTACTGCAGCCGAGCGCAGCAATGGTTGTTCGACTGCTTTGAGTATGTTACAAGACGTGGATAATAAATCGTTACTCTTTAATTAACGATGACTTTTACCATTTACCAGCCTGGCACTTCGTCTGGTAATGTTGTTAATAAACCGCCGAACTGACTTCTCGAAGTGCGAAGTGCTGAACTCTGTTGCCCAGATGCCCAGTTGTGCATACCTTCTGCTTCTGATCAAGCAAGTTGTGCAAGCAGGGCATCTATTGCCATACATTCCTCACATCACAAACCACGATTCTTGGGTTCTACCTTGCTGGTTATCCACTTCTTGGATGTACCACAAACATGAGATTGATGAAGTCGCAGATATCCATGATTTCCAAGCCCTTGTTGAATTAGCTTTGAGGTGGTCTATTAGAGACAAAATTATCTCAAATATCGACACAGAATTATTGTAAATGATCAATAATTTATGTTTCAACCATCGAGTGATACCTGCTCCTTCAACCAATACGGACTCCAAGCACAGACGAGTGATAATTATTACAACTCAAACAAAGTGAGGATGGTGCTTCCCAGTCGACTTGTGAACAAAATGTGGAAAAAAAATGCCCCATAACAATTACCTCCTATCATCACACATATTTACATTGAGCCAAGCAGATTAACCTTTTCACTACAGCCCCATTCTTGGTAACATGTCCTAGACTTGTCAATATGATATTTCTCCCAATTATCATCTCCGTGGGCTTTGAAGTATGCACTCGCCAACTCGTGCGCTAAAGCTCTATCTTGCACGAACCCATTTCTACTTGATGTAGAGATAGCAGCCTTGAACTTCTCCTTGGCCTTGTTGTTCTTTCCATTCAGCACAGCAAGCTCCGCTTCTAAGACGTATAGATGATGAACGACATTCACATTCCCATTCTTCGCCCAACCTCGAAGGATTTGAATTGTTTTGTATACCAATTTCTTCAATTGTTTCTTCTTCCACCCCGATGCTGACTGTGCTACTTTCAGATAGGTCAGCGCCTCCAAGAAAGTGTAGCGCACTGAAGCAAACATGCCAGTAAG
The DNA here is from genome assembly GCA_037178625.1 of Skeletonema tropicum. Taxonomy (NCBI): domain Eukaryota; phylum Bacillariophyta; class Thalassiosirophyceae; order Thalassiosirales; family Thalassiosiraceae; genus Skeletonema; species Skeletonema tropicum. The sequence continues at coordinate 4,083,661 of CM074129.1, forward strand.
GAATAGTCGAATATTGCCTGCCTTTTGAACCAAGTCAACTGCCTTTCCATACTCTTGGAATATGACAAATACTTCCAACTTCATCAAGTTTACAAGCGCAGAATGAGCAAGATTGCCAGATGATGTTGCGGTTGCCAACTCCGAGTCCAAAATCGCATCAACACTTTCAACATCAATGCCGCGGAGCTTCTTCACTGTTGTTAAAAGAATGACGAGTTTCGACTTCGAATCGTCTTGTTTTAATTGTGTCACTACTGGTATAGTCGTTTCCAGTTCTTTCTGAATGCTATCTAGTGGTCGACCTATAAAATAAAGGTGATAATTGCGAAGACAAACACACCAGCTAGATTTTTCATTTTCGCCCGTCTCGAGTCCAATCTGATACCCCGTCAGCAACGGCGCAATAGTATCCTGGAGTGGTGATACCCAATGATAGCAGAAGCCCTGTGTAGCGAAAATGATGTCAGCAGCAATTTTCCGCATACCGGGCTTTTCAAGGATCAGTTCTGCTGCCTTGGCCATCTCAAGACCCTCATGTGGTTTGCCAAATGGACCACAGAGCAACATACTAAGCGCAGCAAAACCGTGAGATGATGAATAATCTAAGCCGTGCTTTAGAGAAGTTCTGACCATCTGAAAGATGATCAGTGGAAGCATTGTCGGCTCAACGTTCCAAATGGATACATTAAGATGCTCGTTCATCATTTGCCCCATTTCGTATCTTTCATCGTCGAGTGCGGGCAAGTTAGTAATATCTTCAGCTGTCATGTTCTTTAACAACTTTCTCACTCGAATGTATTCTCTGATAACGGCAAATTTGGATGGCGGCTTCTTCTTTGGAATTGGTAAACCGAGCTGACGTTTAAAGTCAAGAGCTACATCGAAGGACTCACTCCACTTTTCTGCGGCGAACAATGACCTCGCTTTGATATCTGATACTCTAAACTTTTCTGTCACATCAATATCTTTGCTCAACACCTCATCAATAAGTGCTTTCATTGTGTCGATATCGCCTGTTGCATAATAGGCGTTCGCTCCATAGCTGCACAAATCCAGCATGGTACTATGATCACCCTCCCAACCCCTTGACCCAAGCGCCTCAATACCGGCCTTGAAGTAAATCTTGGCCGAGTCAAATGCAGCATTTTCGGATGCCTTGATTCCAGCTTTTAGATTCATTCTTGCCAACTCGTCACGCTCTTTGTCAGTGATGTTTGATGCTGCGCAGTTCAGTAGGCCCACCACCTCAAAGAGGCTAGCCTCAAGTTCTTCCGGAGAAAGGCGTTGCAACAAAATACTGCCGATTCTACCTCGGAATGAGTCCCTTTGATCTGGACTGATGAGTTCAAAGGCTGCTGATTGGATCTGATCGTGCACGAAATGACACTCTTCATTATCCACTTCACAGAGACCTTCTTCTTGCAGTTCTTCAATCGAACTTGCATATGAAGAATCACAGCCATCTTGATCTGTGCTGGAAATACTCATGTCTGAAGTGAGAAGAGAGCCTGAAACAGAACTCATCGATGCCCTCATAAAAGATCTCATTTCTGCCTGCGATATGTTTTTCATGACCTCCAGCACAGCTGATATGCGGAAAGTAGCACCAAGGCAAGAGGCTACCATTAGCACCCTCTGCGTTTCTTCCTGCAAGCGATTCATCTTGTTTACAAGGACAGTTGCCACATTCTCGGTGACTATCTTAGAGTTGACTGCGTCGTCGTCCCAAGTCCACTTCAACGCACCAAAATTGTACTGTAAAAGCTTTTCGTCGCATAGTGATCTCAGAAACATCAAAACGAAGAAGGGATTGCCGTCTGTCTTTTTGTAGATCGTTTCTACGAATGAAATAACTTTGTTGTCATCCTCATCCATTCCCAAGGCTTCCGCAACAAGAGGTACGACATTGTCTACATCAAGATTGCCAATCTTCATCTTTGTAATTCCCACATTCATTTGCTCGAGATCTCGAATGTGTAGTGCAAGGGGGTGATGTCTGTGTGTTATAAACAAGTAAGCGTTATCAAGAATAAGAAGCTTATAACGTGCGTAAGGACATTCGACAAAAACTCATATCATTCGTTACTTACTCCCGTACTTCATCATCGCGGTAAGCCCCAACAATCAACAGATTCGGAATCTCTCCATCCGATACAATGCTCTTCAATAGATCCAACGTTGCTGTATCGCTCCACTGCAAATCGTCAATGAATAAGATCGTTCCTTTCAAATATGAGCAAATAATTTTCAATAATCGTTTGATTCCATAATGCATTTGCGCAATTGATTCTTTACCAGCCAAACTGTTCAATTTGGAATCGGAGGCGCTCCTAGCCAGTCCCCCTTTACCGACGTCGGATGGTGAAAATAAGGAATGTCTACGTTTCCCCGCTCCCAGCAATTCCGCACATCCGGGCAACACACGACGCAGTTGTTCCACATCCACTTCATCAAACTCATTCCGAATCTTATCCCGTATGAATGTTGCAGTGGATGATAATTTCCCTGATGCTGATGAAGACAATTCTCCCTTCTCATTATTCTCTACCGTAATATAGTTGGTAAGACTAGTCATGGCATTGGAGAATGCTGAGAGTGGCCTCAGTGACTTCTCATCGAATTTGCCGGATGCAAAGGCGTATCCATTTTTGACGGCGGGATCCCCCAAGCCTTTGCGTATGAGGGCAGATTTGCCTGAGCCGGATGTTCCAGAGACTAGTATTAGATTGTTGTTGGCAGACTGTTTGTTGGGGTTGGATTCATCAGCCTGTCGTTCAGTTTTATGTTGAGTACCATATCCTTCTTTGTCATCATCCTTCTTCTGAAACAACTCACGTAATTTGCTCCGTAATAATTTGAATTCATTATCTCGGCCATGTAATTTCATATTTGATAGGCGGAGCTGTGCAATATTGGCTGCTTGTACGTTGACATTTCGACTGCTGTTAGCAGCCATGGAGACAATGTCCGCTAGTAGCTGCGTAGTCGTGGATGATCGACGCCCACTGGATGATTCCCCTCCCACTGATGACAATGACCAGCGTTGGCTAGTTGAGGACGACGATGACCAGCGGCGGCTAGCGCGAGGGGAGGGCCTGATGTTGATCATACTCTCACTTCCTATCCCTATCATCCTCTCTCTCTCTACAGTGTATGCAGAGAGAGTACCGGTGATAAACTCAAATTGCTTCACTCTACTTAGAGATATTTCCAATACTTCCTGTTTTACTCCTTAAGAGTCACGATCACTGGTGGATTGGAAAGAACTAGCAAACTAACTACTAACTGTGCGTGCAGTTCTTCTGCCTTCATCCCTCATTTCCGCTTTTGCTTGTTGAAGTTTAGAAGTATCGTATGTATCGTATGAGCTTCTCTACCAATTTTTTGATAGTTGAAAATGTCATTGTGACCAAAGTATTAGTTGAAGGATAGCTTCTTTTTGCAAGAGTACCTTCTCAAAGATGTCCATCCTTCCCATCGCCCTTCAGCGATGAGCTTCGAACCCAACAACATCGAAGAAATTATTGCTGGAAAAATTGGCCAAGGCCTACTCGATCTCCCCAGCAGCAACTGGCAACAGCCAAGACAGACAACCAAGCATCTCTTCCAATTCAAAACCTCCTATTGTTAGCTTAAGATGCCTGCGCATGAACATGTGGGAAATAACTGAACAATTGACCTGCCCAACCTGCAAACAAAAAACTTCCATACCAATACCAAAGGCAAAGGAGACTCCAATGCGCACACATCGGAAAAAGGATCAAATCCACACAATGGGTACAATCACATGAAAAAACTAACCCCCTACCTACAACTCACAGACACAGAAATAGAAAGAGAATCACTTGGCCTCATCTACAGCAACATCAACTCCAACTTCTTCGGACCATTTGCATTTGACACACACTTTGACAGCTTTCTGGGTATGGGACCAATTGCCCATATCGGGTGGGGCGGTGATTCTCTGAAAGTTCGGGGTCTTGGGTTCGAGTCTCCCCCGTGCCAAATCCTGGCTGTTTGAGGTGTCGCAGCTCGGAGTGCGATCTGGGAAAAAAGACCATTACTTGGTTTGGAATTTCATATCACTGCCTCTTTGCTAATTCCGGGGTGATGGAAAAACTGTTGGTTATTTGCTTAATTACACTCGAAGGGTAGTAACTTGTGACATTGCTCTAGATAATTGTAGATAATTTCGCCCCTGGAGGGCCAACCATGACGTACTTTAAGATTTCCGTTAATTTTTGAAAGCTCTTCTCCAAGGTCTATTTGGCATATCAGTGAGACAGGCATCTCAATTGTTAGTGGGCTATGCTATGCCCACTCAACCTCCTGACCAATTTTATTTTGCAAGATATCTCACGTTGAACACATCATAAGTGCATCACAGTGACAGTGGGATGAGTGTGAGTGGCCTCCAAAATCAGCCAAAATTCGCAGATTTCTTTGACCAACCTAAGGCTTACTCTATCTAGTATCTATCAGCCTTCATCCAGCTAATAAATTTTATCGTGATCCGGGAGGGTGCTGATTTGGGCTAAGTACCGCTGCGCTAGCTGAGCAGGCCGTCTAAAATGTAAAATATGTATGCTCCGACTTGCAACTTTTCACAAAAATCCAGGTACATAATTACATAGGAGTACTAATCCTATGTTGGAATTTATTCCATTTTCTTATCTAGAGTACGTGGTATCTATGATATGATGGGCTCTTGGCATTACATTGTACGCAGCAGCTCAAGCTTCGTGAATAACTTTCTTCTTCTTGGCATCTTCTGTCTCTCCCATCTCTCTGTTCCACTTGTACTGCATGTGCCTACATAATATTGTTTTTCCTCCACTGTGACCCATCGATTGCATACACGCTTGATCCTATGTGCTCTTTCTCTTTCTGTGTATCACTTAATCTATTCTTCTCTTCTATATCTACGAGTGCATAATTTGTGACAGCTCTTCCCGGTGCTGTTCTTCAGTCTGTTCCGACTTCCGACTCTTTCTACAGATTTGCTTCCTCTTGCTTTTTCACGGGGATTGCACATCGCTGCTGCTGCAAAGCCTTCCATTCCAGTCCATGCTTCCATAGTTGCCAAAGTTCACTCCTTTCTTGGCATTGGTAAGTAGGTGTGCGGATTCGCGCCTTCTTTGATTGCAGCCAAATTTCCGCGTTTGATTTTTGTCCACGACGGACGGATAAGAAGGTCAGCGAATGCATAACAGGTAAGCTCTGCTTCGTGCTTCGTTGACTAAGAAACTTCACAAGCTCAAGCTCGTAGCACAGAAATAACTTAAAGCCCCACACACGACCGAAGCTTGGACATCTTCTCCACTGTCGTGCCATTTTCAAACTCCTATGTAATGTAATCATCTCCATTTGGCGCAGCTCAAAATTGAGCTTTGCTGGGCTTCTCTCTAGTTCTCTACAAAAACCATTTACCCGGAAAGCTGTTAACCTCCCACTCACAATCTCAAAGAAAGCCTACCCATGCCACTACAGATGTAAACTCTCAAAACCAAAACACGGATTCGACATAGTACTATTCGACTCTGATATCTCTTCACTTCTTTTTATGGGGCCGTATTTGTGCCTAAGCCACTCGCTGCGTCGTTAAGCAATTAGAAGGGTAATCGTATCCACTTGCGAATAAGTACAACGACCTGCTCTATATAAATATTAATCACTTCACTCCTTTTTATATGCCTATGTATTTCTATTTCTCGAGCTGTGTAACCTTTTCACTACAGCCCCATTCCTGGTAACATGCCCTTGAGCGATCAATATGGTAATCGCCCCAATTCTCATCTCCCTGGGCGCTGAAAAATGCACTCGCCAGCTCATGCGCTAAAGCTCGATCTTGCACGAACCCATTCCTACTTGATGTGACAATTGCATCATTGAACTTCTCCTTGGCCTTGTTGTTCTTTCCATTTAGCACAGCAAGCTCCGCTTCTATGATGTATAGATAATGAACGACATTCACATTGCCATTCTTCGCCCAACCTTGGATGATTTGAATTGTTTTGTGCGCCAATTTCTTCAATTGTTTCTTCTTCCACCCCGATGCAGATTGTGCTGCTTTCAGATAGGTCAGCGCCTCCAAGAAAGTGTAGCGCACTGAAGCAAACATGCCAAGTAACAAAAGTCGAACATTGCCCGCCTTTCGAACCAAGTCAACTGCCTCTCCATACTCTTGGAAGAAGACTAATGCCTCTAACTTCATCATGTTTACAAGCGCAGAAAGAGCAAGATTGCCAGTTGATGTTGCAGAAGCCAACGTTGATTCCAAAATCTTATCACAAGCTTCAACATCAATGCCGCGGAGCTTCTTGACCGTCGTTAAAAAAATTATTAGGTTCGACTGACTCATGTCTTGCTTGAGTTGTGTCAACACTGGGATAGTCGTTTCCAGTTCTTTCTGAATGCTATCTAATGGTCGACCTATAAAGTATAGGTGATTACTACGAACAATGAGACACCAACTGGCTCCTTCATTTTTGCCTGTCTCAAGTCCAATCTGATACCCCGTCAACAACGGCGCAATAGTATCCTGGAGCGGTGATACCCAGTGATAGCAGAAGGCTTGTGTAGAAAAGACCATGTAACAAGCGCTTCTCCGCATACCTGGCTTTTCATTTATCAGTTCTGCTGCCTTGGCCATCTCAATCCCCTCATGTGGTTTGCCAAATGGACCACAGAGCAGCGAACCAAGCGCAGCAAAACCGTAAGATGATGAATAATCTAAGCCGTGCTTTAGAGAAGTTCTGACCATCTGAAAGATGATCAGTGGAAGCATTGTTGACTCAAAGTTATAAATAGATGCGGCAAGATGCTCGTTCATCATTTGCCCCATTTCGTATCTTTCATCGTCGAGCGCGGGCAGATTGGCAATGTCTTCAGCTGTCATGTTCTTTAACAACCTCCTCACTCGAATGTATTCTCTGATAATGGAAAATTTGGATGGCGGCTTCTTCTTTAGCGTTGGTAAACCGAGCTGACGTTTAAAGTCAAGAGCTACATCGAAGGACTCATTCCACTTTTCTGCGGCGAACAATGACCTCACTTTGATATCTGATACTCTAAACTTCTCCTTCGTAGCAATATCCTTGCTCAAGACCTCATCAATAAGTGCATTCATTGTGTCGATATCGCCTGTTGCATAATAGGCGTTCGCTCCATAGCTGCATAAATCCAGCATGTTACTATGATCTCCTTCCCAACCTCTTGACCCAAGCGCCGCACGACCTGCCTGAAAGTAAACCTGGGCTGCGTCGAAAGCTGCATTTTCGGATGCCTTGATTCCAGCTTTTAGATTCATTCTTGCCAACTCATCGCGTTCTTTATCAGTGATGTTTGATGCTGCGCAGTTCAGTAGGCCTACAACCTCAAAGAGGCTAGCCTCAAGTTCTTCTGGAGAAAGGCGTTGCAACAAAATACTGCCGATTCTACCTCGGAATGAGTCCCTTTGATCTGGACTGATGAGTTCGAATGCTGCTGATTGGATCTGATCGTGCACGAAATGTCCCTCTTCGTTATCAACCTCACACAGACCCTCTACCTCTAATTCTTCGATCGAACTTGCATATGAAGAATCACTACCATCTTGATTATTACTAGAGACACTTGTGTCTGAATTGAGAAGAGAACTCGAAACTGATCTCATCGATGCCCTCATAGAAGATCTCATTTCTACCTGCGATATGTTTTTCATGACCTCCAGCACAGCTGGTAAGCGGAAAGTAGCACCAAGGCAAGAGGCTACCACGAGTATTCTCTGCGTTTCTTCCTGCAAGCGGTTCATCTTGTTTACAAGTACAGATGCCACATTCTCGGTGACTATCTTTGAGTTGACTGCCTCATCATCCCAAGTCCACTTCAGCGCACCAAAATTGTACTGTAACAGCTTTTCATCGTACAGAGATCTCAGAAACACTAAAACAAAGAAGGGATTGCCGTCTGTCTTTTTGTGTATTGTTTGTGCCAATGATATGACTTTGTTGTCATCCTCATCCATTCCCAAGGCCTCCGCAACAAGAGGTACGACATTGTCTACATCAAGATTTCCAATCTTTATCTTTGTAATTCCCACATTCATTTGTTCGAGATCTCGAATGTGGAGTGCAAGGGGGTGGTGACTGCAGTGTCACGAAGATGAAAAGGAAAAAGGAAAGGTGACAGCAAGAATAAGAAGCTGCTAGCTCGTTGCCATTAGACAGAAATTCATAAGCACCAATCATTCCTTACTCTGTTACTTCATCCTCGCGGTAAGCACCAACAACCAAAAGACTAGGTATTTCGTCATCCAATACGATGCTCTTTAATAGATCCAACGTTGCTGTATCACTCCACTGTAAATCGTCAATGAATAAGATCGTTCCTTTCAAATATGAGCAAATAATTTTCAATAATCGTCTGATTGCATAATGCATTTGTGCAATTGATTCTTTACCGGCCAATAGATCTAAACTGTTCAATTTGGAATCGGAGGCGCTCCTAGCCAGTCCCCCTCTACCTACGTCGGATGGTGAAAATAAGGAATGTCTACGTTTCCCCGCTCCCAGCAATTCCGCACATCCGGGCAACACACGCCGTAGTTGTTCTACATCCTCTTCATCAAACTCATTCCGAATCTTATCTCGTATTAGCATTGCAGTAGATAATCCCCCCTTCTTATTACTCTCTACCATAATATGCTTGGCAAGACTAGTCATGGCATTGGAGAATGCTGAGAGTGGCCTTAGTGACTTCTCATCGAATTTGCCAGATGCAAAAGCGTATCCATTTTTAGCGGCGGGTTCTCCTAAGCCTTTGCGTATGAGGGCGGATTTGCCTGTGCCACATGTTCCAGAAACTAAAATTAGATTGTTGTTGCTGTTGGTAGATTGTTTGGTAGGGTTGGGTTCATCCTCATCATGCTTTTCATTATTTTGAGCAGCATCTTCGTCCTTCTCATTCTTCTTCTTGGCCAACTCTCGAAATGTGCTCCGCAATAATTTGATGTCATCGTCTCGTCCGTGTAATTTTAGATTCGATAGGCGGAGCTGAGCAATATCGGCTGCTTGTGTATTGATCTTTCGACTGCTTTTGGCAGCTATTGCGACAGTGTTCACTAGCAGCTGCGTCGTGGATGCCCGACGCCGACTGGATGATTCCCCTTCCCCTCCCTTTCCCCCTCCCAACACTGACGGCGATGACCAGCGGTGGCTAGAGCGAGAATGTTTGGTGTTGAACATACTTACTTAACTTCTGAGAGAACCGGCGACAAACTCAAACTACACTGCTCTCGCTAGAGCTCTCAATTTGACCAACTACAAACTCAAACAAATGAGAGATACTTATTCTCAAACCGCCGATTGCACCATTGGATTCAGTGTTGAAAAAAGGTCTCTAGGAATCATTTGTGTTGTTGATTGGATGCTATTATTACAACAGATTATTTCTCGTTTATGTATGTACATCATTATTTCTCGCTATTATCTATGTGAAGAGTTCGCACACCTTCACCTATGAACGAAGTGCATTTTTCGTGTTTGATGAGCTTTCGCCTTTTTGATAGAAAATCCATTGTGACGTTGATTGAAGCGGCAACAAATACTTAACAACTTCGTTTAGGTCACAAGATTCTTCTAATGCCATGCCTCTCATCGTTGCCACTTATCATCCAGAAGAAGTCGTACTTGACGAGTGGTTACGATCTAAACTGCCCAGTCTGGAATCGGAGGCATCCCTGGCGTGCGCTTCTGCATCTACCTCTGACGATAGAGAACCTTTGAGAGCTCCAGCCAAGTAACTTTGCACACCCGGGCGACATCGTAGTCGCAGTTGTTCAACGCTCGGCGGGAGCGAGCCTTGGCCTTGGGCGAGGTGGAATGATGAAGAAAGTCGCACGAGGTCACTTCTCTCTCGCTGCTTCCTGTTAGGTCAGCGCTTTTCCCCCAGTTGCAAATGACGGCAAGCATGAATCAGAATGTACCCAGCTAGATCCATCGAGAGATTGAGAGAGCCGCAGCAGCGCAGCGCTGTACGTAGCAAATACCTTTGATTTGATGTTAGGTAAAAAACTCAAACTGCTTCCATCTCCCATGAACATGATGTTGCAGATTCTTTGCTATGTATTGTGAATTACTGGGGACATACGGGAGCATACGGGGTGTAATAGTGACAAATGATGTGCTAATTTAAGCCATTGCAATGTTATCTATATAATGTGCTAACATCTCTTCCTTGAGAGCAATGATTGATCTTCCAACTGAAATATATACTCGCACACAGCTGCCAAGAACTCTCATTGCAATTAATCATACTCCTAATGATATAATCCTCCTCCTCTTCCACCAGTTTTCTTCCAGTCCCTTCTTACTCCATGTAGGCATACTCCTGATTGTACTCTTCTGCAGGCCATTCGCCACCATTCCACTCATCACCACCCCAATCACCACCTCCATTCACTGAACCTCCCATTTCAGCCACAGCTGCATCCAAGTTATGCTTCACCTTCGAGAACGTCTCCTTAACGAATTGATTATGATGCAAAATCACAGGCAACCTAGGATGCTCCTCCAAACTCTTCCCCTCACTCTTCTTCTCCAAAGCAAGCAACTGTTCCATAAACGTATCGACATGTTTCTTAATCGCCGAAATAGTCTCAAAGCGATAAGCCTCGTGAATAGCTGCCTTGGTCGCCTCATCGCCGTTCATGTGAGCATCGTAGAATTGCTGTTTGACATCTCCAGTCTCGGGACTGTACTTGATGTTGGCCAATACCTTGGCATAGAGGACGACATCCATGACTTCCTGGCTGATATCTCCAGTATCATGATAAAAGAGCATTTTGGAAAAGTCCATCCCCATATTTACATTTTCGGGAGTTTTTGGGATATCCATCATCTTACAGAACGTAGCAGGAGACGAATCATCCATAAATCCATACCGAGCAAACAAAAAGGATGGGTTGGTAGGACATCCATAGCTAATCCTCAATGGAGAATTGGCAGGAACATCCACAGTAGTATACGCCATGGCATTCCCCCCCTCATCAAAGTACACTTCCACTTCCGTGTCCGTCCCATGATTAAACATATCTGCCATGGGTGTCAACGTCACATCCGCCCCCTGCCCCTCCTTATCGGCGTAGGCACGAGTGTACACTGCATTAAAGCACCATTTCAACAGTGGCAAATTCTGCTTATTATACGCACTAACCAAATCAATCTTTTGCAACACCTGCTGAAAATTCTCCAACTTGACCCTCTCCATCCTCGACAATGAAAAGACCAATGGGGGCAAGCACTCATAACAAAAGTCCGTCATGGAGGCGGCATTAAAGTACAATCGTGGGAGCGAATCCAAATATGGAAAGTAGTCGGATTGATCTTCCTTTTCATACTCCATCAACAGTTTGAGAAAGATGTAAAAGTCCGGGATGGAATTCCCGGAACCAATCTTGGCAAGTTGATCCGCCGCCTCTTGTACCGTCGGTGACATGGCACACAGTTCCGCCCCCACTATGGATGAATGAAAACAAAGTTCGGCGGGAATATACATGACAGTTGACCCAGCAGGAATGTCGACAGTGGTCACAGCTTGGTAATCCATTCCGTCTTCACTGTAGAGTTCGACACCGTCCATTTTTTGGACTCCGTTTTCGGCACACCATGATTCGAAGGGGGGGAGGCTGCGGGGTGTGTTTTCGTCAATGTCGATCTTGCCAAAGCCACATGATTCCATGTTGAGGGCTGAGGGTGATGCTGATGATGATTGTGATGATATGATTTCATGTTGCTGTCGGCTGAGGAGAGGTGATGTATGTGGTGGAGCAAACGCGATGGTTTGAGCTGTGAAAAGAGCGATGGCGGCGGAGGCCTGGGCGACGAGGGTGCTGCTCATATTTGCTATACTTTTGATTGGTCGTCTGAGATGTGTGTTAGCTGTTGTGAGGAAGACGATGGATGATTTTTCGATTTAAATTCAAATAATGCATGAGCAATGAGCAAGCTGTTGACAAGCGTCAAGCATAAGAACGTGGAAGAGAGCTTTTTTGTTTGGTGGAGGTAGGAGGAAAAGAACATCTGCACCGTGGAAGGCCTTAGTGCGTGTGTGGGACGGGATGACGTAAGCATGTCTGAGAAGGAAGGACAGGCAAAATGATGTCAGACCACGGGTCAGACACGCATCTCAGGTAAGACATTTCTCATTTCTCTCCTAGAAGAAAGGAGTTACGGAATGTAGGAATGATCTTATCTACTTATGTACTTATAGGAGTACATATTAATTTTGTGAGGAGAGTCTCATGAGACGGTCGAACAGCATGTTTTCGCGAATATTTTCGGAATCCCACCGATAGGAATAGTAGACTAGTCAAAAAGAAAGAAAAGTTACCTAAGTATGGAAGATACACATACATAAGCAGCTATCATACTCACATCTACCATACTGCCTTGCCACCACAGTAAGCGAGCTGCAGCTGATCCTTGCCAACAATACGAGTGATATTTTGCACTTATTTACAATCAGTCAAGCCACTTGGTTGTCGAGAACAACTTCACCTCCCCTACTCCTGTGTATCTGCACCTACTCCTCTTTCTGTCACAACCTCGACCTCACGACGACGAAGTGCTTGCTTTCTATCTTCGCATATCATTTGCACAATGACTCCAACATCTTCGATTGCAGAAGCAGTCTCAGCTATTACTGATGCCGCTTCCAATCCAACCAGCCATGGTGTTGCGCCTACCGCCACACGGAAGGCCGATGCCGATGCCATGCCGCAGGATGTCCTTCTACTCTCAAACACAGTTGAAATTGAATACTCCCATTCCTCCAACAGCGCAGATATTGAAGCTGCATCTCAAGAAACAGCTGTCGATTCAAAGTGCATAGTAGGGGGGTGGTTGAATATTATGGACCTACGTGATGAGACCAAGGATTGGCTCGAGAACAAGTTTGCAACACAAAGGAACATTGAAGACTTTCTCCAACTGTCTTCTACGAAGGTTGAAGCTATGCAGCTGTCGACAGAAGAAGTTGATAGTGAGAAGAAAGGAAAGAAACATGCGAGGTTCAACCAAGCTGAAAGGGCAAAGTTGATACTTGTAGGGAGGTGGGACGGAAAGATATTTTGATGGTCAAAACATTAAATGGGCAAATCTCAAAAAAAGAGTTTGAATGAGTTTGTTCGTAACGAAGTTGATGGTATTATTTTTGAAGAGATTCTACGAGAGTTAAAGTTATCCGAGAAGGCGAAAGAAACTCTCGAAAGGAGTAGTGTGAACACACCAGCTAGTTTTGTGGATATGTCCCAATATTGGTATAAACACGAGATTAAGCTCAGCAGTAGAGAAATTAGTGAGATAGAGAAGTTCAAGAGGTGGTACAAATATCAATTGGATAAGTACTTACCATCAGACTGGATCGTGGCATTTCGTGAAGAATCAGCACAGGTCCAGGACATTGACTTTGAATGGAGAAAAGTGCTCAAAGCCATTGGACTAAAAGCTGATGCTATTCAGGCCTTGGAAATCAACGATGTTAGTGACTTCATCAATCTCATCTATACATCCGAGAAGTGGAGAATCACAAAGCAAAAAACTAAGCAGAACAGAGGTGTTGTGGGGAACTCTGATTCTGATTGGAATGAATGGCAACAAATAGGTCTCAAGAAGAATGATGCTCGTCATATCATCAACTTCTGCCACTGGTACAAATTTTATGTGGCTGGGCAAAAGGATAAAAGCGACTGGGCAGCAGAGTTCAACCATGCACACTACGAGAGGTTTATCCATAGATATATCGATCCCAGCAAACCAGACGAGTTCAGAACGCCGAGTTGGTGGAAACTAGATTCGTGGACATCCAAGTTTGATGTTCTTAGACTGTCCGAGGAGAAGCAGGATTACTTTGACATACTTCAGGAAGCGGTAGAGGCGGGTTCTATGACAGAAGAGCAGCGCTATCATCTAAGGCAGCATTATGAAGGGAGGAGAGAAGAGATGGAGCTCATTCAGGAAATAAATGAAGGCTCAGGCTCAGCTGATAATTCTTTTCAAGAGAGCAGACTGAATGTGATATTCGAAGAGGAGGCTAAAAGGGAGAAGAACAAGATCAAGTATGATCTTGAATTCACACAAAAACACTGTCAGTTCGTGTTATCTGCGCTTGTTGCGTATGCTTTGCTCGCACTTTGGTTTACTACATTACACTTCTTCTATATCAACCCCCTCATAAATGCGGTGGAATGGGATGATTCAAGAAATTTTTACAATGTGAATATCACGGCGTGGCAAGAACACTTCGACAATGGCAGTGATGAAGAGAGGGAGTTTATGATGAACAGCATTGGACGGGCTTCGATATCCGAGATCTATGAATACTGGACATTTGTTCACAACGTCGTCTTCGGACTTATAACTGCCGTAGTGGTGAAGGAGTTGGGAGAGGAAATGAAGGAGAATAGTCTGTACTATCGCTTTCTTGGAGTCTATGAGAAACGCTACGAACGCTCAAAAGAATACAAATTCAGAGCAAGTCTGAAAATCAGACGCAGATGTTCCTGCTCTTGTCGTGACATATATCAAAAAATATCTGGATGGTGGATATGGCTTCGAGAGTGCTGTAAAAATGGATTTACAAGGATGATCCTTTGGTCTACAAGAGTTTACATTATTGTTTGGACTGTCACAGGATGTTTTTCTCTTTTCGTCGGAGCGAACCTAGGAAGAAACAACGTTTTGTATTCTACGGGCCAGACATTTCTTGGCATTGCTGCGACGATTGGATATTCTTTCTTTGGACTAAGTGATAAGAATGACCAAGACACTGAAGATGACAAGGACGAAATAGATGTGAAGACAGAAGACGCTAATGAAGGTGCTATTGATGGAGGTGATGACGCAAGTGCAAATAATGGAGAAGAAGCTGTGTTGATGCCTGCGACTGACGCCGTTCAAGATGCCCCTGATAAAGAAGCCCAACCCAGTGTCATAGACCTTGAATCACAGTTACTAGTGGCTAAAGCAAAAATGAATGAGGCAGTTGAAGAGGGTGACATTGGTGCTATCGATCAGTGTAGCAAAGAAGTCATCAAACTGACGAAGAAGATGCAGCTGGCGCTAGGACTGAGAGGCGATAGTCGGAGTTCCAGTTCAAGCTATCTCTAGAGAGGAAGAAATTTAGCTTGCGAAGGAGGGGAGATGAAAACCTAACTGGTGGGGGTTATACCAGTCTCAGTGATCGCAATATCATGGCATACACTACTAATTACTAATCAATCTATTCTATGTAACGCATCGGTGGAATTTCAATCATTCAAGAGTCTTTTATCATACACTCACATTCACGTACTCATCAAATTTGCCCACCAGATTTGGAATAGGAGCCAAAAGATGTGGTACGTACATACACATGCTTACAGCTAAATATTTTATTTTAAATGAAGTTACCTGCAGCTAATCTCACTCATTACTGAACAATGACGCATTCATAGGAACATGCACAATGAAGCTGATCGTCACTGTCAAGGCAGGCGATACGACACAGGACATTGTCCTCCCCGTCGGACGTGGCACACATTCATTCAAATGGCTAAGTAATGCCGCTGCCTTTCGGTTCATTCACGATGGCGTACCCCGGCATGGCCATCATCTCTCCAATCACTCACGGGAACAACATTCACTGCCTTTGAACACCAACCTCCTGCCCAAGGATGTCTACAGCGCAGATTGTCCCTTCTTTCATCCAGATGATGTTATCAAGGACCACGTAGCAGATGGACAAAGTATCACGGTGGAACTCTACTTGGAGCTTCCTCTAGACGATTACGGCATTCCCAAGCTATCGCATTGGGCATTCATCGCCTTTAGTCATGAAGAATCGCATGATGAAAAAAGGGAGCGTTATGCCCAAGAGAAACGCGATGAAGTCGAAAACTTCCGGTCTGAAAGAGAGCGTCAGGCCAAGCTTAGGCAGATAGAGATCGAGCGTCCAAAATTGGAGAAGATGCGTGTGATTTTGGCCGATCAGCTCATCCATAACGCCGTCATTGAACGAACTGTGAATGAGGAGTGGGCCCTCATTAAAGATTCGGGTGTACTCGACAACTTGGTACCAGATGAAGGCCAACAGGAGGAGATACGAAGCTTCCTACACAAGAACTATGTCGAGTTATCCGACTGCTACAAATTTTACAGCGCAGTAAATTCCGGTGGTGGTACCCATACATTGGAATTCATTGAACTAAACAAGTTCTTGTCAGAGACTTCCATCCTCGGTGAAGAACACTCAAGCGCTGTTTTGAGAATCTTTATTGACAGCCATATCAGTGCGAAGAGTGGGAAATCCAAAGTGAAGCCTAGTATCCACAGTGAGATCCATCGGCATGAGTTTCTGCTCGCACTGATCAAGATTTCAATCTTCAAATTCATTACGTTGCCAAAGAAGGAGATTGCTCGTCTCAAGAGACTGGGGCAGCATTTCCCCAACTCCAAGCGTAATGTTCCTACTGCGCCAAAGGCATTGGAGCTGGTATATGAACAGCACCTCGCGCCTGTGCTGGCAAATATGCCCGCTGGTGCAAAGATGAGAGACGCAGTAGCTTCGAAGGAAGTCTTGATTCTGTTTTATGACAACCTCGAAGCCCTGAAGAAGTGCTTCAGACAATTTGCCAAGTTCAAATCAGAAGATGGATCAATCTCCTTGTCAGAGTTCTCCGCGTTTGCCATGGCCGCTGGATTCAGTGGAAGCGGAGAACGTCGTATGGGTCTACAAAAGTCGTCGTCTTTCCGCAGCGGAAGGGCCGCTGAGCGGAAGCATTCCATCACGGGAGACAAAACGAGTAAAGGGGTAACATCGAAAGATATTCGTCAAATCTTCAGTGCATCACAGAATGATAGACCTGAAGAAGTTGAAGAGAATAATAAGGAAGATGTGAGTCATTACGAAGTGATGACCTTCTCTGAATTTGTAGAGGCTATTGCAAGACTCGGAGTGATGAAGTTTGCTCAAGGCAGTCCCAAGGAAGGCTCCGATGAGCAGCGTGAGGAACTGTCATACTATGAATGCATCAAATTGGCAGTCGAAACGGCTTGCTCGATTGAATAAGAGCAAGATATAATACAGTGTTGGCTTAAATACAGAATTAGTTTAGCATGGTACTCAAGGACTATCTCTGGGGCAAGCCCATACGCAGCTCCAAATCATTGTAATCACTGGGAGATGATGGCTATGTCACAGTTTCGCCGCTTCCATACGCAGGTAATGATAATGAAATGAGTGCGGTCCATTTCTCCTAGTCCGTCTCTCTTCTTGTCGCCTGTACTAGGTCTCTCTCATCTGCTGCTGAGTGTGTGCCAGTTGGACATCCCCGGCCCATTCTCAATGATAATATAACAGAAATTTTAAAGTACGTCTGATTAGCCCTCTAGGGGCGAAATTATGACTAACCAACATGTGTGCTGTGTCGGTAGCATTGATAGTGCTCTATAGTGGCCGGATGCAGTGGCTCCTGTCCCTAATCCCTCAGAGCAGGAGTGAATTTGCCTTGACAGGGGCAAGGGACCTGCATGATCGCATATAGAAAATCATCTGGCTACACTGACGCCCCATTTGCCAGCTAATTGTTTAACCAGAGCGTTCATCAGCCACCAAGCAGAGGCAGAGGGGGTGAAGTCCCGACGTCGTTCAAGACAAGCCTGCTTGTACTTCCGGATTTTCTCCTTCTCTGTTGCCTCAAGACAGACAAAGTGCTTTGTTGCGGTAGGATCAGCAGTCCGCGTCAGTAATGCGAGTGTCGGACAGTTTGGCGCTGTCTCAGCCAGAAGTGGAAGACTATCACATCTCTACGCTCCTCCTTTGTTGTCACTCGGGTCGACGCATCGGTTGCGTCGTGTTGTGACGCAGTTTCGGCATTTTCTGCGACAACATCCTCTTCAGCGGGGCGTGGAATATCATTGTGGAGGCAATGGACGAGACTGCCCACTTGCATTGGGGAGCATGTTTATCCAGCGGCGTAAGGTTGTACCGAAGAGGTAGTTGTCTCGAAACTTCTCTTCCTCCGCCGACAGAATCGTGCCATCAAGGCGGCTTGGCTTGGGACAGTCGTTTGCCAGCATCCAGTCTCACAGATCCATTCCAACCTCCTGATCTCTCCCTTCCCAATTGGGTGGGAAAGTACTCAGCATCGGTCTCTATTTCACCATCCCCGAGTCGATCTTTGCATGTCCGCCGTTTTCTTGTGGGATCTCGTGCAGAGGTCCCGGCGATTAACTAGCGCGTCAACCAGGTGCTTCACCGACTCTCGCGAGTTTTGATGCAACCCTCTGTTGTTCCACTGGGAACCGGATTGCCAAGCTTGCATGTTGACAGAAAATAGGAGTCGCAACTGTCCAGATCAGTAATTCCGATGGTGAATAGGGTGTCCAAGCACCACTTTCCCACCCCCAAATTCCCACTTTCCCACCCCAGAATCCCACGCCGACGTGGGATTCTGAAAATCAGAATCCTACGTCCACCCCAGAATCCCACGTCGACGTAGGATTCTACTTTTCCACTTTCCCACCTTAGAATCCCACGCATTTTTTATTTTGTGCGGGGAGTATCGTGCAGGCCCTCGGAAAGTGGGAATTTGGGGGTGGAAAAGTGATGCTTGGACATAAATGGGAATTTGGAACCCAGATTCCCACCTCGGAATCCGAGGTAGGAATCCTACGTGGGAAAGTAGGAATCCTATGCTCTGCTTGGACACCCTAATGCAAAATAGATAAATAAATACAAAGTTAATCAGATTAGATATGTTCTCTTTGATCGCAACTTCAATCGGTGCAAGAAGGGGCCCCACGTCCGGAGATGATAGATGTGTCCAATCATTCTGAATGATTAGAACAAACGCAGAATAGGGCGCCTGGGGTTGTGTGTAGATACATTTGCCGAGTACTTTCACGCAGTAAACCCACTGATCCACTTCCTTCTTAGCCCACTCTTACTTCCCGGCCGCATCACCATACACTTCACCAAGGTATCAAAGTAATTCTATATCGATTGAGTTCATTGAAGTTATTTCGAGCATTCATCAAGAGATACTCATAGTCATTCCCTGGGACGTAGCGTGAGTTCTCAGAGGGGGATGGGATACGCAGGAAAGGGTGGGGGAGTTGGGTCAGTGCTCGCCTCCGCTAGTAGCTCCCGAGCTTCAATTTGGCTGGAACCTTCCGTCACACTACATCAACATCATCTCCATCTTCCATCAGTCCCGTCATCTCCATCTCGTCCCGTCTCCGGATCAGTCACCGCGTCCCGCATGTTCAGCCACACAGCCGGCTCTCATTAAAGATTCAGGTGTACTCGACAACTTGGTACCAGATGAAGGCCAACAGGAGGAGATACGAAGCTTCCTACACAAGAACTATGTCGAGTTATCTGACTGCTACAAATTCTACAGCGCAGTAAATTCCGGTGGTGGTACCCATACATTGGAATTCATTGAACTAAACAAGTTCTTGTCAGAGACTTCCATCCTCGGTGAAGAACACTCAAGCGCTATTTTGAGAATCTTTATTGACAGCCATATCAGTGCGAAGAGTGGGAAATCCAAAGTGAAGCCTAGTATCCACAGTGAGATCCATCGGCATGAGTTTCTGCTCGCACTGATCAAGATTTCAATCTTCAAATTCATTACGTTGCCAAAGAAGGAGATTGCTCGTCTCAAGAGACTGGGGCAGCATTTCCCCAACTCCAAGCGTAATGTTCCTACTGCGCCAAAGGCATTGGAGCTGGTATATGAACAGCACCTCGCGCCTGTGCTGGCAAATATGCCCGCTGGTGCAAAGATGAGAGACGCAGTAGCTTCGAAGGAAGTCTTGATTCTGTTTTATGACAACCTCGAAGCCCTGAAGAAGTGCTTCAGACAATTTGCCAAGTTCAAATCAGAAGATGGATCAATCTCCTTGTCAGAGTTCTCCGCGTTTGCCATGGCCGCTGGATTCAGTGGAAGCGGAGAACGTCGTATGGGTCTACAAAAGTCGTCGTCTTTCCGCAGCGGAAGGGCCGCTGAGCGGAAGCATTCCATCACGGGAGACAAAACGAGTAAAGGGGTAACATCGAAAGATATTCGTCAAATCTTCAGTGCATCACAGAATGATAGACCTGAAGAAGTTGAAGAGAATAATAAGGAAGATGTGAGTCATTACGAAGTGATGACCTTCTCTGAATTTGTAGAGGCTATTGCAAGACTCGGAGTGATGAAGTTTGCTCAAGGCAGTCCCAAGGAAGGCTCTGATGAGCAGCGTGAGGAACTTTCATACTATGAATGCATCAAATTGGCAGTCGAAAAGGCGTGCTCGATTGAATAAGAGCAAGATATAACACAGTATTTTACCAAATATTCTCTCTATATAATCTACTTTCATTTTGCCAATTCCATCACTTTCCTTATAGCATCAAGATTCTTTTTTTCATCTGGCAAATAATACTTCTCCGACACCAAGGGAAATGGAGTGTCGTACCCTGCAACACGCTGAATAGGCGCCTCCAAATGAAAGAAACACTCCTGTTGCAACGTAGCCGCAACCTCGGCACCAAACCCACATGTAATTGGTGCCTCATGACTTACAATCAGCTTCCCCGTCTTCTTCACACTACGGATGATAGTTTCCGAGTCCCAGGGGAGCAATGTGCGCAAATCGATTAGTTCACAAGATATCCCTTCCTTGGAGGCGAGGTCACATGCCTGTTGTAGCTTGCTGAGTTGAGCACCCCATCCTACAATGGAAACATCTGTCCCTTGCTGCATGATTTCAGCCTTGCCGAGAGGAATTTCATAGTCGGCATCTGGCACTTCCTCTACTGCAGATCTGTAGAGAATCTAATCATGAACAGTGGCAGGCGGCAAATAGATGAGAGTATGGTGGATTCATCTTTGAAGACGCACGGCGTATTCAATATATAGTACCACACCAACAAATTGATCGCAACAACGACCAATCAAGCAAACAAATCAACACTTAATCACTTCTCTCTCACCTTTGGCTCCAAAAAGATGACAGGATCCTTACACCTAATCGAACTCAACAACAACCCCTTCGCACACCGCGGACCCCTTGGCATCACCACAACCAACCCCGGAGTATGACACAAATACGCCTCCGGACTCTGACTATGATACAACCCCCCATGGCCCACCGCCCCACAAGGCGCACGTAACGTCACCCCACCACAACTCCACTGATTCCCACTCCGATATCGAAACTTGGCCATCTCATTGACAATCTGATCAATCGCTGGGAAGATGTAATCTGCAAATTGAATCTCACCAATGGCAGTTCCACCCATGGAGGCGTAACCAATGGCCATCCCGGCAATGCCATTCTCACTTAGCGGAGTGTTGAATACACGGTGCTGTCCGAATTCGTCACGTAGGTTTTGGGAGGTGCGGAATACCCCCCCAAAGGCGACGTCTTCACCGAATAATATGGCGGTGGGGTCGGTAGATAGGGAGGTGTGGAGGGCCGAGTTGATGGATTGGAAGAGGTTGAGTTTGGTGGTGGGTCCTAGGGAAGTGTAGTCTGGATCAGGTCTGGTGGGATTGTAGGATTCGTAGGGGAATGGTGCAGCTTGTTGTTCGTTATCACGTTCATCGAAATTATTGTTGTGAGATGCTTCTTGATAGTGTGATGCGGCAGCGGCGGATGATGAATAGCATGATTGACCGATAATCATCGCTGCCAAGTGTTGCTGTCGCTGATTGTTATGAAAGAAAGTTGGTGTTATTGATTTGCAGCAGCTGGCCATGATGTCATGTCGATGCATTGACTGGGCCAACAATCGCAATCGTCGAGACGATCTGAGAAGAGTTGATGACATCTTTTTTTGGCTGAACAAAATTATTGCAGCAGCAAATCTACTTTATAATCTTCTTGAGCAACAGTATCAAAATGATTGTGGCATCAGTCATGGATTGTTCATCACATCAATCATTGCATTTTTTGGCTTCCTCCTTTTTGTTGTCATTGCAAGTCAAGTCATCATCAATGCAATCAAATCAAGCTGGCGCTCAGAATTTTGAGTTTTGTTCTTTTGAAAGCAAAGCTACCGTTCCGCTTAGTATTTAATTGGGAGTGTTCTCATCCCATCAATTCACAGCGGTTCACGCCTGGTGTGATTTGACCTAACGTCTCTCATTATTTTTCTTCTTTTTTGTCACATTGTCTTGGAACTTTTGAAAAAAGTCCAAGAGACGCTACTTAATGGTCGCCGTGAACCGTTGTGAATCGGAGTGGCACAGAAGAAGTTGCTTGCAACCATGACAAAGAATCGCCTATCTCTCTCTAGAGTAGTACTGTTTGCATAACACCATGACGATCCTCTCACTCCTGCTGCTCCTTCAAGCGGTCAATGTGGCCTCATTTTCACCGGCACCCCGACAATGTTATCAGCATCAGTATGAATACAAAGGTCAAGACCACAACACAAGACGTGTCGTTTCCAACGCACCCGGGTTAAAATACAGTCTCACAGTGGAAGACTGGCACACTGCGTCTCAATTGCACCCACTTGATAATCTTGGTGTGATTGACGAAGAGTCATCGTCTGCTATCATGATGATGGGCCTGACTGATGCATATGAGGACGATATCAGTGGTACTGTTGCTGCCGACGGTAATAGGGTGGCTTCTCGTCAACCAAAAAAAATTTCAGCAGTGAATGGTGGTGGTGATATAATGAGAGAATTCACTGAGGCATTCTTTCCTGTTGTACTGTTGATTCTGTTGGAGATTTATAGTCAGAAAATTTTACAATTTCCATTGGCGTAGCGGTAGAGATAAAAAGAGTTCTTCAGATTGAGAGAGATGAGACAGAGATGACGACGACGACGACTCGACGTTATGAACACTAGAGTGAGAACAATTTGAGTTGAAAAGAGATGGCAATTTGTAGAGAAACATAGGCACTTCAATAATTTAGGACCATATAAATTTCAACTAATTATTTGACACACAACGCATGCACAATCTTCACAGAAGAGAGTGGCGCCCGAGTGCCTTGTCTTCCTAAGAGGTAGTGGTCAAAATCTGTTCCTTCATTAATTCATATATACCTACGCCCTGCTCACTCAGACAGGTAGGAAAGAAGAAAAGACTTGGTCAACCCGTGATACGTCACATCGGCCTGGGAGCTTAGACAAAGAGAATGGATCGCGGGCAGAGTCTTTTGCCTCAACGTAGTATTAGTTTTGGCATTGGCCAATTTGATGTATTGTACAAAGTAGCTCTGTCTTGAACGTACACGTTTGTGTGTCTCTTCACTGATAAGCATTATTATCTATTTACATTGACAACGAGCTCAGCTGTGTAACCTTTTCACTGCACCCCCATTCTTCGTAACATTCCCTTGAACGTTCGATATGATAATCACCCCAATTATCATCTCCCTGGGCTTGGAAGTACGCACTCGCCAGCTCATGCGCCAAAGCTCTATCTTGCAGGAACCCATTCCTACTTGATGTAACAATTGCATCATTGAATTTCTCCTTGGCCTTATTGTTCTTTCCATTCAGCACAGCAAGCTCCGCTTCTAGGGTGTATAGATAATGAACGACATTCACATTGCCATTCTTCGCCCAACCTCGAATTAATTGAATTGTTTTGTTTGCCAATTTCTTCGTGTGTCTCATCTCCCGTCCAGATGCAGATTGTGCTGCTTTCAGATAGGTCAGTGCCTCCAAGAAAGTGTAGCGCACTGAAGCAAACATGCAAGACAGGAAAAGTCGAACATTGCCCGCCTTTCGAACCAAGCCAATAGCCTCTCTCCACTGTTGGAAGAAGATTAGTACCTCCAGCTTCATCAAGTTCACATACGCAGAAAGAGCGACATTGCCAGATGATGTTGCATTTGCCAAGAAGGAGTCCAATATCTTATCACCAGCTTTAACATCGATGCCACGAAGCTTCTTAACTGTTGCTGAAACAATGATAATACGCGACTTACTGAAGTCTTGTTTGAGTTGTGTCAATACTAAGATTGTCGCTTCAAGTTCTTTCTGAATGTCATCAAGTGGGCGACCAATAAAGTATAGGTGATAACTGCGAATAATAAGGCAAAAGCCAGCTCCTTCGTTTTCGCCTGTCTCAAGTCCTATCTGATAACCCTTCAGTAATGGCGCAATAGTATCATGGAGCGGTGACGCCCAGTGATAGCAGAAGGCCTGTGTAACGAATATCGTGTTAACAGTGCTTCTTCGCATACCTGGCCTTTCAATGATCAGTTCTGCTGCCTTGGCCATCTCTAGACCCTTTTGTGGTTTGCCAAAAGATCCGCAGAGCATCATCCCAAGTCCAGCAAAACCAGACGACGATGTGGAGTTTATGCCGTGCTTCAGAGAAGTTGTGACCATCTGAAAGATGATCAGTGGAAGCATTGTTGGCTCAACGTTATGAATGGATGTGCAAAGGTACTGGTTCATCCTAATCCCCATTTCGTATCTTTCGTCGATGACTATGGGCAAATTGGCAATATCTTCAGCTGTTTTGTTCTTCAATAACCTCTTCACACGAATGTATTCTCTCATAATTGTGAATTTGGACGCTGGCTTCTTCTTTAGTGCTGTTAAGCCGAGCTGACGTTTAAAGTCAAGAGCTGCATCGATAGCTTCAATGTCCTTTTCTGCGGACAACAATGACCTCACTTTGATATCTGTTACTATGTACTTCTGCTTCGTATCGATATCTTTGCTCAACACCTCTTCAATCAGCTCATTCATTAAGTCGAAATCACCAGTGACAAAGCAGGAGTTCGCTCCATAGCTGCACAAATCCAACATGGTAATATGATCACCCTCCCACCCCCTTGACCCAAGCGCCTCACGACCTGCCTGAAAGTAAACCTGGGCTGCGTCGAATGCTGCATTTTCGGATGCCTTGATTCCAGCTTTCAGATTCATTCTTGCCAACTCTTCACGTTCTTCGTCAGTGATGTTAGATGCTGTACAATTCAGTAGGCCCACCACCTCAAAGAGGCTAGCCTCAAGTTCTTCCGGAGAAAGACTCTTCAACAAAATACTGCCGATTCTACCTCGGAATGAGTCCCTTTGATCTGGACTGATGAGGTCGAATGCTGCTGATTGGATCTGATCGTGCACAAAATGGCCCTCATCGTTATCTACCTCACAGAGACCCTCTACCTCTAATTCTTCAATCGAACTTGCATATGAAGCGTCACTACCATCTTGATTATTATCAGAGACACCCAGGTCACAATTGAGAAGAGACCCTGAAACTGATATCATTGAGTTTCTTATCGATGTCCTCATCTCTTCCCAGGAGATATTATTCATAGCCTGTAGTACAGTCGATAAGCGGAAAGTAGCACCAAGGCAAGAGGCTACCATGAGCACCCATTGCGTCGCTTGCTCTAAGCGGTTCATCTTGTTCACAAGGACAGTTGCCACATTCTCGGTGACTATCTTTGAGTTGACTGCATCATCGTCCCAAGTCCACTTCAACGCACCAAAGTTGTACTCTAAGAGCTTTTCATCATGTAGAGATCTCAGAAACATCAAAACGAAGAAGGGATTGCCGTCTGTCTTTTTGTGGATTGTTTGTGCCAATGATATGACTTTGTTGTCGTCATCCTCCATTCCCAAGGCTTCCGCAACAAGAGGTACTACATTGTCTACATCAAGATTGCCAATCTTTACCTTAGTAATTCCCACATTCATTTGTTCGTCGAGATCTCGAATGTGGAGTGCAAGGGGGTGATGACTGCAATGTCACGAAGATGAAAAGGAAAGGTAATAGCAAGAATGAGAAGCTGATAGAACATGCATAGGGGCATTAGACACAAATACACCGCATACATCACTTACTCTGTTACTTCATCCTCTCGGTAAGCGCCAACAACCATAAGACTTGGAATCTCCCCATCCAGTACGATGCTCTTCAATAGATCCAACGTTGCTGTATCGCTCCACTGTAAATCGTCAATGAATAAGATCACACCCTTCAAGTTTGAGCAAATGAGTTTCAATAATCGTTTGATTGCATAGTGCATTTGTGAGATTGATTCTTTACCGGCCGGGAGAATCAAACTGCCCAGCTTTGAAACAGAGGCATTCCTGTCAAGCGCTGCTGCATCTACCCCTAATGACGTAGAGTACGATGAAGTTCTTCGTCCTCCAAGCCCCAATAACTTTGCACATCCGGGCAACACACGCCGTAGTTGTTCTACATCCTCTTCATCAAACTCATCTCGAATCTTATCTCGTATCATTGTTGAAATAGACAAACCTCCCGACGAAGACAATCCTCCCTTTTCATTACTCTTTACCAAAATATACTTGGCAAGACTAGTCATGGCATTGGAGAATGCTGAGAGTGGCCTGAGTAATTTCTCATCGAATTTGCCAGATGCAAAAGCGAATCCATATTTGGCGGCGGGTTCTCCTAAGCCTTTCTGGATGAGGGCGGACTTGCCTGTGCCAGATGTTCCAGAGACTAAAATTAGATTGTTGTTGGTAGATTGTTTGTCAGGGTTGGACTCATCATCACGCTGTTCATTATTTTTACGTTCTTCGTTGTCAACCTTCTCATCCTTCTTCTTAATTAGCTCTCTTAATTTGCGCCGTAATAATTTGATGTCATCATCTCGTCCATGTAATTTCATGTTCGATACGCGGAGCTGGGCAATATTGGCTGCTCGTTTGTTGATCTTTTGACTGTTTTCGGCAGCTGCGACGACAATGTTGGTTAGTTGCTGCGTCGTGGAACCCCCATATGCAGTGGAGGTGCTGGGGTTGTCGATCATAATCGTTTTGGTGGCTCTCTGTAACGAGCAGTTCTCTCTCTCTCTACTTCTATCTTATAATTATCGCAACCTGCTACCTGCGCTGCTACTTATTGTAATCGAAGTTGAAAAATGTTGCAGCGATTGGAGTGAATAGATCCGACTTTGCAACTGAGATAAAGCAAAAGCAAAAGCAAAAGCAAAAGCAAGATTGTTTCTCACCTATATAACTCTCAGAGTTCCGCGCTGACGCAGAACTTCCTTCCAAACGCGCACGGTCTCTCAACCGTGACATACTTATGTAATTACAGAGGATGCTGTTCGCCGGCCGCTGAATTGGAACGCGAACCGGAGAACTTGTTACTTGCTTCCAACAACTCGACAAACACTCATTTTCGCTCGGAGGATAATTTTTGTGTCTCAAAGGTACATTAATGTCGTTCCGGTTTCGGATCTTGTTGAGGGGAAGTTGAAATTCAAGAAAAGTAGATGGAGCCGAATAAGGTGAAAGTGGTGATGACCAATACCTACATTTCGACGTAAAATAATGAGGTGTGTGTGTTGTAAGAAGAGACGACATACAACAACAGCTTCAAGCAACCCCATTCATTACTCTATCCCAATTTATCCAAACCAAGATAATTCCTTGAGCATCTCTACCTTCAACACCACCCCGCCATCATTCATGCAAAAACTCAACATCGAATACGTCACGGTCACGTGCGTCCAAACCACGTCTCCTCCTACATATGATGCTGGTGATATCCCCGATTAGAAAGGCTTAGTAGTCTTCGAGGCCCTGACATCGAAAGTCTACACTGCTAGGAACGTGAGTACCTTTGAGAATGGAGGCAAGTCCCTTTTACGATGATGTTGATGGAAGAGGAGAGGGATGAGGGATGAGCCTGAAGTTAGCGAATGTGATATTGTGGAGACTGCTCTTACTCCTGAGTAATTCTGTGCCCTGTGTAGAGTGTCTCTGCGTCAATCATCGCGGAAACTGTATACTTTCATTGCAGCTACCATCGATCTTCAATCGTAATCGTAATCGTAATTGGATTGTGTGTCATGGCTTACAGAAAGGGTTGAGGAACGATGAGTTTAGGACTTGTATGATGTCTTGGAATCCTCATCTTCGAAATTATCGTTTCCCTTATTTTACCTCTAGATCTGTTCATTCCTACAGAATTTCAAGATCAGCAAGTGTTCTATCTTCATTCTTCTATTTCTTTCTGTTTCCATTTGTACAATTTGTGACGTTTAAGGTACATCATTCATGTTATATCCCCGTGATAAATGAATAGGGGCATTTCAATCTCGAAGGAATAAGTCTATGCTCCAAAACGTAGATGTTTCCATTGAATCTCTTGCCTATCCGAAAAAAATATCACATCACTGCATCTCCCAAATCAACCTATATCATAAATAATCAAATTCCTCTGATACTATTTCTGGTTGGTGCGTTCAGTCCTCAACCTCAACTCAGACCTTCCAGCTCGACTTTGAAACTCACGAAATAGCTCTATTTCAAGATCGAGTGTATTTGAACTGCGTAGAGATTCCTGTGCAGCGGAGCCTATGGAGTTGGGAGCAACGAATACAACCGCTGCGTTGTTGTTGCGGCAACACAACATTAAGTCGATGAATTTCATTGTTCACTTGTGTGAGTTGGCTGATTGTTTGACTCGTCACCGATCAAAATGTACTGATGGATGTGATAGTATCACAATGACGTCTGCTTCAAAATGAAAATGAGAGGATGAGTACAAGACAAGGTGCACCAATATTGAACGGAGTCGCGATAATGCACGTGAACGTAGTAGCTTCGTGCGGCTGAAATTTTATGGCGAGAAAGGTTCTTTTTCAACGGGAACTGTCCAAGAATGCTTCCATTTAACTTTCTTGGAATCCATGTGTTTCTCCTGAATAGTATGCCTACTGAACTACTTTGGAGGATTTTGGTGACTGTCGAGGCCTTTTGGACTTTTATATGCAAAATTTGAGGATGCAGTCTGAACGGAAATGGGGAAGAATTGTGATGGGAATTGAAATTGGACCTTCTCAAACATGTTCGCAAGTGTTTCTCAATATAGTACTGATTCCTTCATAGTAAAACGGTCGTAACGGATCAGGACCAATATTAGTTACTGTGGGCTTTCGCAAAGTGTCACACATTGGCACCACCAACTGTGCTGAATAACGTGTGAGAGCGCACTATCACACGTTTGCGCAGAGGGGCCAATTAGTTTTCGGCTGGCCTTTTATCTGTAGATGTATGTGGAAGACGGGCCAATTTCCTTACACATAACACATAACAATTATAGTCGGGCGATGGAGTCTTCACCTCAAGTCGACGCCGCCGGTAACGGACATGGCGATGGGACGCCTCCAAATGAGATGGCAGCTTCGGGATCCGGTAACACCGATGAAGGACGCCGCGGCGGCAACGATAATCCTTCTAGATCGACGATGATGATGCAAGGCGCTCCTGGAAACCTCTCAACTGAAGAGATGATGAGGCAGCAGCAGTATCAGCAGCAGCAGCAACAACAGCAGTACCAGCATCAGCTTCCCATGGCTTCTTCAGGACTTCAATTCCAGCAGTACATGTCACAGGCACAATCATCTGCAGAGACGAGTAGCGCTGCTCAGCTCCTAGCAGCAGCACGGATGAGCGGCAACTTCATGGGTAAAGAAGATCCTTCATCATCTATGCTTCGATATCAATCATCTCGCCCAGATCTCAGTCCAGCTGCTATGAAGCACTTAACATCGCCAAAACGCGGAGAACCATCATCTTCACAGCAGCATGCAATGGCATCATCAGCCGCATCATTACCTCAGTCTACCCAACCTCCACCCTTCGTCTTCGATGGATACGCAGGATGGGTATGTCGACACTGCTCCCATCTCGATCACTACTATCGCGGTCCAAACTACGTGTGGATGGGTGGGCAGCAAGCACCTCCGAATCACTTCGTCGAGGCTCATTTGAGAGTTTGTCCTGCGATCAATCAACCATGGCAATTCGGTGCCGGTGCTAACAGAGCAGCTGCTCCTCTCCAGATGCAGATGCAACAAGGTGGAGGTCAGCAGATCCCCATGCAGCATGCAGCTCAGCAGTCTTCTCCTGGTGATAGAAGTCATCAAAGCAATGAGCCAGAGTACTCAAGAAAGCGAAAACACGAGGCTACCGATCCACCATCTGGAGGAAGTAGTGAGTTTTCTCCACGAATGAATCCACATGATACCACGCCACAGTCAGCAGGAATGTGGCAGCAGCAGCAACAGCACAACTTTCCTCAAATGTATTCACAATGGCAACAAGGTGGCATGATGGGCATGTCTGGTGGAATGGGCGGTGGAGGTGTTCCTCTTTACCCTCCTCCACCTGATCCGTCCGGTAGAAGTCCAATGGGGTCACATGCAATGATGCATGGTACGATGGGCGATACCATGCCACCACCACCTCCGAAGCAGCCTGGTGTTGTTCACACGGGCTCCTATTATCCTCCACACCAAGGTAATGTGATGCATCACTTCTCTCCCACCAGGAAGCGTCCCGCCCAGAAGAAACTGAAAAGTTCTCCATCGCCCAAGGGAATCCATAGCAGTGATGAAGCATACGCAAAGGCACTTTCATTTCTTCGTAAGAGAGCTGACGAGACGACACCGCTTCCGACTGCGCCTACTGATGTCTCATTGATAGAAGAGGGTGATAGTAATCTTTTGACTGACTACTTCTACTTCATCATTGAACAGTTGGCAGTATGTCGATTGACCGAGAAGGATCGCAAGACAAGAGGCGGGAAGCGTCAAGACGTAGCAGTTGGATATGGTGGTCTCCAATGCATTCACTGTGCTGCAGCTCCATCTGCCCGTAAGTTCTTTTGGTCCAACGTCGACAGGCTGGCAAATAGCTTTGCCGGCATCCCAGACCACGTATTGACGTGCAAGATGTGCCCCGATGAAGTTACCGAGGCTCTTCTTGTACTCAAGGGCCGTCACAATGCGCAGATGTCCTTGTTACCAAGAGGATCTCAGAAGCAATTCTTCCGTCGTATGTGGAAGAGACTCCATGCTGGTGATAATGAAGGAGCTACCGCTGCTGCATTTGACTCCGCCTCTCTTAAAACCGGCAGAGACTCCTCATCGCCACTCGAGAGCAGCGCTGCTGCCGAAACACTCAAGAAGGCTGTTTCCGTATCTTCACGAGAGAAGCTTGAGCGTGTCTCACTCGCAGTTGCCCAAGATAAGGAATGGCTCTCTGACTTTGACTGCTTCATTAGGGAACAGGTAGAAGTCTTTTGCGCCAACAGCACAGATGTCAGTAACGCTGTTGAAAACGTTGCAGTCACACCAGGTCAAGTGGGCCTCCGCTGCATTCATTGCGCGAAATCACAAGAAGGTGCTCAGGGTGACGCTGTACTCTACCCTCACTCTGTTAGCGGCATTTATGAATCTGTGAGAGAATTGCATCGTCTGCATCTTCACGATTGTCCAAATATACCCATCGAGTTGAAGAGTGAAATGAGTAAGATGAAAGGATCTACAGATCTTAGTTCTGCCCTACAGAGGTACTACGTCCAGGCTGCTGGAGCATTGGGTTTATTCGACTCGGATGAAGGAGGAGTTCGAGCAGGAGGGAGAGTCATCCCAATGGTAGGAAAATAAGTAGCGCCGGACCAAGATGGCTCCAGGTACGCTATATATTTGATCTTCATTCTGTGACGATGATGTGATCCTTTCATTCCGTATATTGCAAGCGTCCATGGCTACACTTAATAGAAGTGGAGGGAATAGAATCTGTACGACAATACACAATTTATATGTAAATCGAGAAATAAGTATATATGATAAAAACGTCTTTATGCGTAAGTCTTTCTGAATAGTGACTTCATTTCCTTCATGAGAATTGATCTGCCGCTGCCGCGCTGCCACCACCCGTTTCAATGCATCTAACAGTGAACTTTTCTACTCAATGTAGTGCTGTTGAAATGGCATCTCTCCATCTGTTATCACCTACATCATACAATAGTGCCTACTTCCAACTTGCATCTATCTGTCTGCAGAGCGTCTAAGAAGGAAGGTGTGAAGTGCCACCAACGAAATTGCGCTCGAAATGAGTGTCGCACCAATTATACTCTACAAAGGAATTTCATATCTAATTCAAATTTGAAGTACCAGTCTAAAACTAGTCTGTCCCGTTATGTGAGAGTCTGTCCCGTTAAGATGTGCTGAATTTTGTATCTGCTCGTTCTGGACGAGTTCTTGCCCGATTCGAGTGAAACCAAGACAGAGGGAGTTAGCTATGATGTTGTAGGAGAGGTCTGCATACTCGGTTCGGACCATAGAATCGTTTAGGAGACCATTGAGGGGAGTGTACCTATGGTGAAAAGATTAGCTGAAAACAGCAAAACTATTCATTTTAAAAATTCAGGATATTTCAGTTTCAGCTAATCTTTTCACCATAGGTACACTCCCCTCAATGGTCTCCTAAACGATTCTATGGTCCGAACCGAGTATGCAGACCTCTCCTACAACATCATAGCTAACTCCCTCTGTCTTGGTTTCACTCGAATCGGGCAAGAACTCGTCCAGAACGAGCAGATACAAAATTCAGCACATCTTAACGGGACAGACTCTCACATAACGGGACAGACTAGTTTTAGACTGGTACCCATCGATCAAATTACACTCGTGATTTTATCCCCTTTGTTTCTACTAAAAAACGCGTACCTCCGTGGATATGTTCATGTTGATATATGTGATAACTGCACAAGATATTTTGTTGTCGATCCATCCTATCAATGAAAGAAGTGATCACCCGACAGAAAGATTTTGATTGGGAGTATTTTTGAATGATTTTGATTGATTGATGGATTGAGTGAGTGAAGCAAGTGAAGCAAGAGAGGACGTCCTCGGCTTCTTTAATTTCATCCGCCTGATGATACAACCACCATCAAGGAACACGCAGGCAATACATAAGTACATCTGAGTGCTCTTTGAGTTTCTGTGTTCATTAAGATCAGAATAAGAGAGAGCCGTAGCTCGAAAAGGTCCCTTCTTGAAGCGGCGGGTGCCCTAATCATCCATCAAGATTTGATCATTATTGATTACACATCAAACGTGCACACATCACAACATCATCATCGTCAACCAAAGAACCAACCAAACAAAACAAAACAACACAAAAAAATGACAAGAGCCAACAACAACAACAACAACAACAGCAAATCGAGCATGATCCTCCGAGTCTTGCTCCTCCTAACCACCACCTCGTATCCAATCATCACCACCACAACAACTAGCAACAATGTGATGGTTTCCGCATGGTCCTCCAGCCTACCACCACCAATAATGACATCATCTCGTGTCACAACTTCCATGCTTCCAACCATTCGACACCCCACCACTGCCAGTAAATCAATGATGAAATTGAACATGGCCAACAGCAATCCACAAGAAGACGAAGAAGAGGACGAACGTCGGCCCATTGCAAGGGAGGGGGAGTGGTCGGCCTATTTGGATGAGAATTATGGTCGCATCTATTATTTTAATCATGAGAGTGTGAGTGCAGTGTTGTGTAGTATCATTGTTTTGTATCAGTGTTGTTTGTTGGTCGTTTATAGATCGGTCTATTGCGATGAACAGTTGATCATTATTTATATATTTATTGACATGTATGATGTATGTGCTCACTGTATATTGTCTATTCCACCATTTCAATTTTGCAGGGGGAAAGTCTATGGGAGCCACCCACACCAACCTTTCCCGATGTTGCCATGCTCCTAAACAACAATAACAATAACATGGGCATCATGTCCTCCCAAGAAGAGGAAATGAGACGTATGCAAGAGGATCTAATGATGATGCGAGAGGAGGAAGAAGAACGCAGGATGATGGATAATATGCAAGGTGGTGGTGGTCCAGGAGGTTCACCATTCGGTCAACAGCAACAACAGCAGCAACAGCAACAACAGCAACAACGAGGATCACCCAATGATTTGATTACTCCACCACGAAATTCACGTAGTGGGAGGAATAATGATGGACCTTCATCGTCACAACAACAACGTCAACGTCAAGAAGATCAAAATATGATGGGTGGGAGTAATCGTCCTCAGGTGGATCAATTAATGGGCAATGGTGGTGTTGGTGTTGGTGGTGGTGGAAGAGGCCGTCCTTCTGATCCAAACATGATGGGTGGAAGAGGAATGATGGGTGGAAGAGGAGGAGGAGGAGGGAGAGGAGGACCTGGTCCAATGATGGGAGGGAGAGGAGGACCTGATCGTAACAACATGATGGGTGGCAGAGGTGGTGGAAGAGGAGGAAGAGGACCTGGTCCAATGATGGGTGGTAGAGGACGAGGAGGACCTATGGATGGACGATTCCCCCCTCCTCCTCCTCCTCCTGGACGTGATGGTGGTCCCATGCCCCCTCCTCCTCCCTCGGGTGTAGATGAACCAGGCTTTGGTGGGATGAGAGGCAATCCCTTTCAGATGCGTGAGCCACCAATGGGTGAACGTGGTGGTGGTGGTGGACCACGAGTAGGAGCAGCTCAGAGCTTTGGAGGGCCTGAAATGATGGGAGGACCACCAAGGGGAGGAGGAAGATCGGCTTCCAGCTTTGGAGGTGGACCTGGTGTGTTGGCAGGACCACCACCACCACCAATGCTTGATGAACCACCCGTTCCTTTTCCTCGGCAACAACAGCAACAACAGGCACAATCTCAACAACGACAACAACAACAACAACAGCAGCGCCCCAAAACATTTTATGAAATACTTCAAGTTCCACGCACAGCCACTCGTGCCCAAATCAAACAATCCTACACCAACCTCGCACGTAGATACGATGTTAACACCTCCTCCGGACCAGGGAGTGGACGTAGCGAAGCAGCTGTACGTAACAATGGGAAACGAAACTCGAGAGAATTCAATGAAATTGCACGTGCCTGGATGGTATTATCTGATTTGGCATCGAGGGAACGGTATGATCGACAATTGGAAATGGAGGATCAAGAAGAGGAGGAGTATCGTAGGAGGATGATGATGATGGAGGGTCGAGGAATGATGATGGATGATGATGAGGAGGAGAGGGAACGGGAAAGACTTTGGATGGTGAATGAGCAGGAAAAACGTCGTGGGAGGATGATGGATTTTGATGATGAATTCGACAATGATAATAAATTCAAGAGACGTCGTGGCATGCCAATGAATGATGATGTTGATGAAAGTGACGCAAACAAGTTTCAGCAACGTGAATGGAATATGGGAGCACGTCCCCTCGTGATTGACGAAGATGCCGAACTAATGGCTCAACGTCGTGCACAGGAACAGGCAGAGAAGGCGGAACAGGATGCCATGCTTCAGGAGAAGGCACGTGAGATGCAAAAGCGCAAGTTTGAGGAAGATCGTAAACGTGAGGAGAGGCGTAGGGCATCATCGGAACGGGATGTTGTTCAAGATAAGAAGCCGGCGGAGTTTGGTCAGCAGCAGCCGCAGCAAGATTTGAATGTCTTGATGGGGAATATGAAGAAGAAATTTGGCGAGAAGAAAATGGACGAAGCAGCTAGAGTGCAAGACGAGTTGAAGAGGATGCAAAGTATGGGTGGACGCAGTCCTCCTACTGGCGGAATGGATGGCTCAGCAGCCGCTGCAAGTAGATCCCCAGCAACATCATCGGCTTCGAGACCGCAGCGATCTCCTGGACCTGCTGGACGTAGGGGAGTGTTGTTCCCCGGCAAGGGTGGCATTGTGGTAGAAGATCAACAATTCGTTGCCAAGGATATCTTGCTAGATAAAATGATGGGAAGAGATTCATCTGCCAAATCCCCTCCGTCTCAAGAACAACCCAACCAGCCAAAACAAGCAAAGTTCATCTCTTACGTACCACCCGAAGAGGAAAACGGTGGAATGCCTGATAATTTCCAAGCCCCTCCAGCAAAAGGACAGCCCGCTCCAATTTCTGGAGACCGTGAGCGCGAACAAGAGCGCCTCAGGAATATCAAGACAACGGGTATGGGCAAACCACAGCAGCCAAATGCTCCATTCGTTCCCCCAAATGCAGGCGGTCCTCCTCCACCCATGAAGACATCTACGAATACTCGGGAGCAACAACGTCTAAAGAATTTGAATCCGTTCAGCAAGCAAGCGGCACCATCAACTACTGAAAGGTCCACTCTTCCAGGACCAAATTCTCCGCCTTCGCCTGTGAAAACATCTACGACTACTCGTGAGCAACAGCGCCTCCAGAATATGGGAGCAGTGGGTGGTAGAGGAACAGGTGGTGCGAAGCAAGCGATGAAGCCACCCGCAGGAAGAGGTCCCAAGCCCAAACTTAGCATTCAACAGCTTGAGGAAGCACACAGGGCTGAAATGAACAAGTTGAGGAGACAAATGCAAGAAGAAGCTGAAAAGAAATTGGAAGAAGAAATTGTTAACATTGCCAAGATCCATGCATCTGAAATAAATAAGCTCAGAGAGCAGCTTGATGGACGAGGAGTCAGACCAGGTCCCGGGCTTGACGACGAAATTCGAATGTTGAAAATGGCTCAGAGCTCCGAGCTGGAACGGGCGA
The DNA here is from genome assembly GCA_037178625.1 of Skeletonema tropicum. NCBI lineage: Eukaryota > Bacillariophyta > Thalassiosirophyceae > Thalassiosirales > Thalassiosiraceae > Skeletonema > Skeletonema tropicum. The sequence goes on from CM074129.1 coordinate 4,120,000, forward strand.
AGCAGGAGATCGCCCAAGCGATGGAAAATGACCACGCCGAGAGGGTGAAGAAGATGGAAGCAGCTCATGAGGCAGAAATTGACCAGATTTTGTCTGATTCAGATGGTGCTGTGTCTCGTCTCCGGTCGGAAATCAAGGCCTTGAAAGAAGCCCACGCTGCCGCATTAGAGAGTATGACGGCAACCCACGAGTATGAAATGCAGCAACTCCGTGCTGATTTGGAAGCTAGATCGACAGAGTTATCACAAATCCACCAAGAGGAGATTGAGAAGTTGACTCAGAGTGGGAAGGCTGCATCGGTTGCGAGTACTCTTGACTTCCAAAAGAAATCCATGGATAACTTGAATGTTCAGCATCAGAAGGAGATCGAAGCCATGGTGACTCGTCATGAGGCGGATATGGAACAGCTGCGCAAGGATCTGGAAGCCAAGTCAGTCCGTGACACAAAAATTAAAGTGGAGGAAGTCACTAGGTCAATGGCCACAAAGCACAAGGCAGATATGGACGCAATGACTGTCCAACACAGGCAACAGATGGAATCGCTCGTTCAGAGTGAGTTGAATAGGCTTCACAAGGAACATCTGCATGAGTTAGAAGAGGCGAGGGCCGAAAAGATGCGTTTGCAGCGTAAGGCTGAGAGTGCAACGCGCGAGTTGAACAAACCTGATTCCACCATGTCTGAGAGTCAGAAGCTTGAAATGGTTCTTGATAGCTTCGAAGGTGTGTATGATCAACAAGTTATTCGCAAACTGAAACAGGATGTGAAGGCACGTGAATCAGAGCTGAACAAAAAAATTGCACAGAGCTCCCAGCAAATCTACACCTTGCAATTAAAGCTCGATACCAACAAAGACGCTGAAAAGAAACTCAAATTCGAACTTGATGCTTTAACCCAATGGAAGAAGAATGCAGAGGAAGAGTTGAGGAACATGCGGCAGAGAGCTCAGGATAAGAGTGATGAGGTTGTGTCACTGAACAAGACTATTGAAAACATGAATAAGGAAATTTCTCAATTAATGATGCAGCTGGATCGTGTGACAAAAGAGAGTGACGCGAATAAGAAGGAGATTTCGGAGTTGACGCAATGGAAGAAGACTGCTGAGATGGAACGTTTGCAGTTAGAAAAGGAACTCAAAAGCAAGGATGTACAAATCGGCGATCTTCAGTACAGCTTAGACGAGGCAAACATTGATATTGCTATTCTTGTTCCTGAGGTAAGAAATTTTCCACTGCATTTGTTTACATTTGTCTCTGCATTTCTTGCTTAAGTGACTTCGTCTACTAATTCGTTGAAATAGGTCGCTCGTCTGCAAGAAATCGAGAAGAAGTTGAACGGTTTGGTGGAGAAGAGTGCGATTGATTTCAATCAATTGAAAGAGAAGGCTGACGCCCTGAAAGCTCAGTACGAGAGGGAGAACAAATCTTCTGGAGTCGAAGTGCAAAAGCTGAAGAGCCTGCTATCATCTGAGCAGGCGAAGAGCAACGAGTCCATCCAGAAATTGAAGGAAGAGCTCAGAGTCAAGGAAACTGAACTGTCCCAGATGAAGAGGTCGACAGGTGAGAGGTCGAAGACAGTTGCTGACATTGAAGCCAAACTAGAGCAAGCACGCAGACAGAGCCAAAAGACGTTTGAGGAAAACAAGAAGAAGATTGAATCGATGAAGGCCGCTTTCGAGAAGGAGTTGGAGAGGAATAAGGTCGTTCATCAAGCAGAAGTTGATCGCCTCAAGCAGAACTTGCAAAAGGAAATTTCTTCGCTTCAGCAGGATTTGAACGCCCGATCAAGTGTTATCACTGACCTGCAGGCAAAGTTGGATGCTTCAACGACATCTAACAAGAAATTGCAGGGCGAAGTTGTAGGACTTCAGAATGCCCGTCGTTCTACGGAGACGATGCTCAAAGAAAGTTCGCAAAGTTTGCAGAGAAGAGAGCAAGAAATTGAGCGATTGACCAAACAGTTCCAAATGGTGAAACAATCCGATGCCTCTAGCAATGCCAAGATAGAGAGCCTGAGGACTGAGTTGAACGACAAATCTGCCTTACTCAACCGGCTTCAAGCACAACTGAACTCTTCATCATCGGAAAAAGAGCGTCTCTTAGCTGACTTAAATCAACTGAAGCAATGGAAAGAGGAGTCGTTGTCTGCACTTAGAGAATTGTACAGTCAAGTTTCACAGAATCGAGGAGGTCGAGTTGATGACATGGCTGAAATGGTGGCGAGGATCAAAATTGAACTGAGCCAGAAAGATTCCCAGTTGAATCAAGCCAAGTCTGCCACTGCTTCCTTGTTAAACAAAAAAGAGACTGCTGTCGCCCCCATTCCAGCCTCAGCGAAGTTACCATTCACTCAAGGACAAGAAATTGGCTTTGGATTCAGTACTAGAACGAAGCGAACTCTTCCGTCTCAAGATACTACACCTCCTTCGAGCCAGTCTTCTGCAGCAGCGAATCAGCCTCCAAGTAGCACCGGTCCATTGGGTGGCTATCTGGATAATCTCTCTCAGCCGGCTCAATCAACTACTCTCACAGCCACGCCCGTATCAAAGAGGAGTGATTACAAGGAAGCTGAGAGGGAATACTTGCTAGAAGCTAAGTCTTTGGCGGCTGTAGTCTTACAAAGCTTCGAGGATGCAAGGAAGTTGAAGGGGCAGGGCCAAACGTATCAAGACGCGTTAGCAAAAGCAAATCAAGAGAAAGCAAAAGTCGACGAGTTACTTGCCAGGGCAAGAGAAATGAAAGAATTGAACGAGAGGACCTCGATGGGCCCATGAATGATACATTAAGTGTTGCGTAGTAGTACGTGTTGGTTAGGGATTTGATTAAGTACCTTTATCGATCTACTTTAAGTCTTTATTCTGTTTCCATACACATATTTCCGATCCATATTTACTATCATATTCGGCGGCGTCGCAAGAAGCACAACACATCTTGTCGGCTGCATGTCTTAATTCTAATTCATCATACCGAAATATGACGTTAATTGTTTAGCTCAACGATTGGCAGAAATCACATGAAGACATAAGATCTCTTAACAGCCACCGCAGCCACCTTTGAAAAGAAAAGAGATGGTTAGATGCTGCCGATATTACTCAAGATGAATCTGAGTCAAATCTGAATTGCTTACCTCCGCCCCCGCCTCCTCCGCCCCCGCCTCCTCCGCCGCCTCCTCCGCCGCCCCCGCCCCCTCCTCCTTACGATCAAATTGGCGACATGATAAAGTAGTGAGTTGCTGCTACATGAATAAACACAACAAAATATGACAGATTACACTTACCGCCTCCGCTTCCACTATTACCATCAGATGGACAAAAACTTAGCAACGTGCATCCCCAAAAGATTCCGCCGATAACGAGCAGTGAAAGTGCAGCGTTGTACCACGGATTCGTACCAACGAAGATTTCATCCGAAAAGCAGGAAGATGGGATGTCATATCTAGTATCTCCACTGATGTTGGTTGCTTCGTTGTAACATGTATCTATATACACTGAAGCAACAGAATCCCACTCTTGACGCGAAGCTTGCCAACCTAACCATCCATCAGTTGGAGGCAACTCTGTATTGTTAGGTTGTGGTGATGTAGGTCTTTTGAACCAACTTTGATCATTATCGATAGAATCAAAGATCCTCCATGCTGTACCACACTTGTCACATGGGCTCCACCACAGGTAAGATCGATAATTTTCATATTCTTCGTTACACCACACGGCTGGCTTGTCAAGTCCACCTGCTTGAAGACATAATGGACTGAATGATGAGCCTGATGACATTAGAACATCAAGGCAAGTAGAAATGTTACCTCGTGCTGCAATGTCTTCTCTTGTTGGTGGTTCTTTGCCGCAGATGTAACCACTTCTGTATAAGTATTCGCCGCCAAGCTTGCCATTTCTAACACTGACAAATAGGCCAATGCCGACAGGGAGTGCGACGATAGCAGCAATGTAGATGGCTACAAAGACAAATGAAATGCACATCTCATTACAAACATTACATTTCATTTTTGGTTCCAAAATTCAGAGAATCTTTCTTGTCAGTTTCAGTTCTTGCAGCTGGTTTTCACTTGTGGTACCTGTGCGCACTTTCGCTGCCTCTCCTTAGCCAATGAAGGTAAACAGCAATGATTAAACTATGAAGCTATTCTTCTACATAAAGGTTGGGCATGTCGTCTCCACGACTCGTCGGACGCACGGCACGAGGCGCCCCACGACTCGTTGTGTGTGGGGCTTGAGGTGATTTCTGTGCTACGGTAAACTACGTATCACTGATAGTAAACAAGGAAAGCATCTGTGGATGGCTGAGACGACTCTGAGGTCGACTGGGTGGGAGCTACTTCCGTGGGAAGTAGATCTACCATCTGTACATACTGTGTAATAATTTTGAAATTTGGTCATCGTTGAGGGATGACTCGGTTAGCGGGCCATCGTTGCTCTCATAAAGTGCTTGAATGGCAGCTAGAGAGAGAGAGTCCCTTTTGAGCTGGTTTTGATATTTGCTACGCACGTGAGTTCTGTGATAGGGCTGTCCATGAGGAAAGTGTTAGGTGAAAGAGGATGGCTCGGGTATGAAGTCGTATGTAGTATCATCTTCATCTGTACAATTTAGTGAAAGGTAGAGGGTTTCATCATGGCAACTAGTGTTGGGTGATGACTTGGCTTTGAGCCATTATGTTCGCCATAAAGGACGGAGAGGGCTTTGAGTCCGGCTGATCGTTCGCGAAGCAAATTTCTTTGCTAAGTTGGGTGGGCCTGGGCTTTTGAATGAGCCGCCTTGGTATTAGTTGGCTTGTATTGATTTCCAGATGCTTTCTGCTTGTTGGAGGATGTTGGATGGCGTTTTGGGGGAGTATGCCTGGGTGGCCTGTTGAAGGCTAATGGAGTGATCTTGTTGTGTAGTTGTTTCGCAGCTAGGCTCTAGATAGCCGAACTCGGCTACCCACAGAGGAAACAGAGGGAGGAAGCAACAAACTATTTGTTATGAGTGAATCATTCAGATTTTGGAAATCTAGATACGTACGATTGTCACTCATCTTTAAACATGATATTTAACGGCTACGACTACGACGACTGATGATCTTATTTTGGGTTCATCGAAGTCCTCTCATTCAATCATTACATTTCTCTTCCACTGGCAAGTAACTCGTCAACCTTTGCCTTCTCTTGATTTGTTCTTGCTAAAGCATCTTGACACGTTTGACTGACCCGCCTGCCCCTTCAACTTTCTTGCACAAATCCTCGAAGCTTTGCAATACTACATCCACAGCCACCAAAGACAAGACAATCAACACATGTCATCAAGTTCGATATCATCATCATACGGTCCAAAAAAACTCATAATCCAACAAGTCACCACAATCATAACAAAGGAACCCACCACATCCTGCACAGCCGTCTCAAAAGGACCACCCCATTTCCCACTATCACGTTCAAAGATGAATGTAAACAACAAAGGCGCCAAAGTCCTAGTCCCAGTCACACCTGCCGTAACAACACCAATCCACTGAGCTGTATGTAAAAACGACAGTGCAAACGGAACACTCCATCCTCCCATTCCCAACAAAATACCACTCGATACACCTCCCAATACAAAGCACACCCCAAATACATTGACATCGCTGCAACAACCTCCTTCTCAAACCACACTGCATAATTCTCCACACAAACCTGCGAATGACTAATCGCCCTCGTGTCGTCAAAGTGCTCGCATGCAATCAAACATTTCCCGAAACTGCCGATATATAATGGGCAATAGTGATATCAGCACGGTATACATACTTGCGCCAATCAAGGTACACAATATCGACCACTGCCGCCCAAAATCATAAAGAGTGTGGGTAGTTCCAAAAGCATTGTGATGAATATGCAAAGGATCGTTCGGGGAAGGCACGTTGATAGGCGGTGCAGAGTCCGTCCGTAGAGCTCGGCCTCGTTGGATAGATCTATTTGAGAGGAGGCATTTTTTCGGATCGGATGTCGCGAAAGACACTTTCGGCAATGTCGACTAGATCTGATATGTGATTGGTGGAGTAGTGCTGATATTATCGGTAGCAGTGGCAGTGGTCTGGTAGTGTCGAGTGATGATTCATTGGTGGTATAATAGTGTTAGGAGTAGTAAGATAGAGATGATGGAGCTGCGTCATTCCAGTTGCAGGAATGTTGCTTCGGTTGGCTGGCGGACAAAAAGATAAGTACAGTACCTACCTACCTACCTCTCTAGAGAGGAGAAAGGAGTATGAGATGTACATCATAAGTAACCCGGCGTAAAATGTAGGGTTATCTCTAAAATTAGGGGTATCCCGACCATCAGTCGTTACAGGTTCCCGAGGTTACACATACAAATAATATAGATAAATAAATAGATAATTTTAAATATCTTCCACACACAAATAGATAGGTAGATAGATTATATTAAATATCTTCCACACACAAGCATTCGCAAATCTCTGACGCATCGATGATGGCGAGCACTTTCCACATACAAACTATAATTCTTCCACATGCATAAGTACGTATGCGATGGCGTCCAGATGGAATTTTCTTTTTAGGTGCGGTGTCGTTTTATTGCTTGTTTATTTCTCTGTGTACTGTACTTTACTACTGCATGCAGCTTCATCGCATAAGTAATCCAAAATAATAATTTCATTTTCATCATGAAAATCACAAGTCGCACCGAACACAGCATCGAGGTCCCCTTTCTCATTTTGCGGCTCACATTTTGGCCCTTGAAAATTCAATTCATACTTTCCGAATCAAGTACTCTATTCACCAAGAGAAAGCGAATTTGGTACATCCATGTTCTACGCTGGGATTAGCAAAGAGTAACGAAGAAGAAGCCGATGATGATCTCTTAGTATTTTTGCAGACTTCATTTGCTACGATGCACGATGCAACATACCTACATTGACAAAATAGAAGATCGAATTGGAAATATTAAAGAACAAAAGAGATGATATATATCGATGTTCCTATTACTATTACACTTCAGAAGACTTATCTACCACACTTTCAGATTGTTAGCAAATCTTCTCGCATCGATGACTACCTCGATCGATAGTATTCTTACAAACATGAATCAAAATCTCAAATCTTCCCCTCGATTTTGTCCTGGATCTCTTTGTTTTGTCCCATTGATTCGCCTTCCTCTTGCTCTTGCTTGGGCTTTGCATCATGGATGGAGCCTCTCACTCTTCACTTTTAGAACCATGGACAGCGGCAGAGGTGACGGCAGAGCTACTAGGCATGTCATCTACAGCGAGGAGGTCAGAAAGGTTAGTAGCGCGTAGACGACGCGACTTGCCTGATTTACCGGTGGGCATCGCAGAAGGGCTGGAAGATGGTGCGCTGCTTGGCCTCGCAGAAGGGCTGAAACTTGGCTTAGAAGTTGGCTGAGACGAAGGCGTGCTGCTTGGCCTCGCAGAAGGGCTGATACTTGGCTTTGAAGTTGGCTGAGACGAAGGCGTACTGCTTGGCCTCATGGAAGGCGAAGGCGAAGGCATACTACTCGGACCTGCAGTCGGAGCTTCAGATTTTGCACTCTTGGCGGCTGCTCGGACAAGGAGGTCAGAAAGGTCAGCAGTATGTTCACGGATCCTCTTGTTCTTACCAGCGGTAATGGGAGCAACAGCACTGAAGAGTATAGAGATAAAGAGTGTAATGGTGATGGTTGTGATCTTCATGATGAAAATGAAATTTTTTTTTTGGATTACTTATGCGATGATGCAGTAGTACATAAAGTAGAGAAATAACAAGCAACAAACAACACTCGCACGTGCAAGAAAATGTTCTGTATGTGTCTGGATGCCATCATCAGATGGATGCGTCAGATCTTATCGGAAGTTTTGTATGTGTAAGAAGCAGTGCTTGTATGTGTAAGCGGTTCTTCGTGTGAAATAGTTCTTCGTATTCGTTGTTGCCTAGCGGACAATTTTAGATTCTTTGACACGACTGGTGAAATAATGTGGGAGAAAAAATGGATTGGCGACGTCCAGTACCGTTTTACATCTCTTTTTCGCAAAATGTATCTGTCAGAAGTCGCACCGAACACGGAATCGATGTTCCCTTTCTCATTTTGCGGCTCACATTTTGGCCCTTGAAAATTCAATTCATACTTTCCGAATTACTCTATTCACCAAGAGAAAGCGAATTTGGTACATCCATGTACTACGTTGGGATAAGCAAAGAGTAACGAAGAAGAAGAAGAAACCGATGATGATCTCTTAGTATTTTTGCAGACTTCATTTGCTACGATGCACGATGCAACATACATTGAGAAAATAGAAGATCGAATTTGGAAATGTATTAAAGAACATAAGAGATGATATGTATCGATGTTCCTATTACTATTACACTTCAGAAGACTTATCTACCACACTTTCAGATTGTTAGCAAATCTCCTCGCATCGATGACTACCTCGATCGATAGTATTCTTACAAACATGAATCGAAATCTTCCCCTTCCCCTCGATTCTCTCTTGCTCTTGGATCTCTTTGTTTTGTCCCATTGATTCGCCTTCCTCTTGCTCTTGCTCTTGGGCTTTGCATCATGGACGGAGCTTCTCACTCTTCACTTTTAGAACCATGGACAGCGGCAGAGGTGACGGCAGAGCTACTAGTCATGTCATCTGCAGCGAGGAGGTCAGAAAAGTTAGTAGCGCGTAGACGACGCGACTTGCCTGATTTACCGGTGGGCCTCGCAGAAGGGCTGGAAGATGGTGCGCTGCTTGGCCTCGCAGAAGGGCTGAAACTTGGCTTAGACGAAGGCGTACTGCTTGGCTTCATGGAAGGCGAAGGCGAAGGCATACTACTCGGACCTGCAGTCGGAGCTTCAGACTTTGCACTCTTGGCGGCTGCACGAACAAGGAGGTCAGAAAGGTCAGCAGTATGTTCACGGATCCTCTTGTTCTTACCAGCGGTAATGGGAGCAACAGCGCTGAAGAGGATAGAGATAATGGTGATGGTTGTGATCTTCATGATGAAAATGAAATTTTTATTTTGGATTACTTATGCGACGAGCGAAGCGCTGCTGCATGCAGTAGCAACAAAACATCACACGCACGTGCAAGAAAATGTTCTGTATGTGTCTGGATGCCAATCAGATATATGCGTCAGATCTCATCGGAAGTTTTGTATGTGTAAGAGATATTTTTTGTATATGTAAGCGGTTCTTCGTGTGAAATAGTTCTTCGTTGTTGCCTCAGCGGACAATTTTAGATTCTTTGTGGTGAGGGTGGAGATAACCCTAACATTGTCTGCGGAGGAACGTCGAAGAAATATTTAAGTCCATTATCTCTTCGTAGCGCGTCGTAGCGCAGATGGCGACCAGAGAATATGATACTTTTCTGCAGGGTTGGGTGGTCTTGTTTATTATGATACGTGTGATACACGTGTTTACCGTAGCATGAAATACATATACACCTATTGTACTTCTACTGCAGCACATGTTCGTTATCACTTAGCGTAGATAATGTCGCCTCTTGAGGGCCCACCAGACGTACTTTAAAATTTCTGTTATATACATATACCTATTGTACTTCAGGCGGTGACAAGCTAATCTTGAGATTCCTATCTAAAAAGGGGTGAACTGCTGATTCTGGGGGGATTTTTCCTCAGTGATATTATACTTGCTAGCTTTAGCTCTTGACAGAATTAGAATGATATAAATACTAGAGGTTGGTCTCGTCTCGGTCTCGGCACTGTCCCGAGATTCGAGCCGAGACAGGGTCCGTCGAGACGAGATCCCGGGATATCTCGAGATTTTCAATGAAGAAGGTTAGCAATGATTAAAAGGGGCAAAACCAACAAATAACTATCTACTATGGACTCTTTAGACAACTTAGTATTCATTGTTCTGGCCAGCATCAATTGGATCCCCACTCTCATCCTTGTCCTCAAAAGAAGGAGGGAGTAGAAACTCATTCAAAGGGACATCTGGCATGAGTTCATCCCAATTTTTGCGGATGAGGCTTGTATTTTCTTCAACAAACATGATGCATCGATGCGGCAAGTAACAATGGGATCAATGCAAGATCGCTTTGCTGTAATTACTCTAGCTGCCCTGCTCGAGATTCTTTCCAAGGGAGCGGACGTTGCTGGAATATCTCACAGGTACTCTCGTGCAAGTGTTGCAAGTTCAGGGAATTGGTGAGCGATTTGTTTCCAACGCTTCAATGGATCATTAAACTTTCTTTCTCCATCTTGCATCGGCATTTGCTCCAGGAGTTCGTAAGCTGCAGCTGGGCTTCACATCGGATCCGAATATTGTCATCAGTCAATTCGTCATCATTTGCTGCTGCATCGTCGTCGAAGTCAAATGCACCCAAGAAAGCGAAGCTCGTGTCTTCTGATTTAAAAGATACTTGCGGTACTGCAATACTTCCACCTTCACCACCATTATCATTTGTATTTGAATTAGCCTCCTTCTCAACATCAACTATAAGATCTTTGATGAGTTGCATCAACTTATTAGACAAGGTCGAGTCAATTCATATTCAATAATGGCAATGATGTTCAATTACTACTTACCTTCAAAAGCCAGAACTGCATTACAATGAAAAACATGGTCTGTGCAATATGCATGCGCCCAATCCTCATGTGCTCCATTCATACGGATTGCAAACTTTCTCAACTGCTTGTGTCTTGGTTACTACACATCGGACTATCACCCTTCCAATGTTTGCAAATGCATTTGTCATCCCAATCTTCTTCGTCGCTCGAAGATTCCGATGGTTTTCGCTCTTTGCATTTGACATCATCGTCTTCGTCACCCGACGATTCCAACGATTCGTTCCTGCTGGCAGTAGAAGCTGCATCGGCATCGGTGATAGCATCGACCATGATTTCAGAATAGATGATAGATGAAGATAATGAGTTGATCAAAAAAATAATCAAACTCCAATGAACAAGTCTTGTGAACGCACCCAACGGTGTCAAAGGGAGTCTTGTTATGATGTGAGATTGGAATCGTGCTGATGAAATCAGAAGTAGCCGCAGAAACGAATTGTTCTTCGTCATGGTTGGCTGTGAGAAAGTGATACAAAAAATCCCGAAATGCTCCGAGACAGAGGGTGCCGAGACGAGACACCTGTCTCGACCCAAAAAATCCCGTCTCGTCTCGGCCGAGTCGAGACGAGACCAACCTCTAATAAATACATATTCACTACATCAGTATTGTTTAGATCTAACTTCTCTTAGACAAGAGAGTACCGTCTTTACCTTAGATCGTGTCCGGATTTTTCTATTGTCCGCACTGTTTTTCCAGGGGTAAGGACGTGTCCGCATCCTTTTTCGCGGTAGTGTCCGCCCTCAACCGGACACTTTCAAGCACATTTTGCTGCGCTTTGGCAGATCTGTTAGATCCAACACACCGACCATGAGAAAATAAGGAGAAATAATAGGTACATAATAATATTATATAACCATGTCGGATGCCATCGAACACTGGTTTAGATCGAAGACCCTACCATGGAATAATGAGATCGCTGATTTCCTTGACGATATGGGTTTTGAGGCGGTCGAGCAACTGAAGTTTATTACAAAGGACCATTGGGATGCGCTGTTCTCGACACAAAAATATGTTGTCCAACAAACTGCCGAAAAGGTGTATACGGACTATCTTAACGAAGACATTGATCTGAAGAAGTGTGCAACGGAACTACATCTCAAACCGGCGCCATCAGCAGTACAAAAAACACCAGCCAAAAAGGCACGTCATAGGGATGATGGGACTTCAGCTATGCTGGATTCTCTTGGCTTTTCGGTGAAGGTCATTAAAACAAGTGAACAAAAGAAAGAGGAAAAAAAGACAGGGAAAGGAAGCGGAGGGCAGAGGAACAGATGGAGCGAGGGGCAGAGCTTAGCGATGATGAGGATGTTATGGTTGTGGATATGATGGTAGACAATGATAAGGATGAAGATGATGACGACGTTGATGACCGAAAATATCCTGCGCTCCCCCCGTCCAATTGGCATCTCACCCGATGCGCACTGTCACAGCATTTGAAAGATCCCGTGGCGTCTGATCATAAACTTGCCTGGGATACTTCTCTTTTACCACCAGATAAACAGCCTGGTAAGGATGTCACAGATTTAGAAGACACCCTTGGCTACTACAAAGCAGTAGGTTGCGACAAGACAACGAGTGACATTGCCCTAAAGAAAAAAGTTGAGGAGGATAGCAAGGTAGCCAGGAAAAACATGGCGAGGTATCACCAGGACAGGGCTCAAACAGCGGATGCAACCAAGTACAACAAATGGAAAAAGAAGTTCGACAAGTTGAAAGTAGTTAGGGATGAGTTGTGCAATGAAGATGATAATGGGTGCTATCCAAAACGTGTCGCTTACGACAGGAGGGGGGAGGAGTTAATTGATTTAATGCTTGAGGTATGTGTTGCTGTGGTGTATTATTATATTATTGTCATTCAGCTATTGCTAAGTTACTTCGTTTCTCTCTACCTCCTCTACACACAGGCTATTGATACGGTGTATAACTGTTCTATTGAAGATCGTATTAGTCAGATTAAGTCTTGTATGAAAAGGGAGCAAATCTACGCAAAGAAGAAGGCGACATATGCTAATATTGCAAATCAAGTGCTGCCCTCAAGAATCGCCAGGGAGTGGAATACAGCCAAGGGAGGACAGCAGAGCAATAAAGTCCGTGTCCTCATTTGCAAGGCCTTCCAAAGTAACTACACCAATGCTGAAATCGCACTAGAAATAAGAAAGGTGGCGTTCAGAAGATATTACTTTGATGAGAACCGAAAGTCAGAGGATAAGATCTATGGAACTATCAGTAGGCAGATACGTAGACTCAGACAACATTTCGACGGTGGGCTTCTCAATGATCTGCTTAGTCTTAAGGGTAAAGAGAAGGCAAAAGCTTTGAAGAAGAAAACCATCAATCCCCATGCTCGCGGGAGGAAACCGCTAGATACTCAAACTGAACTAGAGAAGAAGTTGGGTGAATGGGTTACAAAGTTGGAGGAGGAGGAGAAACGCATCACTCGTACAATGATTCTCCGCAAGGCATTGGAATTGAATCCAGACTTTTATGGGGGAGACCTTAAGAAATTGAAGAAGTGGTTCTACTATGGCTTTGTGAAACGTTTCGACCTTTCCATACGTAAGATCGCGAGCGTTGGACAGAAGCTCCCCAAAGACTGGGAAGAAAAAATGGTCGACATGAGAGGACGAGTCCGACATCGGCAAGGACCTGTGGTGCAACCAGACGGCAGAGTATTGATTACTGGTGTGACAGATCGTTTCTTCTTTAACACAGACCATGTTCCTGTGTGGTATGAATCAGTTGGAAACTATACATGGGGTAGAAAGAGCAGCGGTAGACGCACTGTGAAGACCGGGGGGAAAGAAAAGGATAGATTCACTGTGCAGCTTGGAGTTGGTAAGGGCGGCACGAAGTTGCCATCCATGGTTCTCTTCAAAGGTGAGAAAGCTCTTCTTCATATGTACTCTACTGAAATACTTCTTATATCACATTTTGACACATATTTGTTCTGGTTTATTTCAGGTGAGCCAACAAAGTACGATCCAACGAAATCGAAGAGTCATAAATACGGAAGTAAGAACAGTATTGCACGTGAAATTTATGAACGCAAGCCTGATAAAAATGGGAACCATTACCCACCTCGTGACAAAGCGTACATTACTATATCGAAGAAGGCTTGCTCAAACCATGCTCTCACCAAGCTCTACCTGAAGAAGATTATCTTGCCCGCTGGTGGATATGATAAAGAGACAGGAGAATGCGACAACAAGATTGGTGTGCTGTGGGATGATTTCAAGTCACATTCGACAGCTGAGGTAAAAGACTTTTGCCAATCACTTCCTTTCCTTTCTGTGGATATCTTACCAGGAGGACTGACTCCATGTGGACAGCCTCTCGACAAAGTGATCAACAAGGTTTTCAAAGGTTACTTCCGTGACTTGTACGATACATACATGCTCAGCGCACCTCTCACTGAAAAGGGAAATCCTGTGGCTCCATCACGACAGCAATTGGCAACATGGGTTGTTGAGGCCTGGGATAAGATTCCCGAAGAAATGGTTAGAAAGTCCTGGACTGCATGCGGGTACCCATCGGAAGAGGAGCTTTCTTTTTCCGATAGAGGACAGATTGTGCCTTGGACAGAAGACACCGTACGTGCCATGGTGAAGCAGTATTGTGGCCAAGAGGGACTGGACCATCTTGAAGATGTGGAAAATGGGAACGAAGACGACTTTGAAATGATAGATAGTGCATTTGGCATCATTGACGACGAGGACGAAGGCAATGCGCAGTTGGATTAGATTAATTTAAGTATTTGTTGTTAGACGTTTACTAAGAAACGCTTGAAAGTGTCCGGATTCTAGAATGTGTCCGTGCATCCACGCAGGGGGGGTGAACATGTCCGGACTGCAATAGTGGGGTTATGTACACGGACACGATCTAAGGTATAGACGGTAGGATGACGAAGGAAATAGTCAAAGTGTACACCACTGGGTAAAAATCACTGGGAAATAAATATTTTTTATTAAATTGTCCCCGCCTAATCCACACACACACATACTTAACACACACACACCACACATATTATTCCCATGCCCAGAAGCTTCGCCACTGTCGTCGGTTCTGCGCTGTTTCCGGGGCTAAGTAGCAGTGTCAGCATGCATTCACATTCACCTTCGGCTCCCATTACGCCAAGCAATAAGCCTTTATCAACAGTTACTTGTCAGACTGTCAGGGTAAGAGAAATGAAAGATTTGAGCGAGGGGACATCGATGAAACCATGAATTATACAATTAAAGATCAACTGGCATTATAGCCGTTCAAATTATAACGTTACTTGGCATGCGATTGTCATTGAGTATTTAGATTTCCAAAATCTGAATGATTCACTCAACACGCATACTTTCCCTTATCTTCTCCATACTAGCACGAAATTTTGCTGCTGCCTCCCGCTGTGGGCTTTTTTTGTAGCATCCACTGCAACTTGATGTGCACGAAGAGCTGACGCAAAGTCCTCTCTGACACCTTCAAGTTTGTAAAAATCCTTCAGCAGAGACCTATTGACTATAGTCACATCCAAGGTTGGCTGAAATCATCAAATGTTTCGCTGCTCTATCAACTCTATCCTTTTGTATATCTCATACGATGCAAGACTGCATCTAGCTATAGGATGGCCAGCAATTGCAGCTTCTTCCGTTGTTATTGTTAGTTGCATGTTGCATGATGCAAAAGTCCTCAATCTCAATTATTTGGCTCACACGTTACATAGTGCAAGCTAGATCAATCCAAGCTATTATGAATGATGATCTACATTATTGCTTCAGGGAGAGATAAATACAGTATTCCCATTCCACTATGTACGCTACGCCTCTAGCTGTAGCTCTCTCTCTCTCTCTAGAGACCAACAGTGGGTGATTTTGATACTTGTCTGGCTGAAAAAGTGTGCTACAACCAATCCCGTCACTAGATATCGAATTATTCAGGACAGCTGTTGTATTGCAAAGCTTCGAGAATGCGCGGAAGTTGAACGGACAGGGTCAAACTTATCTTGTCAAGATGCTTTATCAAGAGAAGGCAGGTGGACGAGTGACTTCTTGTCAGGGCCAGAGAAACGAAGGATTGAATGAGAGGACTTCGATGAACCCAAATTATAAAGTTGAAGATCACCGAGCGCAAATACAGCTTCTAAGACCCATATCACTAACTATTTTCATTACCTCCCCTGCTCCCGCTCTAGCTCCGCGTAAAATTTATCTGCTACCTCCCTCTGAGGACTTTTTGCAGCGTCTACTGCGGCTTGATATGCACGAAGAGCCGCTGCAAAATCATCATTGCTGACTGCTCCATACTTTCACTTGTAGAAATCCTTCAGCAATTTCATTGCATCATTGAACCCAAGGCTAGCTGCAATAATGAGATGCTTTACTGCTCTACACCTACACTATCAGCTGAGCCCATTTCGACATCATGGTATTGAAGATAAATTCTAGCTTCGGGATGACCGGCAATGGCAGCTTCTTCCAAATAGTATAATTCCCTTTCCAAGTCCTTCTCAACACCTCTCCCCTCCTGATACAACACCGCTAGATGAAACTGCGATTCTGCATTTCCCAATTCTGCTCCCTTCTCCCTTTGACCAGTATTCAAAAGCAGTTTCATATACTCGCCTTTACTGTGATGGCATTGCCCCATATGATATAAGGCAACCAGATCGTTTGCTTCTACTCTTTTCATAATATTCTTTTCGATGTTAGCATGTAGAGATTACGACAAAATGGGCACGCAGGAATCAACCGCCCCTCCAACTCTCGTTGGGAATTGGCGTACAAGCAACCGTCGCATATCCTTTTCATGCAGCATTTGTACAATCTTTTGTTTCTAAAAGGAAGCGGCAAAAAGCAAATTGGACAGTCGCCAAGGTCGGTGCTTTCAGGCTGTCTGAATAAAATTTCATCCCTTCGTTCAGCCATGGACAAGAGTTCAGCCGCTCTTTCTATGCATGATTCATGCTGCGGCCAGTGATCCTGCTGATATGTATCGCTGCAGTATCAAACAAGATCGCAATCGGAACATTCCTTCAATTTAATTTGCCGCAAGACGCACAACACATGTCGGCCGCCTCTGATTCTGAATTCATCCTGTTGTATTATTTTGAATATGTAATATGAAAATAGCACGATCACGATTGTCAATTGCACGTACGTAAAAGGAGGGAGCCAATTTCAAATTTCGTTCAAGCAGTTAAGTATATGTAGGTCAAGCGAACGTCGTCGAGATGATGCGATGGAAGTGGTAAGCCCAATAATCCTGAATAATAAATAATTTTACCTTCCTAAGTAAAATCCCATAGATAATTGGAAAAAGTTCTCCCCTGACAAGCCAAGCTGCTGAATGAATCAAAATACTGACCCCCGGGCGGGAGATATTGCCGTCATATTCATTTTTATTTTTCATTTCAACCAAAACACATCAACAATGACGGCACCTCAACCCCCCCAGCGCTTCAAACTCTTCGGATGGAAGGCCACCTTCGTCACGATAGTGCTAATAAATTACTCGGCAATGATATTTGTATTTCACTCCTCGAAAAATGCATCTCTTGGAGATCATTTATCTCATTTACCTCCACCTCTCAAAAAACCAGCTGATACGGTCATCACAGTAGATGATAATAAACGACGCTTGGACAATAATGATCGCCTCCCAAGCAATATCAAGCAGCATTCCACACCGCCTCAAATAGTTCTAGCGGGCATGGCATTCTCAGACAAAACAATAAGCGACTTTGCCCTCTCCTTCCTCATCGACGCCGCATGCTCACATAACATACACTCACACATCCTACTAGCCAAACGTGATGAAGACACCCCCCTCACGAAAAAGATTGAAGTTCTAACATCCCATATGCAGCCACTACCTACCTCGGATAAGCAAGTGCGACCAAAGTGTCGTAAATTTATTCATGTGGAGGTGGCTCCCAGTGAAGCGGAATTATTGAACATGACCAAATCATATCACAAGTCCATAATGATGTCGTCGATGGAGGAGGATACACCCAATAATCCGTGGAACGAACACAATCGAATAGCTAGGATTAAGCGATCGAGAGAGTACCAACGACAATTGGTCATTCAAATGCTAACCGACAACAAGAATGGTGAATATTGGAACAATGTCGACTGGACAACATCTCAAGATGCAGTGATTGGTGTACTCGACTTAGATTTATTCAATTATCCTACTCCCATGGAATTAATTGATTCTGCTCGAAATTACATCGCAACGAGTAATAGTAATGATGGTAACGACAACAACAACCCAAAAGATGATAAGAAATATCATGCCATCTGCAGCAATGGATTATTCGTCATGAAATCACGTTCATTCAATGGCTATACGACGACGATATTACGATACCTTTTCTACCATACTATTACCAAATTCATGGTTACATGTCGATCGGGAGAAGGAAAGGGGATCATTGGAGGGGGAAGATGTGGCACTGGCGAGTATGAATCAGGATAAGACGTTGCAGTGGATTTTGAAGGAGGGGAGACGACAATCTTCTCGAGCTAATAGTGATAATAGCAATCGTGGTGAGGAGGTGCAATACCAACCAGTCCCCGTTCGATCCTGTTTCAACGGTCTAACCCTCTACCGAGCAGATGTGTGGCTTGAACCGAAATGTCGATATGACTCGTATCATAAAGAGGATGATGCCTATTTGAGTAAACGGTATCAACATGCTTGTGAGCACATTGTATTTCATGAGTGTTTGAGACGAGTATTGTTGGAGAAAGACGAGGTTGGGAGTGGGAGTGGGGAAGGGTTTGATATTGCGGTGCAGCCTGACATGACGACACTGTGGCATTTTTTGTCATGATATCTAATATCTACTAACATCGAGATTATCATTCTTATTTCCCATTAATATCACAGTGACTGATTCATAAACTTCAAGAGATCCTTCTAGCCTTATCCCGTACCTAAATCATCATGCCGATTTGTCAATGTGCATTTTGATCTTTTTTCCTGAAATGGCAGATCGACGAACATTTGGGTCATCATCATCCCCACTACTACTATCCGAAGAAGAAGGTGATGACGATTCAGATGATGATGATGATCTATCCCTTTTCGATCGATGACTTCGTTTGCTAGACTTTTTCTTCTTTTTGTCCTTTTTGCGATCACTTCTACTGCTTTTGTGCTTGCTCTTTCGTTTGCTAGAAGATCGACTCCGTTTTTTACTTTTGCTCCGTCGTTTGGATTTTTTGGAATGTTTCCTTCTGGCATGGCTGTCACTATCGTCACTGTCACTGCTGGAATAGGAACGTGATCGTGACCTCCGCCTCCTCCTGTCGGGACGGTGCTTACGCCGATCGTCATGCCGAGAGGAGGAGGAAGAGGAGGAGGGTGATCTTGATCTACCCCTTCGCTTCTTTTTTTCGTCACCGTCTTCTTGACGTTGTCGGTCGGGTCTGCTCCGCCTTTGAGTCTCTTTTTCGTCGTCTTTGGCCATGATCTACACAATGAATTCCTTGCGTACTCTTTTTGATGATCCACAGTTAGCAACGGGTAGGATTTATTTACTGCTTTAACAGATAAGCATAGCAAGCATCTCATCATGTCATTGAACGAATGCGAGTTGTGGCTGTGTCATCAGCGTGTCGGGAGATGCTATTTTTCATGCTGTCATTACTCACAAAAGGTGCACCTGCACTCTTCAAATTTTTTGAACATACGACTTGTCTCGCCCAAACAAGAATAACATTAGCAGATTGCAAGAGACAGGCTTACAGATATCAGTCGGTGACCCTTTATTATGTTGCCTGTTTGCTTATAGATTGTGGTTCACAGCGATAGAATGAAGTGGGGCTTTATAATAGCAATCATCGTGGCGTCAGCAATGTCTGCTGGCGCACTGTTGAGTGATGTTCAGACACATCAAAGAACAAATGAATGATACAAATGGTTTCATCAAATGCAGCAGACGAGATATACAGCAAAGAAGAATCAGCCATCGTTCATACATAGAGTGCTGCAGCAAAACAACCAGCGACAACAACAACAGCGAACCAAAACCGAAATCAAAATAGAAATAGAGATCGGAATAGACAGAAAAATAATAAGAATCGACAACAAAATAAAAAGAATGGCAATCGAAATAGAAATAAACGACAAGGGGTGTGTACCCAATTCGGATCGCAATGTGACCCCAACCAATCCAATTGCTGTCAAGGTGGATGCAACATGTCAACCGGACGATGCTTTTGTCAACAGAATGGAGGGATGTGTTTCAACAAGGGCGGAGAAGATAACTTTTGCTGCTCGAATCAATGTGGTAATGATGGGCTTTGCACGTGTATTGCCGAAGGAGAATCTTGTGCGGTTGGTGGTGCCTTTTGTTGTGGAGGGTTAACGTGTAAGGAAGGGCAGTGTATACAAGTAACTTTGGCGGAAGCTACGGAGCACCCTACTGCAGTTCCTGTTTCGAATAAAAGAGAAGGGGTGTGCACCCCATTCGGATCGCAATGTGACCCCAATCAATCCAATTGTTGTCAAGGTGGATGCAAAATGTCAACCGGACGATGCTTTTGTCAACAGAATGGAGGGATGTGTTTCAACAAGGGCGGAGAAGATAACTTTTGCTGCTCGAATCAATGTGGTAATGATGGGCTTTGTCACGTGTATTGCCGAAGGGAGAATCTTGTGCGGTTGGTGGTGCCTTTTGTTGTGGAGGGTTAACGTGTAAGGAAGGGCAGTGTATACAATTACTTTTGGCGGAAGCTACGGAGCACCCTACTGCAGTTCCTGTACCACGGCCGTCACCGAAACCAACTACTGTTCGGCCTTCACCACGGCCGACAACTTTAAAGCCGACTGTTGAACCAACGGAGCAGCCCTACTCCTTTGCCTACACCGCGGCCATCACCGAAGCCTACTGCTTTGCCTACGCCACGACCGTCATCAAAGCCTACTCCTTTGCCTACGCCTCGGCCGTCACCGCAACCTTCACCCTTGCCGACACCGCAGCCGTCACCGAAACCAACTCCTTTGCCTACACCGCGGCCATCTCCTAAACCAACTCCTTTGCCTACACCGCGGCCATCTCCTAAACCTACTCCTTTGCCTACAACGCGGCCGACATCTAAACCTACTCCCTTGCCTACGTTACGGCCATCGCCTAGACCATCAGCTCACCCTACACCACGGCCAACTTCAAAACCATCCCCCGCACCTACTCATCAATGCAGAAGAATCGGAGGAGCTTGCTATGGGTTCGATCACATGTGCTGCTCGGGTATCTGTGGAGAAGACAATACGTGTAAGAGTAGATGCAATCGTCTTGGACAAAGTTGCTTTGGAATACATGAGTCTTGTTGCTCGGGACTCTGTGGTGAAAATGGAGTGTGTATAAGAATGACTAGTCCACCCACGAGAGAACCAACTGCACATCCTTCACCAAAACCGTCGAAACGACCAACAAAACAACCGACAAAACGACCAACTCCAAGGCCATCAAAACAGCCGACGAAACCACCAACTCCAAGGCCATCAAAACGACCAACTCCAAGGCCGTCAAAACGACCAACTCCAAGGCCATCAAATCTTCCAACTCCAAGGCCATCAAATCTTCCAACAAACCCACCGACAAAACCACCAACAATGCCTCCTACTCGGCCGCCTACGCCAGTTCCAACTTATCCACCATGACCCATCACTTTCTCCAACACCGTTGCCTACGATGTACCCAACATTAAGTTTATCTAATTTTCGAGACGAATTGATAGAGAAAGGGCATTCAGTATTTGTACCAAGGAGTACAAATGGCTGTCAGACTGGGCTGTATAAAATCAAGGTGGAGATTCTGACAGATAAGTTTGGAGGTGATACTGCCTGGTCACTCATTGAGGATAGCAGTGGCGATGTAATCTACAGTGTGCGAGAGAAAACTTACAACAAGTACTCACTTGAAACTGTTGAAATCTGCGTGAGCGCTGGAAGTCACACCTTTCAAATTTCGGATGATTTCGGTGATGGAGTATGTTGTCAGCAAGGCAATGGATACATTAAAGTTCATTTGGAGGAGCGTGAAATTTTACATATTACTCAACAATTCAAGAATTTGTCGTTGAAGATCAATGTGGGATATGATCCAACGCTAAAGATGAAGGAGAGGGACTATCTGTATTTGGAAGCTCACAATAGAAGGAGGGAGATCTGGCATGAAGGATACAATACGACTTATGAGCCTCTAATTTGGAGTAATGAGCTTGCAGAGTCGTCACGACTTTGGGCAGAGGAATCGTTGGTGAATTGTAGCATTGCTGGGATAGAACACGACAGCAAAAATCCCTACGGTGAAAACTTGGCAGAGAATAAAGGTGAAAGAAGCACCTGGGGTCAATTGTACCCTCCTGACCTCATTGTTGGTCGCTGGGTTGACAGAGAGGTAGGGCTACCGTATCCATCCAATGCACATTTGACTGCTGCCTTATGGCGAGGAAGCAAATATGTTGGTTGTGGTGAATCAGAAAAGGATTGGGGAAGACAAGCAAATGGAAGAAGGGGCAAGTGCCGAGTACAAGTGTGTCGATACGCAAGAACTTGTAATTGTGGAATGGGGGCATTCAAAAACGGTGAGGACTGGCTGATCCCTATGCTGGCAGATACGTCAAAATGTGGACCTGATTGTCCACCCGAAGGTTGCTACTAATTCTGGGAGCTTAAAGCTAGAATTATTATGGATACATAATGAATAATTCCAATCATGTGCTTAAATACGGTTCAGTCTGATCTGCAACAGTGCTTCATCTGCCTCTCCCTCGAGATTTCTTGTAGCATCCATGACATCACAAGCTAAGCAGCGACAAACACATCTTCGCTAGATGTCCCAATACGCACCCCACTTCAGCGCTGCCATTGAGTTCCCGTGTCCAAGATTCAGCTGCAATAATACGCATTGTTTCATTGCAATCTTCCATCCCGCCACTCATACAAGATGATCCCTCTTGAGAGTTGCAGCCTTTTCCAATTCGGACGGGAGTTACTCACAATCGTATACAAGGCAGCTATCATTGGGTCATCTATGAAGAAAGTGCCCACCACCACAATAAACTTTCTTCACAGATGACCCCATGTAAGTAGCTACCGTTCGAACTAAATAATAACTTAAGACCTATTTTCTATTTTGCGTACATAATATTTATCTGCTGCCTCCCTTTGCGGGCTTTTAGTAGCATCTACTGCAGCTTGATGAGCACGTAGAGTGTCGGCGAAGACATCTTTGCTGACCCCTCCATACTTGTAAAAGTTTTTCATCCGTTGTAGCGATTCATCATGTCCAAGGTTGGCTGCAATTTCGTAATGTTTCAATGCTCTACCTATTCTCACCTCCCTTTCACTACCTAATCTCACCTTCCTTATCTCATGCATCGCAAGAATACATCTAGCTTCGGGATGGCCACCAATGGCTGCTTCTTCCAAATGGTATATTTCCTTTTCCTCATCCCTTTCAACACCGTTCTCTTCTCCACCCCGATACATCATACAGCCAGCTAGCCTACAATGCGACTCTACATCATCACCTAGTTCAATTGCCTTCCTATAGCATTCAAGAGCACCATTATAATCCCCCTCTTTGTATCGAAGTGTAACCCATTTCTCGAAATGCAGCCGGATCGTTTTTCTTCATCCTCTTCATCACATTCTTCTTGTACTGTTTCTCGGTTGTGTACATTGGTTGCCTACAGAATGGACACATTGGGTTTTGCATCTTCTTCAACTCTCGTAACACTTCATCACGATCAAATTCATTGAAATCAGTAAAGCTATCGGCATAGTCACATCCGATGCAAACCATTTTCATGCAGCATGGATACAGCGTGCTTTTTCTTACGTCAATCGAAAATGGCAAAAAGCAAATCGGGCAGTCGCCGAGATAGCTGCTTTCAGGCTGCCTGAATAAAAGCTCGTCACGCAATTCGGCCACCCGCTCTTTGCATTTTGCTTCATGTTCTGGTCGATGATCCTGCTGACATGTATCGCTGCAATAACGGACGAGATCACAATCATCACATTTCTTCAATTGAATCTCATCCACTTCGGCAACGCCACATGAAGCGCAACACATGTCGGCCGTCGCTGCCTCGATTGTATCATCATTTGCGCTCATCTCATTGTAGTTTTCGACACCCTACATAAGGTCTTCTGTCATATCCCTAGTGAGTTTTGAGATTGAGTATTCAATCTCATCCAGGATGAGATTGAATATTCAATCTCATCCATCGCCAGAAGCCGTTATCGCGTGTTTTTGTCGCGGTAAGAAATTGGCGGGAGGGTTGGACTGGGCCGGCCGACTCTCAGATTGCTGCGGTAGCTCTTTTATGTGCATGCACGTGAGCTACAAATACTAATTTTCAGGCAGATGAGATTGAATATTCAATCTCATCCACAAAAATAGCCCCCCAAAAACTCACTAGGGATATCTGGGAGTCCTCTTCAGAGGGACTCTGCAGATCGATATGCAGAGGCCCTACACTTTTTTAGCAAAAAACTGCGCCGAGGGTTTGCAACATGTCGTCAAAACCTCTCTTACGGCCGATTTGCGCCATGTCAATGTCATCGCCCACACAGCACCAATAACGGCGACCAATAGCTTAAATTGTACATAATACCCATCTGAATAAAAGTGCTGCGGCTTTCTGCTGCAGCTGTTGAGCTCACTCCATAAAAAAAATATTTATTATTTTGCTAGTAGATTTATATGATAATGTGATGACATCCATTTCACTCCCCCTCCATGATTCCCTTTGATAAATATAGGCGCAAACTGTTATTTATGATAGTATAAAGCTATTATATTGTTTATTGCGTTAAGATCCCGATACATCATACAGCCAGCTAGTCTACAATGCGACTCTACATCATTACCCAGTTCAATTGCCTTCATAGGTAGCATTCAAGAGCACCATTATTCCCCCTCTTTAGCGGACAAATTTAGATTCCTTGACACGACTGGTGAAATAATGTGGGAGAAAGAATGGATTTGCGACGTCCAGTACCGTTTTATATCCCATTTACAAAAAATGTATATGTCAGAAAGTCGCACCGAACACAGCATCGAGGTCCCCTTTCTCATTTTGCGGCTCACATTTTGGCCCTTGAAAATTCAATCCATACTTTCCGAATTACCTACTCTATTCACCAGGAGAAAGCGAATTTGGTACATCCATGTACTAAAGCCGGGATAAGCAAAGAGTAACGAAGAAGAAGAAGAAGAAACCGATGATGATCTCTTAGTATTTTTGCAGACTTCATTTGCTACGATGCACGATGCAACATACGTTGAGAAAATAGAAGATCGAATTTGGAAATTTATTAAAGAACATAAGAGATGATATGTATCGATGTTCCTATTACTATTACACTTCAGAAGACTTATCTACCACACTTTGAGATTGTTAGCAAATCTCCTCGCACCGATGACTACCTCGATCGATAGTATTCTTATTCTTACACATGAATCAAAATCTTCCCCTCGATTTTCTCTTGCTCTTGGATCTCTTTGTTTTGTCACATTGATTCGCCTTCCTCTTGCTCTTGCTTGGGCTTTGCATCATGGATGGAGCTTCTCACTCTTCACTTTTAGAACCATGAACAGCGGCAGAGGTGACGGCAGAGCTACTAGGCATGTCATCTGCAGCGAGGAGGTCAGAAAGGTTAGTAGCGCGTAGACGACGCGACTTGCCTGATTTACCGGTGGGCATCGTAGAAGGGCTGGAAGATGGTGCGCTGCTTGGCCTCGCAGAAGGGCTGAAACTTGGCTTCGCAGAAGGGCTGAAACTTGGCTTAGAAGTTGGCTGAGACGAAGGCGTACTGCTTGGCCTCATGGAAGGCGAAGGCGAAGGCATACTACTCGGACCTGCGGTCGGAGCTTCAGATTTTGCACTCTTGGTGGCAGCACGAACAAGGAGGTCAGAAAGGTCAGCAGTATGTTCACGGATCCTCTTGTTCTTACCAGCGGTAATGGGAGCAACAGCACTGAAGAGGATAGAGATAGAGAGTGTAATGGTGATGGTTGTGATCTTCATGATGAAAATGAAATTTTTATTTTGGATTACTTATGCGACGAAGCGCTGCTGCATTCAGTAGTAAAGTAAGTATAGAGAAATAAACAAGCCACAAAACATCACACGCACGTGCAAGAAAATGTTCTGTATGTGTCTGGATGCCATCATCAGATTGATGTACTTATAAGTATGCGTCAGATCTCATCGGAAGTTTTGTATGTGTAAGAAGCGATGTTTGTATGTGTAAGCGGTTCTTCTTGTGAAATAGTTCTGCGACGTTTCCGCAGCTGACAATTTAGATTCTTTGACACGACTGGTGAAATAATGTGGGAGAAAGAATGGATTTGCGACGTCCAGTACCGTTTTATATCCCATTTACAAAAAATGTATATGTCAGAAGTCGCACCGAACACAGCATCGAGGTCCCCTTTCTCATTTTGCGGCTCACATTTTGGCCCTTGAAAATTCAATCCATACTTTCCGAATTACCTACTCTATTCACCAGGAGAAAGCGAATTTGGTACATCCATGTACTAAAGCCGGGATAAGCAAAGAGTAACGAAGAAGAAGAAGAAACCGATGATGATCGCTTAGTATTTTTGCAGACTTCATTTGCTACGATGCACGATGCAACATACGTTGAGAAAATAGAAGATCGAATTTGGAAATATATTGATGAACAAAAGAGATGATATGTATCGATGTTCCTATTACTATTACACTTCAGAAGACTTATCTACCACACTTTCAGATTGTTAGCAAATCTCCTCGCATCGATGACTACCTCGATCGATAGTATTCTTATTCTTACACATGAATCAAAATCAAAATCTTCCCCTCGACTTTGTCTTTGTCTTTGTTTTGTCCCATTGATTCGCCTTCCTCTTGCTCTTGCTTGGGCTTTGCATCATAGAGATGGAGCTTCTCACTCTTCACTTTTAGAACCATGGACAGCGGCAGAGGTGACGGCAGAGCTACTAGGCATGTCATCTGCAGCGAGGAGGTCAGAAAGGTTAGTAGCGCGTAGACGACGCGACTTGCCTGATTTACCGGTGGGCATCGCAGAAGGGCTGGAAGATGGTGCGCTGCTTGGCCTCGCAGAAGGGCTGAAACTTGGCTTCGAAGTTGGCTGAGACGAAGGCGTACTGCTTGGCCTCGCAGAAGGGCTGAA
This sequence comes from Skeletonema tropicum, assembly GCA_037178625.1. Taxonomy (NCBI): domain Eukaryota; phylum Bacillariophyta; class Thalassiosirophyceae; order Thalassiosirales; family Thalassiosiraceae; genus Skeletonema; species Skeletonema tropicum. The sequence goes on from CM074129.1 coordinate 4,146,739, forward strand.
ACTTGGCTTAGAAGATGGTGCGCTGCTTGGCCTCGCAGAAGGGCTGAAACTTGGCTTTGAAGTTGGCTGAGACGAAGGCGTACTGCTTGGCCTCATGGAAGGCGAAGGTGAAGGCATACTACTTGGACCTGCAGTCGGAGCTTCAGATTTTGCACTCTTGGTATTTTGCTTACTGGCAGCACGGACAAGGAGGTCAGAAAGGTCAGCAGTATGTTCACGGATCCTCTTGTTCTTACCAGCGGTGATGGGAGCCACAGCACTGAAGAGGATAGAGATAGAGAGTGTAATGGTGATTGTTGTGATTTTCATGATGAAAATGAAATTATTATTTTGGATTACTTATGCGATGAAGCGTAGCATGCAGTAGTAAAGTACAGTACATACAGAAATAAACAAGCAACAAAACAACACCGCACCGAAAAAGAAAATTCCATCTGGACGCCATCGCATACGTACTTATGCATGTGGAAGAATTTATGTTTGTATGTGTAAAGAGCTCGCCATCATCGATGCGTCAGAGATAGATTTGCGAATGCTTGTGTTTTGAAGATAAGATAATTTAAATAATCTATTTATCTATCTATATTTGTATGTGTAACGACTGATTGTCGGGATACCCCTAAATTTTTGAGATAACCCTATATACATTTGAATTTTATATTTAGTCCCATTATTTCTTCGTAGCGCAGATAACCGTTTATGATATATAAGTACTTTTCTTCAGGGTTGGGTATTGTAGTCTTATTTTCAATACCACTGGTACGTCGTTTACCGTATAGCGGTTCCCGTGCGTAGCAATACTATTGTAGCCCCACACAATATCCCACACATACACACCCACAACATATTATTATGTAGGAGTACATATTACTTATTATTCCCATGCCCAGAAGCTTCGGCTTCGCCACTGTCGTCGGTTCTAAGAGTTGGAAATCTGCGCTGTTTCCGGGGCTAAGTAAGCAGTGTCAGCATGCTTTACATTCACCTTTGGCTCCCATTAAGAAGTACGCCAAGCAATAAGCCTTTATCTTCATCTTCATTCACGTAGTGAGGCGCCAAGCAGTAAACTACGATATTTCCGAAGCCATCTTCAACACAAAGCCAAGTTGTAGCTCTCCTGCGAGGCCAAGTTGCGCCGTCAACGTACTGCTAACCTTTCTGACCGTCTCGGTCTTGACGCAGCCCACAGAGCTCTGCTGCCCGGTCCTGAAAGTGAGAAGAGTGAGGGTGAGGAGCGTCATCATCATCAATGACCCGAGTAATAGTAAATCGAGCATGGAAAATTTGAGACGGTGGTATGAGGTGAATGCTTGTAAGATTTATTATTCAATAAAGGTCGTTTATTTATGTTTCTCACACATATCGTGTGTAGGTGTAGGATCATCGATAGAGACATCAAATTTTGCCGCGACTGGCCAAATTTGTTGAGAGATAGATCTTCGAATTTGAAGTGATAACCTAAAGCCCCACACACAATTCTGGGACAGCTGCAGTGTCTTGTTGTTGTTGAGGTGTTGATGGATTTATTGTGCTACCATAATCGGTTGGTGGCCGTGCAGCTGACGGTGATGGATCATCATTGACGAAGAGTCGATAAGTACGTATGTACTTCAGTACTTACATAGATCCTGCATCGCATATGCAACCTCTGATTTAGATGATAGAGATTTCTGATGCACTCAGTGCGTGTGTTGAAGTCAAATGCATTGGAGGAGGAGAAAATGAAGACGGAAAGCAAACGGTTCATGCAATTCTTCTGTATGGAAGAGTATGAAATTGATTTGGAACATAAAATAAGAGGCTCTTTTACGTAGATAGTAGATAGTAAAGTAACATAAAAAATAACATTTACAAGAAACGAACGTTGGATATTGGGCCCCTATCATACAAGTGTCACAGAAATGACATGTCAATCCAATAGACATCTCTCTCCCAACTCTAGAGCAATCAATGGAAGACCACAACCTCAAACGATATCCTGCGTCTGATTGATCAGCTTCTGAAAATTCCACTCAGTAAAGTATCGATCCAACAACTCAACCCCCTTCTCATTCCTCAACACCCTCCTTATCAACTCAGACGTCGCAGCACGTTCCTCCAAAGTAAAATAATCCGAATAATCACTCTGACGAAACTCAGGCAACTCCACTTGATTCCCCTCCTCATCCACACTTCGTGTCAGATTCAAAAACGTCAGTAGCTTCGTCGTCTCCCCCTCCAAATCATTGGCATAATCTTCATAGTACAGATACATAACTGGAACATCCAACCTTTCCGCAGTACGTATTGCCAACGCATGCCACAGGGCATATCGCACCATCTCGGCATGACAAGACACCCCCTCAAAGTACTTGGTGATATCGGAAGAATATCCATACTTCGTCCAATTGAATTGCTCTCGTTCGTAGGCACCGTACATGGTATTCTCGTCATTGCACCACTTGCGAAACCCAACGCTGTCTCGTGGATAGCGATCGATCCATGATTGGTACTTGGTAGGATTTTTGACACGCTCTTTCAATTCATGGTGAAAGCGGGATATGGCATTGTCGAATGGGTTGCGAATTAGATGAATCGCCGAGTGGATGAGATTGGGTGAATATGTGACAAATTCCTTCTTGTAGTACTGCTTCTTCTCCTTCTTGCTGTTGTTGTTGTTGCTGTCCAACTTGTCATTTTTGCTCTTGTCGGGAACTTTTCTAGCACCACTCAAACACCGTTGAAAAAAGGTCTCTTCATTCTCTAAATACATGATCGGTGGACAATGAGTACATCGAATACCACAATGAGTCTTTGTCAATATAGACGCAGTTGGTGGAGGGATGGGAAGCACCTCCCGTTTCGTTTGTTGTTTGTCCTCCCCTTCAACTACCTCGAGACCATCATCCATGGATTTGGTGGGTGGGTGTAGCCAATACGGTCCATCGAGACTGTAGTCATAGACGGGGACACTCTTGTGATAACTGGCGCTGATAAGACCCTCCATTCCATAATTGGTGGCGGTGGTAGTTCCACTTGCCTGACGGACTAGTTTGGACGTGTAGGATGTTCCACTGTTGGGGTAGGACATGATAAGTGCAATCTTCCCCCTCTCCATTGACTCGCTGTCGTTATTACTGCCGCTATTATTCTGTTGCTCTTTCATTCGTTTCTTTTGACGAGATTGTATCTTTTGCTCCATCGTCTTCCACCATTCATTCACATCCATCATGGACTTATCCGACCGATAAAATGATGATGGGACTCTCTTTTGTTTTTCACGTTTGCCAATTTCGATTTGACCTTCGATTCGCCATTCTCGATTTTGCTCCTCTTTTTCTTCCTCCTCCTCTTGTTGTTGCTGGCTTTGTTGCTGCTGCAGCCGTTCATCATTTCCGTCGTCGTGGTGTTTATCAATGTCATTAAGATCATTATTTCCGTGGCGCCGCTCATCAATAACATCACCTTTTTTACCATCATCATCCACACTATAATTTTGACTCCTTCGAACACCCACCACCACCGCAGAAGGAAACGCCTCCCGAAAATATCTCCGAGGATCTCGATCCGTAATGGTAAGATGACCCAACAGTGAAAAATTCAGATAGAGTAAAAATGACACGAGCATGATTATCGGTTTGCATTGATGTACTGGCTGTTGTGGTTGAGGGCTACTATCGTGACTGTCGCCACCGCCTCTGGCCGTTATTCTTCGATAGGATGGCATTTTGAAGGGGTTGATGTTCGTTAGCATGTTATGAATCGTTGTTGGTGGCTGTGGCGTAGTCATGTCATGGTCCTTCGTTGATGAAAATAATGAAAAATAAAAAATAAAAAATAATGAAATGAAAAGTGGTGGGGGGTTTAGATGTATTTGCTGCGCACGCTTTGTGCGAAATGGGATCCTTTCTTTAGAAACTGCTTCTTTCAAGACTCAAGATACTTGACTGCTTCGCATAATCAAGAAAAATGCTTTTTCTTTTCAGAATGGATCAGAATTCTGGTATTCTCACTCATCTATGCTATGAAGATGAGACAAACCCATCGTCCGTCTATGTATCTTCAGTCATTCAGACGTTTCGTGTAGCACAGAACGTCTCATTCCCTTAGACGATCACTCACTTCTCACCAATCTTTATCCTTGTTATGTATCCTTACCATGTAATTATATTATTAGTTGATGTTATCGCAGTAGTACTGATTAGTCTGTATATATTACATAATCATTAACGTAGAGTGAGAAACGAATCGGTTTATCAGACAGCCATTCTCACGGCTGCATCTACGATGGCAGCGTTCGAAAAGAATAGAATACGGGGAGAAAATGATGACAATATTTATTCTATTCTCCGACGGGGAGGAACGCGGACATAATATGAGGAAATGGAACCGGTTCACTGAGGTTCTATTTGACTGAGAGGAACGATAAGATGAATTTGTCGAGGAAAGCGAGAGGAAAGAAGGAAAGAGATTCGATATCGATATAAAGAATTGCCGAGGACGCCGGCATAATAATTGGCCCCCCAGTAAGGACACCTGGGATATCAACAACCATCGCCGAGGAATGCCGGCGATAAATAAATCGGCCCTGCTGGGGAGGAATGCCCCCGTCTGCATAAAAGGAATTGGCCCAAAAGATAGTCCGAAGACTTTAAACTGGGAACAAATAAATAATCATCCAGGAGGGATGATCGGAACAATAATCACCCAGGAGGGGTGATCGGTACAATATAATCATCCAGGAGGGATGATCGGAACAATAATCACCCAGGAGGGGTGATCGGTACAATATAATCATCCAGGAGGGATGATCGGAACAATAATCACCCAGGAGGGGTGATCGGTACAATATAATCATCCAGGAGGGATGATCGGAACAATAATCACCCAGGAGGGGTGATCGGTACAATATAATCATCCAGGAGGGATGATCGGAACAATAATCACCCAGGAGGGGTGATCGGTACAATATAATCATCCAGGAGGGATGATCGGAACAATACAAATTTTCATAATCACCGACGGGTCATCGGAAGAATAGAAGGGTGATCGGAAAAACTGAAATACTGCAAGGAGCCAGTATAGACCCTGCAAGGAGCCAAGGGCGATGGAAATTGCTGCAAGGAGCCAGTGATAACACGGGAAATCGGAAATTCCTGCAAGGAGCCAGTGATAACACGGGAAATCGGAAATTGCTGCAAGGAGCCAGTGATAACACGGGAAATTGCTGCAAGGAGCCAGCAGATAGGGAATATTACAGAATATCGCTGCAAGGAGCCAGCAGAATCACGGAAGGAATAGGGATAACAGAGATATTAACGATGTAACAGTCAATGGCAAAGTGCCGCCGCATTCTTGGAAAGATAAAGGAAAAGTAAACGTAAGTGGCAAAGTGCCACCGCGTCGTTGGAGATAGAAAAGAAAGAAAAATACCACCAGGAGGTGGGGCCAGTAGAGCCTATCGTCTTCGAAAAGAAAGAGAAATACCACTAGAATAGGAAGGAGATACAAAAGAAAGAAAAATACCACTAGAATAGGAAGGAATGAAATAGATCACCGAGTAAGTGAGGCGAACACCCGAAGGAGAGCATAAATAGTAGTAGTCATGGTCGCAGTGCCTGACGGAGAAAAGATGGCCGAAGTGCCGACGTAAAGTGAGAAGGCCGGAGTGCCTGTAATGTTGGTAAATGAAAAAGAATAGGGACCGTGATTGACCAGGAAGAGAGATAGGAACATTTCGTATGAGAGACGACAAGAGAGCTGAAAAGGCCAGAGTAGTAGACGAAAACTAATGTGCACCCAGAAGATAGGGTCACCGTTAACTATGTCATATTAGTTAGATTAGAGTGGCCGCACCTCGGACGAAAGCTGAGGGGAGATACTCTAGAAGGAGAGATGTCGAACACGATAATCAACGTGAAGCCTTTGATATCCAGGGAGACAGTCCGATAGAGGACAACTGCCGTATTCGAGGAGTAGAATACCGAAGAAAATTGAGCAGAACTAAGAGACAGATGAATAGCAAGAACAGCGGTTAACCAACAGATGCACATAAACTCTGCGAGATCGTAGAGACCTGACTTATCGGACCAGAACGAGAGTGCTCACGGTAATGAACACGGGCCGGTAATATAATAGGTTGCACGTCACGGATGTCAAGTACACTATCCAAAACCTCATGGAGAGATCTGACATGGAATCGGAGACAAGATACTATGAGATATACAAGCATCCCTGCTTGATATACAAGCATCCCTGCTTGAGAATGAGATCAAACGTTAAACCACGACAAGTATGAATAAAAATCCTTTTGAGGGCATAAATGCGAGAATAGTATTCGGGACTGCTCTGCATGAGAAGTCGATTGCAAATGGAAGCCGGGAAGAGGTTGATCTCAAGACATGAATATAAGCAATGTGAAACTGAAACACAAGATGAATGCTTGAACGCTTACAGTTACAGCAAAGCTATGACATTTAAGGTTATGGCATTTTGAGCCGACCGGCGTGATTGTTACTCTGATGATATGTATGTGCAAGTACCTTGGCACAATTCGTGTGAACATCCCTTTATCTTAGGTCAAACCAGATCAGTGAATGGCATCCCGGGTATATTGAGTACAGGACATCCGCAGACAGAGCTACGTGATGTTGCGAGAAAGATGGGGAGAGAATGGCACAGAGTGTGTCATCTAACAACTCCTCCTCCAGGAAGGGAGAGGGAGAGAAAGAGAGAAATGGACAGCACTTGCTGTAAAAAATAAGGAATAGGTGGCAACTCGATCATAACAAGAAACGGCTTGTCAACAAGTACTTGATAGGGAGTAGCTTCATGCCATGTGATGAGACAGGGACAAAGACAAATTCCATGATGTTGTACATACAATATACCTTGGGATCGGCGTACAGAAGATCGTAGCAACAGAGTTGGTTACCCTGGAACTTTATGACGGAGCAAATATTAGATGCGTGTAATGGTGCACGGGCATTCAAAGTGAATCGGAAGCGAACACAAATATTAACAATCAATCGACAAACATTCTTATTTTGAATCGCAGGTTTGATGTGGTTGAGATGTCAAGAAATAGGAAGACCTCATCTTGGCAAAAGATCCCTCAGTATAAGCGTAGCCAATATATAGTACAAGCTGTATCGCTTTGATAGCAGCGGGCGCGAATACAAGCTGTAGTCTATGACAATGTGTAAGAGACAAGAAATTGGATGTAGCCAGAACAACACGACCGCGGACGTTATTATCCATCATGATGAGCCGAGGATGTAGTTTGAAGAACGGACCGCAGACAAGGACGTTACTATCCATCATGATGAGCGGATGATAATCTAACCCGAATTGATGGAGAAACGCCCTGCGGCAAAGGGGAAACAAAGCTGAAGAGAATAGATTGATGGAGAAACGCCCTGCGGCAAAAGGACGAACAAATGTACGAGAATAAGGGACGAACAAATGTACGAGCCGTGACTACCAAGGCATAACGAAATACTCCATAGCATCTTACCAATGAGGAGTCCAGAGTGAAGGACGATTGAACAACATGGTGAAAACAATGCGCACTGAACTGGAGACGGGTTGACATCCAAGACCGGGAGACACTCGATATGATCAAGAATAGGGGCAGCAATACCTCGTGTAGACCAATAATTGAATGTCAAGCAGGGGAGAATATTGATACTTGACATTCCCAATATGGCACAGAAGAGGCAGATAAAAGAGATGACATAGACGAGGCAGATAAACGAGACAGAGAAGAGACAGAGAAGAAGAGGCAGATAAAAGAGATGGCATAGACGAGGCAGATAAGAGAGACAGAGACCAATGTAACAAGGAGTTGCCCTCATAACAGTTGCTAATGATGCACGCTAATCATAGTGCAAGACGTGAAGGTACATATGACACTACTGATGAATGTGGATTAAACGCCAGATGTCAAGCTAGGAAGAACGTGATGCACGTCTTATCACCCGACATAATGGCAGAGGAAATCAACGAGGTAGTACAGACCAAGATATCGGCAGAAGAGCGCAAATGAAGAAATGATGTTGAAGAACGCCTTGGGCCTTGGTCGGGTCGAATGGAAGCAACATGAGAAAGATTGGATGACCCACAGAGCGGCTATATAGCATCAAGTTGACCTTGTATCGTGATAACTATGGTGTGAACACCGTGATACCTTACATGGGCATAATTGCGTTAGCAGAGCAGAGCAAAACATTTCCGACAAGCCGACTCGATAGCTTAGTGATTATTGTCAGTGAGTTTCATGAAACTAGGACGTTAAGACCACGCGTAGTACCCGCAGTTGAGGTGACTGCTGACAATACTTGAGAGCAATTGCATGACAAGCACTGCGGGAGCGCCCTAACACATTTGGAGACGATTCTAGATGCATCGACAACGAGCCTTCTTAGTATGAGACGACAACAACAACTAGACTTTGCATCGACTTACTTGTAGTAGGACACTCAGACCAGGGATCGCAAATTCATATTATCAAACGATACTGGAGCTGCAAATGAGTTTGAATATATCAGGCGAGACCAATCTCAAACGGCACGAGAAGGTCTGACAGAGTACGGGGTGCCATCGATAGGTTATCGTGGACGGTTAGATGCCGATTGTGGTAGACGGAGTAAAGCCACCACAGACTTCATGAGACTGATTCGACCAATCACCAACTCGACCAACAAAAGACTCGGCATACGGGGAGAATATGAGTGATATACCTCGCTCGTGATGCTGAAACACGAGATATAGGCCAGGCTAATGCGAGTTGAACTAGAGGCGCACTGGACAATTTGATGCACAAATGTAAATGACTGGAACGAGGCGATATGACCGACTTAAACGAGGCGATATAACCACGACAACAAGAGACCGACTTAAAGATGTAGAGATATGCGAGAGGTGATGAGGCAATAGCAGGAGAGCCAACACCAACATACCAAGGAAGTCACACGCTAACTCTGGAAGCACGACATCCCACATGTTACACAAGCAATACAGGCGACACATATCGGAACATAGAAGAGGTTGCGAGGAAATGATTCCTTGAACAGCCAGACGCATCATTGCCGCGAATAGAACAGCCAGGCGCATCAAGGTTTGGGCTCATAAAACAGCACAGATACAGATCCAGATCCGTCACCCACGGGACAATGCCTACCTCATCTACATAACTGCCATTAGACGTACCGGCCACCGATTTTTGTATGGGCAACGCACGCTTGAATTTAAGTGAGAACGTGGCTCGAAGCTAGAATCACTTGAGATAGTGAAGATAAAGGGAATGAAGTGAAGACTCGTCACTATGCGCAACATGATTTACAACGTACAGAACTATGCTTGCCAAAGGTGTATACAGGATGAAGAGTCACTCTCAAGACACGCGATTAGGGACACCATCCATCGTCCATTATGAGATAATATCGGTCGACGTAGATGACATCCTACCAAGAACCAAGAACCAAGAACCCGAACGAGGTGATGATTAAGCTCTGAGAGAATAACAAACGACCTCGGGCAGGAAGAAGGACATGGCAAGAGCCTCTGAGACAACACGACGAATGAGAAGGAGGAGAGAGAACTCAATCAATTAAGTATCCAGAACGCCAGAACTAGACACCGGACTAAAGCGGTGAAAGAGGTAAAGATACCAGCAACCCATTTCTGTACGACGATCAATTCTGACTTGGACCGTCTCTACGATGTGGTCAAAGCACCTCGTGACACTCGGGCATACAGAACCGCGATGCATATGAGGAGTTGCATTGAAAGGATGCAATCGGGCATACAGAACCGCGATGCATATGAGGAGTTACATTAAAAGGATGTACATTGAAAGGTATTTACGTTTACGGGGAGACCGTAGAGGCTAGTGAAGATTGATCCAGCCGGTATGTAGGGATCATTTTGACCGCACTTCGTCTTGGACACCTCGAAAGCTGTTTACGGAATTATACGTTACCTGGATAGGTATCCAGATAGGAGACTTGCTATGTCTACAATACATGTCGAAGAAGCCCCAAAGCATAGCACAGATTGGAAGGATTTTTACGGGAGACGATTGAGGAAGACCCAGCGGAAATACCAGTTCCGTTGGGAGAGAAGGTGAGGATCAGAATCTTATCGTTCAATAAACAAGGAGCAGAGTACGGTTGAATTTACAAATCTTGGAGCCGACACCGAGATGGTAGCGATGCGCTTCGCGAGAGGTTCGACAGTTGCACTGAAGATCAACCTAAAGATGTTCGCTGTACCAACTGACTGAGCACATTCGCGGTACCAATTGACTGAGCACCTGATTTCTTTTGTGACAATGACAGTATGGTGAAGGTTACGAATACTCCAACATCCGCTACAAAACTCAGTCAGACACCTTATCATCAAGGGGGAGTATACCGCAACAGGAATTTTACAATGTCGATAATACCTCCTGGACGGAGCCAACTACTCAGACACACTCAAGAAGATATCACCTTTATACAAGAGGATTCAACTTTATATTACCCAAATCAGTGCACGATAGTGGATGAGAAGATTTCCAATGAGACTTAGCTTTATGAATCGCAAGCGTAAGCTTACAATTCACGGGGAGCGTTTCGTGTAGCACAGAACGTCTCATTCCCTTAGACGATCACTCACTTCTCACCAATCTTTATCCTTGTTATGTATCCTTACCATGTAATTATATTATTAGTTGATGTTATCGCAGTAGTACTGATTAGTCTGTATATATTACATAATCATTAACGTAGAGTGAGAAACGAATCGCAGACGCGTATGAAAGATGTCAAGAGTTCAACCTTGCTGATCCTCGTTTGGCTCCATCTTCGTCAGAAGCGTTCCCCCGGGCCCGCCCCCTCTCAGCTACCTACTTATGTCGTGAAAGAAACCTTTCACACATCTATCGTACTGATATAGGAGTTTTCATATGTCCGGTCAGGTAAGGTTTAACCTCATTGTTTCAAGTCGTACTTTCGACACGCACCAAGTTTGAGTACAATATGTACCTGTTCGTGGAACATGAACTACAGAAGAGTACTTATGTATGTTGCAAGTACAACTTTGGAGTAAGCATGTGTGTGAAGGAGATAAGAAGTAGTAGTCTACAGAGAGACATAAGTAACATGACAAATGCACAATATTTACTCCTAGCTCGTTATTACTTCATGTAGCTGCGTTTCCTTTCGCTGCGTATCTATTTCCTAATTGCCCCCATTCTTTCACTCAAAAGAAAGGTTTAATCATTTAGGTACAAGTCTCTGATGCTTCTGCAGGATACTGCCGGTCTTTTCTTCTCATCCTTGCTAGCCGCATCATCTGAGATCTTCTCACTCGACTCTTCTTCTTCTTCATCATCTGATATGTCTGCGCAGTTCATCCGTTCAAACATAGTGATGATGTCTTCGTAGATGAACGAACTCGGATGACCCTCGAATGCAAGTCTTGTTTGGCGAATGCCTCCGTCTTGAACTCGGACAGGATACGACGTCTTCGAACCCTTCCTGCGCTTCATTACAGGTCCTTGGGAAGTCATGATGCTTGTGCTCTGCATCACTTGTTCGTCATCTTCTATGCATCGGAGAGCCTTTGTTAGGTTCAACTTGTTGGATAAGTAAGAGAAGGTGTCCCAACCAATCACACGCTGGCTTTCTGTTGGTTCGAACTTGGTCTTGACCTTGATACCTGTGGCTGAGTTGTCCCCTGCTCCTGTTGCTTCCTTGGGCGTGGTGCTAGCTTGTTTATTCATCTTCTCTGCGCTGCAGCTATCATTCAATAACAATACATACTTCATAATACTTATGAGCGTCTGGCAGGGAGGAGCGTCTACTTGGCAGGGTAGGTGTACAAAAGTAGCAAACTTGCTGTGATTGCGCGCAAATGTGACTTTTCAAGATACTGTTAAAAAGTTTATAAAGTTCAAGGTTCAAGTGGAATTCTCTAAGGTCTATCTATTTACTTTCCAACGAGTTCTTATTCTGTGAAACGTTTAATTTCGGAAAAACTCAAATAACCCTAACCAGCGGAACGAGCTGTGGATACCAAGACGAATACATCTCAATGAAGCGTAGCCTCAAGCGAGATTTCCTCCAAGCTCGTGCAAGTGATTTAGCGTAAGAAGATGAAGGCTTCTGGATTGGCATTTCTCATCTAATCGCATAGACCTGTATGCTCGAGGTGCAGGTTTGTAGACGTCGATGCGTACGTGCAGTCCTCGCAGAGCAGGCGAGACAGGACTCATACCAGTACGCCAATCCGATCCGATCCGATCCAAAAGTCCATCAGATCAGAGATAATGGGGTATTCCGGGGTGTAAAGTCAGTTGAATCGGCGTCGATGGGCGGGAAACGAGCCGATCTCAAACGCAGCCCCTCATGGCACTGCCGGCATGACCATGACCATGAAATAAACATAACAAGGTCGATCGACTGAATCTCAACGGATACGGCTATAACGACGTGAACATGATATCGGCACATTTGGCATGGGCAGAACCGACCTCATACATTAATATAATGCAATACTTTACGCAACAACAGTGGTGAGTTGGTGGCCGCTGTATTGCCTATAGAAAGTCGATCACATCGCGTATTGCTGTGCTGTGACATGCGTCCGAGGTCGGGAGACTACTCCACCGTCGCACTTAGTTCACCCTACACAGGATCTTTAGACACATGTCTGAGTCACTTGGGACAAGCAAGCGGCAAATGTGTGATGGTCCCTCTTCCCTCTCTCTCGAGCTGGTGTAAGCGGAATGAACATGAAGGCCAACGACGAGCAGCCGCCGAAGACACAGCAAGAAAGCGATGGCTCCCGCATGCTCTCCAAACTCAAATTCAAACGATGGCATGCATGCAGAAGGAAGAAAAGGACAGAGTTGTGTGGGATGTTAGGTTTAAGTATTTATTTGTTGAATCCGGGGGAATGAGACAGCTGCCTTCAGCTGTTTCTGCTCCATTCGACTGTCCGTCCATCAATCATCTACAAGAAGTTGTCAAAGCCCAGACTAAACACCCAACTCTTCGGCAGAGAAATTTGCTTCGCAACGGATCAGCCGCACTAAAGGCCCTTTCCATCCTCTACAACAAACACGATGACCCACAGTCCAAATCATCACCCAACAACCGTTGCGACGATGAAACCCCTTCTCATTACTCAACTGTAAGATGATACACTATTGTCCGTAGAGACAACCTTTCATTTACCTAACACTTTCCCCACAGATAGCCCTTCACGTAACCACGTGCGTAACAACATGGGAACATATGATAACGGATCCAGTTCTTCCAAAGCCCAACGATTGTTCTGCAACATGCGTCGCTTTATCATACGCCATGAATCTACAACCATAGCCAATGCGAGATCCCAAAAATATAGGCAAAGCAGCGGGATAAAGTCCAGAGAATCCAACTTAGTTTATTGTGTGTTTGATGACAAAAACTGGTCCAGACAAGCTCCCCCTTGATGTCACTTGAAGCTGCACTTTTACCAGATAAATTGGTGTTCACAAAAGTGAGGTGGTAGACCCAGCAGCCATTCCTGATAATCCCGTCCGCAATGTGCCCTCCTTAACATACATCCCTTCCAAAAGCTGATCCACAGCACTCTGTATCCCAAATGCAATGCATTGTTCAAAACTTTTGCTACAAAGTGGTAATGATAGTCCACGAAAAAAAGCTCGAAGTCCACCCTCGTTGTAGATATTACGTGCACATTTATGTGCCATATGCTGACGTTGTTGCTGTATTTGGTCGCGCTAGCTATGTCGTGAAAGAAACCTTTCACACACCTTTCGTACTGATAGGAGTTTTCATGATGTCCGGTCAGGTAAGGTTTAACCTCATTGTTTCAAGTCGTACTTTCGACACGCACAAGTTTGAGTACAATACCTCTGTTCGTGGAACATGAACTACAGAAGAGTACTCATGTACTTATGTTGCAAGTACAACTTTGGAGTAAGCATGTGCGTGAAGGAGATAAGAAGTAGTAGTCGTCTACAGAGAGACATAAGTAACATGACAAATGCACAACATTAACTCCTGGCTCGTTATTACTTCATGTAGCTGCGTATCTTTTAGCTGCGTATCTATTTCCTAATTCCCCTCATTCTTTCACTCAAAAGAAAGGTTTAATCGTTTAGGTACAAGTCTCTGATGCTTCTGCAGGATACTGCCGGTCTTTTCTTCTCATCCTTGCTAGCCGCATCATCTGAGATCTTCTCACTCGACTCTTCTTCTTCTTCATCATCTGATATGTCTGCGCAGTTCATCCGTTCAAACATAGTGATGATGTCTTCGTAGATGAACGAACTCGGATGACCCTCGAATGCAAGTCTTGTTTGGCGAATGCCTCCGTCTTGAACTCGGACAGGATACGACGTCTTCGAACCCTTCCTGCGCTTCATTACAGGTCCTTGGGAAGTCATGATGCTTGTGCTCTGCATCACTTGTTCGTCATCTTCTATGCATCGGAGAGCCTTTGTTAGGTTCAACTTGTTGGATAAGTAAGAGAAGGTGTCCCAACCAATCACACGCTGGCTTTCTGTTGGTTCGAACTTGGTCTTGACCTTGATACCTGTGGCTGAGTTGTCCTCTGCTCCTGTTACTTCCTTGGGCGTGGTGCTAGCTTGTTTATTCATCTTCTCTGCGCTGCAGCTATCATTCAATAACAATATGTACATACTTCAATAATGAGCGTCGCGCAGGGTGTAAACTAAAGTAGCAAACCTGCTGTGATTGCGCAGGCAAATTGTCCAAGATACTGTATATATTGGCTTAACATATTGGGCTCGGTGGCGTGCCCGCAACTTTCTTATGTAGATGGTGGGGGGTATCCACAGTTGTTTGGCCACGTGGGCGACGTCCCCAAAGAGCACAAAAAGCGCCCACTATCCGGAACAATAGGCCAAGGCCAACATTGAGTGCTCTCTTTTCTTATACCCCTGCCATAAAAAATATCTATTGAACATTGATAAATAATAAGGAAAATGAAAATATTTTGAGATTCAACTTCGCTGTTGGAAGCAGATTTGAGATGGGATATTAACTTCACTTAGGTTTTTAGGAGTATTTACAACACATCAGAACAGTTTTATTGACCGTACGATAGACAAACTTCCCCGAGCGCAACCAACTTAGGAGTAGTACATAGTGACGTTGTGCAATATGCCGAAAAGCTGTATGTACACAGTTGATCGGCACGAAGACAAAAACGAGAGTAGCAAACTTGCTGTGATTGCGCAGCGCAAATGTGACTTCTTTTGTGATTGATTGAATCTATTTCAAGATACTGTATCTCTTTGTCGTTTCGGGTGCCACTTGTCACCTATTTGTACCTCTATAGGCGTACGCTAAAATCATTAATAAATCAACTTTTAGCAAAAACCAAGGATACAGCGTGAAAGAGCACATCCGATTTTATTGCAGCATATTTTCATGTTATCATTAGTGCTAGAAGAACAAAAATAACATGCTCGAAAAAAGTCAACCACGCAAAAAAATGAAGAGGCACCTAATATGACCAAATAATCCCGACCCTCGGCATTTGCTGTTATTACCATTATCAGCGCCTACCCTGCCATCAATTCCATCCCCGACACCAACAAATTTATCCCCAACAATGGCGCTCTCCAAAAGACCCGTATTAGTTGAGCATCGGTGTCACCTATCATCACCATTCGTTGTGAATGTGCATCGCCGTAAAATACCTTGGTTCATCATGTAAAGCAATGAATATGCCAATGAGCAGCTTCTAGCGGCGCCCCACGGTCGATCACAATAGCATGGGAGTGTATTACCACTGATAGAGCAATCTACCCAACTAGCAGCGACGCTACAGCCAAATAGGTGGTGTGGTGATGCCCAATTTTAGCACAAAATTTGACGTCACTATCGTATGTAACACAATGAATATGTCAATGAGCAGCTTCTAGAGGCTCAATATAGTCGGCGGTGATAGTGCGGAAATGAATTACGAAAGGGGAAAGGTCATCTAAAGGCGTTGAATAATGAATTACATGGTATTTCCATCGAGTTGGTGGTAAAAATATTTTTTTTTGTGGCGCGGATTCATCGCCCAACTACTATTACACTAAACCACAATGGTAATAAATATTTGGGCAAACCCAGCATACCGACACCTTCATAATAAGTAATATTAACATGTTGTATCATTTGGTGGTCATAACTGCGATGTAGGGAGTGTAATAACAGTGCTACAGTAGGCTATTGAAAAAATATTATGGGTGCCAAAAGGCACCAAAATCTTAAACGACAAAGAGATAGTGTTAAAGAGTTTATAAAGTTCAAGGTTCAAGTTGAAGTCTTTAATTTCGGAAAAACTCAAATAACCCTAACCAGCGGAACGAGCTGTGGATACCAAGACAGAATACATCTCGATGAAGCGTAGCCTCAAGCGAGATGTCCTCCAAGCTCGTGCTATTGATTCAGCGTAAGAAGATGAAGGCTTCTGGATTGGCATTTCTCATCTAATCGCACCGGCCTGTACGCTCGAGGTGCAGGTTTGTAGACGTCGATGCGTACGTGCAGTCCTCGCAGAGCAGGCGAGACAGGACTCATACCAGTACGCCAATCCGATCCGATCCGATCCAAATGACCATCAGATCAGAGATAATGGGGTATTCCGGGGTGTAAAGTCAGTTGAATCGGCGTCGATGTGCAGGAAACGAGCCGATCTCAAACGCAGCACACTCTCTCTATGCCCTGCTTGTGAATCATCATCGCCACACAGCACCATGCATCACCAACACATACTCTATTTTAATTTATTATTCCTAAAGCAAGGAGATGTATACTTTAATCTTTGCTCTTGTATTAAACCGTGTATGAAACAGTTAGTAGAGAAGTGTTATGATAATTCGGAGTAGTTCTGGGGCGGCAGAGGTAACTATCTAAGTAATTGAGCCTAATAAGTTGCAAAATTATCGTCGCTTGGTCATTGCCACGATCAAGTAACAGCCTGCCCCAATCAACGCTCCAGCTATTGCTGCGTTTTGCCAGGCTTGACTGGTAGTAGCAACGTCCTGCACATTAACTTCTGCTACTTCCGGGACACCCTCTTTGGGTTCAGGATCCTCCACAAGTTCAATCAAGGCTGAGTTAGAGACATTGTCCTTTTTTAATGGCACCGATTTTTCCTCCACTGTGCCCGCCGTAGAAGGATCTTCCACCTCGCTCTCCATCTTGGTTGTGTTGTTATCAATTTCTGTCTTCTCATCGACTTTGTCATTCACTGCAGATATCGATTCGGCCTTCTTGGCTTTTCCCTTCTTGGCTTTTTTCTTAGCTTTCTTCTCTTTTTCTGCATCTGAGACAGTTCCTTTGCTGCTCTCATCGGCATCCTCGGTAGTTTTTCCATCTCTGATCGCTTGCTCGAAAAATTCTTCCACTTGCGTGCATGTCAACCCTTCAATGCTGATTTTCTGCAGCTTTTCTGTATCGAATCGGGCGGCATCTTTTTCACGGTACAACTCAGCCATGTGACGGGGAGTTGCCGTAGCCCCTGGGGAAAAGAGAATCTCGACTCGGAACCGCTTTGGATCTTCGGGGGGCTTCTGAGTATCTTCGAATAGACGAATGACCACTTGAGTGAGGTAACATAATTCACTCGCATTGGCAAGAATTTTTCGTCCCCTCTCTGAGAGTGGACTTGGAACACTATTTTCTTTCGTTGATTCAAAGCGAAGTACGTTCAACACTAGAGGGGCGCAAAGGGAATCATGTAAGCAAATGCCATTTGCAAACGATTACAAAACAATAGATAAGAGGCAACTTACTTGAGTGTAGATGCGACTCTGATGTGAAATAGAGACGAGAACGCACACGTCGACCCATGGAATTGATCGGTAGATCTGCTGAATAGTCCATATTGATGAGATATCGCATATCTACTTGGTTGTCAGTCCGGGCTATAGTAAGATCGTAGCTATGTTCACATAAAAAAGGAAATGAGGCATGAGGGAGATAAGACGAATCAGCAATTTCACAACAAACTACATTGGGATAAACGTACTTGATTTTCTCCAGTAATGTGTGACACATTTTGGCACCAATGTCACGTTTCTCTTGTACGGTGATTCCATACTCTTGGGGAACGACGCAATCGGCCATGGATTTGGCCAAGTCATACAGTTTCTGGAGGGTCTCAGTTAAGCCAAGATGTGGGTTGTGCAACATGTCGAATCGCACATTGTCGTGCACATCTGGAACCCTGCTTAAATCAAACGTTTCGGATTCTTCGTCATACAACTTGTTTTGGAGAAGTTTCCATCGCTCCGTCAACTCAAGTAAGGTTTCGCCTTTGTAGAGTTTGATACCACTCAAAGCACCTTCTTGACCCTCCTTGCCTTTGAGTCCTGCCCCCCCTTCGTTGACCTCCTCATCTCCTGATAAAAGTTCACCAAGCATATCATCAAGTTGGTCAACTAGCTTCCCAATAGTCGAATGAATCGCAACCAAAGTCTTTCTAGGGTTGCCGACCTCTTTTAGGGCCCTATGAAGCGAAAGTAGTCTCTCGGGTCCCACCAAGCTCTCACGTTCCTCCTTTGTCATCTGGTCGTAATCTACATCTCTTTGCATATTGGCGTTGATCTTCTCCTTACACTTTTCAAGATCAGCTTTCACATCCTTGTGGCCTGATGGATCGAGCATGTGCTGGCTATCTTTTTCTTTGTGAACAAGACTAACCAAGATCGGTGGCAGATCTCCTTCCAACTCAAGCATACCCTTCGCGAACGCCGCAGCAGTCTTCATAACACGACCTTCATCTGAAGTTTTGATTTTTAGGTCATGACGAAATGTAGAATGGAGACGAAGGATACCACCACCTTTGTTTGCAGGATACAATTCATTGCGAAGACGATTGCCTAGTTGAGTAGCTTGCTTCTCACCAAGTTTTGTCAGATCGCCACCCCATTTGACGATCAGCTGCAATTTGGAGCAGTTGGATTTCATACCATCTGGTGTTTCTATGCTGTCCCACTCCTGAGGTTTCATCTGAAGCTTTCTGTTCAATCCGCTGAATTGCCAACGCTCAAGAATGTCGCGGATGTGCCTGGCTCTGGCCAATAATTCGTAATTCTTCTTCGGTCCTTCTGCTTCTAAATCACCAATGAGGGCCTTCACCATGCTAAGAAACTCGATCATGTTCTTCTTCGCTTTGACCTTGAGATCTTTTTTGACCTTCTTCGTGTGGTCGTGAAAGTATCCCAACATACGCTCTTGGTCAGTAACATACTTGAGCTTCTGTTTTGGGGTCCTATCACCGTGTCGGATAATTGTGATGACACATCGTAACTCTTCCTCATGAGAGGTCGGTCCATCTTCTCTGGCACCTAGAGAGGTATCGTCGGGATCAGCCAAACTAGATGATCCAGATTGAACGATAGACGAACTGGGAACTGGCTCGGTGGACAATTGATCCGGCAGATCTCGAATCGGAGTAAAATCGACAGGCTCTTCCCGCACTTCGCCCACAGTATCGGAGGTTTGTAAGTCTGTAACCTTATCATTCTCTTCATCCTTCTCGTTATCATCTGTGTCATTTTGCGATGAATTACTGGCTCCCATGAGCATTGACTTGACACGGTCAGCAATACTCGCACCCCGATGATGGCTATGGTGATGTCTTTTCTTCCTCGATTTGGTATCATCAACTGTAGTCAAGAGGGGTGCCAAGGCGGAGAAGGAAATGAGAGATTTCGGCTTCAACAGAGCAAGCATGTGCTCCGTGAGGATTTGGGCGCAATCGTCGTAGTATTTCCTGCTATTCTTGACAAAACTCCAACCGTTCACGTCACAAACGTAACTCACGAGCGAGTCGCCTTCTTGGATTCGTAGAATATCAAAGCCGCATACCTGCTGCTTAAACCTGAGGACGATCCTTCGAGCAATTTCTTTCTCCCTCAAAGTTAAAATAACAGGAAAGCGGACCTCCTTTCCATCAGGATTACGTTCCACCTTTCCATCAACCGTGGGGCTTTTCCTTGCCTCAGCATGACCATAATCTGGTCCAACAGTGTACATTTTCACATCCGTACCCTGTGTCTCAATGAATTCTTCGTAGATGTAGGAACCATCTCGACGGATCTCATTAATTTCAGGATAAAATTCCGATGACCTGTCTCCTACCTTCCGAAATAACTTCTTACATCCGCCTCCAGCCGAAGAAGGGTAATAAATAGCAATATTGTGGTCGTCCGCATCCACGGGTTTCTCCACGAATGGTTTGTTGATAGTAACTCCATTCACCTCAATGTGGTCATCATGTTCCTCAATCTCAGGCTCCTCCCGACAGATACTGCTCCCCCCTTCCTCATCGTCATCTTTCTTCGGTCCATCACCTGTCCCCGTTGAAACATATCCATCCCTAGACATAAAGACATGCCTCGGGACATCTATACCCGATTCCTCCAACAAATCGTACACCAATCGACGATCCATGAGAGTTCGCTGCATTCTCAAATCATTAATCAAATATGGCCGACGCAAGGCGACATACTGCTCCGCCTTTTCCAGTGGATACCCATTCGAATAAAAGGCAATCAAGACATCACAAATAGGCCAGCTTTCCACCGGTTCATTCAAAATCAAGGCATCACCAAAGAATACTGGTTCAAATGTGAGTTGATCCAACCGTTTCAGAATTTCACTCATTGGTTTGCTACGTGCCTTTTTATCCATGGCACAGATACCCAATCGAATACGGGTGGCAATACTTGCACTAGTGGCATTGGTAGCGTTGGTTGTGGAGCTTGCATTGCTACTTGTACGTGTCAATGTTGTGGGATGGTCCTGAAATGTCGTCTTCTTTGGATTATTATTGAGCCGATGGATACTAGGTGATGATTGGGAGGACGCCACATCTTCTCCTCTCAATCGACGCATAGCCGATGGTAGCATGGGTGATGCCGCAATAGTAATAGGGGGCATGGGTGAATGTGGTGGTGCAGGTGGAGGTTTGATGGATGCTGGATCAATAGCACCTCTCTCAATGACAGCACTCCCCATTGGCAAAAGAGTCCCGGGCATAACTGCAGTAACTGTTGCGGGAATCTTGGTCGGTGTTCGTGGTGGCAAATCAGTGGGATTTTGATGGAACGGAAATGCAGAAGGAGACGACTCCCCCTCGCCGCCATTGTTATTCAGTTGATTTTGCTGCTGCTGTTCGACTTCAATGCCCCCTTCATTACTTTTGGCAGAACTAAGATTCGTCTTGGGCGCGGTCTCCGAAGATGGTGCCGTATTAACAACCATATCCAAAGCAGCAGCAGATAATTCATTCTTCATCATTCTCCTCATTCCTTCACCACTACCAACAACAACTCGTTCTCCCCCTTCCGCCTCAACCATCGCAGTCTCAGCAGCATCAATCACCCCTTCTTCTTTTCCACCACCCACCACCACCTCAGCATCCATCACACTTGCCGATTGGGGGTACAACAACGCCACATCCTCCCCCAACCCTCCCATACTATCCAACACCTGCCGTGGCTCCAATGATCCCAACGACGACACCCCATCCTCATTATTCCCAAATGGTAAATGATACTGTGAAATGTTGGAATGACGACTATTCGACAATGATCCATCTTCCATCAATGACGAAATCTGTTGCAACTGTTGCTGCTGCCTCTGCTGCTCACGAATCTGTTGCTGTTGATGCTTATACAACACATTCTTCATTCCACTTTCGGAACTACTTCGACTTAGATTACTGGAAACTTCAACAATTCCAAATATGTTCGTTCCATCACCACTGTTGGTACTACTATTGTTGGTGGCATGATTGCTAGTGTTATTGGTAATACTGGTGGTTTGTTTGACCAATAGCAATTGCTGCTCCGATGTTTGTTGTTGCTGTTGCAATTCTTGATTATTGCGTTCCAATGCCTCCGCAGTTAACTTTGTATTCGACGCTCCTGCAAAACTAACTGCAGCATTATTAGTAGTATTGGTGTGAGGAGTAGTCGCTGTATTCATTATTGTCGAGGGAGGAGAGGAAGATGATTCAATTCCCGTGTCAATTGCCACAACTGTTGTTGGAACTGGCAACCTTGGTGGTGGTAAATTCATTGCAGCATAACTCTGATTATAACTATTGTAGCTGTTATTGTTGTTGGGACGAGACGCCACATTTCCATAATTGGAAGCTCGATCTGTCCCATCGGAATTTTCCGAATTTGCATCCTCCTCCTTGGTGGCCATTATTTGAGAAGAATCACAGTGGATGCTCCCCGCGACGCTGCTGGTGCTTTCGGATGGTGCACGATGGTGGAATATTTGACGTCTGGGTGGATAGGATGACATATATATTACTTCTTGTATGATTCCTTGAATCTCACTTTGGTTGGAAGGAATTTGGCTTGGCTGATATTTCTAGATTCCCTGAGATTCAAGATGGAAGATGCGTCCAAACTAGCAAAGTGCCGTGATCAACTACAATGCAATAAGTAGACTGTCGTATTGTATTTTGAAACAGATCGAAATTCCACCTACGAATGTATCGTCTGCAGAAGCTCAATGTATTGGCTGTTGACCGACCGACGGATAGAGATCTGCAGATTCCAGATGGCACCAGGGAATGAATCCAATCACAAATTTGTTTGCAATTTTACGAGTTTGAATCTCGGAGGTGAAAGAAGTTGTGCCGCCGACTTCAAATCCAACTTCTCTCCTTGACAGTTACTACAAAGATGATGATGAGCAATCTACGAATGTCGTTTCTGCTGATCTCTCTATCTGACTTGAGGTAATAGTGATAGATGTGTTGTTGGCACCAACGTTCCCTGCGCTTTTTCGTTGACTGGTTGCTAATGCTAGCTGGCTGGCGGGTGAGTTCTTAGAATGTTTGGTACGCACGTCAACGCCTACCCAGACGTGCAGTGCAAGACTCAGATACGACTCAAGACTAAAGCTTGGCCGTGCAGTGTGTTATTATTGATAAGTACCTACTCTCAAATGAAACCTCATAAGAAGTTGTTCTCTTGATAGATACAATCAAATCAATGATGAGTGCCTCAAACGTTGACCAACCAATCCTATCCTCAGTCATCAAGAACTGGCATGATGATAGCTGCCTCTGCCTCACGAGGCAGTCCTCTGATCAAGCATTGTGTGAGCATGAGAAGCGGGAGGTAGAATTACGTGACCGTGACGAGATATTATTCCGACAGCCTGAAAGCACACATCTCGGCGATTGTCCCATCTGCTTTCTGCCATTCTTATGTAGTTCCGATGTGGATCTCAAGCCATGCTGCAGTAAATTGGTATGTAATGGATGTTCGCTCGCCAATTTCTACCGCGAGCGGAAGGAAGGACTGGAGCACAAATGCCCATTCTGTAGACATCCAGATGTAAATTCATTCGAGCAACGTGTCAACCTTTTAACGAAGAGAGTAGAGATGAACGATCCTATTGCATTGTGTCTAATGGGCCACCAGCGGTACAATGAAGGTGAATATGACCTTGCTTTTGAATATTGGACAAAGGCAGCTGAAATGGGCGATGCCAAATCGCATTATCGGCTATCTATTTTGTATCGAGAGGGGAGAGGTGTTGAGAAGAGCGAGGAAATGAAATTATACTATTTGGAGGAGGCTGCTATCGCTGGTCATCTCGATGCTAGATACAATCTTGGATGCTGTGAGGCGAAGAATGGAAGGATTGATAGAGCAGTGAAACACTGGATCATAGCCGCCAACCTTGGACATGATAAATCGATATACCTTTTAAAGCTGTTTTACAAACGTGGGCATGTGGACAAAGACGACTTTGCTTCTGCTCGTCTTGCACATCAGGCAGCCGTAGATTGTACAAAGAGTCCACACAGGGAGGCTTCAAAAGCAGCTCGTAAAAGAGGAATATTAGTACAGTGCAATGGATAGAATACAAAATTTATGTTTATGTATACACATTCAAAACTCTGCCTCCCCTCTCTTAGATTAACAATAATACAGATGTAATTATTTCATTGTTTTAGATCAACAAAAGGCAAGACCTAGACTTCCTGTGATGCTCGTGTCGGCGCCACAATGTTTTACGCGCACATCTTTCCACGTACGATCACCACCAAATCTAACTTCTTTGCTACTCGTTCATTGGAATCAGCCTCCTTCTTCTTGTCGGCAAGTTTTGCTCCCCAAACAGCAAGTGCAAGTAGTGTCATGGCATAGGCTTATACGCTGAGGAAGAGAGCCATCAGATGAAGGTGAAGAGGAATGAAAATTATATGTAAGAGTACAAGGAAATTCTTCATAGAGAGTTTTTGGCATATTCATTGCTGCTTTGTCATGCGAGAGTGCGTATCTGCCAAAAGCTTCGTTAGTAGAGGTACAGAGTAGCCAAGCTGCTGTGTACACTCGGTAACCAGAACTCATCTCAGCTTAGATTGAGTAAGCTTTAGATTGAGTTGTTTTTATGATCATTAAGTGAATTTGTGCTTAAAGTGATGCCCCAAAACTCCTTCAGAGCCAAGAGACATGTATTTCTCATGGGTCGCTCTGGTGAGATTGCATTTGATTGACGAGCAGATGTGACCCTGCCCCAACTCCAAAAGAAACCCCCCAAGACCAAGTAGATTGGTTACCAGATCCCAGAGACAGCACTGGTGTGCACTATTTTGACAATTTCACACCAGATTTTCGGTGATATTATTTCGGCTTTGAGGCGGAGGTAGGGGTCACCTCCTTTATCTATGATAGTTTGGAAGCTGAAGTCATTTTGGCCAAATTCCAAAAAGATGGTCTATGCGGATGCCCCAGTAGAATAGTATTAATTCCTGTGTCGCATCTTTGTCACTTCATCAGGTATCCGGCACTGGACCTCTTCTTTACCTTGGCGCCATTTTCACATACGAAAAAAGCATTTGAGCAGGAACGAAGAGCAAGCATCAATCAACGCAACCGAGAAGAAGATTGATGATGATCAGCGGTGACCTCTTTGTATAACCAGAAGACCGCAGAATAGTATTCTGTTGATGCGGAGGAGTATAATGAAAAGCTTTCTAAGAAGCAGCAGTCTAATCACAGGAAAATATGCTTAAACTTTGTATTTATTTTTAATCAGGAAAATATGCTGGCAAACTTTGAGATATGGTCCTATTCCTAATGATATTGAGAAGGCTCGCCGTGCCCAGGAGTGGAGGAAGACATGTCACCACAATCTTAATTTCTTGCGCTTGCGACCGCTGCATGGTTGGTTATTCTCTAAAGGCTTTCAGTGCTGTTGTTGGGCGTGTCTTCAGTCAAGTTAAGGTTCATTTTCATTTAGAAGACCCTCTAGAAACCCTTCTCCTTCTCATGTGCCGTATCAATGATTGCGACTCTTAGAAGAGCTTGTTGGGGTGTTTAGGTTTAGGTATTGATGTTAGCTCGGGTATTGATAATTGTATGTATGTTTTGTGGTTCTCGTTCCCGAATCTCAATCCGAATTGGAATTGGACGAAAACCACAACAAGAAAGGAATTTACTCGATAGCATCTGATGAGTGGAAGCGGGAGTTGACTATTTATATATTATATATTGTTACTGAGGGATAAGACAGTCGCTCCATTACTGGGTAAAGGACCACTGCATTTCTTGTGGGCGGGCAAATAAATACTTCCACTGGAAAAGGTCGAACTTTGTGATGTTGTCCGCCTTTGGAACTGTCTTGTGGCCGTTAATCTCTGGTAGATCTAGAGACGCTCCACACTAAAACCAACGCCTACATAGGATTGAGCCTCATTTCTATCACGGTTGAAGAAATATGAGAAGTTATCCCTCCACTTCGCCTGCGTCAATACACAGTTTTGTCTGCTAGGACCACAAAGTCCGAAAATTGACACAGAGTATGACAAAACTCGCGAACTTCCACTCTAGAATATGTCCCATGCAGTATCGCATTGAGCCTATCGACCGGTTTTGCCACGTTTTTCAACTCAGCAAGCAGTTCTGTTCGCGTTGTTGCGTGCGTGCTCTCGGCGTCGACTCTCGAGACGACGAAGTCGTAGTTAGCAAAGATTGGCGTGTGAAGATTGCCATTGCAACAATAGCCGACACTTGTGATAGTGATAGCGCAATCTTGGTTAAGTTCAGGTAAGTATTCTGACATACAATAAGCCATGTGTAGCATCCTTTTCTGCTTCTGGCACCTTATGGGAGAGTGGGAAGGCTGCGGTAGTTCGTTGATCGATAGGCTGAGTTATTCGAAGCTGAGCACCCATTTATGGCTGTGAACGGCTGACGATATTTCCACACGTGCGACGTAGCTGCTTCGTGGGGGCAGTGAGTTGCTGGACGCTATGATATGCACGACAGCAGCTGACCGGCAGGATGATGCAAGGCAGCGTGCGTGGCTTATGGGCCATGATGATGCTGCTACAAGTCCACCACGCCAATGAGATATACAAACACATAGAGTGAATGAGGCCGTCGTTTACGAGGCCCTCTACAATCCCCTCCTCTAGCATAGAAAGAAGAGAAGGGACTATTTAACCATCTTTAGAAGAGCAACAAGACGTCGGTAATGAGTAGATGGTTAAATAGTGATAGTGAGATTTATGGCTACAAGGTATTGCGTGATATGTGCGTGAAGTCGTCTGAGAAGTCAGCGCGACTGCGACTGCGAGTGAGCATAGCCACGGGACCTTGGCGCAAAAAGCCAGGATCCAATAGCTGCAATTGACGTCACTTCACTACATCATCGTTTGACGTTTGACCAAGTACCAAGTTCCCTTGCCAGGTTTATCAAGAGTTTACAATTGATGTAATGATGTCCAGCCTAGGCCTTGGGCTTGGGGAGCGAAAGAGGGATTCTTGTTGCAAATTCAGTAATTTATTATTATTATCGTACTTCTCACAATCTCATAATTCTCCCGTAATTTACTTCTACAGATATTATAACTGCCACCATCACAATGCACTTCTTCAACTCAGCCCGCTTGGGCTTGGCTCCTCTCATCCTGGGCGTCCTTGGCATGTCCACTCAAGCTCAAGCTGATCAAAAATGCTTTGCTGCTGATGGCATTTATCTGGCAGAAGCAGTCAATAAAGTTGTTGAAGGCAATTGGACCGTAGCCGACACTACCGAATATGGATCGATTGAGAACTGGTGCACCAGCAAAGTCACCACCATGAGCAAATTGTTCCACAAGAAAGGTACCTTCAATGAGGATATTTCAAAGTGGGATACATCCTCTGTTATTGACATGAGATACATGTTCCATTCTGCATCAACCTTTGATCAAGACATTTCAGGCTGGAATACATCCTCCGTTACTAATATGTGGGAGATGTTCTATGATGCAAACGCCTTCAATCAAAACATTGGGGGCTGGATAACATCCTCTGTTTCTTACATGAATACAATGTTTGCACGTGCATTTGCATTCAACCAAGACATTGGAGGTTGGGATACATCTGCTGTTACTCGTATGGATTACATGTTCTATTTTGCATATGCCTTCAACCAAGACATTGGAGCCTGGAAAACATCCTCTGTTATTCGTATGGATTACATGTTCGAACAAGCATCTGTCTTCAATCAAAACATTGGAGGTTGGGATACATCTGCTGTTACTCTCATGACAGGCATGTTCCGTGGAGCATCTGTATTTGATCAAGACATAGGAGGATGGAAAACATCCTCTGTTACTAAAATGGATCACATGTTCGAACAAGCATCTGCCTTCAATCAAAGCATTGGAGGCTGGGATGTATCTGCTGTTGATGACATGGATAGCATGTTCCGTTCTGCATCTGCCTTTAATCAAGACATCTCTCAATGGGATACATCCTCTGTTGGGGGTGACCGTGGCATGTATGCCATGTTCGAATCTGCATCTGCCTTCAACCAAAGCCTCTGTGCATGGAAGGACAAGTTTGCTTATTATCCAAATGCAGATATTAATACCTTCCAAAACTCAGGTTGCACCTTCAAAACAACTCCACAAACTAATGAGGGTGCATTTTGTGCTGGTTCTGCTGCTGAGTGCCAAGTCTACACACATCCTCCTACAAAGTCTCCATCAGCTACATCTAATCCTTCAAAAGCTCCTTCTGCAGGACCAACAAACTCTCCAACAGCTGCGATTGAAAGTTGGGATCTTGAGCTGACTTCTGTTGACAGCAACTTTGACAATGACAGTGATAGTGAAATCACCCTTACCTACAAGATTGGGGCAGGTCGCAACTTCGAATTCATTGTCCTCAAGAAAGGATGCGAGGAAGAAATTCGTAGTGCCACCATCATCCCTACAAGCACTACTTCTCCCAATGAGGATGATTCTTCCCTTGAAATTCTCAGTATCTATTTGGATGTGGAGAAGGATACAATTGTGGGCAGTAACATCTGGAACTCCGTCAATAATATTGTTGAGTTGTGTGTCAGGGTTGAGTTGCTCTCCAGCTTGAGTGGTGATGTTATCAAGAAACTTGAGCACAACATTGGTGTTGAACTCTTATTCAATGCAACGTTTGAAACTTTAGATGAAGCCCAGTTTGGTCAGATTACCCTTGGTTCCAATCAGACGGATGCGCAGGTGGATGGTTACATTGAGGCATGTACTTGTGACGGTAACGGCATTCCCTTTGTCTGCAACACCAACATTCTTGGGGTTGATGATTTTTTGAATGTTTGTGTGTCATCTCTTGACACTGAAATGAAGATCAATTACCTCAAAAGTCTCAAGATGGATCAAGATGGTACTACATTGAATATTGTGTCAAACAGTGGTCTTGTTGACCTTTCAATCTCTTCCATATCAACTCGTGCAGATAAGAGTGGTGTTCATGTTGCTTCTGTCATTCCTGCTAGCTTCTTCAGCTATGAAAGTGGTTCTACTGCTGTAGTGTCAGGTGTTGTGTTCCTCGAGCTCTCTGGAAGTCGTCGCCGCCTTGCTGTTGAGATTGATCGTGTGTTGCAAAGTGTTGATGATCAGGAATCTGCCTTTTCTATGGAAGTTCAGCTTCAGAAGAATGAGTTGGAAGTTGCGGCCGATTCCAATGGTGCCATCTATGCAGTCAAGTTTGGAGTTGTTGGTGTTGCCGCCGCTGTTGTTACTTCTTCTACCGTTATTATGTGGATGTGGTAGGTTGCATTTGTACGAATTCAAGATGGGTCTAGTTGTGGGAGAGACTCATCTTTTTAGCCATGAGTACATGACATTGATACAAAATGACAATGCACGAACATGGATTCTTTTGTGTGAAAGCTTTCATGCGAAGGCTGCACAATTCATGAGCAGATATCAAAATGATGATGATACACATCAAATGGGGAACATAGAAGAGATGAAGAGAAATAAAGAAAAATAGAATAGCCATTCAAACTATAGGGAGCAACTTGAATTACATTCTGACTTTCAAATGTGCTGAACTTGCCCATAGCTGATAATGAGAATAAGAAGAGTGTGGCCCATATCATTTGTGACATGGTTGCTTTAAAAGCAAAACTGTGTATTGCCTCCTTTGACCCTCTGTGTTTTCAGCGAGGTACTGTTAAAAAAAAAACTTTCTAATTTATGGTGCATCCAAGAGGGGATGTCCAGCTGCTTACTCAGTCCATGGGGGTGGGGGAGGAGGAAGAAGAAAAGAAAATATTTCGGAGCAATTGAAGAACTGGTTCATAATAACAGTCTTGATAGCTGGCCGTTGTCGTAGCCATGCCAACATATGTCAATGTCAAGCGTCAAGGTCATAGTCATAGGGGAAAGTAAAGTTCTTCGGCTTCTCCTCTAGCTTAGGATCAAGTGGTGTTCTGTTTCTTATTACATCATCGAGATCTTCCAAATTGCAAGAGCTTATGCTTATCTGTTTCGATGGGGCCTTCTGCGGTACATACTTTGTGTCCACGGTAAGTGTCCTACATATTCGTGCTTCGATTCCCTGTCTTGTGCACACTCGGCAGTTGAAAGGAATTGCTTGCAAGCTCAAACAACAACTATTCTTTGTAGTGGTGGACCTCATCGGTGTCCAATCTAGCTAACAATTGAGCTTATTATTGGTCAATAGATGTAACGAATAGAATTATTATGACTTAAAATATAAAGGAAACGATCAACGTTTTTGGATTCGGTTGCTTTCATTGGCGATGGAGGATTCCGAAACATATTGAGAAACGAGAAACCAGATAAAGCATTCCGAAACATATTGAGAAACGAGAAACCAGATAACATAAATATGAATTTGATTGATGTCCGACACTACGTAGGTGTGACAATCGGAGGGACTGCTTTATCATACTATCTGTGGGGTCATACCTGGCGAGGAAGACTGCTATAACAACGCAATCCCAGGTGATCGTATATCTTGTGAGGGGGCGGACTCCCTTCACATTTGCAGGTTTGATTGTACACATGCCGCTGCAGATTACCTATGGTGATTGAAGGGAAACTGCACACACATCGGCGTATCTGACTAAGATCCTTGCTGGATGTGTTTCTCATGTAGGAGAGCAGTTCAAGGAATGCTCAAGCAAGTGGAAAAGCGCATGCAGAAATACGTACTATGGGTCAACTATACTAGACTTCCTTCTATCACTGTTTTCAGTGCAACCAGTGGAGCACACCCAAGGAAGCTGGCTGCTTGCTTAATGCTTGTCCTACAGTCAGAGAGGAATACTGACTGAAATCCGTAGCCGGCTGCTCAAGTTGTTTCGGGAGGCTCACCCTCTTCCACTCTACACTTGAGACATCCTCGGCTGATGGTGATGGTAAGTTTCGTTCATAGTTCGGTGACTTGTTATTGAATACTCATATTGGACAGTGCCTGCCAAGCTTGATTCATGGAGGATTTACAGAACATCTTGGGAACTACTTGCCCCCAGACACTTTCGGCCGGCTCAAGGGGTTGCGACATGTAACGAGTTGGATAAGTGTCTATATCTACAAGAACGACCAGTTTTGGGTAAAAATGATCAAGTAAGACAAGCTTGCACGAGGCAATTCTCTAGGCTTCCAAGTAAATGCTGCAAAAGTCTGCATTCCATGCCCTGGAAGTGGAACTGACTAACTTGGACACACCATCTGGAAAGTGTTCCTTCGAAGAGACAGTGGTTGCCATCCTAGTTCTCGTGTGCATACCGAGACTACAAATAGATTCGCTCACGCCGCTCTCAGCTGCAAATGTGGGGTCTCCGCGAAATCCAATGGTACGGGGAGGAGGGATGCTGACCAACAACAAGGAAGCGTTCCCATTATCAATCGCCATCAACGTGATCTATGTCCAAGGCATTTCCTACTTCAGAGTTGAACAGCAATGGCTGAGTCTGAGTTTACTTCATTCAAGCAAGGCTTGGGGGAGTATCAATTCTTGAAGACGCTCATCGACTGGCACCTCTCGTAGTGCACAACAGGAGATGTAGTGATGAAGCTTGAACTTCGAAAAGAGTTCAAGGGAGCGTATGTCAGAGTTCAGGTAAGTAATGTGCTATCGCCTCATCCCGGCATTGGGAGCCTGGAGTTCTTCTGGTCTAATAATAAAATAATATTAACTTCGAAAATTACTTAACTATCCGCAATACATCCTTGCTGATTAGACTCGAGGTCTGTTCATTGCCATGTATTTACACACATAGCAAGGCCTCAACGAGGCGACTGAGCTAATCCTCACTTCGGGAGTGTGCCGGGATCTGATGAAGAGTGTAACCATCAAAACTAATAGAACTAACAAACGTAGCCTAACAACGTTTGCTGCGCTACTAGTACACCTTTTCAATCAGGTTTCTGCAGCCTTTTGTTTCTTCCTTGATTCGCTATGGTGGAGGAAGGATGTGGTCGACTTCTAGAAAAGGTGGAAGCTCCCAACAGTGAGCTCCTCTCACGTTCCGACTGACTAGAGATCTAGTTTGTCGTAGTTGGTTTTCCAACTCATCGAGGCTGAGCTTCTGGCGTACAGAGACACAACGATTCTTGGATCGAAGTCGTGACGCCCTCCTGCGTGCGGTCATTGATCAGCACAAATAGCAGCCTTCGCAACATAAACGTAATTCTCCTGTTCCTCAACTCTGGACGTTTCCGCAGAGTAATTATATCGATGTCAAGAAGATTTCGGGAATCACCGGGAAGTACATCCTCTGGCATCAAAAGTATCAGTTCGATTTCATTGAGAAGATGTTTTGATTGCTGTGTAGCCAAGATTCCATCACTGTTTGTGATGAAGACTGACATTGCGATAAATCCATTGTGAATGGGTAGTATGTAGGATGCGATGGATAAGTTACTTGACCCATGCCCCACCGCTAATTCTGCTTGGAGTGGTGAGTAAGTGAGACTGCTGCATGGGTAGAATGAGTCGTGAAAGTTTTCCTTTAGTAAGAGTAAGATGTCTCCATCCAATTACAGGCTTCTCACTACATTCATCATATCTGGAGACATTGTGCTAAATTCCCTTGTACTTGTACCCCGTAAGAGAAGATATTTTGGTAGAAAATGAACAAGTTCAGGATGGCCATATGACTTGAGCATCCACATTTCAAGATCCTCCTCAATCTGTTCTTTGTATAACCGGGTACGATCTGGATCAGGACAGAACACAAATGTGAGAGGCGTGTTCTCCCTTCATACCAATACCACAGTTCGGGCAGCTATCCTGGACCAGGTCCATCGAAGAGATACCTGATGTTTGTCTGAAATACCTCGCGACTTGCACCCCACTGCCGCAAGTTGCTCGTTTGCTGATGTGGGCCCTACCGCTGCGCTAGCTGAGCAGGTCGTCTAAAATGTGCTCCGACTTGCAAAGAGCTTCACAAAAATCCAGGTAAGTAGGTACCATCCATTTTTCTACTGGTACAACAATACTGCCATCTATCTATCTATCTATCTATCTATCTATCTATCTATCTATCTATCTATCTATCTATCTATCTATCTATCTATCTATCTATCTATCTATCTATCTATCTATCTATCTATCTATCTATCTATCTATCTATCTATCTATCTATCTATCTATCTATCTATCTATCTATCTATCTATCTATCTATCTATCTATCTATCTATCTATCTATCTATCTATCTATCTATCTATCTATCTATCTATCTATCTATCTATCTATCTATCTATCTATCTATCTATCTATCTATCTATCTATCTATCTATCTATCTATCTATCTATCTATCTATCTCTCTATCTATCTATCTATCTATCTATCTATCTATCTATCTATCTATCTATCTATCTATCTATCTATCTATCTATCTATCTATCTATCTATCTATCTATCTATCTATCTATCTACCTAGATAGATTATTTTATTCACTACTCCCTAGACACCTGTGTCAGTAGAGAAAGAAGAATTTAAACCTGGAGGGGCTCGGGCTGGTCCCGAAGAAGCCTGTGTAGCCTGCCGGGAACTAACTGGTCGACGGATGTGGAAAGCGAACGCCTTGGTGCAGGCGAGGCCAAACTGTTGAAGGAAGTGGATCTGAGGGGTGGGTGCTGTATAGGAGTGGCCATAGAATCGCTGGTGGGCTGGTTTGGAAGCAGACCATGAGGAATTGGCAAGGGGAAGGATGCCATGGGGGGCTGAGCTTTGGAGGGAGTCGCGGTACATCTTCGCTGCGTGAGGCTTGTTGGCTGAAAAGGAGAGTGGTTGGATGGGGTCGTCGCCGAATAGGAATCTGCGAAATATTGGACCCAAGCCGCCATACGGGCATATTGCCCACATTTGGAGGTGTTTGGCATCGGAATGGAGGGTGCGAAGGACGTCTTCTCTCGACATTGTGTCGGCGGTGACAGTGCAATTCCCCATTGTCGTGAACTTCCTCTTCTCAGCTTTTTGTAGACATCGTTCAGCATTGGCTGTAAATGAAGGAATGTCTTCAATAGCAGAGGGAGAAGGAGGGTCAGGGCAATGGTCAATTGTGATGTCAGCACCAATAGATATCTATCTATCTATCTATCTATCTATCTATCTATCTATGATAGGATGGGCATCTTTCCCACCTTCTCCACTGTCGCGCCATTTTCAAACTCCTACGGCATCATCTAATGAGCTTTGCTGGGCTTCTATTTCCCTCCAAAAACCGCTTACCCGGCTGTAAATCAAGAGTTCTTCTGGTCTAAGACAGGGCGGGGGGCGCCATTCCCTCAGGAAGATCATCTACGACAAAATTAGAATGAAAGGGGGGAGATTACGGCTGGGCTAGTGCTAGTGCTAGTGCTAGTGCTAGTGCTAGTGAGACTTCACTACCACTACCTCAGTTCAGATCCTCAGTGGCTAAGGTTTTAGCGATGCTTCTCAGTCTCAGTGTGAAGGACGGTAGAACTAGAACGTATCGCCATCGCTTGGCAGCATAATCCTTTATGACACATGCCTTACCTACGCTAGAAGAGGAGAAGATGGCAGTGACAAGAGTGCGCCGATCCAACAATTACAAACTTGACATGGCAAGCAACTCGATGGAGTCCGCTGGCCCAACAACATGTAAGGTAGACAGCATCTCGTGGAGTGCTGATCTCGCAGAAGCTGTGCCAGTCATGATTTGGCGAAGGTAAGATCTTGTGATGACTGAATATTGTTCTGATATAAATATTGATGAAGCAAAACTAGCTGCGTGTTTCTGGACCTGCCACAACATCCTGCCGAGATCGACAAAAATCTAATGATATTCGATGGAAAGGATCTTATATGCAGGGCCGATGCAAGATACAAATGGAGGTACCTCGTTTGGTAATTCCAGTAGCTCTTCAATGCAAGATCCAAGACCTTCTGTTTTAGAGATTTGGTACATCATGACCATTTGTGCCTCAGGCCAATGGATCTCAAGAACGCAAGTTACGTCAACGAAGTACTGACGCAAGCACACCTATTCTAATTCTACAAGGAAGTCCAGCAGTGCATTGCCCGAGCTTGACCAAGTTAGGTGCCAAAAAGGCAGAAGCAGAAGAGGTATGGATACATTTGAAAAAAGCAGAAATCATTCAATGCTACCGCTGTTACATTGGAGAGGAATGATATGTCCATGGTCAAACGAATTCGAATTGTGACGGAATTACAGCGAATCGAATTCGTTCAAAAGTACCCAAGCTCAATCGTTTCCTCATCGAACTATAACAATTCGATTCGTTCAAAAGCTGGGATTCTTGCGATTAATCTTTCAGGTTGGCGTGCACGAGCCTTCCTGGCTGCATTTAACACATTATTGAAGTGCTCTAATCATCTCTTGCACCAATAATGGCGATTCGATGAAGGAGGGGTGAAATGGAATGATTGCGGCGATGTTATTGGTGTTGATTGTCGATCGATTGCGATTTATTCGATTTATTAGTACTCTTTTATTTCTACACGCCGACGGGTGTCAAGGGGCGGGCCGTGGCGGCGCCGACGGGTGTCATCAAAAAAGCGTTTAAATTCCCGCCCCTCGCATATTTTGGCGGGAGCCGGGTTGCGACACATTCTGTCCACGCTGTAGTCCTCGGCAAGGGTAAATAAATAGGGTATGTCACACAGAGTGTGACGCTTACCGTCTCGTGGTCAAACTCAAACTGTGACACGAGGCCATTTCTACGTATTCCTACGTGTATGTACCTAATACTGTCCACCGTTGTCACGAAAAAAATTCCCTAGTAACAGGCCGATACGACGTTTGATTACATACCAATGGTAGAGTCTCGCTTGCTTCATCGTTTCCCGTCATTGAAAGCTCGAAGTGATCATTCACCGCTCAAAGCAACGGAAACCATGGTCGACTGAAAGTCAGTACCGGTCCGAACAGGATGATCAGCACTAACCACGCCGCTCAAGGCAACAACCATGGTCACCGTTGCCGCCGTTGAATTAGACCAAGTTAATAGCCGTACTATTGGATGATTGGTGGCTGACGGTTACTATGGATTATTATGTTGGTGTTGAAGCCCTCGCCGCTGCCAAATCCCCTGAGAGAAGGCAGTATGGAGGCAATATTAGACAGTGACGTCCGGCGAGCGCCGCCCACTGCAGCAGTGCTCATTGAACGTCCCAAGGAGCGTTTCTCTAGTGGATCCAAGCACGATAACACAGACATAGTAATCCATAGTAACGATCAGCCACCGATCGTCCGATATTACGGCTATTAACTTGGTCTATTACAGCGGCGGCAACGCTGACCATGGTTGCCGGCAGAGAGTGTTCAATTTGAGCTTTCAATGACGGAGATCGGGCGGGCAACCGAGACTCAATGAAAGCAAGCGAGACTCAATTATAGGGATCTCAAAGTCGTAACGAAACTTTTACTTAGGAAAATTTGATGCCGTTTCTGGATCACTGCGGATCATAGGAGCGATACGTCGGAATATGTAAAATATCGCTAAATTCGAATACCGGTTAGCTGACGAGATGGTAAATTGATTTTGAAATTTCACAAAACGACGCCAACCCTGCTTATTTACCCTTGGCCTGGGCGGGTTGAAAATCTGCACGAGCTCTCAGAGGATAGATTCCCGAACATTCTCCCGCCAAAACCAAATCGCGGACTTTTCTACAAAAAAAATATTTTTCGCACCCAATCGAGGGAATCTATAAACCGAGGACTACAGCGTGATTCTGTCCGTGGTGGATCGACATCAACATCAATTCTAACTTCTTCGTTACTCGTTCTTGGAACCCAGAACCCAGCCCCCTTCCTCTCGTCGGCAAGTTTTGCTTCCCAAACTGCAAGTGCAAGTAGTGTCATGGCTTTATTCAATAATGCATTGTGTTTATTTTTGAACCCATCTAGACTCCGACGAGTAAGTCTTGCCCAATTTTTGATTTCTTTGGTCTTCAATATAAGATATTAGTTGTGCGTAGAGTTCGATTGATCTGTGTAAACTTGTCATTCATTTGATGCTCTCTCTCCAATTCTTGAAGTGCAACGAGGATACAGTTTTGTGCACGCTTGGAACAATATCAAGCCTTGTTGGGAATTCTCACCCGTTGAATGCACCATTACCATTACTTATCATTCACCTTTCAATGGTGAATGGTCATGTGTGACAAAAGAATTGCATAGAAATAGAAAGGAGTGAGACCGCAGGCCGCAGGCTGAGGCAATCTTTGAATGCCTCATCGTCGACTTTGTCAGACACTGTGTCTGGAAGATCGTATGAGTATGGGACCCATCTAGTAGTAACTCCCATTTACCAATCCTTACATCTTACTATTTTCATTTGCTCTCTCGTACGATTCTACGTACGTAAACTCTGTAGGAATCCACTTCCACACACCCCACTTCATTTCACACAAAAAGGAGCCGACTTTGTTTATCAAGGTGCGTCGCGGACGGCGGCTGCCTCCCCTTGTGGGATGGCGCTGTATGCTCCTTTCATACATTGTAATTGAAAGAGAAGGAGTCTTCGTTGGACGGGGATTGCTGTCGATCGGGCGGCTGAGATTAGGCAACATGCATGTATCTGTTGAGTGATGTGCTTGCTCTTCCGACTTCGTTTGACGCAGAGGCTCAAACCACCTCCTACATCAGAGACTTCCTTAGCAGAAGCTCGCCTTTCTGTTTCATTCATTACTCTCATTTGCCTAACCACTTCATACATTTACTTTCACTTTCTACAGCATAATAATTTCCAATATGCCCAAGCAAATTACCGACATCCGTGATTTCCTCCAAAAGGCCCGTCGTAAGGACGCCAAGATGGTCAAGATCCGCAAGCGCGCCGGAAGCACCAAGTTCAAGATTCGTTGCTCCAAGTACTTGTACACCTTGAGTGTTGAGGATGCTGAGAAGGCCGATAAGTTGACTCAGAGTTTGCCCCCTGGTTTGAAGCGTGAGGATATCTAAATCTAAAAACTTCAATAATGAAATGAATGAAATATCTGTACATATATAAATCATAAACAAAATAGAAATTATCATTCTGCCCGCTCTGTTGATGCTTCTCGTAGAGTTGTTACGATCCATCGAACCACATCTATCAGGGTGGGAAATAGAACATCCATGTTATGTGGAAAGCTTTGTCGATCTCCCTTTCATCCCATGCGCACAGATTCAAGCTGCAACTATTGTACCGTATTTCATTGGTCTCCTTCTTCAATAAAGTATTAGCAAAGTTATCATCTTATCAACTACCCCTACTTATTACTTGGATGGAACAACAAGTTGCCATAGCTCAACCTATCATTAGCTTTCATTCCCCGCACCTCCACAGCCCTATCACCAATCAACTCCTTCACACGATCCAACGTTGTACTAATCGCTTGAGCATCCTCATTCAAACTGCGCTGCCGTGCCGTCAAAGTAACACGGATGGCATGACCCTTCCCAAGATACTTGAGCATGTTGTTCGTCTTTCGTTCCAGGTCATGATCTGCAATCCCCGCTCTAAATTTGAATTCCTTGAGGGGTCGATCACTAATTGCCCCACCGGAACCAGATCCCTTTTTATTCTCCTTTTTGGATTGTTTCTTTTTTTGATTCGTAGAGCCATTTATCGTAGTCGACTGCCTTGATTACCGGGGGATCTTGCTTCAGTGTTACCTCCAATAAATCTAGTGATAATTCGTGTGATATGTTGATTGCCTCGTTCAGAGTGACTATTCGAGATTCATTATTAGGAGAGGATGATGACGATGACGAACTGCTGCTGTCATTTTTGCCGTCAGCATTGTCCTTTTTTCCATCACGCCCCGCATCAATAATCAGTCTCACTTGAAACGTATCCGGTGAAACCATTGCTGCACCACCTTCCTTTTTGTTGATTGCGTTGAATAATTCCGCCACCAAATGTTCATTGAGCAGAGGAGCATTCTCATCGACTTTTTGGGTCTTGTTATTATTTCTTCCTTTTTGCTTTCGTTTGGATGCAAATTGACGATTGGGTTGTTGTCCACTCGTTTGTCGATAATTTGAAATTTTGTGTTCATAAGATGGCAGTAGTGAGGATGATAAGCTGGTCATTGGACGAGTGTAGAGTAAGCACCCATTGCAAATCCTACTAGAAGATTGGGTTCTACCCACATTATTATGAGAACAGGGTAGCTGTGCTCGATGTAAACCTGCAACCGATGATGATGACGAAAATGATGCACAGCGAGGCAGTGTATGACGTGTTTGTGTGTTGCAGTGAAGAAGCAGTCGATTGCTCATACGGACTGCAGCCGTTGAAGCTGTAGAGGAAGCTACAATCACCATGGTCTGATTAAACTTGTTGCTACTGCTGTTTTCATTGTCTCAGTTATGAAGAAGTAGTGGTAGCATTGCAACAATCAACAATGCTCTCTGATTCATCCGTTGCTAGCTTCGGCGTTGGTTGGATGGCTGTTGGCTGGACCTCTCCCGCAAAAAATGAAAAATCAGGCCAAGCAAGCGAAGCTTCTGCTCTTCAGCTTCAGCTTCTTCAACCTTCAACTTCTATTCACCGAAGATGCAACACTTTGTAGTGTTGTATGTGTCGTCAGCGTGGCAGTGTTATTGTAGGAGCTTCTCGTTTCTATTGTGAGTTTTGATGAAGCAAAAACGAACGGAGGGCATGAGGCATCGTGCATAGAAATACAATGGGTGGCTAAATTTTACGTGACGAGATTTCAGCCTGAAAGCACCCATCTCTCTAGAGGCGACTGCCCGATCTGCTGTTTGCCTTTTCCAACAGAACACGGGAAAGCAGTGGTGACGGTCTGTTTTGGATTTACATACGCCAATATGGCTCAGTGATGCACATTCCAGAGTCATGCTCATTGGCTTGGGTTGAGATAGAGTGAAAACAGTCTATTCAAATTCTGATCCAATTCCATGAGATTCATCATTTCTATTGCGATATGCCCCAAGCCTGCAACAAACCCTTTTATCTAAGTTTCGTCATACTTCGTAGCTGCATTGCGGGTACTCTGGTGTCGTCCTAACATTGTTCAAATCGTCTGCCACGAATCTGTCGAGAAGATTGAAGTTGAAGTACAGGCAGTGGTGACGATGAAGAAATGAGCGAAGAGGATTAGGCAGGAAGGGGAGCAAGGCCGCATTGCCGTAGCAAGATGATGAAGAGCGAATAGAGCTTGTAAACAACAACAGATGATCATCAACTCCAATCTCAAATATATTGCATTTCTGTCTCGACATTATTTCAAGATTTCCTCATTTTGGATGTGCACGCTTTCGAATTGGACGTCATGGTGATAAATTAAAGTGAGAATCTGCGATGTCATTTGAAACCCAGGGCAACTTGATACTCGTCAAACATTCTAAACTTGCCTGCGATATTTCAAACGCACCCACTTTCACACGTGGATCATACAAGAGCCCCGACCACACACCTACATACCGCACCCACTTTTGGCAGAGAAGTTTGCTTCGCTTTGCAAATGTCTCATCAGCCTCAGCCTCAGCCTCAGCCTAGCCAGACCCAAAGCCCTCTCTTCCTTAGAGAACACAAGGACCCACAGTCCAAGTTATCACCTCTGTGAATATCAGGCTGCCCTTGATGCAGCAAAAAGTCCACAGAGGGATGTAGCAGAAGCAGTTCTAAAAAGAGAGGTGCCGCAGGCATCGCCATCGCATTCTCTCTCTAGAGAGTGTGCAAATTTTTTCATTTCCTTTCACGCGACTCCTTGGCAAAGAATGATGAAACCAATACCCTCAGATCTTGACAGATCAGATCAGATCGATCGGAAACTTTAATCCCCGTATGCTACTTTCGTATTCATTATACTTCTATCACTATTGAGCACTCTGCTGGAAGAAGTGTGCAGCAGGAGTTCATTCGGATACAAGAAAATGAAAGAGAAAAAGAAGAAAATGAAACACCGTTCGTCCTGGCTCCACAAAAAATCAAAAATCTCACTCTTCATTCTTCATTCACTCTTCTCTCTCATTCAAACACCATGACGTCCAAAAGCAACCCCCTCGGCAAGAAACTAGGCACCACCGTAACACCCGGTGACCGCCTCGGCAACATCCTCGCCCTCCGCAACAAGGGAGCACATTTAATCGCAGGCAATGGAACTTATATCCGACACGGACACATGTATGCATCCATCACTGGACAGGTGATGGCTACCGTCCAAGATGATGATACCTCTGCAGAGAACGACGGAAATAATACATGGATAATTAGCATTCAACAATCTCAACAGCAGCAGCCGCAATCGGCATATGCCAAAGCATCCACGAGTATTTGTCCACAAGTTGGCTCGGTAATATTGGGAAGGGTCACGAGAGTGGTCCGCCCATCGTACGCAGTGGTAGATATAATTGCCATTGTCCAGAATAATGGACAATCGTCAGCTACGAAGCAACAACCATGTATAATACCATTTCATGAACCGTTCGCCGGGACACTCCGTCAGAATGAAATCAGACCCCAAAGTGCCATCGAACTAGAAATTTCCGACTGTCTTCCGACCCGGTGATGTTAATTCTGGCACGTATCCATGCTCTGGGTGGAGAGAAGGAATATATTTTGAGTACGGCAGAGACAGAGTTGGGTGTTGTGAAGGCTACGTGTGAGAGTAGTGGGTATGATTTGGTGCCGGTGAGTTATAAGGAGATGGAGTGCCCTGTGACTAAAGTGAAGGAGGGGAGGAAGGTGGCAAAGCCTAGAGCGGCTGCTTGAGGCTTGAGTAATTGTCAAAGCAGCGAAGCGACACTTGCTGAAATGAATGGATATGATTATTTCATTAATCTATTGAGTATTGAGAAAGATATTATGCTATCCATAAATCAACTCAGTTGGACTCTTTCGACTCGAGATCTTCTTGACTGGAATCGCATCATACACAGCCCTGTTTGTAACCACGTCGCAATGAGGATAGAGTGACGACATCGAAATATCTTTGGGGGGAGCGACAGCAATCCTATTCTTTGCCATTTTCGCCTCCTCCTTTTCCGCATTATACTTGCTCCAAAGAGCATCCATTGAAATCATCCTCCAGATCTTCGTCCACATTCCGTTCGTGAGTAACACTCCGCCACGTATCATTTTTCAACGTGCCTTGTTCCAAACTAAACACGCCCACTCCACATTCCTTCATTCTCCAATTCAACGCTAATGAATTGCACCATTGCTTCATGGAAGGATCATCCGCGCAACTTGGATGTTGCACCCATCGCAGCTCATCATACGATTGTTTGAATATGCTGAACTTGATTACTACTCCCAATGCAGGTGGTAATTTCTTCTTCTTGTTGGAGAAGTGGTTGTGACGATTGCATAATCATCTTTTCCTTGTTGGAAAATACAACCACTAATGTAACATCAAGTCCATCTCCTGATACAGATATGAGATTGTAATAAAAGTTGGGAATGAATCGAACCCTGGTCAGATTGATAGGGGCTCATTTGAAACATGAATGAAGATTGTTGTCTCCGTGTGATGATGTCGATTAGTAAGTGCGTCTATGTGAATATAGACTTCGAAGGCGATATCCAGTTGGGGAGAACAATCTGTTGTTGTGTGTCGAGAGTCAGTGTTATGATTGTCGCGATGATGAATCAAACCTGTGCGTGAATCTGATAAACACTCCTCCCACGTTTCATTTGCATCAAGTACAGTAACGATGTCATTCCTAACCGCCCTGAATCTTATGCGATGGAAGTGGAATGCGTTTCGCTGCTGAATGAGCAGCCACGCGCCCCTTCCTTGAATGGATGAATCCATGTTATTCGAAAGCCATCATCTTCGTCATTGAAAAGCATGTGCGCTGACGAAACGTTGGTGTCAAACATGAGGGATGAATACTGGTGGACATCGCTACATTTTGCACTCGGTCTCACTGGAACAAACATCGCTGGCCATAGAGTATTCCTCATTGTAAATGACTTCCACCCTCCAATTCTAACAGTTGCAGCAATGAAATGTACTTTGTTATTGCCAGCACCATCTCTGGGTGTTTCGAAGATGACCACTGTTCCCATAAAGTCATCCTATATAAAATATCAAGATACAGAGATTGGTAAGCAAGCAAGAATTACAAGATGTTATCCATCCAATATGACAACAAACTCACCTGCAAAGCTGGAGATTTCGAAAAGATATCATGATCGAAGAGGAGCAGATGCTCTAGAATCTAGAACGTATCCCACCCCAATGGCATCCATTGCTACAAAGCAACATCTGTATGGGAGTATCACCAATCTGAATCGGAGCCTCTTCCGATCCCGAGTTGTTGTACTGATTGTTGAATAGCAAGGGGACAGAATGAGCTAGAGGGGACATCAACTTTGGTGATGTGGAAGATTGACCGCTATTGCTCAATAGTCTTGCAGGGCTTGGTATCCCATAAAACTGTAATGATAAAGATGGCTGTAACAATGACAGATCACCTCCAACAACAACACTACCATTCCATGCCAGTCACACCTACTGGAATATCCTCCCCATTGATCCATTGCCAATATCGCTACTGAATGGGGAGTTTTCAATTTGGAGAATTGGATTGTTTGTTGAGTGTATGGCCGCCAACTCTTGCGCCTGTACAACATTGCTGAAGCATATTTTGATATTGAATCTTTGTTGTAACAATCATCGTCATCATTATGTTGTAGAGCGTGTCTACTCTGAACTGGGACTCTCAACCATCTAGCACCATTGGAATCATTTAGATGATTATTATCATTTGGCGCTGCTGTATCCAATGACAATCCACTGTGCCTGCGCTGCTGCTCCATCCTCTCTTTTCTTCGAGGATATGTGGGTTGGTGTAACAATAACGTCATCCACGAAGCATTATTCCCATTCACATCAAGCGAGTCAACATTTGCAACAAATGGAATTTGTGTTCTATGCCGTCCTAGATGTGAAGATAGACCGAGTTCACGAATGTGCAGGAGCATTGGTAGAGAGCTGGACATGTCATTGGACGATTTTGTATTGACTGCACAAGTTGGAGTGTTGCAACTGTCAGGCGGTGGCGAGTTGTCTTTTCTTGTCATGATTGACCTGCACAATCAATTTATTCACCTGATTTTCTAATGCTGCATCCAGTGCATTGCAGTTACTGCTGGAT
The DNA here is from genome assembly GCA_037178625.1 of Skeletonema tropicum. NCBI lineage: Eukaryota > Bacillariophyta > Thalassiosirophyceae > Thalassiosirales > Thalassiosiraceae > Skeletonema > Skeletonema tropicum. The sequence goes on from CM074129.1 coordinate 4,190,644, forward strand.
GTGGTGGCAGCTGTTGTATGATGCCGCCAACCGACGTGATCATCGCCGAGATTCAGGTTGGCATCATTATTATCACTTGGGGCTTGTGATTTTCGTTTTCTTCGTTTCCGCTTGCGTCTCAATTTTGCTTGGAGTTGATCATCATCGGATATGCTATTGTTTTCCATCGTAGTTGTGACTACCCTTGTGATTGCTCCTCTAATACTATTGGGGGTACATCGCCATCATACAAAAGTTGGTTTCCAATAAAAATTTTGAGTAGTTTGAGCAATAACGGTGCGACGCACGATGCGACGACAGCAAGAAGACTGTGGGTTGAAGTGTGGAAAGACACCTCTTCATCCTCGAACATACAATACTTATCAAACGGCCCAGTCTATTGCCCGACTTCTTGATTGTCTTCGTCGTCTTACCTATCGAAAGACCTCACATGAATAAGTTCAAGTAATAGCAACGGACTAGAACTGCACATCAAAGTACGTAGTAGGGCCAATCCCGAGATATTTGACTCAGCCACGTCTGTTGACAGTTGACACGCAGCAGCCTTCTTGTTGACATGACTTGACTCATCAGGAAGAAGATGCCATCAATTACTAGTATTTTCATTGTTGCTGAAGTTAACTAATGCAAATCGTGCTATATTGTAAATAATATTGCCTCTCTATTACCATGCTGCCTCTTTACTCCTACCTCCATTACTATTACCAATATGTCTCTTTAAAATACTCCTACATTATAAAATTGAGCTAAGATGTTTAAACTTTTCACTGCAGCCCCACTCTTCGTAACACGCCCTTGAGCGTTCAATATGATATTTCTCCCAATCGTCATCTCCCTGAGCTTTGAAGTATGCACTTGCCAACTCGTGTGCTAAAGCTCTATCTTGTAGAAATCCATTCCTACTTGATGTAGCAATTGCAGCATTGAACTTCTCCTTGGCCTTGTTGTTTCCATTTAGCACAGCAAGCTCCGCTTCTAGGATGTGCAGATAATGAACAACATTTACATTGCCTTTCTTCGCCCAGCCACGAAGGATCTGAATTGGTTCATGTGCCGATTTCTTCATTTGTCTCTTCTTCCACCCAGATGCTGATTGTGCTGATTTCAGATAGGTCAGCGCCTCCAAGAAAGTGAAGCGCACAGAACTAAACAAGCACGCTAAGGAAAGTCGAACATCGCCCGCCTTTTGAACTAAGTTGATAGCCTCTTTCCACTGTTGAAAAAGGACAAATACTTCTAGCTTGTGCAAGTTTAAAAGTGCAGACAGAGTGACGTCGCCATTTGACGCCGCGGTAGCCGAAAAAGAGTCCAAAATCTCATCACCAGCTTCAACATCGATACCACGAAGCTTCTTCACTGTCGTCAGAAGAACTACGAGTTTCATCTTCGAGTCGTCTTGTTTTAGTTGTGTCATAACTGTGATGTACGCCTCGAGTTCTTTCTGAATGCTGTCCAATGGTCGACCTATCAAGTAAAGGTGATAACTACGACCAATGAGACACCAACAAGCTCTGTCAGTATCTCCAGATTCTAGTCCAATCTGATATCCCTTCAACAACGGCGCCAGAGTGTCCTGGAGGGGTGAGGTCCAGTGATAGCAATAGTGCTGTGTGGTGAACACCGTGTGAGCCACGCTGCCCCTCGTATCCGCCTTTTCGAGAATGAGCTCAGCTGCCCTGGCCATCTCAATTCCCTCATGTGGTTTGCCAAAAGTTCCACAAAGGAACATACCAAGCACTGCGAAATCATTAGACGATGAACAGTTTAAGCCATATTTCAGAGAAGTTGTGATCCCTTGAAAGATGATCAGTGGAAGCATTGTTGGTTCAACCATGTAAATAGACGCGGCAAGTTGCTGGTTCATTCTTTGCCCTATTTCGTATCTTTCATCTTTTAGCATTGGCAAGTTAGCAATATCGTCAGCTGTTTTGTTCTTCAACAACTTCTTCACTCGAATGTATTCTCTGATTATGGCAAATTTGGAAGCTGGCTTCCTCTGTCTAGTTGGTAAACCAAGCTGACGCCTGAAATCAAGAGCTGCATCGATGGACTCATTAAACTTTCCCGTGGAGAACAATGCCCTCACTTTGATATCTGATACTCTAAATTTTTCTGTCACATCAATGTCTTTGCTCAACACCTCGTCAATCAGCTCCTTCATTGATTCGAAATCGCCAGTTAGAAAGCAGGCGTTCGCTCCATGACTGCATAAATCAAGCATGGTGCTATGATCTCCTTCCCATCCCCTTGACCCAAGTGCCTTACGACCGGCCTTGAAGTAAATCGCGGCTGCGTCAAATGCAGCATTTTCCGATGCCTTGGTTCCAGCTTTTAGATTCATTCTTGCCAACTCATCACGTTCTTCGTCACTGATGATAGATGCTGCACAGTTCAGTAGGCCCACAACCTCAAACAGGCTATCCTCAAGCTCTTCTGGAGGAAGACTCTTCAACAAAATACTGCCAATTCTTCCTCGAAAAGAATCCCTTTGAAATGGAGAGATGAGTTCAAACGCCGCCGATTGAATCTGATCGTGCACGAAATGGCACTCTTCGTTATCCACCTCACACAGGCCCTCTAACTCTAATTCTTCAATCGAACTTGTATATGAAGAATCGCAGCAAATTTCGTCTGTATCGTAAACACTCAGGTCTGAAGCAAGAGAAGCAAGATGGGCGCCTGAAGCAGAACTCATTGACTTTCTCATCTCTGCCTGCGGGATGTTTTTCATGGCTTCCAAGACAGCCGGTAAGCGGAAAGTAGCACCAAGACAAGAGGCTACCATGAGCATTGTCTGCGTTCCCTCCTGTAAGCGGTTCATTTTGTTTACGAGGACTGATGCTACATTCTCGGTGACTATCTTTGAGTTGACTGCCTCATCGTCCCAAGTCCACTTCATCGCTCCAAAATTGTACTGTAAGAGCTTTTCATCGTACAAAGATCTCAGAAACATCAAAACAAAGAAGGGATTGCCGTCTGTCTTTTTGTGGATCGTCTCTGCCAATGATTTGACTTTATTGTCATAATCATCCATACCTAATGCCTCAGCAACAAGAGATACTACATTGTCTACATCAAGATTTCCAATCTTTATCTTCGTAATAGACACGTTCATTTGTTCCAGATCTCGAATGTGGAGTGCAAGGGGGTGGTGACTGCAATGGCGAAAAAATGAAACATGTTATCAGGATAAAACTAGCACAGTGACATTAGACACAAACACATATCAATGGTTACTTACTCTGGAACTTCATCCACGCGGTAAGCGAGAACAATCAAAAGATTTGGAATCTCCCCATCCAATACGATGCTCTTCAGTAGATCCAACGTTGCTGTATCGCTCCACTGTAAATCGTCAATGAATAAGATAGCTCCTTTCAAGCATGAGCAAATGATTTTCAATAACCGTCTGATTGCATAGTGCATTTGTGAGATTGATTCTTTACCGGCCGTGAGAATCAAACTGTTTAATTTGGAATCGGAGACGGTCCTGTCCTGCGCTCCTATACCTACACCTGACGTTGACAATGAGGAATGTCTACGTTTCCCCAGTCCCAATAACTTTGCACATCCGCGTAACACACGTCGTAGTTGTTCCACTTCCTCTTCATCAAACTCATCTCGAATCTTATCTCGGATCAATGCTGCAATAGGTACTCCTCCCGACGAAGACAACCCTCCCATCATATTATGCTCTGTCATAATAAATTCGGCAAGATTAGCCATGGCATCGGAGAATGCTGAGAGTGGCCTGAGTAATTTCTCATCAAATTTACCTGATGCAAAAGCAAATCCATTTTTGGCGGCGGGATCGCCTAACCCTTTGCGGATGAGAGCAGATTTGCCTGTGCCGGATGTTCCAGAGACCAATATTAGATTGTTGCTGATAGATTGTATGTTAGGGTTGGACGCATCCTCATCAGCATGTCGTCCATTATTTTGAGCACCATTATCTTTTTCATCGTCCTTCTTATTCAACTCTCGTAATTTGCTCCGTAATAATTTCATATCATCATCTCGTCCATGCAATTTCATGTTCTCTAGGCGGAGCTGGGCTATATTGACTGCTTGTTTATTGATCTTTCGGCTGCTTCCGGCGGCTATGGTGACAGTGTCCGCTAGTTGTTGCGTCGTGGATGGCCGATGCTGACTGGGTGCTACTGCCCCTCCAACTGACGACGATGACCAGCGGTGGCTAGGGCGAGAGGGCCGGGTGTTGATCATACTTATTCACTTCCTCTTTCTCTAAAGAGCACCGGTAACAACTCAAAAGGTTTACTACTTGCTACAAGACGCACAAATTGCTCTGCTCTCAAATTTTTTATTACTTATGTTGCTGTTGTTGCTGATTTGTTTGTATGTGGGGGCTACTCATGTTTTTCTGTGATACGCTACGATACGGCGGTGCAACGGCAGTTTGCAGGAGGGCATGCGATGAGATGGTTCAGCCGCAGGCAAAATAGGTGGAAATAGGCTGTTGGATATTGGGGGCATGGAAGGAGCCCCCTGATATTGAGGGTTAACTTTAGACGAAATGCACGGGAGTTTCGCTAATTAAATAGATATCCGTCCCCCTCTCGCGGGGGAAATAGGGGGACCTTCCCCCATAAAGGGTAGGCTGGCCCCTGAAGTTAGGTATTTCCACCGACTAAATAACTACTTTACAACACTCATTTGCACATACATAATGTCGTACCGTGCTTTAAGAGCTCATAGTGAATAGTGACACACGTGCGTCATTTCTATGTGTTTGTTACATAAATGCTTATTATTTATGATGTGGACAAATCCGACAGACACTCTCCGTCCACTAACTATCGTATGTATTTTTACTTTCATGACACGACAGGAGCGAGGCTGAAGTTTTTGCATGCATGTTAGCCGACAATAGCAGCAAGCGCAGGAGGCTCTCCACCGCCGCCGACAAAAGCTCATCCATCTGCCTCACTGATTTACCGATTGGGATATTAGGATGCATTGCTAATTATTTGGCTTTACCGTCACGTGCTTTGTTTGCCGTCTCCCTCAATTATGGTGACGGGGAGCGCTGCTCGGCCATTATCGGTGATCAACGGTACTTCTTGGATTTCGGAGACATTGAGAAGGAATTAGCGGTCAAGCTGTCTGATGTAGATATCGGTGGTGTTTTGTATTCTATTGATGCCATCAATAATCTGAAAGCATTGCGATTGACTAATTGTATCAATATCATCGGCGCAGGGTTGGAGCCGCTACGTAGATCTACAATAATAGAGAAAATCGATCTTAGTTTGGTAGGAGATCACATCAATCCAGTGCTCGATCCGGAGCCGCCACTTTCGCACACTAGAGTGTTACCAATCTTGGACAGTATCATTGAAAGGGGGGAGGAATGCGCTTTAAAGCTTTTGATATTCCCAACAGCGTGGAGACAAGAAGAAAGATTTTCAGATTTTCATGCCTTTCTCTCCCGATACAATGAATTGTTGTGCAGTCGAGGAAATAGCTGCCTGGCATGTAATTGCAATCTTCCAGACGGCGAAGATGATCAGATGATGTATCTGGCTGCTGAAAATGATTTGGGATTTAAATATGGAGCACAAACAAAAACATGCTACGATTGTATGAAGCAATACTGTGAAGATTGCCGAGATGGCCAAGGTGCGTATTTCATTGAGGGTTTGTGCTGGCATTGCGAAAGGATGTACTGTCTACATTGTAAGACATTGAAATGGTGCAAAATCTGTGATGAAGTGATGTGTCTGAACTGCATGGATTTCAGAGAATGTCCTAATTGTAGCGATATTATTTGCCCTGATTGCTTCTCTGAAGGAAGTTGCACCAATAATTGCGGTGTCGGCAACATTATCTGGTGCCGTGAATGTGATGAGAGTTGTGAATATGAATGTGCCATACGAACTTGCGATAGATGCGATGAAGCTCACTGCGACGGTTGTCGAGACTCCGATGAAAATGCTGTCAAGCAGTGTCACATTTGCGATGAGAATCTCTGCGGTCGATGCCGAGAGAAGAAGTGTAAAAAGGGGTCAAACTGCAGCGGATGCTACCGCCTCGCTTTCTCTTCACTACTTGAGGTCAAACATAGAATGCAGAATGAAATCATCGCGCAAAGGAGCGAGATCAAAGAATTGACTGCTAAATTGGAAGAATTAAAATGAAATACATTCTAGATAATAAAATAGAGCTCATGAGTCAAGACAAACATGAAATTGGAGTTCGTGTAATGCATATATAGAGCACTGCACTGAGTCTCGTTTCGCGCAAGTGCGGGTCTCACTCTAAAGGGCAAAGTTAAAAGAAGATGAAATTGATTGATATTGTAGATTAGAGATACGATAGATTAAATTGAAGAGAAATCATCTTCGTCAATCTACTCGCTAATTCTGGGGAGCTCAATATCTTCATCCCATGTAGGAGCACTTAGTAAGTAGGTTGATCCTTGCAACGTGGATTCATTTGTGACATCTTATGAACGAACGGTAATCGGACGACACATCATTGGCGCAGCGAATTTGTCAGAATTCACCATCTCAATCTCAAGAGACGAGACCCACGACTCACACCAGCTGCATTTATCCACAAAGAAGTCAGTCAGCTACATCCATCATTGTGCCATTTGCCGAATATTATTTTTGTCGGGTGTTAGTTTCTTCCATCTTCCACTAAAGCAGAGGGAATGATGAATGAACTTCGAGCATTGGAGGCCCTGCACTTGTCCCTCGGGCAAACCATGGAACCATGTGAAAATAACTGTCTCATACGCAGTAGCGGTAACGAAGAACGACTCTACACAACTGCAGATGATAATTATTGTGCCATTTTGATCAGGCCCGAGATACAAACTATCTCCTTCTACAAAAAAGCTGCAGAAATGATACATTCAAAGCTGTCGATCATCTTCGCAGGTCACTTACTGATATAGAAGTAGCACTTGGAGATGATTGCCATGAATGAACACATAAATGACTGCACTAAACTTTTATGACCATTCGATATCCAGGGGTATCGATCTGATCTGATCACGTCTCATGTGATAGCAGCTAAGAATGTTGTGCTTTTGGCTTTCATTTGCTGTCGTGTACATACATACTTACTTATGTCATGATAGTAAGACCAAGACTTCTTTTCTCGTAACAACTTGAACTTCAGCATCACTCGGCACTCGGCACTCGACTTGTCCACCAAAATCACCCACAAAAATTCAACGACCGAACCACAACTCTTCTGCCGTTAATTCAATCATGCCGACCAAACGTTCTCAGAGCTTTCATTCAATCATGCCGACAGACAGCATCATGAAGAGCTCTCACAGCCATTCATTCAATCATGGATGGCAAATCGCTGTCTCAAGCCACTTGCCGCTGCTTGCAGAGCGCTCATAATTTTTCATTTCCGAAACTGTCAACATCATTCGCTACCAAACCACCATGTCGGCCAATTCTCCGCCCTCCGCTGGCCGGCCGCTTGCTTTACTACCTCTGCCTCCCAATAGCGTTCACCCGCAAGCATCGCCGCCGCCTTGAACCAGGCTCCGCCGCTAATGACTGAGCCGACGATCGATGATTACAGGTGAGTTACACAACCGATTCATGATCACCTGTCCGGTTTTAATGGCTGATCGAGCAACAACTTCAGCGCCGAGGAAAGCCGGCGCTATACAAATTGGCCCAGCACCGTGGAAGCCGGTGCTATACAAATTGGCCCAGCACCGTGGAAGCTGGTGCTATACAAATTGGCCCAGGGCTCAGTCCCAGCACCGAGGCAAGGCCGGTGCTATACAAATAAGGCCCATCGCCGAGGTTAGCCGGCGATTAATTAAATTGGCCCAGCTTTTCTTTGCGCCTTCGGGTGTACTCGATTTGGGGTTCCGAGAGAGATAGTAACGGTCGGTTTCCAAGGTGGGTCACGGCGGCCTTCGGAGGTGCTGACAGGCTTAAACAGAGTGTCCGTCCTCCTCAGGGAAAGATTGGCACAGTTCCTCTAGGGTTTGCTAGACCATAAATCCGTCGCTAAACTACCATTCGATCTCGTTGAAAAGCATCCCCACCAACATTTAAATCTTTGTTGTGTTTGTCTGATGTCTCTTTGTACCAACACTCTCTAATGAATCATTTGCTTTGTTTCCTATCTCTAAATACAGTGCTTTGTAGTTCATATAGAGGCTCTCTTCGCAAGTTGCGTTGCAAGCTACACAGCTACCGTCCATACATCCACCGCAACTCGGACCAGGACCAAGCAGAGACTCTTGATGTGAGGCCTTTACTAGTAGGGCAGGAGCAAGACGGCTAGTTTGAGCAGTCGAGCAGGGCCTGCTCTCAAGTTGCGACCATCGCTATCGTGTGTCTTATGGCACATTATTTGCTGCCTCTCTCTAGAGATAGAGAGACGAGATGATTGGGAATTGGCGTTTCTGTCTCCATAGGTCGTAGGAACGAGTGTCACACCTACGTAGTGTCGGACATCAATCAAATTCATATTTATGTTATCTGGTTTCTCGTTTCTCAATATGTTTCGGAATGCTTTATCTGGTTTCTCGTTTCTCAATATGTTTCGGAATCCTCCATCGCCAATGAAAGCAACCGAATCCAAAAACGTTGATCGTTTCCTTTATATTTTAAGTCATAATAATTCTATTCGTTACATCTATTGATCAATAATAAGCTCAATTGTTAGCTAGATTGGACACAGTATTAATACTCCCATATAAACCAACCAAGAAGAAAAACTACGTACAAAATGAATACCTACAAATCAAAGAACGCATGGTTGTTTCACACCAGGTACGCTCGGAACGAACTCACCTCCAAAAGTGCAGCAGCGCTCAGGGAGATGCCTCGTTTCGGAAGTAAAAGGATCTATGGACTTCGCCCAGATGGAAGCAAGATTGAGGAAGACTTCATTGTGTTCAGGGATAACGCACCTAGTACGGAACTTGAACATTACTTGGGCCAAGCCGAATCCTACGTCAACATGGCGGATGAATGTCAATGGGCCCCAGCCACTCGCTTCGCCAACTACGGGAAGCTTCTCGATGGACCTGCAAAGAACACGTGGAGGAAGCTGATGGATGAGGGACATGACTACTGGGATAACAATAATCAAGCGACCGATCAGGACTTCGTGGATGCTCTTGGTGCCTATTTCATCATGTGGACAAAACATCCTAACCCCGGTGATGCCTTCGATCAGCACATCCTTCGCATCCAGTACAAACACCAGAAGGAATTCAACCTACCAGTCAAACCAAGCAACTTCGTGGATCGAATGTCAGAACTTTGGAGATACAGTGAGATGATGCCTCGTATAGGAGCGCAATGTTCCGATATGCAAAAGACTACTGCTCTGATGCTTGGTCTCCCCGAGGAGGCCAAAGATTTCCTCCAAGATGAGAAGGACGTTGATGTTTATGACCTCCAAGGTAATGGTAACAACGCCCTTGTATGGACCGACGTAATGGAGTATCTAGAGGCCTGGTGGTCTCGAGATTACGGCAAGGAAGTCCGAAAGAAGTATCAACAGCAAGAAGAGAAGAAGAGGAAGAGGAAGGATGACGACGATGACGATGAAGCCGATGGAGATGGAGGCCAAGATCGACGTCAACGGAAGAAGAAGAAGAATAACCGCAATAAGAGCGGTCGCAATGGCAATGGGAACAACAGTAACAACACCAACAACGGCAAGGAGTTCCACTCCAAGCAATGTTCAATTCATCCTGATCACAACCATAAGTGGAAAGACTGTATCTATTGTTTCAATGGGTCTAATTTCAAGAAGGAGCTTGCTGAGAAGTTCTATCAAGACAAAACCAGGACGTCTGCCCCATATTGGTGGAAGAAAGGTTATGAGCGTCGTTTCAAGAGCAACGAGCAAGAACCCCCGCAACAGCAACATGGATCTTACCTCGTAGCTCCTCAACAACCTGCTCAACTACCTCCAGCTCCAGTTCCCCAAGCACCTCCGCAACCAGCTCCAATGTTTGCTACGTCTGCAGCAACAGCTCCGTCAGCACCTGTTCAACAGCAACTTTATTCCATCCAAGTTAATGCCCAAGGTCAACGAGTCTTCGTCCCTCATCAGGCCTGAAACGCCGACCCTGTTGGGAATTGCACTACTTTCATCGATACCTATTCTACGAGCCTTGAAGAAGTAACAGGGTATGCTAATGCCCCAGCTGCTCTTGAGTATCATGTCAACAATGTGACCTCAGAGCCTCCGAGCGCGATTGATGTTCAACTTCCATGTTGCATCCGCGGGAACAATAATACAGTTCCTGCCGCTCTGCAAGCACAGCCCAGCTTGAATAGTGGAGTCCCGATATGTAAGGATCCAAGAGCGCAGCCAGCTTCTAGCCCTGCACCAATGCTCGACCGCATCGCATCAGACGCTCAACTTCATGATGATGAGTTCTTGAACGAATTGTTCAATAGTCACTTTGCGGAGGATGCACTAGCTGCAACCATCAACAACATTCCTTTCACTAATGAAGTAGTCGCTATCGAAGCGCAGAGAGTGGATTGTCCTGAATATCACGTGCTCGATCCAATCCCAGGCCAATCTAATGCGGAAGCTTGGGATTTCAACATTTTTCCAGATACAGTCGTTGAATCTTACGGCAATGAACTAGTCGATTTGGGAGCAGCATTGCAGCTACCAAGCATTTGTGACAAACGAGTCAAGCAATTTGGGGCGATCCTCGAGTCATTTCAGTTCAGTGACCCTCAGATCACCTTCCAAGTAGATTCAAAAGGCAGAACAGTCCCTATGGCAACTGCATACGCTATGGTCAAGTCAGTCAATGGAGTCGAATCCAATCGCTTCCTCAAGTGCCTTTTTGACACCGGTGGCAGCGTATCGATGGCTCACCGGAGTGTTTTACCACCCGGAGCAGCCCTTCTTCAACCATCAAAAACAACAATATGTAATACCATTGCAGGCAACTATGCACCAGTTGGATCCCTCCTCGGTGAAGGAATCAAGTTCCCTGAATTCGATGCCAACCTCACCGTTGACAGTCAAGAGTTCCTCGTCTTTGACGCCAAGTGTTCGTTTGATTTGATACTTGGTAATGATTTCCTGCGGAAGATAGGTCTAATAGTTGATTACGAAAGACTCGAGCTCGGGTGGCAGGGCAAGCGCATTCCAATGAACTCCAACTTTACAAAGGAGCGACTAAGTGCAGCAATCGATGGATGCATCATTGAAGATGAAGATGACGATCTGAACTACCTCGACTCTTTCGCTACGTCAATTGCTGATTCAACCTATGACGAGATAAATGTGGATGAGGTCATCAAAGAGAATTGTCAGCATCTGTCTCCGACTCAGCGCCAGGACCTCAGCGAGATGTTACGCAAGCATTACAAGCTCTTCGACGGCAAGCTTCATGTCTACAAAGGAGCCAAGATGGATATTGAATTACAACCAGGAGCACAACCAGTTTTTCGGCGGCCTTACCCTACTCCTCGAGTCCATATGGAAACATTCAAGAAGGAGTTGCTGCGTCTCATCGACATAGGTGTTCTTGAAAGAGTCTCTGGCCCGTCTGCATGGGGACTGCCTTCGTTTATTGTTCCCAAGAAAGATGGCAAAGTTCGTTTCATAGCAGATCTACGTGAGCTCAATAAGGTCATCAAACCCAAGGATTATACTCTCCCTATCATCCAGGACCTGATCCGAAAGCGTTCGGGATTCCAGTACATGACGAAACTTGATTTGAGCATGATGTTCTATTCGTTTGAATTGACGGACAAAGCTAAGGACCTCACCACTATATCAACACCGTTCGGTCTCTTTCGTTGGACGAGAGCTCCTATGGGTCTCCGCAACTCTCCGGCATTTGCGCAGTCAGTTATTGAGGAAGTTCTTCGAGATTTAGATGACGTTGAAGTTTACATTGATGACATCGCCATATGGTCAGATACTTGGGAAGACCATACACGCACCCTCAACGAAGTGTTCAGGCGCCTTGAAGAGGCAGGGTTTAGTGTTAACCCTTTGAAGTGCGAATTCGGTATTGCAGAAGGGGACTTCCTTGGTCATTGGGTCTCCAAGGATGGCATTCAACCTTGGCAGAAGAAAGTTCAAGCGGTTCTTGATTTGAAACGGCCTACCAACGCTAGCGAAGTGCGAACGCTTGTGGGCCTCATCAACTGGTATCGTGACTTCTGGCCTCGACGAAGCCATCTCCTCTCTCCGTTCACTCAACTTATCCGCGGTATTCAGAAGAAGAAAGCACCGATCGTTTGGACTCCAGAATTAGAGAAAGTTTTTCAGGAAGTGAAGCAAGTTATTGCAAGTGATGCTTTGTGTGCCTACCCCAACCACAATGAGCCTTTTGAAGTCTACACGGACAGTTCTGATTATCAACTGGGAGCAGCCATACTTCAAGGCGGGCGCCCTGTTGCGTATTACTCCAAAAGACTCTCGGCGGCACAGTCTCGATACACAACGATGGAGAAGGAGCTCCTGGCAATCGTCAGCACTCTCACGGAATATCGTACCATGCTATTTGGAGCAAAGATCAAAATCTTCACTGACCATCGCAACCTTACATTCTCTAACTTGAACAGTCAGAGAGTCCTTCGTTGGAGATGTTTCCTCGAATCTTTTCATGCCGAATGGTTCTATCATCCAGGCAAGCTTAATGTGCTAGCGGACGCGTACAGTCGACTCCCCAAGTTTGATTTCTCAGGAGCCGAGAAGAGGCAGGATGAACTATCCCCTACTCCAGTTCAATTCAATCCAGTTCCCCAAGATGTCAATCAAGATGAAGAACCCAGCATCTTTGAAGAACAACTAGCAGAGTTGGCCAGTGATGACGAGTTCCCGCTACATCAATTGCAACAGTTCATGAATCTTCCTTCTACCGTCCAGAACCCTTTGCGCTATCAATGGCTTGCGGAAGAGCAGAGCCGCTGTCCTACCCTTCAGCAGAAGCTCACTACTTCCCCAACGTTCTACCATCGTCGAACGTTTGGTCGCCATGATACGTCGCTGATTTGCTATAGCCCTACTCCTCAAGATGAATCGACCTTGAAGATAGTCCTCACAGACAATGCCGTGGATGCCGCGATTGAATACTTCCACCTCCTGTTGAATCATCCAGGAGCAAAGGCAGTTACTTATGCACTTTCCAAGTTCTATCATCCCCAATTAGCAGCCCGAATAGCAGCCTTTTCGTGCGATGTTTGTCAGCGCACAAAGATTGGCCAACGCGGCTATGGCCATTTCCCTCCACGTCAAGTACAAGATCTCAATCCATGGAAGCAATGTGACGTAGACCTTGTGGGCCCGTGGTATGTCAAAACATCAGGACGACACGGTAAAGCCTATGAGTTCTATGCCCTGACGGCAATCGATCGTGCCACTGGTTACCCAGATGCCATCATGATCAAGCGCAAGACTAGCGAAAACGTAGCTCGCAAGTTCAATGAATTATGGCTCTCAAGATATCCAAGACCCGAAGTTTGCGCTCATGATCAAGGTGGTGAATTTATTGGACCTCAGTTCCAGCGGTTGTTGCACGATGCTGGTATTGCATCAGCCCCATCGACAGCTCGTAACCCCCAAAGCAATGCGATCATCGAACGCCTGCATCTTACTATGGGAAACTCCATTCGAGCTCAACTTTCCAATCACAACCCTCGCACCTTGACTGAAGCCGAAGACTTGATGGGAACAATCTTATCTGATACTCTCAGTTCTATCCGTGCAACCCCGTCGCAATCTACTGGGTATGCCCCAGCAGCACTGGCCTTTGGACGCGATATGATCTTCAACCTTCCAGTTCAATATGATATGAACGAGATCAACCTTCGCCGCCAACGCCGTGTCGACAAGGATGCCAAACGACTCAACGCCAAGCGGTACCGCTACGATTATCGCGTTGGAGAACAAGTCATGAAGAAGATCTTCGATCCTGCCAAACTCGATGATCGTTGGAAGGGCCCCTTCACTATCACAAGAATCCATGTCAATGGTAACATCACTATTCAACTCACCCAACATCTACAAGAGCGTCTCAACATCCGACGCGTCAAGCCCTACAGGCAACCTACACCTCAAGTCTTACAACAAATCGTTGCGCCCTCTTAGGAGGGGTAGAATGTCACACCTACGTAGTGTCGGACATCAATCAAATTCATATTTATGTTATCTGGTTTCTCGTTTCTCAATATGTTTCGGAATGCTTTATCTGGTTTCTCGTTTCTCAATATGTTTCGGAATCCTCCATCGCCAATGAAAGCAACCGAATCCAAAAACGTTGATCGTTTCCTTTATATTTTAAGTCATAATAATTCTATTCGTTACATCTATTGATCAATAATAAGCTCAATTGTTAGCTAGATTGGACAACGAGTCTTTTGATAATGTGTCTTATGTTTGTCAGATGTAAATAATAATGAGCCCAATTCCCCTGCTAGCTTGATCTTATGCTCGACCCTCTTGAGATCCACTCAACAAGTGCGTCCGTCACGCTCGGTTCCAATACACATCACTGGATCATATCGTCCTCGTCTCTACTTGCTGCTCTCATTGTCCTTCCGCATGCATCTTAGCAAAGAGTTCGAGTGCAGGCAGAGTGCAGGAGTGCTAAGTTAATGTTGAAACTTCCCTCCGACAAAAATGACACACAAGACCTCGCTTACTGCCTCCGTTTCGTGTAGCACAGAACGTCTCATTCCCTTAGACGATCACTCACTTCTCACCAATCTTTATCCTGTTATGTATCCTTACCATGTAATTATATTATTAGTTGATGTTATCGCAGTAGTACTGATTAGTTTGTATATTACGTAATCATTAACGTAGTGTGAGAAACGAATCGGTTTATCAGACAGCCATTCTCACGGCTGTATCTACGATGGCAGCGTTCGAAAAGAATAGAATACGGGGAGAAAATGATGACAATATTTATTCTATTCTCCGACGGGGAGGAACGCGGACATAATAAGTATGAGGAAATGGAACCAGTTCACTGAGGTTATATTTGACTGGGAGGAGAGATAAGAATTTGCCGAGGAATGCGGGAGGAAAGAAGGAAAGAGATTCGATATCGATATAATGAATTGCCGAGGACGCCGGCATAATAATTGGCCCCAAGAAGGAAAGAGATTCGATATCGATATAATGAATTGCCGAGGACGCCGGCATAATAATTGGCCCCCCAGTAAGGACACCTGGGATATCAACAACCATCGCCGAGGAATGCCGGCGATAAATAAATCGGCCCTGCTGGGGAGGAATGCCCCCGTCTGCATAAAAGGAATTGGCCCAAACTAACTATTGACGGATAGGCACCACTAGAGACGTGGAGCTGGAAACAGAAATCGAACGTAGAAACATATTAAGAACCCAGATCACCTAGGAGAGGTGCAGAAGGTTAGAAACATATTAGAACCCAGATCACCTAGGAGAGGTGCAGAAGGTTAGAACCCAGATCACCTAGAAGAGGTGCAGAAGGTTAGAAACATATTAAGAACCCAGATCACCTAGGAGAGGTCTGAGAGGTGCAGAAGGTTAGAACCCAGATCACCTAGAAGAGGTGCAGAAGGTTAGAAACATATTAAGAACCCAGATCACCTAGGAGAGGTGCAGAAGGTTAGAACCCAGATCACCTAGAAGAGGTGCAGAAGGTTAGAAACATATTAAGAACCCAGATCACCTAGGAGAGGTGCAGAAGGTTAGAACCCAGATCACCTAGAAGAGGTGCAGAAGGTTAGAAAAGTTAGAAAATAGATAGGAAATAGAAACCCAGGAAAGAAATACTGCAAGGAGCCAGTATAGACCCTGCAAGGAGCCAAGGGCGACGGACGGAAATTGCTGCAAGGAGCCAGCGATAACACGAGAAATTAGGTACTGCAAGGAGCCAGCAGATAGGGAATATTAAAGAATATCGCTGCAAGGAGCCAGCAGAATCACGGAAGGAATAGGGATACCAGAGAGTATTAACGATGTAACAGTCAATGGCAAAGTGCCGACACATTCTTGGAGAGATAAAGGAAAAGTAAACGTAAGTGGCAAAGTGCCACCGCGTCGTCGTTGGAGATAGAAAAGAAAGAAAAATACCACCAGGAGGTGGGGCCAGTAGAGCCTATCGTCTTCGAAAAGAAAGAGAAATACCACTAGAATAGGAAGGAATGAAATAGATCACCGAGTAAGTGAGGCGAACACCCGAAGGAGAGCATAAATAGTAGTAGTCATGGTCGCAGTGCCTGACGGAGAAAAGATGGCCGAAGTGCCGGCGTAAAGTGAGACGGCCGGAGTGCCTGTAATGTTGGTAAATGAAAAAGAATAGGGACCGTGATTGACCAGGAAGAGAGATAGAAACATTTCGTATGAGAGACGACAAGAGAGCTGAAAAGGCCAGAGTAATAGACGAAAACTAATGTGCACCCAGAAGATAGGGTCACCGTTAACTATGTGATATTAGTTAGATTAGAGTGGACGCACCTCTGACGAAAGCTGAGGGGAGATACTCTAGAAGGAGAGATGTCGAACACGATAATCAACGTGAAGTCTTTGATATCCAGGGAGACAGTCCGATAGAGGACAACTGCCGTATTCGAGGAGTAGAATACCGAAGAAAATTGAGCAGGACTAAGAGACAGATGAATAGCAAGAACAGCGGTTAACCAACAGATGCACATAAACTCTGAGAGATCGTAGAGATCTGACTTATCGGACCAGAACGAGAGTGCTCACGGTAATGAACACGGGCTGGTAATATAATAGGTTGCACGTCACGGATGTCAAGTACACTATCCAAAACCTCATGGAGAGATCTGACATGGAATCGGAGACAAGATACTATGAGATATACAAGCATCCCTGCTTGATATACAAGCATCCCTGCTTGAGAATGAGATCAAACGTTAAACCACGACAAGTATGAATAAAAATCCTTTTGAGGGCATAAATGCGAGAATAGTATTCGGGACTGCTCTGCATGAGAAGCCGATTGCAAATGGAAGCCGGGAAGAGGTTGATCTCAAGACATGAATATAAGCAATGTGAAACTGAAACACAAGATGAATGCTTGAACGCTTACAGTTAGAGCAAAGCTATGACATTTAAGGTCATGGCATTTTGAGCCGACCGGCGTGATTGTTACTCTGATGATATGTAGCGCAAGTACCTTGGCACAATTCGTGTGAACATCCCTTCATCTTAGGTCAAACCAGATCAGTGAATGGCATCCCGGGTATATTGAGTACAGGACATCCGCAGACAGAGCTCCGTGATGTTGCGTGGAAGATGGGGAGAGAATGGCACAGAGTGTGTCATCTAACAACTCCTCCTCCAGGAAGGGAGAGGGAGAGAAAGAGAGAAATGGACAGCACTTGCTGTAAAAATAAGGAATAGGTGGCAACTCGATCATAACAAGAATAACGGCTTGTCAACAAGTACTTGATAGGGAGTAGCTTCATGCCATGTGATGAGACAGGGACAAAGACAAATTCCATGATGTTGTACATACAATATACCTTGGGATCAGCGTACAGAAGATCGTAGCAACAGAGTTGGTTACCCTGGAACTTTATGACGGAGCAAATATTAGATGCGTGTAATGGTGCACGGGCATTCAAAGTGAATCGGAAGCGAACACAAATATTAACAATCGACAAACATTCTTATTTTGAATCGCAGGCTTGATGTGGTTGAGATGTCAAGAAATAGGAAGACCTCATCTTGGCAAAAGATCCCTCAGTATAAGCGTAGCAAATATATAGTACAAGCTATATCGCTTTGATAACAGCGGGCGCGAATACAAGCTGTAGTCTATGACAATGTGTAAGAGACAAGAAATTGGATGTAGCCAGAACAACACGACCGCGGACGTTATTATCCATCATGATGAGCCGAGGAGGTAGTTTGAAGAACGGACCGCAGACAAGGACGTTACTATCCATCATGATGAGCGGATGATAATCTAATCCGAATTGATGGAGAAACGCCCTGCGGCAAAGGGGAAACAAAGCTGAAGAGAATAGATAGATGGAGAAACGCCCTGCGGACAAGGGACGAACAAATGTACGAGAATAAGGGACGAACAAATGTAAGAGCCGTGACTACCAAGGCATAACGAAATACTCCATAGCATCTGACCAATGAGGAGTCCAGAGTGAAGGACGATTGAACAGCATGGTGAAAACAATGCGCACTGAACTGGAGACGGGTTGACATCCAAGACCGGGAGACACTCGATATGATCAAGAATAGGGGCAGCAATACCTCGTGTAGACCAATAATTGAATGTCAAGCAGGGGAGAATATTGATACTTGACATTCCCAAGATGGCACAGAAGAGGCAGATAAAAGAGATGACACAGACGAGGCAGATAAACGAGACAGAGAAGAAGAGGCAGATAAAAGAGACAGAGAAGAAGAGGCAGATAAAAGAGATGGCATAGACGAGGCAGATAAGAGAGACAGAGACCAATGTGACAAGGAACTGCCCTCATAACAGTTGCTAATGATGCTCACGCTAATCATAGTGCAAGACGTGAAGGTACATATGACACTACTGATGAATGTGGATTAAACACCAGATGTCAAGCTAGGAAGAACGCGATGCACGTCTTATCACCCGACATAATGGCAGAGGAAATCAACGAGGTAGTACAGACCAAGATATCGGCAGAAGAGCGCAAATGAAGAAATGATATTGAAGAACGCCTTGGGCCTTGGTCGGGTCGAATGGAAGCAACATGAGAAAGATTGGATGACCCACAGAGCGGCTATATAGCATCAAGTTGACCTTGTATCGTGATAACTATGGTGTGAACACAGTGATACCTTACATGGGCATAATTGCGTTAGCAGAGCAGAGCAAAACATTTCCGACAAGCCGACTCGATAGCTTAGTGATTATTGTCAGTGAGTTTCATGAAACTAGGACGTTAAGACCACGCGTAGGACCCGCAGTTGAGGTGACTGCTGACAATACTTGAGAGCAATTGCATGACAAGCACTGCGGGAGCGCCCTAACACATTTGGAGACGATTCTAGATGCATCGACAACAAGCCTTCTTAGTATGAGACGACAACAACAACTAGACTTTGCATCGACCTACTTGTAGTAGGACACTCAGACTAGGGATCGCAAATTCATATTATCAAACGATACTGGAGCTGCAAATGAGTTTGAATATATCAGGCGAGACCAATCTCAAACAGCACGAGAAGGTCTGACAGAGTACGGGGTGCCATCGATAGGTTATCGCGGACGGTTAGACGCCGATTGTGGTAGACGGAGTAAAGCCACCACAGACTTCATGAGACTGATTCGACCAATCACCAACTCGACCAACAAAAGACTCGGCATACGGGGAGAATATGAGTGATATACCTCGCTCGTGATGCTGAAACACGAGATATAGGCCAGGCTAATGCGAGTTGAACTAGAGGCGCACTGGACAATTTGATGCACAAATGTTAATGACTGGAACGAGGCGATATGACCGACTTAAACGAGGCGATATAACCACGACAACAAGAGACCGACTTAAAGATGTAGAGATATGCGAGCGGTGATGAGGCAATAGCAGGAGAGCCAACACCAACATACCAAGGAAGTCACACGCTGACTCTGGGAGCACGACATCCCACATGTTACACAAGCAATACAGGCGACACATATCGGAACATAGAAGAGGTTGCGAGGAAATGATTCCTTGAACAGCCAGACGCATCATTGCCGCGAATAGAACATCCAGGCGCATCAAGGTTTGGGCTCATAAAACAGCACAGATACAGATCCAGATCTGTCACCCACGGGACAATGCCTACCTCATCTACATAACTGCCATTAGACGTACCGGCCACGGATTTTTGTATGGGCAACGCACGCTTGAATTTAAGTGAGAACGTGGCTCGAAGCTAGAATCACTTGAGATAGTGAAGATAAAGGGAATGAAGTGAAGATTCGTCACTATGCGCAACATGATTTACAACGTACAGAACTATGCTTGCCAAAGGTGTATACAGGATGAAGAGTCACTCTCAAGACACGCGATTAGGGACACCATCCATCGTCCATTATGAGATAATATTGGTCGACGTAGATGACATCCTACCAAGAACCAAGAACCCGAACGAGGTGATGATTAAGCTCTGAGAAAATAACAAACGACCTCGGGCAGGAAGAAGGACATGGCAAGAGCCTCTGAGACAACACGATGAATGAGAAGTAGGAGAGAGAACTCAATCAATTAAGTATCCAGAACGATAGAACTAGACACCGGACTACAGCGGTGAAAGAGGTAAAGATACCAGCAACTCATTTCTGTACGACGATCAATTTTGACTTGGACCGTCTCTACGATGTGGTCAAAGCATCTCGTGACACTCGGGCATACAGAACCGAGATGCATATGAGGAGTTACATTGAAAGGATGCACTCGGGCATACAGAACCGCGATGCATATGAGGAGTTACTTTAAAAGGATGTACATTGAAAGGTATTTACGTTTACGGGGAGACCGTAGAGGCTAGTGAAGATTGATCCAGCCGGTATGTAGGGATCATTTTGACCGCACTTCGTCTTGGACACCTCGAAAGCTGTTTACGGAATTATACGTTACCTGGATAGGTATCCAGATAGGAGACTTGCTATGTCTACAATGCATGTCGAAGAAGCCCCAAAGCATAGCACAGATTGGAAGGATTTTTACGGGAGACGATTGAGGAAGACCCAGCGGAAATACCAGTTCCGTTGGGAGAGAAGGCGAGGATCAGAATCTTATCGTTCAATAAACAAGAAGCAGAGTACGGTTGAATTTACAAATCTTGGAGCCGACACCGAGATGGTAACGATGCGCTTCGCGAGAGGTTTGACAGTTGCACTGAAGATCAACCTAAAGATGTTCGCTGTACCAACTGACTGAGCACATTCGCGGTACCAATTGACTGAACACCTGATTTCTTTTGTGACAATGACAGTATGGTGAAGGTTACGAATACTCCAACATCCGCTACAAAACTCAGTCAGACACCTTATCATCAAGGGGGAGTACACCGCAACAGGAACTTTACAATGTCGATAATACCTCCTGGACGGAGCCAACTACTCGGACACACTCAAGAAGATATCACCTTTATACAAGAGGATTCAACTTTATATTACCCAAATCAGTGCACGATAGTGGATGAGAAGATTTCCAATGAGACTTAGCTTTATGAATCGCAAGCGTAAGCTTACAATTCACGGGGAGCGTTTCGTGTAGCACAGAACGTCTCATTCCCTTAGACGATCACTCACTTCTCACCAATCTTTATCCTTGTTATGTATCCTTACCATGTAATTATATTATTAGTTGATGTTATCGCAGTAGTACTGATTAGTTTGTATATTACGTAATCATTAACGTAGTGTGAGAAACGAATCGCCTCTCTATCTGACATCGACATCGACTCTGTACCACCAAACACATCATGTTGCTGTAATGGCATTCAACCTAACATAGAGAACAATAATGATGCCATCAATGATATCAATGATGATGGCAGCCAAGCCGCCTACCCATCTCAATGCCCCTTGCACCACACAACAACTGCTCCATCTCATGTCACGCTAAAATTACTTGACGCATATCCGAATGCAGCACGAGAGAAGGATTTGCAGTCTTCTGCTTCCATGGCGGCAATTGTGGCGGTAGATGATGAGTTTCAATGAGTTGGTGAGGTGTTATCAGGAGAGTTTGTGGGTTCTGGATGATAGTGGGCGGACTGCTATGGAGCTGGTGGAGATATTGCAGTTGATGATGATGCAAGATGATGATGAGGTGGAGGAAGGACGTCAACTGGTTGAGATGAAGCGTGAGGATGACTTAGAGACAAAAGTGGAGAAAGAGCAGTGTCATGATGAGCAGAGTCACAATGATGAGCAGCATCAATATCAACAACAGCTAGAGCGTCACACGTCAAAAGAACTAGCGAGGAGAAAAAGTAAGCAGCAACAGCAACAACAGGATGAGTACAAGTCCATCTACGACTTGCTTTCTCAGAGAGTTGCTCCAACGAGCACTAGTCCACCTATTCCCAGGCAGTGTCGACAGAGTCAGATTATCCGTCGATCAAAGAGACCATGAGTAAAGTATTCTCCATAAGAACAGAGGGAAGAGCCTTCGACAGAGAAAAGCCTTTTACAGTATCGGATTATGCTTCCTTCAAACAGACCAGCAAAGTACTCTCAATAAGAAAAGAGGGTAATAGAGACGACCAAGGTTCCGTCGATAGAGACAAGCTTCTTGCAGAGATTACCATAATGGAAAGGCATCCCAGGAAGAAGAAGACCTTGCGCTTAGTTCCGAACACAATACAGAAGACCTCGCGCTTAGTTCTGAGCATAATAAAGCGTTGCATCGTATCGATGAAGATAGAAGATATGACGATATATTTCATGATTTGTCGGGTTCATTTGACAAAGATAATGAAGCTGCAATGATAACTGCCAAGCTTCTTTCTCCATGTACCATAGTGAAGACACAAGCATCTTTGGCAGGATAGCAGATACATTGACTGTGACAAAAAGAAACGAAAAAAACAATACCACGAAGCGACCTTTGTCTAGGCTTGGGTTCAATAGAAGAAGCAAGAGAAAGAAGAATGGAGCATTGGATGGGCAAGTTCTTTCTCCGTGTACTGAAGACACAAGCATCTTTTTCTAATCTGGATTCATTTGACAAAGATGATGATTATCAAGTTCTTCGAATCTTGGCATCAAGAGAAGAAGAAAGAAAGGGAATGGAGCATTAACTGACCTAGCGAGTACAATGGGGAGAACTCATGAGTCAAGACAAACATGAAATTGGAATTCGTGCTATGCATAGAGCACTGCACTGAGTCTCGTATCGCGCAAGTGCGGGTCTTACTCTAAAGGGCAAAGTTAATTAGATTGAAGAGAAATTATCTTAGTCAATCTACTCGCTTATACTTTATATACTTTATCCCAGAATCAGCGAGCTCAATAACGTCATCCCATGTAGGAGCACCAACCAAAACTCAACAAACCGCTCCCTCTAACAATTGTCCCACACAGATGATCTCAACTTGTTCGGCTTCCAGAGCGGCACCTATCTCTCTGCCATGAAGCTGCCTTATATTCATCCTCGTTTGGCTACTATCAAAGCATTTTGTGGGGTGACATCGCTGGAACAATAATGACACAAGCTCGCATCAGCAGTGATGTAGTCTTGCTCAGCAGACGATCTTCGAAACAAATGCTTTCTGATGTATTCGGTTCTGCCATAGTCGATCAATCTTTGACAAGCTCTTCCTAAACCTTTGCCTCCACAAGCAAGACCCAGCTGTTTCACTACAACATAGATATTCTGGCTCTTAACACCAATGTTATGTTCATCATCATCATCATCAACCGCAGCGCTCCGCGGATGATCACTATCTTCCAATACGGAAGCAGACGTCCACCTTCTTAATTGATCGAAATCACTCCCCGAAAACGCTGACAAACCTCCCATTCCTCGAAACAATTCCAAGAAGGAATCTCTTCCCACATAATCGTTCCAAGTACACAGTCCATGACAACAGGTCGCCATAACACAACCGTCGACTGCTCCAGATCGAGCGATATCACGTAGAGATTTCAAAGCTAAATCAGTCCCAGCTCCACATAAATGCTTTGCAACTACTATTGATCGCCTCTTCCCCGACTTCTTCGTGAGAAATGGCAATGCAGTTGACATGTGAACGTGAGCCAAGTCACATTTAATCCTCGAAACTTCGACTCGATCAAGTCTCAGAGAATCATCATTATCTTGCGATGCATCTCCAGTGGCTGTGCGAATCTTCGTCTCGGCCTTACCACGAGTGCCTGATCTTTCAACAAGATATAGCTTTACTTTGGATGATGAAGCAGTATTCTGAGTTTGAGCTGCACCCATTGCACCGGCAGTTACCAAGCCCAGCATGCCCCTACCTGCGCCCATTTCTATAACCGAGTGTTCACAATCATCATCATCTGCTGCTTCAGGAATCAATCCATTTTTACGAACATGCCCTAGAATACTTTGAAGTTGATGCAAATGACGTGGCCCTCCAGCCTTGACTCGATGTTTTGCTATATCTTTTGCTACGCCCTCTTCTGCACTCGAAAGATCAACTTCTGGTAATGCATTATAAATGTCCTCTTCAGTGATGTTCATGAGAATATCTTTTGATAAATTATCATCATCGCTAGAGTTTCCTCGTTTCTTCTGATCATTATTTCTTGACGCAGCTGATGGAAATAACGAACAAAATACTCTCAAAACAGCCATTGCCAATTGCTGCGCTCGAGCAAGATCAGTAGTTGTTTCATCTCGATTTCCCCCCACATCATCATCATCATCATCATTATTCTTCCCCTCGTCTCCAAGATCACCAAAGCCGCCAGTATTAGTACCCTCCTTATAATATTCTCTCGAGCAAGTTTCTTCCCTCTCCTTTGCAGCAGGGCACACCAATACATGCTTGGCTAATGCTGATTCAAATATCATGTGTGATGGATCAATTGGGCATGGAATTCGAGCGCCTCTATCTTTCCTCTTCTTTTTGATGTTGCGTTTTGTTTCATCAGATGATGGCTCTACATCATCACTAGCTCGTTTACGAATACAAACCCCCTCTTCTTCGATAAGATGGAAGTGATTTCCGCAGTAGATTTGGTTTGGTGCAGGCATTTGTCGACAATATCTTCGTTTTTTCTCATTGTACGCGTGGCATCGGTCCCAGTTGTCGGGGAGTTGTGGTGGCCGTGCCGTTTCTTCTTTTTCCTTAGTTGATTGGATGCTGCTCATTTTTTACTCCAACAACAATATAAAATGAAGAGGTAAGGCGGTGACTCCTATTCCACTCAAGAGTACAAGAGTGAGATTGTTGATTGATGGTGGTGGCGTGGATAAATAAATAGGGTATGTCACAAGGAGTGTGACGCTTACCGTCTCGGGGGCAAACTCAACTTTGTCACAAGGGCCATTTTTACAGATTCCTACCTTGTACCTAATACTGATCAGCAGTGATCACCGAACGCACACAAATTTACCTAAGTACCATAAGGGTGCCCGCTACGACTTTTAATTCCCTAAGATTGAATCTCGCTTGCCTCGTCGTTTCCCGTCATTGCAAGCTCGAACTGGTCATTCACCGCTCAAGCAACGGCAACCATGGTCGACGTTGCCGCCGCTGAAATAGACCATGTTAATAGCCGTAATATCGGACGATTGGTGGCTGATCGTTACTATGGATTATTATGTTGATATTATCGTGCTTGGATCCACCAGAAACGCTCCATGGGACGTTCAATAAGCACTGTTCAGTGGCCGACGCTCGACGGACGTCACCGTCAAATATTGCCTCCGTGCTGCCTCCCCTCGGCAGATTTGGCAGCGGCGAGGGCTTCAAAACATACATAATAATTAATTGTAACGATCAGCCACCGGTCGTCCCATATTACGGCTAATAACTTGGTCTATTTCAGCGGCGGCAATAACATGACCATGGCTGCCTGCCTCGGCAGCGTTGGTGCTGTTCATCATGATGTTCGGACCGGCACTGACTTTCGCAGTTGAGTTTGCCCCCGAGATAGACGGTAAATCCTCTTTGATTTTTTTACGCGTAAACGTCGCGGTGGAGATTTCCCGCCAAATTTTGAGTCAAACCCTATTTATTTACCCTTGCTTACTTATGGGTGGAGCAGGAAGATCATCTTCAGTGTAAAGGCAGTGTGACTTGCTAATGTGTCGCAACGGGACCGGACACAAAAAAGAAAAAAATCGGACACACACTGCTCAAAAAGCGTCCACTCACTCTTCACGACACTCACGGTATGTATGAGACACTGGCAGCAAGTAAAAAATTGCGCCTATTGATAACACTATTGTCCTCACGCAGGAATGATTACCACAGCACGAGTGGAGAGCGCAGCGATACATGAGAGTGTTGGGTAATCATGACTGTTGTTAATTATTATCTTTTCCTGCAAGTGCGCTGAGCCGAGTTAAGTCTTGGTTCATCGTTTGTGGCCTCCTTTTGAGCAGTGTGTGCTTGTCCGATCTTTTTTGCGCTCGGCCCGAGTCACGACACAGTCAGGTCGGGCACTCGTGTTCATTGCGCTGATCGTTTCTCACACCGTCCGTGCGCGACACAAAACTCGTGACCTTATGTCTTCACTCGCGGCAAGCGCTCGTGAAGACATAAAATCACTTGTTTGTGTCCCGCACGGACGGTGTTCGAAAACGACGCCGCGCAACTCACATTTGCGATTTACGAAAGGAAACGGATCCAACGCAAGAAAAGCGGTATTCAAATCTGTCACATCTAGGGACACTCAGGGACACTCACCGCGAGTGTCCCTGACTGTCCCTGAGTGTCCCCGGCTGTCCCCGACTATCCCTGAATGTCCCTCACTGTCCCTCACTGTCCCTGACTATCCCTGAGTGTCCCTACTGTCTCTGAGTGTCCTCGCCAATTTTACCATCACTACACGCACCATCACCATGCTCGTATTTCAACTCACAGTGACGGGAGTCCTAGCATATTGGGATGCGTTGGACGGACTGCACTTTAGTAGATAGCAACCATAATTCGTTTGTAGAATGAGTTATCACAGTAGTACACAAGGGCGACCTTAATGGGACCATGCAACTAGGGTGCATTGGCGGTCACAACTAGGGAGCCTTGTTGTACAGAAATGACGTGCATGTAGCATCTGATAATGTGAAGCAGTCATCGGTCGACATTGGAAGCTGAAGAAATCATCTATTACGAAGCCATCGATTTATCTTGGCGGTAAGTTTCGTACTGTGAAGTGGAAGTGGGAGCTCGAGAAGACGTAGAGTACCGGGCCCTTGCTCGGGACTAGTATGTCTGATCAACTGTAAAGTTGAAGCACCATTCAAGAACCAGTAAGCAGATACCGGCCAGAGATATTGATGTAAGAAGAGAATTGTTGAGTGAGGATGTGCCTCCAACAAATCTTTGATAGAAATCCTGCGAGAGAGGACGAGCTTGGTAGCGTTGGTATTTATTTGGAAGAAGTTTCTATGATGAACAGACTCTTGATCTACTCAGAGATGGACATTTGGAGTATTACTTTACCTATTATATTCTTGGGCAAGAATCACGACGCAGAGATAAATTGATCCGACTCCGCCGCGGGTGACCCAGCAGCGATACACAGCAAGATATGACTTGGCTACTTTGACGGAGGATGACAGGACGGAGGTTACATCTCCCGTCATGCCGCCGCCAAAAGGGGAGGATTCGTCATCTGTTGTATTGTATACGCCGGAAAGGCTGGAGAATATTTCACGATGAGATCACGCACTGGGTTTGTCGTTCGTATCGATGAAGATATCAACAAAGTTTCCAGTCTATTGGTATTCCATAGGACAGGGGAGTGTTGAGAGTACGACTTAACAGATGGCGTTTACCGCGAGGAGGCAACGGAGTACATTCTGGCGTTGGGGATATGCTAAGACTGAGGAAGATGGGAATTCCAGTGGATGATGCAGCGAGCAAAGTGGAGATGAGTAATCGGTGTTGAAAAACACGATGACTCCAAGACCTTCTTTGAAGAAGAAGCGTGAGGTGTCGCGAGTGCATATCCTAGGTGGAACGAAGTTACACGAGAGAAGAAGGTGTATCATGGAGTGTATCAATACTCATGAGAAATACTTGTTGAGCCAATGTCATCTGGGGTGAGGAATGAAGATGGTTTGTTTGAGATTCTAGAGAGATTTCGAATCAGAGGTGACTAGGGACTACGCGGCAACGCCGAAACCGAACATCTCAAATGTGTGGCGGTACCAATTGACCTCTGATGCAAGTCAATGGGAGTACACCATAAGGGTGAGAGTAGCTTTTGGCGAACTCATCCTCCTGCGGAGATTAGATCCGAGGTTAGATTGTGGATACTTGTTAGAAGCCTTGGGCTTATCTTTGGTTGATAGTGAGTTACAATCCAGCCAAGTGTGCTTGGATTGAGGGGAGTATTTCAACTCACAGTGACGGGAGTCCTAGCATTTTGGGATGCGTTGGACGGACTGCACTTTAGTAGATAGCAACCATAATTCGTTTGTAGAATGAGTTATCACAGTAGTACACAAGGGCGACCTTAATGGGACCATGCAACTAGGGTGCATTGGCGGTCACGGTGCTTTTCGATACTCGAATCAGACGGTGGCAAGCATTCCTTAAACACAATCTGACAATATCAGAATCAGAGTCATTAGAGCTAGCAGTTGGATTGCTGTCGCTGTCATTCTCCAGAGAGCGCATTTTCAAGGCTCCTGGTAGACAATCTACTTCGTCTGATTCGCTGTCGCTTGATGATGAGGCGGAAGAGTTTGAAGCAGCGGAAGAGTCGGAGAAAAGGTGATCGTTTGAGTTTGATGAGGAAGATGAGATATCAATGCATTCTTCACTCTCGCTCCCATCGTCGTCTGATTGACTGGTACGCTGTCTTGTGCGATGCTAGAGGCGTCTAAATCTATACATGGTGTGTTTGTGTAGGATCTGTAGTGCATAGAAGTTTGTGATTAGATAGGTAGGTACTTCTATGACTGACGTGTAGCATGATAGATGATAGTGCGTGTAGTGATGGTAAAATTGGCGAGGACACTCAGGGACAGTGAGGGACACTCAGGGATAGTCAGGGACAGTGAGGGACACTCAGGGACACTCAGGGACACTCACCGCCACACAATGGCTCATGCTTTATGATATAAATTGCACGAGGCCTATTGCCTTTTTCGAAAACGTTCCCGAGGTAACGTTTTGCCGCTCACGTAGAAACATACCAGATATTTTAGAGGACTTGAGAAGGCTGGACAGACGGTCCACTCACAAAAAGGGTCAAAAAGGGCTGCCGTTGGAGCAGCCCTATGCAAAATTTATTAAATTCTTGCTTAAATGTTTAGAAAGACAATATAAAGAGCTTTACAACGATATATCATACATTGATACTGCACAAAGCGTTCATAATGCATTCACTTACTACTTATTGAAGCTCTTTTTTGTGATTTGTGTTTTTTTCGTTCGTCTCATGAGCCCCTTTATTTTGGCTCGATTTTTATTGACCCAGTCTTTACGTTACCGAGGTAACGTTTTGAAAAAATGGTTGGAATATCCCAACCATTTTTTGAAAACGGTACATACCTCGGTACCGTTTTGTGTAGAACTCTGGTATGTTTCTACGTGAGGGTGAAAACGGTACCTCGGTACCGTTTTCAAAAAAGGAAGTAGGCCTCGTGATATTTGTTTGGATAAAGCATGAGCCATCATGTGGCCTATAGGTATTATTATTGCATACAAGGGCTACTAACAAACGAGATTTCAAAAACGGTATCGAGATACCGTTTTCAAGCCTTACAGGTACTGGGCCCAACTTAAAAACGGTACCGAGGTACCGTTTTCAAAATGGTTGGGATAAAGTCGTACTCTCCCCACAAGTTTCAGTACCTACTTATTTACTCAAGTACCTGATGATCTGTTCGATACAACATAACAATTGAAGAACGTAAGATAAGATCATG
Source organism: Skeletonema tropicum (assembly GCA_037178625.1). Taxonomy (NCBI): domain Eukaryota; phylum Bacillariophyta; class Thalassiosirophyceae; order Thalassiosirales; family Thalassiosiraceae; genus Skeletonema; species Skeletonema tropicum. The sequence continues at coordinate 4,220,178 of CM074129.1, forward strand.
GATGGAGAGCGAAGCTGTGTGCAAGTACTAACTTTGGAGTACGCATGTGTGTGAAGGAGATAGTTAGTAGTAGTCAACTACAGAGAGAGAGACATAAGTTACATGACAAATGCACAACATTTACTCCTCTAGCTCGTTATTACTTCATTACTTCATGTAGTTTGTAGTTGCGTTTCCTTTCGCTGCGTATCTATTTCCTATTTCCCCCCATTCTTTCACTCAAAAGAAAGGTTTAATCATTTAGGTACAAGTCTCTGATGCTTCTGCAGGATACTGCCGGTCTTTTCTTCTCATCCTTGCTAGCCGCATCATCTGAGATCTTCTCACTCGACTCTTCTTCTTCTTCATCATCTGATATATCTGCGCAGTTCATCCGTTCAAACATAGTGATGATGTCTTCGTAGATGAACAAACTCGGATGACCCTCGAATGAAAGTCTTGTTTGGCGAATGCCTCCGTCTTTAACTCGGATAGGATACGCCGTCGAACCCTTCCTGCGCTTCATTACAGGTCCTTGGGAAGTCATGATACTTGTGCTCTGCATCACTTGTTCGTCATCTTCGATGCATCGGAGAGCCTTTGTTAGGTTCAACTTGTTGGAGTAGTAAGAGAAGGTGTCTGATCCAATCACAAGCTGGCTTTCTGTTGGTTCGAACTTGGTCTTGACCTTGATACCTGTGGCTGAGTTGTCCCCTGCTCCTGTTGCTTCCTTGGGCGTGATGCTAGCTTGTTTATTCATCTTCTCTGCGCTGCAGCTATCATTCAATAACAATATTATGTACATACATACTTCAATAATGAGCGTTGCGCAGGGTGTAAAAACTTGTCTTTTTAAAGGTTCAAGTTCAAGTTTCTAAACCCGCCTAACATAGCGGGCCAGTAGGTTGATGGCGTGCGTGCCCTCTATCACTACTTATACTTACTCTAGAGGAGTATACACGGGGAAACTCCGGAAAATTCGGGCCCCCCAACCACTCCCAGCAAGTGAACTGTTCTCATACAGTGCGAACCATAACTATGTGTTGTAAAGTATTTACAACACATCAGAACATCAATTAGACCAACTTCCCCAGGCGCAACCACGTCACATTTGCCCCCGAAAAGCTGCAACACACACGTCCGTACGTAAGTTACCATATAGATGTAGTGTCTACCATGTGTCTAACAAGTGTCTAACATGTGTCTACCAAGTGTCTACCATGTGTCGACGGTAGACACTTGAAACGTCGACGAAGTGTCTACCAAGTGTCTACCACATGTGATGATTAGAAGTGTTGGTTGCCCTATCTTTCTGCAGACACTCCACATGTTTCTGTTCATTTTGGCGATGACACACCTCATCATTTGGAGTATTTACATTTAACACATCAGAACAGTTATTAATTCACCGTACCATAGACTTCAACTGAAAACTTCCCCAAGCGCAACCAGTAGTGACGTTGTCGATTTGCCGAAAAGCTGCATGTACACAGTTGATCGGCACGAAGACAAAAACGAGCTGTGGTATCAAGACAGAATACATCTCAATGAAACGTAACCTCAAGCGAGATGTCCTCCAAGCTCGTGCAAGTGATGCGGCGTAAGAAGATGAAGGCTTCTGGATTGGCATTTCTCATCTACTCGCACAGGCCTGTATGCTCGAGGTGCAGGTTTGTAGACGTCGATGCGTACGTGCAGTCCTCGCAGAGCAGGTGAGACAGGACTCATACCAGTACGCCAATCCGATCCGATCCGATCCAAAAGACCATCAGATCAGAGATAATGGGGGTATTCCGGGGTGTCAAGTCAGTTGTATCGGCGTCGATGGGCGGGAAACGAGCCGATCTCAAACGCAGCCCCTCATGGCACTGCCGACCATGACCATGACCATGACCATGAAATAAACGCAACAAAAGGTCGATGGACTGAATGAATCTCAACGGATACGGTTATAACGACGTGAACATGATGCATGTAAAATCGGCACATTCGACATGGGCAGAACCGACCTCATATATTAAATTAACGCAATCCTTTACGCAACAACAGTGCAGTTAGTGGTGACTTGGTAGCCGCTGTATTGCTTATTAAGTCGATAACATCGCGTATTGCTGCACTGCGACATGCGTCCGAGGTCGAGAGTAGTTCACCGTCATAGTTCACCCTACATAGGATCTTTAGACACATGTCTGAGTCACTTGGGACAAGGGACAAGCAAGCGGCAAATGTGTGATGGTCCCTCTTCCCTCTCTTTCGAGCTGGTGTAAGCGGAATGAACATGAAGGCCAACGACGAGCAGCCGCCAAAGACACAGCAAGAAAGCGATGGCTCAAGGAAGAAAAGGACAGAGTTGTGTGGAATTTTAGGTTTATTTATTTGTTGAATCCGGGGGAATGAGAAGCTGCCTTAAGCTGTTTTTGCTCCATTCGACTGTCCGTCCATCAATCATCGTACAAAGAAGTTGTCAAAGCCCAGACCCATCCACATACATGACTAAACACCAAACTCTTCGGCAGAGAAATTAGCTTCACAACGGATCAGCCGACTAAAGGCCCTCTCCATCCTCTACAACGAACACAATGCCACAGTCCAAATCATCACCCAACAACCGTTGCCACGATGAAACCCCTTCCCATTACTCAACTGTAAGATGATACACTATTGTCCGTAGGGACAACTTCATTTACCTAACACTTTCCCCTCTAGAATTGTAACCCACATGGGAACTTAGAACTTATATCTGTGTGTGTCTTGGGTTCATTTGCTACGCATGACCCAACCCCCAACGAAGATGAGAACTCCGTGCGTGATCAGTGAGAGCTAGCTGGCTAGCTACCCAGCATGCATGCAGGATGCAAGCAGAATTCAGATTCCACGATGACACAATTTTTCATTGAGTAACAAACGATGTTCATCATAACCAAGTTATTGAAAACAGTGGCCGACTCCAAGCCTCTGCTCATTGCAGCAGTACTCGCGGAAGTAATATCCCAAGGCGTGATGATTCGTCGAGCTGGATATCTCAAATCTACTTTTGGAGGAGGCAATCCTCCGGATATGTGGTTTGGTATTCCAGAAGAGAAGCTCTACAATTACCTGGATGTAATTGGCAACGGTGGACGAGTGGCCTATCGAGAGATTAACTCTTGGGACTTTTTCCCATACATGCCTGCGTATATGATGTGAGTAGCCTTACTTCCCCGTAGTGTCCGATGAAAAGACTGATCTTACGTTGCTAAAAAACTTACATTTCGTCCTCATTGAATAGCTTTTATGGAGCGCTGCTCCTCATCCAATGCCGCTCTGCACACACTTCTGATATTTCGTGGTTATTTCTCATCGCGATGATAGGTGATATCATCGAGACTGGAACCTTTTACTTTGCAGCAAATCAATTTCCGATTACATATCGGCTCTACTATTGTTCGTGTAGCATCTTTTGCTAATGAGTTGAAGTGGGTTTCTTTCGGATTTGGGTTGATTTGTCTAGCTGGATTGCTCGTGCAAAACTCGCTTAGACGTGCCAAAGCGCATCAACGGTAGAGAGTTGTTACAATGCCGTAAAGAATAATTTAGACGAATTACGTGTCAAGTTAAGTTAGTCTTGCACAAGTCGTATGTTAGAAAAATTGTTGCGTTCACAGGGAATGCTCGCAACAGGCAGGGGCCAATGCCCCTAAAAAAGCCTCTCACTCCACTCTGTGCATAAATTTCTTTGATATGTTCGGTCATGGTCAATTGTCGATCCCCAAGTGCCACAGACGCCTCCATGCGAGATGAGACGAGGTCAAGTGGATAATGAGAAGCCCATGTCGCCATGCCTGCAATCCCCCCGCCTATGATAACGGATCCAGTTCTTCCAAAGCCCAACGATTGTTCTGCAACATGTGTCGCTTTATCATACGCCATGAATCTACACCCATAGCCAATGCTAGTTCCCATAAATATAGGCAAAGCACCGGTATAAAGTCCAGAGAATCCAAGTTTGTTTATTGTGTGTTTGATCACAGAAACTGGTCCAGACAAGCTCCCCCTTGATGTCACTTGAAGCTGCACTTTTACCAGATAAATTGGTGTTAACAAAAGTGAGGTAGTAGACCCAGCAGCCATTCCTGATAATCCCGTCCGCAATGTGCCCTCCTTAACATCCATCCCTTCCAAAAGCTGATCCACAGCACTCTGTATCCCAAATGCAATGCATTGTTCAAAACTTTTGCTACAAAGTGGTAATGATAGTCCACGAAAAAAAGCTCGAAGTCCACCCTCGTTGTAGATATTACGTGCACATTTATATGCTGACGTTGTTGCTGTATTTGGTCGCGCTATTAGTGATTCACTTTGGAGACGAGTTTTGATAGAGTCGAGAGGATGGCCGACTAATTGGCCGGTGGCTCCGGCGATGCTGCCTGCGACAAAGTCCATCTACGTTGTAATTTATGATTGGTTGAATCACTTGAAGATGTCGCATTCACTTTCACCCGACGACAAGAACGACTACTTTCAAAGTAAAATACAGTATTCAATCTATATGACGAAGATGCATTCAGCAACAAACAACGGTGATACTTCTGAGTATAATTACGTGCTTTTTGAGCTGAGCTTTGAGTGTAGGTGTTCGTTCGTTGTGAAGTGTCCCTCTCTCGTGGTTTCGACTGCGAAGCTGTGCGGTTGCTCTACCTTCGATTCTCGGCAACTTACGAAGACTACAATTTGGATAATGTGTAACAAATTACATAGCAACATTGCGATTGTTGCGGGGCTTTAGGCAACAATTTCTCTGATTCATCAACGCCACAGCCGCATCACCAACACCAACACATCATTCGTTCATTCTGCAAGATCCAAGATCTGATCTGAGAGGCTCCCGCAAAATTTCCCACCTCCCGCAAAAAAGCTCGGATGTGCATGCATGCCATCAACGTCGAAGCAGAGATTGCATGTAGCTTGCGATCTTGCAGGATACTGCCTGCAGCACTTAATTTCAGTATCATAGGTAAACACATTATATCAAGTCATGTTATAGTTTAGCTGGTTCGTTTGAAGCATCCATCCTTATAAAGATGAGTCAAAGCTTATCTTTGTCATTGGGTGATGTGTGATGTTGGAAAGAATAATGGCACGAAGATGAAGAGACGTCAAATCAAAGGAGTTTACCTTGGGAGAGAAGTATAAATGCAACTATGAATGATGACTGGTGCTCAAATATCGATTAGGTAGGCAAAGCGTCCAAGCCAAGACAGCATGCCTTTAATGCGTTTCTCTTTGTTGCCCCATCCTCCTCGGTACCGATGGAGCTTGAACATACTTGTTTTCGCTTCAGTACCTGACTTGTTTTTGAACAGCAACTTTCCATCTGCCCAAATGCCATCGAAAGCTTTGCCGTTTTTGGAAGTCAATTTCCCCTTGCCGTGAATAAAACTATCCTTGAACTCTCCAACGTAAACATCGCCGTCATTCCACTTCCAAACGCCATTGCCATGAGGCTTGTCGGCCAACCACTCTCCATGATACTCACTGCCATCATTGAACTTCATTTCACCCTTGCCTTGCTTCCTACCATCTTTGAACTCTCCGTGAAAAACTTCGCCACCAGCCCAAGTATACTTGCCCAAACCGTGATAGGTTCCATCTTTGAACTCTCCATCGTAAACGTCGCCTTTTTTGGAAGTCAATTTACCCTCACCGTGCATGAAACCATCCTTGAACTCTCCATCGTAAACATCGCCGTCATTCGACTTCAAAATGCTATTGCCATGTCGCTTGTCGGCGAACCACTCTCCATCGTACTCACTGCCGTCATAGTACTTCATTACACCCTTGCCATGCCTCTTGTTATGTTGGAACTCTCCATCGTATACATCGCCATTAGCCCGAGTATACTTGCCCTCTCCGTGCACGGTATCATCTCTGAACTCTCCATCGTAAAAATCGCCGTCATTCAACTTCAAAATGCCATTGCCATGTCGCAAATCGGCGAACCACTCCCCATCATACTCACTGCCGTCATAGTACTTCATTACACCCTTGCCGTGCTTCTTACCATCTTTGAATTCTCCGTGAAAAACTTTGCCATTATTCCAAGTATACGTACCCTTTCCGTGATAGGTTCCATCCTTGAACTCTCCATTGTAGACGTCGCCTTTTTTTGAAGTAAATTTACCCTCACCGTGATAGGTTCCATCCTTGAACTCTCCATCGTAAACATCGCCGTCATTCGACTTCCAAACGCCCTTGCCATGTCCCTCGTCGGCGAACCACTCTCCATCATACTTACTGCCATCATAGTACTCCATTACACCCTTGCCGTGCTTCTTACTATCTTTGAATTCTCCGTGAAAAACTTCGCCATTACTCCAAGTATACGTCGTACCCAATCCATGATAGGTTCCATCTCTGAACTCTCCATTGTAGACGTCGCCATTAGCCCGAGTATACGTACCCAATCCGTGATAGGTTCCATCCTTGAACTCTCCATCGTAAACATCGCCGTTTGAGTAAGTCAATTTGCCATTGTACATCAAACCATCCTTGAACGCTCCATCGTAAACATCGCCGTTATTCGACTTCAAAATGCCCTTGCCATGTCGCTTGTTGGCCAACCATTCTCCATCATACTCTCTGCCATCATTGAACTTCATTGCACCATTGCCATGCCTCTTGTTATGTTTGAACTCTCCATCGTATACATCGCCATTAGCCCGAGTATACTTGCCCTTTCCGTGCATGGTATTATCTCTAAACTCCCCATTGTAAACGTCGCCCTTTGAGTAAGTCAATTTGCCCTTGCCGTGCATCCTATCATCTCTGAACTCTCCATGGTAAACATCGCCGTCATTCAACTTCCAGATGCCCTTGCCATGTCGCTTATCGGCGAACCACTCTCCATCGTACTCACTGCCGTCATAATACTTCATTAAACCCTTGCCATGCTTCTTACCGTCTTTGAACTCTCCATGAAAAACTTTGCCGTTAGTCCAAGTATACGCACCCTTTCCGTGATAGGTTCCATCTTTGAACTCTCCATTGTAAACGTCGCCGTTTGAGCGAGTCAATTTGCCCTTGTGCACGAAACCATCCTTGAACTCTCCATCGTAAACATCGCCGTTTGAGTAAGTCAATTTGCCCTTGTGCATGAAATCATCCTTGAACTCTCCATCGTAAATATCACTGCCATCCCACTTCAAAATGCCCTTGCCATGTCGCTTATCGGCGAACCACTCTCCATCATACTCACTTCCGTCACTGTACTTCATTACACCCTTTCCGTGCTTCTCATCGTCTTTGAATTCTCCATCGTACTCACTGCCGTCATTGTTCTTCATTACACCCTTGCCGTGCTTCTCATCGTCTTTGAATTCTCCATCGTAAACGTTGCCATTAGTCCAAGTATACTTGCCCTTTCCGTGCATGGTATTATCTCTGAACTCCCCAACGTAAACATCGCCGTTATTCCGTTTACAAGTTCCATTTCCACTTTGCTTTCCTGCGTACCACTCTCCGTAAAAAATATTATCATCTGGGTCAATCAATTTCCCCATCCCATGGGGCTTTATCGTCCAGCCAATCTCCGTCGTAAACCATCCCGTCATGCCACAGGTAAATTCCATAGCCGCTCTTCAGACCTTCATCATCCACATCCCCCACGTAGTCTCCGCGGAGGTAGAAATCAACTATTGGAGCTTCCCGCGCCCGCGCGTGTGATGCCCCATTAGTTGACGGATCTACGTCCACGTAGAAGAGAAGGAGTGAAACGATACACCAAACTAGTATGATCATGCTCCCCTTGCTGTGTGCGATAGGAGGATGCGATAGAGACATTTTGGACAAAGCGAGCTCCAGCAAATTTTCGTATGAGTTCTCTAGTAGCAATGCAGCAAAAAATAATATCGAATGTTCCCGCAAAACCGTTATAGTTTATAGTAGTGAAGGTTCTCAGGCAGCCAAATGACGTTCCTCTGCTGAACAGCTGTGATTTGAGTGAGCCTATGGTAAGTAATGCCGTAATGGCGTTCGATGTCTTGAGTTGACACATTGAGAATGTCCAATGTGGTGGAGCGGGGTTCCGACCACTTTCTGACAATACCGTCTCCCGCCAAAAAAACACGGATACCATGGCTACCGTAGATCAATGTACATAACGCACGATGACACCTATCTCTATCTCTACTTACTGTAACTGTAACACTCTGAATCTCTCCGCTTTGGTACTTATAGTAGTCATTTCCGTATGAGCAATGCGCATCGAGCAGAGTCGTTCGTCGCTCTAGGAGAATGTCTTGGGAAGAGAAGAAGTATGCATGATCGACTTTATCTCCCTAATCAGTTAGCTAGGCCAACAAACATAATTGTAATTGAGTTTGTGAGAGCGATAACATAGTACTTGACCATTTAGTTTACCAAAAACTTGAAAACAGCAACCAATCATTGAAACAACAGCAGGTGGTTCATTTCCTCCTCGAGATGGATTCTTCAACCAAGATAAATTACTTGTTTATCCTCAGACCAAATCTACCATTAAACATTTCTTACAGCTCGAAATCTCGCTAGCTTCGTTGAATCCAACTTGGAGGAACTCTGCTGAGCAATATTTCCCATGCTCATCAAATCGTCATGCTCACGCAGCCGATAATGATTTTGCAGCTCATGCTGCTACCTCAAATGTAGCTCTCGCCGTAATTTCACCACAGTAGATCATCAATCAAAAATGCTCAATAATCATGCCCACAATTATTGAACAAGCATGCCCTGTGCTTCTATGGTAAATAATGGAGTGGTAGTTTTCATTAGCGACCTAAGTCGACCATCCTTCAGATAAGCGACTTCACTACTTACTGAATCTGAATGATAAGCGATCTAACTTCTTGTTGCATGTGAATTGTTTCATGCCATACGTCAAAGCAGCATCGTCTTCAACTATTCAGAAGGAAACACACGAAAAGGCTATATCGATCGGAATTGACTCGGTGTAAAATCTGAAGACCTTTGGTCTTGTTTCCATTTCATACCTTGGCCACTTGATCATCATGATTCATGGAGACGCACGAGGGTCATGCCAAGAGGGGGGCTATTATTTAGGAAGTGATTCTTTGTCATTGAAAACAGCCATCATTCAGAATGAGCGAGAATGCAGATTTAGGTTCTCTTGGTCACAAATGTTGAGCATACTCGTGCTATGTCCATTGCCATTCTCTCTATGCAGTCTTGGCGTACTGAGATGAGCAGTGAGATAAGTATTTGAGTTGAGCTGTTCTTGGTCAAGCAAGCTTGTATGTTGAGTGGTGAAGAAGCACGGTACGACAGATAGTACAAAAGTCACTTCCTATGCAATGAAAACAAAGATTTTCAGCGCCGCCGTTCGTTTCACGTTTCACGTTCATAAAATCATTGGGCTGAATGATGATAATGACAAACAATAACATTATCATCCAGTAGATGCACGCCAATATAGCCCTCCCGCCCCAATGATGATGATGGAATCAACAACACCCCTAACATCCAACAGCAGCAGCGGTCGAAAAAAGCGTCGCTTCACCTCTCGCAAATACTCCTCTCAAACATCCGCCACTGCCAGCTCTGCCATCTATTCGTCCACAGTAGATGCTACCGCCGACATTCCTCTAACATCCACCAAACCCTTCCTCGTCTTGGTAACACTACTAGCATTAGCTCTAACAATTCAATTTGCAATTGTGTTCAGCTGGCATCACAAGCGACATGATGTGCACGTGTTGGGGAAAACGAGTGGGGGGATTGTGGTGCCGCAATTGCCGCTGGATGAAAATGTTGGTGATTTAATTGATATGGAGCCCAATGGTAACAATAACAAAATCAATGGTGGTGGTGGTAGTGGTGAATTGTCACACCTAGAGCCGCACATTCCCTACATGCCACCAATTATGAACGTGCACCGCATCCCCAACCCAGTCCAACTAATCGAAGAGACATTATCGGGACACAGACCAACCATTGCCGGCGTGACATTAATCCTCGCCGAGTTTCTGTCCGAATTACACCGATCGAATGAATTATTGGCAATCAAGGCCAAGGCTACCGGAAAGATTACACGAGATGAAGTCCATGAGGCATTTGTACATTTGGCCGAACAGCATTTGTTACCACTCGAGGCACAATATGTCTATCAAAAACGACCCATGTTCCCCATTCGACACGATGATTCCATCTTTATTTCTCTGGCTAGTTTCCGTGATCATTTGCTAAGTGACACACTCAAGGGGGCATTCGATCAAGCCAAACATCCCGAAAAATTATATGTCGGTGCCATTGTACAAAATTGCTTTGGATTGAAGCCCTACCCGGGAGAGGAGGGTGTTCAATGCCGTACAGGTGCGCAGGTGGTGGGCAAGGATAAACGTGGGAGGGATACCACCAAAGTAAGTGATGCACCACCTGATCGGAATGGGATTGAGGAATTTTGTAATTCCCCGCAGCATAAACAGTATTGTGACAATGGACAGGTGAGGGTGTTGTATTTACATGAGAATGAATCATTAGGTCCGGCTATGGCACGGTATTATGCATCCAAGTTGTGGGGTGGAGAGACGTACTTTGCACAGACTGATTCACATTTGGAATTTTACAAAGATTGGGATGAATTGTATACCAATGAGCTCAAGGCTACCAAGGCTTATCCGAAGAGTGTGTTGAGTTCGTACCCACCCGGATTCAATGAGGAGAATGGTGGGATATTGGAGAAGGCTACCAACGGAGCAAGATTGTGCACGTGTGAATTCAGCTCGAGTGATGTGGAAGCGAAAATTATACGGATTAATACCGGAGAGGGATATCATGGAGGGGAAGAACATCCCACCCAAATCCCATTTATTGCAGCTGGATTCTTCTTTGCCTCGGCAGAATTTTTGGTGGATGTCCCGTTCGATCCGTACATGCCGTGGTGTTTTATGGGGGAAGAGATCATGTTGTCCATGCGGGCGTGGACGAGTGGATGGACTATATATGCACCAAGAAAGAATTGGATTGCTCATCAGTATAGACCGGGTAGGATGGGATTGCCCAAGTTTTGGGGAAGTGTGGGTCGATTGTTTGGGAAGCCGGGACCTGGATTTAGTAACCAATTGCAGTTGAAGTTGATTAAGCGTGTCAAGTATTTAGTTGGGTACAAAGATTGTTGCACAAGAGAGAAGCTGAAAGAAGAGGGGAGTGAGCTGGTCCTGCACGAGGTAGATTATTATGGGTTTGGTAATGTACGAACACGAGAAGAGTACTTGGAGTGGGCTCAGATAGATGTGGATAATAAGAAGTGTCGTCGTATCGAATGGTGTAATACGGGATCATTGGAGTAAGTGAGTGGGCGACAACATCCAATGATTGACCTGTAATAATGAAAATAGACACTGATTAGAACGTCCTGGCAAAAACTGGATGCAACTCTATGAACACTTCTATCTACATTTCCGTGATTCGTGATAGCTTCAACGTCTTCTGACAATTGCAGGAATTTATATACTTGGAGCTATGTAGGTCTTAGGTTATTTCTGTGCCACGGTAAACTTACTAACACTGGTATTGTAAACAGGAAAGGCATCTGTAGATGGTTGGGGCGACTGAGCGGAGAACTACTTCTTTGAGAGGTCCTTATACCATCTGTACTGTGAAGTAAATATGAAATATTGTCATCATTAAGTGACGACGCAGTTGTCGGGCCTTGTTGCTCTCGTAAAGTGCATGTATGACAGCTAATCTCGCTGAGCCGTTTCATGAGCAAACTATTCCCCCGAAAATTTATAGAATATAGGTGCTAGGATCAGGGCTTTTGATTCGTAAGGCGAGTCGCCTCAAAGTATGTAGTATGTTCATTTCATTCGTCCTCTTCGTCCTCATTTTCATTTCATTCGTCCTGTCTCTCTAGCTCGAGTTAACTCTAGCTCTAGTAAGTAGGAATTGATCAAGAAGTCGCGGAAGTAGCAAATAGCATTGATCTTCATTCGGCACATAATATAATCTTCGGCAATTCAGGATTCATGGTCTTTTTAATGAGGGATGAGGGCAGGGAGACCTCCCTCAGGTCCCGCTTGGCCTCCTTTAGAGCACTTTCATGCAATGAATATGTTCTAATCCTAATGATAGAGCATTGAAAGTGCTTTCCACTTGAGTATCAGCGAGAGGAGTAGAAATAAATAGGGGAATGCAGCATTATAATTATACTAGAGGTCTTACACTTACACCCACCTTGGTTAATGGTCAAAGTTGCATTTTCATTTGTCAGACCTGATCTTCAAAATATCAATAATTCACTATGAATCTTGTACACCATTCAGTGCCATTTGCTTGGAGCATAGACAATAGGTGCAACACAATCAGTAATACCCCAGGTACGCGCACTTACGAGTGTAAAACTAAGCTTGGCCTCGACATCATCCGCTGCATGAGAAGTGGGCCTGACGTTCGGTGTCCCCTCCACCTCCAGTGTCACCGAAAAGATCCCAACGCCTCTATGAACATGCTGCTGGTGAGATTGTTCGAACACTTCTTGAACGCTTCCAACCCGAGTGAAGGATGCATCCTTTTCTTTTACTGCCCAGAAGCTTGGCTCAGGATCTCCACTCTGATGATGCAGCTTGGCCTCGATTGCCACCAGATTACGATTAGGATCATCGATGAATCCTTCATCGGATACGTCCCATCCCGTACCGTTCGTCACATAAGTTTTGAACTTATCGATTGTTGAATGTGGAAGATAAACATACACAAATGTCTTGCCATAGTCTTTTAACATTTGCTTGCCCTGCTGATGAACGAGTTTGGGTTTGAGATCAAAACAAACGTCAAATCCAATGTAATCAAGATTACATTTGTCGCCGCCGATGTCGTAGGTAAACTCCATATCGCCAGACCACTTCTGACCCCTGCCAGGATGAGCAAGGCTTACGTTGAACCTCACTCTTGGATCGGGCCGTTGGTGGCCAAAGTGATCTTGCAGGTTATCGAACACATGACGGAGTGCCTTGGCTTCTTTCTCGGACACACAGTTGCCCCTCCACTGCACCATGTTGGCGTTGGAACTCCTGCCCATGTTGGGATCCTCCTCGTCTCCTATCCGTCCATTGTCAGCGGCAATGTCGTTGTCGTTGTCGTTGGGTGCCATCTTTGGCCAAGGTAAATACTCTGTGAGCAACAACGGTGCGATAGACACCTCCTTACCCTTACGTCTTCTCCATAGAACTTCTGAATGATGTTGATGTATGTAAGTACTCCACTCGGAATTTGAATCCTTATTTTCTTATTCCGCCGCTGGTAGGCGTATCGGGATAGTGGGCGCGCGGGCGTGCCCACAAGAGGAACTGGTTTGACAGGAAGCTTGAGGGGAGATTTTGGGTGATTTTGTGTCGATATTCGGGGATTTTGCCCGCATTTTAGCTCATTTTCACCTGATTTTTTGCAGTTGTGGGCCCCACGTGGGCACCGCCCACAAGAGGGGTATGAAAAGCGCCCCTCCCATCCTCCCTGGTCAGCCACTGTCTACCATAGGTACCTACTTTAGATTCCTTCGGAACACCTACAATTTTTTGTGGGACTACGATTAACTTCAAATTCAAATGGCTACTTTTTTGTTTTTGTGGGAGTCAACAAAAACAAAAGCTGTACAGCATATACTGCCCGCCCGGTACCCCCCGCCCGGCTTTGATGCTCATGCATCATAAACTCGGACAAGCAGAATATACGGAAGGAAACACAAGCTGCACTGCCCCTTGTGACTTGTGAATACAAACAAGAATCGAAAAGAACTGTTCTCATCGAACATCATTAAGGTTATCCTCTTTTAGACATATCTCTACATAGCTTCAAGTAGAGGTACTAATCTAAGTCCACAATCTGGCTGGAAGAAGTAAGTACGTAGAAGTAATAAGTAGGCATAGTACTTCTTCTTCTTCTTATATTGCAGAAGAAGTGTGGATTATTGTACCGTTTGAACAATGATTTTAATGTCAAAGTTAATTAACTCTCTCTCGCACAGGGCTGAATTTCGCTGATTCAAGTCGACCGGCCATAAGTAATTAACTTGCCAACATTAGCCCGATTTTAATGATTCCAATAGCAATAGCAATAGCAATAGCAGTATTATTCTCTCAGATGGGTGGTAGTGAAGAGTCTGCCTAACATTATGCTATGATTCCATTGCCAACAGTCAATAGAAAGGGTATTTCTTCTCATGGGTATCGGAATTTCATGAAAATTGTTAAGTAAAAAACAACGGCTGCGTATGGTTTGTACGTAGGAAACTTGTAATAGCACCTTTTGGTACATGCGTAGATACTCGGAAACTATTGTACTTGGAATTTGTAGTTCGCTGCATGTTTACCGCGGTTTATAGACTATTGCATCATTGAACACTATCACACCAAAGTTTTGTACTTTCTATTTCCTTTTTACTAACAAATTTGGCCAATTTTGGTGGGATAGAGAACTGATTAGGGTGAGGTCAATATAGTGAGTATAAACTATAGATTAATTACTTTCTGACAAAAGAAGACATGCGGAATCGACTGCAATAGCGTGCGGTCGCTCAAATTGATCAGATAACATGAGCAAAGCAAAGCCTTCTTGTATTTGTGTGTAGCGCACATCCACAGCGCATACCTATTTGTGCTACCAAAAGGGCGATTGACAATGCATTCTTCATACATAGCACTAGCACAAGTGCAAGACAGAACTGAACATAGGTGAAAGTGTTCTCTAGAGTGCAAATGTACTCTCTGATTTGGTGAACCCAGCAGCTTGGTGCCCCCAATACTCCGCAGTGTTTATAGCAAGTTTACCGTCTCGAGACTGATAAGACTCCTTCTTCTTGCCTGAGTTGCACCATTAAATTTTCTAACTCGTCTAGATTCCCGAGCATTACCTCAAATCTGGCCAAACCTCGTCCATTCTTTATTTTCTTCAAGCTGACATTGCCAATGTTCATGCCAAGAGAAGTGATTGCTCTGCTCATGTCAGCCAAGACCCCAGGAGAATCGCTGCAAATTACTTGGAGTTGCACTGGTCTCAAAGTAACATTCTTCACGCTCTTATCCCAAGTAACGTCTACACAGAGAGCTTCATCTGACTCAGAGAGATATTTGCATCCTGTTCTGTGTACTTTTATTCCCTTGCCCTTGGATATAACTCCCTTAATGTTGTCACCACGTAGAGGCGAACAGTTCCTGCAAAAACTTAATAGAATATTTCGTTCTCGTCCGACAACGATACCATTTGAATTGTTTGAGGGTAAACCACTCGAAATGGATTGCGACTTGTTCAAAACTTGGCTATCTCGATCATTCCTCGTAGACAGATCAGACCTATCATTACTTGCCGTAGCAATGGCCGCTGTTCCAAAAATTTCTGTCATGACATTCTTCAACGACAATTGACCGTAACCGAGCGCAGTAAACAAGTGGTTTTCATCTTGGAGCTTGAATGTCGTCAGCAGATGATCCAATTTTCTTTGGTACTCTTTCTTACCAGCATCATCGCCTCTGGAATACTTCTCGAGCCCTTCTTCAATCTGTTTCTTCCCGATAGCGGCGCTATTCTCTTTCTGATGACGCTTCAACCACGCTTTGATACGAGATTTTGCTTTTGACGTTCGAACGTGTCTGAGCCATTCTCTCTTTGGAGTCTGGGATTTTGATGTCATAACATGAACTACGTCTCCATTTTGGAGAAGATACCTTATCGACGCGATTCTTCCATTGACCTTGGCACCTGTGCAATGCGCTCCTAAATCTGAATGTACCTTGTAGGCAAAGTCTAAGACGGAACTCCCTCTTTGGATCAAAAAAGTTATGACACAAATGAGACAATGTCAACAAAACAAATGAGTCATGCATTTGCGAGAAGAAAGACTCACCTTGCGAGGGGATAAAGCTCGCCAGTCGGACTAAATACGAGCACCTCTTTCGCGAATAAGTCTTCCTTGACTGACTGCAACATCGCCTTCGGATCCGATTGTTGAACCACATCATCTACAAGTTGCCGAAGCCATGCAAATTGGTTCGAGTCTTTGCTATTACTGCTCCCTCCCCCTTGCCCTTGCTTGTAAACCCAGTGCGCAGCGATGCCCGACTCTGCGATATCATCCATTTCTTTGGTTCTTATTTGTATCTCTACCTTCTTCCCCCTCGGACCAATGACGGTCGTGTGCAATGATTGGTACCCATTTGGTTTTGGTAAAGCAATCAAATCCTTAATCCGCCCTGGTACTGGCTTAAAATTGGCGTGCAAAATCCCCAGCGCCTGATAGCAATCTGCCACATTGTCCAAAATGATACGAAATCCAATGACATCATGAACATCATCAAATTCAATATCTTGACGCTTCATCTTGTTGTATATCGACCACAGACCTTTCGTACGGCCCTTGACCAAAAGAGAGGAATTAGTCCCCAATCCCGCCTCTTTCATTAGCTTTTCCAAGATTACCACCACCTCTTCATCATACTGTTTCAGTTCCACTTCTGCAATCTTAATCTGCTCCTCCAAAGCCTGAAACTTGTTTGGCTTTAAATACCGGAAGCAAAGATCTTCCAATTCTGTCTTTACCGTGTATATCCCCAACCGATGAGCTAGTGGTGCATATATTTCCATTGTCTCACGAGCTATCCGTTGTTGTTTTTCTTTGGACATGTATTGTAGAGTGCGCATGTTGTGTAGACGATCTGCTAGTTTTACGAGGACCACTCGCTGTGTGGGAGAGAAGAGCAGAAAAAGTTGGAAATGAGTAAAGAACATTGATATCGGGATATATACATATGAGAGCCAAACAATTGTCAATAAGTACTACAGCAAAACAACAAAAAGGGGGACACACCAAAAAAAAACTCACAATATCCTTGCTCATGGCCAAAATCAACTTTCGATAATTCTCCGACTGCTGCTCCTCATACGACGTAAACGCAATCCTAGCAATCTTCGTAACCCCATCCACACACTGCGATATCTCCCCCCCAAACATCTCTTCAATATCCCCCAGTGTCACATTCGTATCTTCGACTGTATCATGCAACAATGCAGTTAAGAGTGATGCCAAATCCAATTCCATATCGGCAATAATGTGTGCTACGCCTAGGGGATGAGTGATGTAGGGTTCTCCGGATTTTCGGCATTGGTGTTTGTGGGCTTCGCGGGCGATGTTGAATGCTTGACGTAGCATTGATATTGGCTGTGTATGATTATTGTTGTTGTTGGTGGTGGTGGTATGGTTGTAGGATAACATTACCGCTTCGGCATTGTATTTCCCAACTTTGTGTAAAAGTGATGTAAATAATGCTTCAATCTCATCGTCGTCGTCATCATCATCATCATCTACTATGCATGTCTCATGTTCTTCATGCCTCTCACTGCTCATGAAAGCAACGCCATTATTAGTAGCATATTGCTCCTCCATCTCAGCCACGGACGATTCTAGCGAATCTTCGTAACTGGATTTATTTCGTGTTCGATCCATCTCCAATATGTTCGACGAAAGGTACAGTACTTGCTGACCCTCCTTCCGCGATGGTGCAATTCTGAATCTATCATTATTACAATTTGATATTATTGAAGGCAACTGTTGTGATCGACGAGAAGGCAAAAAACCGAACGCTAACGATGTCGATGGTGGTGGAGCAAATGCCCAAGATGTGCTTGTTGTTGCCAGTATGGCAGCTGTGACCCAGAGCGCAGTGCACCGCATCAGTATTATCAAGCAGTCCGTGGTGCAGCAGCTATTTCTTCTCATTGTTATTATTGCGTTCATTTCATTTGTGGTATGCTACTACACGATCGATTTCTTCAGAAGATTCGGAGAGCATTCATTTTGGAATGCTTTTGGTTGAACAAGATCTTGGATCTTGGACCTTCTGCCAGCTTGAAAAATAGTACTGTGCTGTGTCAAATTAATTCACCCTCATAACGGGTTATTTCGACCTGAAGAGGCTTGCTAAAAGGGGCTTATTTCTATGACAGCGCAGATGTGGACATACGTTTTGGTGACGGAAAGACAGCTGTCCGCTGTCCGAGGTTGAGATGTTGTCCTGTTGCCTGTTGCTGTTGATGATAGATGTGATGATAGCACGCACCTGCTATATCTTCGTGTTGTTGTGTGCGATTTAGTGTTCAACGCATCCTGTCGACTTAAAAATAATATGAGCGGCAATAATGATTTGGAGGAGGTAGCCGACAAGCATTATTGCTGTGCCTCATGCGGCGTCGCCGAAGTGGATGAAATTAAATTGAAAAAATGTGATAATTGCGATCTCGTTCGATATTGCAGTGATACATGTACAGAAAATCACCGGGCAGATCATAAAGCAAAATGCAAAGAACGGGCGGCTGTACTACATGATGAGATTTTATTCCAACAGCCCGAAAGCACACACCTCGGCGATTGTCCGATCTGTTGTCTGCCTCTAAATCCCATGACAAAGGAATTTGTATTGATGGGGTGCTGCAGTAAATTAATCTGCAGTGGCTGCTCCCACGCACAAGATATTCGTGAGTTTGAGGAGCGGCTTAAGCCCACATGTCCATTCTGTCGACACCCTGTAACAAATGAGGAGGACGCTGACATCTCCAACATGAAAAGAGTAGCAGCGAATGATCCTATAGCAATTAGAAAATTGGGGGTGAAACACCATTATAATGAAGATTATGTTGACGCAATTAAATGTTATAGGAGGGCAGCTGAATTGGGTGATGTTGACTCACATATTGCTCAGGCACACATGTATGAAGAGGGACTAGGTGTCAAGAGGGATAAGAAGAAGGTATTCTACCACTGGGAAAAGGCTGCAATTGCCGGTGATCCTTATTCTAGACACCTTCTTGGAGTTCATGAGGAAAAGAAATGTAGGTTCGAGAGAGCAGTGAGGCATTTCATCATAGCCGCTAATCTTGGCAATGATGATTCAATACAAGCGCTGAAGACGCTTTATAAAGATGGAGAAGTGAGCAAAGAAGACTTTGCAGCGGCTCTTCGTGGACATCATGCTGTTATAAATGCAATGAAAAGTCCGCAGAGGGAAGCAGCAGCAAGATACCCTAATTTTTTGTAGCAGAATAGTTGAAGCTCTTAAGAGATGAGGAATTAATCTTAAACGATCAACACTGTACGCCCTGATATCCTGTAGTCAGATTTGATTTGAGTATTCGGCAGTTAAGAGGGTAAAAGGAATCACTTGCCGAGCAGTCGAGTACAATTAATTATTTTGTGAAGTGATATTACAAACATCTACTGCATCTGAAGTTGAAGTTTCTATGTACTCGATCTTGAGATGGCAATTATGATTCAACGTCGTCGATACAAAGTGCAAGTGACAAAAAGAGTTTGGCCGAGGAGCAGATCCCTGAACAGTGTACTGTTTATCACTCTATTTGTGACGTGAGCGGTTGAATGACATCATTTTCCTGGTGAGCTCTTTGCGTCTCAAATTGTCGACTTTTGGGTACTTGAGAGACATCATGATACAGCCTTTCTGATAAAATAATACTGATTATCCTAATTCTAGCGTGAGTTGCTCTCGGTGTGTGTACTAGTAGTCCACCCTTTCGGGTCAGAAACACCTACTGAATTTTTATCTATGATGAATCTAAATGGTAGTGAAAAACGTTGTATCTCTTTGCCTTTCTGCGGCAAATAGTAGCACTATATGTCCCTTCTTCTCTACTTCCTACGTCTTGACTACTCTTCATATTCTTATTCTTATTAGCAGGATAACAATCCATCTCCCTGGCCAACCCCCACCTGTCTACTGCATCCGATCCAACAGATCCGTATATTCATTCCTAGGATGGAACTTCTGCGCCAACTCTTTCGAAATTTCTCCCTTCAACTGCGCTGAGATCCTAGCTCTTTCGGCCAAATGATCCTGATATTCCTTCACCTTGGATGACATCTCAGCAGAGAGTCGACGGACTAGAATCCTCTTCTCTTCGGCATGTGCAACTTCATCGATGTGTTCTTCGACCCTTGCCAACAGTTCGGACTTGTACTTTTGCAAATCTGCACTTTTGGCGTCCATTTGCTCAAGTTCCTCTGTGTGGCGCTGAACTTTTGCCATGAGCTCATCCTTGATCTTCGCCACCTCATCCTTCTTCGCCATTTCCTTCTCCAACTGGGAGAGATGCTTGTTCACCTTTTCAAGCATCTCTTCTTTGATCTGTGCAGTACGTTCTTTCGTAGCATCGAGTTTGTGGAGATCTTCCATGTGAGCCTCTACCTTGGTCTTCAATTCTGAGCGAAAGGCATCGAGTTGTTCGGACTTTTGGTGAGATTTGTCAAGTTCTTTGCGAACACATGCCGTTCGAATTTCGTGATCGAGGGCAGCGTGTTGGACGGCGGAAGCTGGGATTGGTGAACGTACTACTTCGGTCGTCATGGTTAGTGCTTACTTTGGTGCTATTGCTTCAGAATAGTCAGAAATACTTGTGGGTGGTGACACAACATGGCTGGCTCATGGTGATTTGCTGAGTGCGTGAGTTGATGCCAAAGAATCTTTTTGATGGAGGAGTTCGCATCGCTTTGCCGCCACTTTTTGCACTTCTTGACATCATCTCTCTCTTCATTTGTTCAATTTGTTCTTTCACCTTTCCTGTCGTGCTCCAGCAAATCTCTTATCATGGTGTGCACTACACACAAATAATAATTTTTATTCCCTCAACCATAGGAAGTACAAACAGAAACGAAGATGACCGATCCAGATCCAACTCTTCTCGCCGGATTGGGCTGCGCCCTTGCAGTCTTCCTTTGCGGCCTCGGTGCTGCGTATGCAACCTCTCACGCGTCCAGTTTCGCTCTTCGGCACCAAGATTTAATGGCCATGGTTCCCGTAGTTCAAGCAGGAGTTCTTGCCGTATACGGAATCATCATCGCTTACTTGATCCAATCCAAAATCACAGATGCACTTTCCACCGCGGATGCATACAAGTTCTTCACTGCAGGTCTTAGCGTTGGC
This sequence comes from Skeletonema tropicum, assembly GCA_037178625.1. NCBI lineage: Eukaryota > Bacillariophyta > Thalassiosirophyceae > Thalassiosirales > Thalassiosiraceae > Skeletonema > Skeletonema tropicum. Next base: position 4,241,108 of record CM074129.1, read on the forward strand.
CTCGCTTGTTTAGCTTCAGGATTTGGAATGGGGAAGTTTCTCAAACAATGCAATGCGGACGGGCTATTCTTTGTGCGTAAGGGGAAAGTAGAGCCGAAGCAAGGAAGCGCATCAAAGAAGTTTTCTTTCACTACCTTTGTTCTTTGTCTCATTTACTTGGAGGCAATTGGTCTTTATGGATTGATCGTCGCATTATTGTTGGTGGGATGAAGGAATGATTATTGCCGAGTGTGTCATGCTTTGTTCTGTTTTTCAACATATTTCATTAAATGACTAAAAGTATGTGTCCATCACTCGTCTATGGTATTCTCAAGCTCAAAATGTCCCGTTTCAAGTTCAAGGCTGTGTGTTGGTAAAGTCCCTGTGCCTCCCTCCTCTTTGGCATCGATTTTATTGCTGTTCATGGATGTTCTTGTCGACATTATAGACATGTACCGCAGGCTGTGCACATTATTGAGTGTGTGAGATGATTTGAGAGGTGAGGCATGAGGCGGACGTACGCCCAGGGAGTCGTGCAAAGGTACTGTGAAGAGAAAACTTCCTGCTGCTGCAGAAAATGGTTGTTCGGACGTGCGTATTTACAAACCTCAAGAACAAATCTCAAATCCATCGATTCTATTTACAGTCTACATAACTAATGTACTCAACACAGCCATTAATTACTGCCTTCACCGCTGAAACATAGTAATAAAATTAACGGAAATCTTAAAGTACGTCATGGTTGGCCCTCCAGGGGCGAAATTATCTACAATTATCTAGAGCAATGTCACAAGTTACTACCCTTCGAGTGTAATTAAGCAAATAACCAACAGTTTTTCCATCACCCCGGAATTAGCAAAGAGGCAGTGATATGAAATTCCAAACCAAGTAATGGTCTTTTTTCCCAGATCGCACTCCGAGCTGCGACACCTCAAACAGCCAGGATTTGGCACGGGGGAGACTCGAACCCAAGACCCCGAACCAGAAGAGAGGCGGTGATACCACTACACCACACCACCTCCGCTGAAACATAGTAATAATAGATGCAGAGGTGAGGCAAGAGGCGGACGTACGCCCAGGGAGTCGTGCAAAACTTCCAGTATGTTCGGTCGTGCGTATTTACAAACCTCAAGACCAAATCTCTAATCCATCAATTCAATGATTAAAGTTACATACTAATGTGCTCAACACAGCCATTAATTACTGCCTTTACCGCTGAAACATAGTATTACAGATGCAGATTGATGCTCTATCTCATTTTGTTGGAAAGCTCCGGCTACTGCTTCAGCCAGAACCAACAGATCCAATGCCGACTCTTGTCGCTGGATTGGGCTGCGCCCTTGCAATCTCCCTTTGTGGCCTCGGCGCCGCATATGCAACCACCCATGCGTTCAGTTTCGCTCTTCGGCACCAAGACAAAGATTTGATCGTCATGGTCCCTGTAAATCAAGCTGGAATTCTCTCCGTATACGGCATCATCATCGCTTACTTGATCCAATCCAAAATGGACTCAAAAAATCTCACCATCGTGGTTGCATACAAGTTCTTCACTGCGGGTCTTACAGTTGGTCTTGCTTGCCTTGCTTCTGGATTTGGAATGGGGAAGTTTCTCAAACAATGCAACGAGGACGAACTATGTTTTGTCCGTAAGGAGAAAAGCTCATCAAAGAGATTTTGGTTCAAAAGATGTGTTCTAGCTCTCGCTTGCCTCAGCGTTGGCATCGCTTGCTTTCTCTCTGGATTTGGATTTGGAATGGGGCAGTATCTCAGTGAATGCAATGCGGGCGAGCTATTCTGTGTCTACAAGGGGAAATCAGAATCCAAGCAAGGAAGCGCTCCAAAGAAATTCCCAGTCACTGTCTTTGTTCGTAGTCTCATTCACTTGCAGGTGATTGGTCTCGGTGGAATGTCTATCGCATTATTTATGGTGGCATAAAAATTAATCCAAATTTAAGGTAGGCTAAGGCTAAAGCTAGGCTAAGTAGATAACAACTAACCAACATATCTACTGCAGCTGCAGAAGCAGTACTGTTACAGTTTCTCGGATCCATACTTCAGCAAATAACCAAAGGCTGTCATCTTCTGCAACGTTGCCAACGTCCGAAGCCGTAACAAGGCAAGGCCTTTTTGGCAAGTCTCTTCTCACTCTAGGAGCCAGTATAGAAGTGAATGAGAGTTGCAGTTGTGGCCTTGAAGAGATATATCATATTAGTTGAGGCGTGTACTTTGATTGTAAATATTCAGACAGCTTGCTCTAAAATCGATCGAGCCAACCACCAGTCAGGCAGTCAGGCAGCCAGCCAGCCAGTCAGTCAGTCAGGCAGCTAAAAATATAGAGACACACAACATCTCAAAAATACACACACACACATCTCTACAACACAAGCAAGCAAGATGCAAAAGGCAATCTACAAATCCACACATGCATATACTTGCCAATGTGATAGAGCTGGCCACGAATGGATGGATAGAATGCTTCATCATTATTACTTTGATTTGTGGCTCTACGATGGTAAAATATTTTGTCGTATTGCCATTTCGATCATTTCGATCATCTGCTCGGCTGCTTCCCTCTGCGGACTCTTGGTTGCATCTACAGCTGCCTGATACGCACGTAGAGCAGTAGTAAGGTCCTCTTTGCTCACAAATCCCTTCTTAATCTTGAACAACTCCATCAGCATTTTGAGTGATAAATCTAGTCCTTGTGCGGCTGCGATCATGTAATGCTTCACTGCTCTTTCGATATTGCCGGCAATATTCCTCTCGATACCTGCGAGATTATGCCTAGCGATGGGAAGACCGCCAATAGCTGCCTCTTCTAGATGATATATTTCCTTTTTCCTATCCTTGTCAACACCTTGTTCTGAATGATACATAAGCGCTAGTCTATAGTGCGCCCTCGCATCTCCCAATGCAGCAGCCTTTGAAAACCACTCAAATGCAACAACATAATTTCCTTGCTCGAACTCCACTGTTGCTTGGTACAGTATCGCTTCTGGATCGTTCGCCTTTATTCTTTTCATCAACAGTTTTTCATATTCCGCACTGGTTTCTGAAACAGGTTTTCTACAAAATGGACAAGATGGATTATTTAATGATGCTTCCTGATTGGCAACACAGCATCCGTCGCAAATAATTTTACTGCAACATCTGAATATGGATGATTTCGATGGATCAATCGACAGCGGTAAGTAGCAGATAGGACAGTCCCTGCCTTCAGGTTGCTTAAATAATAATTCGTCACGTAATTCAGCTGCTCGTATTTTGCACGCTTCGTCGTGTTCTGATTTATGATCATCTCGACATGTATCACTGCAATATCTCACGAGACCGCAATCCGCACATTCCTTCAACTTGATGTCATCAACTTCTGTGATGCCGCAGTTGGCACAAGATGTGTCCGTCTCCTTCGCTTCGCTCATTTTGACCAACGCTTTTGATGATCAGCTGAGATGTTTCCGTATCCTTTACTTCGCTTCTTCGGAATATACCGACGGTCAGCTGACTTCAAGATGATTTACTCTATTTCCAGAGCACACTACTCACTCGCAATGCAATCGCCAGTCACAGTCATGCTACATTTTCATCATCATGGTCTCTCTGGTCTGTCTCTCCCGACCAGCGCAGCCTGAGTGATTGATGAGCCCGCCACAAATGAGATGGGTATCTTCTCTAGAGAAGCTAGCTACTGGCGGGAACAAAATCGCACCTCGCCGAGGAGGTGCGATTTTCCAAATTTTACACACAAAACACTAACAAAATGGTGAGAGTCCACGGTTTCCGAAAAGGGCCGAAAGTGGCCAATACCAGAAACGCGATTTTCTCGAGACCTGTCTTTTTTGCTTGGCGCCAATTTTTTGACGCGCTGCTGCAACCCCAACGCTAAGTAGCCCCTAACTAAAATAACTCGGATTTAGGTACATAGGCCGACCCCAGAAGTTGAGGGGCGCGCGCAAGCCGAAGATGGCTCAAAATGATGCTACAACATCTTCTGATAGTGCTTGGCTCTTGAACTTCGAGCGCCCCGCGAGTTCTGACTATGTAACAGCGATTTCAAATTTTTGTGCATTCGGTGGAGGAGCCGAATGTGTTCTGTGGGATTGCTGTGCTTTAACAACCACCGGTCGATCTGTTCAAGATCTGATGCCTCGGTCATTCGAATCTATGACATCGGTAGTGGACGTCCGAGCATTATCGTACGTTTTCGAATGAATTATACACTCCTATGGCAACCATCCTTTTTGTCTCTCAGTGAAGTGACAGTGGAGGGGGTGTGGGTGAAAGAGCATGACAACTTGCGGGGCGCTCACATAACTTGGTTCATCTTGACGCTGCTATGTCTTCTGATTATGATTGGCCCTTGAAATAAGAGCGCCCCGCGAGTTCCGACTACAAAATAGTCATTTCATTTTTTTTGGATTGTATGGGGTGTGGTAGGAGGAGTGAATTAAGATGAGTTGCTAGATGGAGAAATTTCAATGGAATGGAGCCGCTGATCTCGTCCACCCCTTCTATAGTGCAATTGGCTGTGCTAGGATCATTTTCATCATTCGCAATGAGTCATTCGGCATGTTTCGAATGAATCAGCATTAATTTACTGTGGAGGAGTCCTCAAATTCATGTTCTCTCGACGATAAGTTACGAACTAAAGCGCGTCCTTGAAAAATGCACCAAGAACCCATTCAACATACTCTCGAGAGCACATTGTCGAGTCTGTGCAGTTACTGTTGGTACGTTTCACCTGCGTCTCTTCGGACAAGAGAGAATAATGTCACACAAAGAAGGGGTAAAGATGAAAGATTGCGTTTCAAGTATATGACAACCTAATTGAGTTGAAATATGGCCATGATACTCGACAATAATATATAGAGAAGTCTAATCATATCATACCAATCAGTCATAATACATTATTAGCTTCATAAGAAACTGTATTTCATCGATATGGAGCACTTATCGACGAAATTGGCACCAAGAACTGAAATTTCGAGCTAGAATGACGCATGCCTACGGCATATCTGCATGCCTATTCTTGTTGCTTTGGGAGAGTAATTCTAATGATATTGTCCAGTGGTTCAAAAGCAAAATGAACAGCACACTGCCTAACCCAGTTTTTTATGTAGATTTCGATTCTGTAAGTGGCGACGGCCGAATCGAGCTCGATGTGATCGTATATGGCTCTAACCGACGCAGACATAAAATCTGCACAGCCTGGCAACATCATGACATACTCATATTTTATAGCTTTCGGTAATTGAATATCCATGTTGCGTCACAAAGTCCTTCTATATATTATGATGATTGATAATTAATATCAGTTTTATTAATTTCATGCCAATAACACGTATTCATAGAATAGTAGGCCGAATCATCCGCATTTGTTTTGATGCCATCCAGTAGGAAAGGTGTTGTTAGCAGTCACAGGATAGTCTGAAATCAATTTAAAACGCTCAAAATAGACGGCTATTGGTGTTGTGTGATGAAAGGGCCCCTATCTTGCGGAGTAAATAGACTCAATATCTCTTCAAACACTGTTTTATGTGATAGGGTAGGGCTCCTCATTTTCCACCAAAATATGCTATATTTCAACCAGTCCAAAATAATGTTGTAGCCGCAATGAAATAGAGAAACCTGGTCCAGCAGTGTTGATTGTTATATAATAGTCGTCACCACAATGAGTTTTGGCACCTGTTCATTCCACTTTCTATCAGATATGTGCATTCTCCTTTACGGTGTGCATGAAGGAAATTATCCATTTTTACCACATGAATCCATTATGCCACCACATGCGTCATAGAACGCTCAGACACACTTTCAAAATGATAAACAGCCGCCTAATAGTATATAGTTGGCACCTGCAACGTTGTTAAGTGGCAGAGCAACTCCAACTATTCATTTCAAGATCATAATGGAAGCGCATCATCAACCTGCCATTTTCCGGCACCTTTACTTTGGTGTCATAGCATGTAGCGATGGCGTTGGTCTGTGATCAAATGAGGGCTTCGCATCACAGAAATAGTGTTGGAGAGAGAGTTGCTGCAGTACGGTCGTCTAAATGTATGTGTAGCTAGTGTTTCTGGTGTCGATACGATAGGGGTCGAGGTGCGCCATGGTCGTCGCTAAGATTTTCCGAGGTGCAAATTAATCAGAGGTGCGATTTTGTTCCCGCCAGTAGCTAGCTACCTACCGAGCTGTCAGAGGTCAGAGCAAAGGGCAAAGGCTCGAGTGAAATGGAGTTGTGCTCTTCAGTGCAGCAAAATGAGGTAGAATAGTATGAGTTACTTGGTATACAGCAGTGCACATCTACAAAAAGGCCTGTGGAGTTGTGTTGAGCCGGATTTTTAGGAGTGTTGATGAAACACTATCTAGAGACTCAAACATATGCAACATTTGTCAACACAAAAGAGTTTAAGTACGTCTGGGTCTAGTGGGTCGACTCAGATGCCCCAGCAGCATCAACCTTCCTATCGCTCAGCTTCCGAGGGAGATGATCTAATCCCTGCGTTCTTGAGCAGCAGGACGCGCGCCAATGAACCTGCTGCCAAGAGGCAACGCAAGCAACAAGAAGATAGTCCCGGCCAACATATCACTCATATGACTGATTTCGAAGCCGCTAGCGATGCAGACCAGGAGCAACAAATCAGTTGTTCATGCCAAATAGTGTGAATCTTCACGAGGCAGGTCTCTGCCGCTCCACTCAAAACGCATTCATTCAGGAACGCTAAACAAGCAAAGTGAATATCACTTTTGATAATCCCATGTCAATGGATCCGAAACCATTGACGATTGCACAAGTGGGAGCTCGTCCAGCGTTTGTCTATCAAGTCAGGTACAACGAAGATTAAAGTCATCAGTACTTCAAGCGCAAATGTCATCCAGACAAGAACGATAGCCTGAACAAATACTAAAGCACAACTATGTTGTCAAGACAACGAAAAGAGCGTGGTATGACTACTGGTGCAACTATAGTCTCACCATAAATGCTCTCCGTAGCGGCCAAGCTTCATGGCCTCGACATCAAGTCCATCAATTTCGCCTGACTTAAATGGAAGCTATCGCAGTGTCGATCTACACATTGATCTTTCCACTTAGCCGGAATCCGGACAAACCAATAATGAATATCCTAATCGGTGCCTGAAGTTTGAAGTAAAGTGGATCTCGAGGGACTCTACTCGACAAAGATACAGATCGAACAACGCTTTTACCTTCGCATGGGCACGAATAAAGATGGCCGCATCATTGATGGCAACTCGACAAAGATCGACGAATCATCAACTACGGCAAAGAGAAAAGGAATTATCTTAACGGATAAAATGAAACAAAACAAATTATCAGGAGTGGAGATCGCCGACCGAGGGAGCTCGAAATGAAGCAGCCTCACCCGATCGATCAAATCATCCGAAGTCCTAAGTCTTGGACTGAAGGAGGACAGTTTCGATTGCCGTGTCAACGAGAAGAAAACTCCTGCCAACACCTCACTGCTCCATTGTGCTCAGCAATTGCTGGAGGTGGAGCAAGCAGTAATGCTAATGCTCTGAAGTACGCAGGTGTCCTACTTGATGTTGTTGCAAAGTCTATAGCAAGTTCTATTGCACTCCGAGAAGTAATCCGGTAATCCCTCTGTGTTGCAAATGGAGAGATGAATGAGGTCTTCCCTCTCAACATCGATCTAACCTCCACTGCACGCTCCGGCGAACTCGGACAATCGATCATGCATCACTATGACTTGTTGCTACCACTTCACACCAAGGAAAAGCCAACGCCCTAATAGTACTATCATTTCAGTCTTAAATGGGAACTCGCATCAGAATGAACGAGATTCAAACTGAGTCCCAGAAGTAGACATCTTTACCGAGCCGCGAAGAATAATCTATTCTGGCTGGTAAATCCAATTGTACCTCCTCCCTTAACGGTAGGTCATTTATATGCGGTTTCCAAGGTCCCCCGCAGCTGCGTCTGCAGTCAAATGTTTATTTTTTTTTCTTTTTATTCAATCAAATTCACAAACAATCGAATTGGACATCGATTTCCGAGGGAGTGTGAGATTACACGGGACTCAGATGGACACATCCGGTACCGCACAATCTCCGTTCGTTCGATAAAGAAATCTCTTTCCAATTGCTCGAAAGATCAGCTCGTTATCACATAAGTGCAACCAAAATGCCGACATCTACTGAAGCAGATGGTCATGCTCAACGCACCGATCCAACGCTGTCGAGACGATCTGTAGCTTTCTAATCGAAATAATCACTTCTTTCTTCATCAATTCTTGATCAATTGCTTTGCTTTTGCTCTCGACGAAGGAGTCGTCAACCCAATAGATATCATCTGGTCTTTTGCTTCCGCAGATCCCCGTGCTACGAAGGCCGCTTGTCCTCAATAAGCTTACAGGTCCTCTCAGAGGTTACATTATCATCAATGCTAAGTGGTAACGAACATGTGCTGCGGTAGCTCTATATTTCTCAGATCGCACCCCATGTGGCTCTACGATGGTAAAATATTTTGTCTTTTTGCCTTTGCGATCATCCGCTCGGCTGTTTCCCTTTGTGGACTCTTGGTTGCATCTACAGCGGCCTGATGTGCGCGAAGAGCTACGGTAAGGTCCTCTTTGCTCAAATAACCCTGCCCCTGCTTAAACAACTCCATCAGCGTTTTGAATGATTCATCTAGTCCTTGTGCGGCAGCTATAAGCAAATGCTTCTTTGATCTTTCGATATTGCCGTTAATTTCCAACTCGTAGTATCCAAGATTGTGCCGAGCGCCGGGATGCCCTCCAATTGCAGCCTATTCAAGATGGAATATTTGCTTCCACCTATCCTCGTCAACACCTATGCCATCCTGATAAAATCGTGACAACCAATAATGCGCACTCGCATCTCCCAGTTCAGCAGCCTTTGTGTACCATTCAAATGCAACGACATAATCTCCTTTCTTGTACTCATCGAATGCTTGGCAGATCATTGCAGCTGGATCGTTCGCCTTTATTCTTTTCATCTTCAGTTCTTTCTGTTCCGCATCAATTCCTGAAAGAAGATTTCTACAAAATGGACAAGACGGGCAAGATGGATTTTTTGATGCTACCTGATTGGCAACACAACATCCGATACACGTAGTTTTAACCGCAACACAACCATAAGGTTGATTTCGTTGAATCAATCGGCATAGTGGTCATGCAGATCGGACAGTGACCGAGGTGGTTACTTTCCGGTTGCTTGAATAATAATTCGTCACGTAACTCAACTGCTCGTGATTTGCAGGCTTCTACATGCACTGAGTTGTGATTTTCTCGACATGTATCGCTGCAATATTGAACGAGATCGCAATTATCACATTACTTCAATTTGATGTCATCAATTTTCGCGATGCCGCACGAGGCACAAGATGTGATTGATGTGTCTCTCTCTTTCACTTCGCTCATTTTGACATACACTGACGCTCAGGCTAACTTCAAGATGATATACTCTATCGTTCAAAGCATACAATTCACTCCGCACATGCACAATCGCCAGTCATCAGTCATGTAGCATGTAGCATGCTACTGCCATCATCATGGTCAAGTCTTCTCATGGCCTGAGTGATTGATGAGCGCGCCACAAATGAGATGGGTATCTTCTTGGAGTTTGAAGCTGATTAAAATAACCTAAAGCCCCACCTACCTACAATGGATAAACCTACAGTAAAGCACACAACATGGCTCGGATGGAACTGACCACGCCATGGCACACCCGACGTGACGTCACCACGCCACCCTGTTGTGAAATAGCGAGCGAGCATTGGACAACAAAAGGGAAGAGGGTGCACAAAGGCCAAAAAAGGGTAACAGGGCGATTTCTCTGACGACACAGGCAGATGATGCGTCTGCAAGGACATCTATCTGGTGGCACCGCATGGAAAGAGATCGCAATTAATATGCAAAGCAAAATAGAAGGAAGGAAAAATTCTCCTTACCATCTGTAAAATTTTTATTGTTATTGCTGTAGAAGGATAGCAAAAGGAAGTACTACCAATAAGAGAATGCTATCTGCACTAGCTGCTGCAGATGATGAAGTCACACGCCACCAGACTCCCATCTGCTCGTCCTTTTTTTCTTGGGTGTAGTTGAACCGATCTCCCGTCTCTTCTTTCTCTTGCTCTTGGTTGTCATTAGCCCAATCTCCGGAAAAGTCGGTGTAAGTTACATCTTCAACAACCTCCTCATTGACTTCGTCTACAGGATCCGTCACAGGATTAGAAATTGCATCACTAGCCGAAACATCAGGAGCAGGAGCTATGATATCAGGCTGTTTTTGCAGCCATGCATCGAAAAGAGTGCTCGGTGACTGACTTGGACCTCCATTAGCACCGAAATTTGGATCACATCCTGGCTCCCACGAACTTTCTGAGTTACAATAGATAATGCCGACGCCACAAAATCCCAGTTTAGAGCGACATTGGTTTGTTTTATCACAAGGTGTAGCCCGACATCGATCTCCAGTGGGTTTGAATGTAGGTTTCAACGAAGGAGGTTGTTGCCAACCTTGTTGTTGTTGTTGTTCTTGCTGCGACGCAGGCTCACTCGACTCTTGCTGTGGAGCAACTGGTTTTCGAGTTGGTCTAATGACTGGCTTCCTCGTAGGCTCCCATGTTGGCTTCACGGATGGAGGTTGAATGTTACCAACATTTGTACACGGCGTAAAAGCATAGCACGACCAACCACTTGGACACTCAGTAGTTTCACCACTTGGGCATCGCTTCGGACACTCTGTTATTGCATGATTCCAATCTGTACCACAAAAGAATGACCCACGTGGATCATCTGGTCCGAACTCTTCTTCTCCGTCTGGATCTACTGCTGCATCTGACGGTTCGTTTGTTGGTTCGTCAGTTTGAGAAGATTCCAACGCCGGCGGCAGAGTTGGAATAAAGGAAGGAGTTTTAGTTGGTGGAAGTGGACCACTCGGTTCAACGCTCATGGATGGATGTACCGACGGCCAAGGAGATGTCGGCGGCATACTCACAGGGGGGTCCGTCGGAACTCCACAACTTGAATCCCAACTCGGATTCTTACAATATGCTGCACCTGCTCCGCAATATCCAGTCTTTGATCGACAATGTTCGCTATCTGGGCATGGATCTCCCTGACAGGGAGCAAATGTTGGTGGAAAAGTGGGCCATGGTGTAGTTGGTGAATTTGTCGGTTCATTATCAGGAGGTACTGGAGACTCGGTCGGTTGCGGATTCGTTGGAGACAATGTCGGAGCTGGACTAAGCGTTGGACTCCTCGTCCCCGGATGAGGTGCATCTGTCGGACGAGGCGTTGGTTTCTTCGTAATGACTCCTCTCTTACAATCTGTCTGAGCAAAGCATTGTTCATCTCCCGGACATTCCATATGATGACCAGATATACATCTTTGATAACATCGCCTAGATGCATCCATCCACGAGGTCCCACAAAAGAAGTAATTGCGCATATCATCCCTTGGCAATGGTGAGTGTGTCGGCTCCGGCGTTGCTACTGGTTTATCCGTCGGTTTGGGACTAATCGTTGGAGCCCTCGTACCCGAAAATGGAGCATCAGTCGGTGGTTGTGTCGGTGGCTTTACCGGTGGCGGAGGCGCACTCAACTTCCCCGCGCATGGTACATTATTATAACAATCTTCTCCACTGGGACAATTACTGGAAAATTCGGTGCATCTCATGTGACATCGCAATTTGGCATCTACCCAACTCCTCCCACAATAGAAATGATCGTCACTTGCTTTTATTGGTGCGAATGTTGGTGAGTCGGTGGCACTGGGACTTCGTGTTGTGGGCATGGGTGTTGGTTGAGGAGTTGGTTTGAGAGATATGGTTGGTGCAGGTGTTGGCATGTCGTTTACATTGCATTCTGGTAGGTATTGCCAGCAGTACATTCCATCGGGACTACAAAACGTCGTATTATTATTGCATAACAGATTATGATGAGAGAGACGGTTGAATGACTCAAAATGCATCTAAAATCACTCAATTCATATCATACATTAACAACTCACCAGTCACCATTAAGCCCCGAAGGACAATGCAAATCCCTCGTACAAGTCTCCTTCGCCTCATTCAAAGACCTTCCACAAAAATTCCTCGCCCCCTCCAAATCACTCATCCCACCCTCACTCGGCGCCACCGACGGAAACAAATCTTGACCAGGCTTAGCATACTGCATTCGTTTATCACACGGAGTATCAAAATAACACAATTGTCCACTGGGACACTCTGCCGAATTCCCCGTTGGACAGGGGAATCCACACCCGAATAAATTATCGTATCCAATTCCACAAAAGTAATGATCTGTCGGGTCCTCACTCCTCCGTGAAATTGGCGAATGTGTCGGAGAGGATGTCGGACTAGTCGATGGTGGCTGCGTGCATGTCTCTTGAATGGTAAAGCAGGTTAGTTTGTAGGGGCAGTCTTCGCTAAGGCCAGAGGGGCAGGGGTAGGATTGATGTGGGGGGAGGTGGCAGAATTGGTGGGCTTCTTGGTAGGTTATGCCGCAGAAGCGATTGCGCGGATTGTCGTCGTTGTTGATTTTTTGGGCGTGGATGAAGAATGGGGATGATATGATATGTGGAGGATGATACTGATTGTAGGTTGTTACGAAGAGGAGGAGGAATATTAGTATTATTGAACGAGATGGATGGGCACAACATCTTTTTATCCGTGATTTCTTGCTCTTTGCTTGACGATTTAGATGTAATGGATGTATTGTTTGCCGCTGCATTATGGTGGTTAATTATGTGGTGTGAAGTGTGAATGTTGTGATGCAATGATATTATTTATGTATCTTTCGATCTGCCAAATCTTGAGTTATGATGTGTATCACGACTCACACCAATATTACAAGTACCAAACCGAAATCAGCAGATCAATTATGAAATGAATGAAAGATATATGATGATACGACAATTGAGATTTGGATGGCAATGGCAATTAATAATGATATGTATTGTACCGTGGTCGCCCGCCGCGTGGTCAGACGAAGGTAGATGTTAGATGTGGCGTGTTGTTGGGCTGTTCAAAAAATTCAAAATGGTTAAAAAATGAAAAATGAAGAAAGCGTTCGATGGTAAGTTGAATACCATGCGCAGTCATCTGGTACTAACGTCAAGTCGCATTGACAGTTCAGATCTGAATAAATATATATAGGAGTAAATAATCGGGTGCGCTGCCAGCTGTCTGTCGTGATTAGCTGAGACTTCAACCGTATTTTACCGCAGCTTTCATTCTCTAAGATGAAATCCAGGAGGTGGAGGTAGGGAGTTAGCTATGACATTGTTGGAGAGGTCTGGATACTTTAACTTGAACTGGGTTGGGGCCGCCGCATCTCCATCTCAATCTCATTGTCCCTCTCCTACAATGCCATAGCTAACTCTTCTGTATTAGTTCCAATCAAATCGGACAAGAACATGTCCAGAACGAGCGATCAAATTTCAGGGTATCAAAAGGTAAGTAAAGACTCATCGGAAAGGCTACAGATACAGACTAGTATTAGTCTGGTAGTGGTAGTGGTAGTATCTTCTCTATTTCTAATCTGTGTTCTATTTCTAATGTTCATTCTGATTCTGATTCTGCCCAGAAGGAAGAAACTACCGCATTACTTTCGTATCTCAAATCATTGAAGTAGAAGTATGCTGTCTTCATCTTTACCTCTGCTCTCTCTTCTCAAGTATACACTATCTGTTATATATATGTAACAGAAATTTTAAAGTACGTCTGGTGGGCCCTCAAGAGGCGACATTATCTACACTAAGTGATAACGAACATGTGCTGCAGTAGCTATTATTTCCCAGATCGCACTCCATCTCTCTTCTCAAGTATACACTATCTGTTACCATAAACACGAACTAACTAAGACTAAGATATCACATGTAGATTACATGAGCATGAGCTGCTCAACCTTTTCACTACATCCCCATTCCTGGTAAAATGTCCTTGAGCGTTCAATATGGTATTTCTCCCAATTCTCATCTCCCTGGGCTTTGAAGTATGCACTCGACAAATCATGTGCTAAAGCTCTATCATGTATGAACCCATTTCTACTCGATGTAACAATTGCAGCCTTGAACTTCTCCTTGGCCTTCTTATTCTTTCCGTTTAGCATAGCAAGCTCCGCTTCTAGAATGTATAGATAATGGACGACATTCACATTGCCTTTCTTCGCCCAGCCTTGAATTACCAGTACTGAGTCCAACATCTTATCACCAGCTTCAACATCAATGCCGCGGAGTTTCTTCACCGTTGTTAAAACAATGGTGATTTTTAACTTTGAGTCGTCGTGTTTTAGTTGTGTCATAACTGTGATGTACGCTTCGAGTTCTTTCTGAATGCTATCCAGCGGTCGACCGATAAAATATAGGTGATAACTGCGAATAATAAGACACCAGATAGCTTCTTCGTTAGCTCCAGTCTCTAAACCTACCTGGTACCCCTTCAATAACGGCGAAATAGTATCCTGGTGAGGTGATGTCCAGTGATAGCATAAGCCCTGTGTACGAAATAACGTGTAGACAGCGCCACTTTGGAAAAGCTTACCGCGCATTTCGAGAATCAGTTCTGCTGCTTTGGCCATCTCAAGACCCTCATGCGGTTTGCCAAACGGTCCACAGAGCAACATACCAAGCCCAGCAAAATAGGAAGATGACGTAGAACCTATGCCATGCTTCAGAGCAGTTGTGACCCCTTGAAAGATGATGAGTGGGAGCATTGTTGGTTCAAAATTATATACGGAAGCAGCGATATGCTCGTTCATCATCAGCCCCATTTCGTATCTTTCATCGTCGAGCGCGGGCAAGCTAGCAACATCTTCAGCTGTCTTATTCTTCAACAGCATCTTTACTCGAATGTATTCTCTGGTGGTAGTGAATTTGGAAGCTGGCTTCCTCTTTACAATTGGTAAACCAAGCTGACGCCTGAAATCAAGAGCTACATCGATGCACTCATTGTGCTTTCCTGCGGTGCACAATGACTTCGCTTTGATATCTGTTACTCTAAACTTCTCCTTCGTATCGATATCTTTGCTCAACACCTCTTCAATAAGCTCATTCATTGAGTCGAAATCGCCTGTAACATAATAGGCGTTCGCTGCATGACTGCATAAATCAAGCATGACACTATGATCTTCTTCCCAACCCCTTGACCCAAGCGCCTCACGACCTGCCTGAAAGTAAATCGCGGCTGCGTCGAATGCTGCATTTTCGGATGCCATTATTCCTGCGTTTAGATTCATTCTTGCCAACTCATTAAGATCTTCGTAAGTCATTTTCGATGCTGCATAGTTCAGTAGGCCCACCACCTCAAAGAGGCTATCCTCAAGTTCTTCTGGAGAAAGACAGTCCAGTAAAATACAACCAATTTTCCCTCGAAATGAGTCCCTTTGATCTGGACTGATAAGTTCAAACGCCGCCGATTGGATCTGATCATGCACGAAATGGCAGCCTTCATCATCCACCTCACAAAGACCCTCTCCCACTAATTCTTCAATCGAACACGAAAATGAAGTGCGCGAGAGATAAGGAGAGAATGAGCTTCCAATCCTCTCGTCCGCCTCGAGTTTTCGCCTCGAAACCCTCATAGAGGAACCCAACTCTACCCGTGAGATCTTTTTCATTATCTCCATTACAGCTGATAACTGGAAAGTAGGGCCAAGGCAAGAAGCTACCATGAGCATTAACTGCGTTCGTCCCTGCAAGCGATTCATCTTGTTGACAAGGACAGATGCTACATTCTCGGTGACTATCTTTGAGTTGACTGCCTCATCGTCCCAAGTCCACTTCATCGCACCGAAATTGTACTGTAAGAGCTTTTCATCATACAGAGACCTCAGAAACGTCAAAACAAAGAAGGGATTGCCTTCTGTCTTTTTGTGTATCGTTTCTGCTAATGATTTGACTTTGATGTCGTCATCCTCCATTCTCAACGCCTCCGCAACAAGGGGTATGACATTTTCTACGCCAAGATTGCCAACCTCTATTTTCGTGATTGACACATTCATTTGTTCGAGATCTTGAACGTGGAATGCAAGGGGGTGATGTCTGTAATGCCATATTGCAGGTAAGGCAAAAGACAATAATTATCAAGAATGAGCAACTGATGTAACGCACAGTGACACAGATACAAACACTCAGCAATCACCACTTACTCCGGTACTTCATCCTCTCGGTAAGCACCAACAATCATAAGACTAGGAATCTCTCCATCCAATAGGATGCTCTTCAATAAATCTAGCGTTGCTGTATCACTCCAATGTAGATCGTCAATGAATAAGATCACTCCTTTCAAGTAGGAGCAAATAACTTTCAATAATCGTCTGATGGCAAAGTGCTTTTGTGAAATTGATTCTTTACCGGCCAAGACATTCGTCAAACTGTTCCTTCTGGGGCCGTAGACACTTGAATCAGATGAGCTCCTGAAAAGCGATGAGCATGATGAGAAACAATATGACGATAAAGAGAATAATGATGAAGTTTGTCGTTCTCCCAGTAAGTCTGCACATCCGGGCAACACATGACGTAGTTGTTCCACATCCTCTTCATCAAACTCATCTTGAATCTCATCTCGTATCTGTCTACTGAGTCCTCCCTTCTTGATACACTTGGCAAGATTCGTCATGGCATCGGAGAATGCTGAGAGTGGTCTGAGTAATTTCTCATCGAATTTACCTGATGCGAAAGCACATCCACTTTTGGCGGCGTTATCGCCTAAGCCTTTGCGGATGAGGGCAGATTTGCCTGTGCCGGATTTTCCAGAGACCAAAATTAGATTGTTGCTGATAAATTTGTTGAGATGGTCGTCATCAACAAGAAGTCGTTCATTATTTTGAGCAGCAGCATGTTCTTCTTTGTTGTCGTTCTTCTTCTGGGCCAGCTCTCGCAATTTGCTCCGTAATAATTTGACATCATCATCTCGGCCATGTAATTTCATATTCGATAGGCGCAGCTGGGCAATATCGGCTGCTTGTGTGTTGATCTTTTGACTGCTTTCGGCAGCTGTGACGACAATGTCCGCTAGTTCCCGCATCGAGGAAGACAATGAAGTCGAGGAATGCGAAAAAGACGAGGAAGTCAAGGCGCTTCCCTTGCGGTTGTTGGTGTAGGTTTGATTCATAGTACTTCGCTCTATCTTTCTTCCTCTCACTCCTCACTTCATTTGTGTGGAAATAGACAAGACGAAGATGTGTTTACTTCATGGAATAAATAAATGAATGAATAAAATGTTTACTGTGAAATAATGACTTACCGCACACAACCGCAATGTGATGTCGATGGTCGATGAGCGATGAGCATTGTTTTACTTAAAAAGTATGAGATGGAGATGATGACCGATGACCAGCCGGCGGGGTGGGGGCATTTGGTATTACTTTTCACCAAGAAATTGATTAGGAGTAAATACTCAGGTAGAGCTGTGAATTCAGTAGGTAAGTTAGTGTTGATGCGATGATCAGTAAAATGTGCCGACAGCTGACAGCAGGGCACATAAAAGAATGGGCTGCGTATCCACTCATATCATCCCGTTTGTTCTTCTTCTATGTACGAGAGGTACAGTAGATTCGAAGTACGTACAGTTAGCTAGTAGCAAAATTCAAAATTCAAAATCGGTCGGATGTCGGAAGGCTTGCCGCACTCTCTTTTGTACAAACATTTATGACAATGCCAACGGCTTTTACACATCGAGCCAGCATCAAACACTGCACAAGTAATTCGCCGACGTCAATCCTGTCTGTGCGTCAATATGGCGGTCACACCCGAGCCATGTCCGATGGGGGTCTGGAGGACAGAGGAAGAGGTTTGCAGTTGTATTTCGTCGGTGGAAGGAACAACATTGTCAAAAGCATGACATGTCTCTGCGATCAAATTTGAAAGCATGCGTGGACAAGAACAAGAAGAGCAAAGAGACCAAACAACCGGCAACCCCACATCCCGCAGGCGTTGAGAGGAAGCTAAGCAACAATACTAAGAGACCAGCAACAGCGCATCCCGCTCCAGCAGGCGTCGACAAGAACAAGAAGAGCAGAGAGACCAAGCGAGAGGCAACCCCAAATCCCGCAGGGTCGAAGACGAGCGATGATACGAAGAGACCAGCAGCACCACACCCCGATGCTCAAATTGATGTTAAAAAATTGAAAACAAGTTAGTGATTACAATAACACAATTGGCATTGCGTCATGTACACTCTTGAACTCACCCTCTCTCTAAGTAGTATCTTGTGTTCAAAATTAGTTTTACGGAATACCCCCACTGCAATTAACACCCCCCCCCTTCGAGGCACTAAACGCAGATTCACTACTCTCCAATACTAAGTAATGAAGAACCAGTCATTAGTTGTTGCTGGGATGCGTCAACATGGGCTGTAGAAATAATAATGATCCCAACACCCACACATTGTTTTTGCACCATTACTTGTCACTGTAAAACGGCCGCCATTAATAAATAACAAGCATCATCGAGCAGAATATTTCACCAATAGTGGATATTATTTTTGATGTCGGTTCGGCGGAGTTGTTTGGTGTTCGTCGACGGCGATGGTGTTGTCGTTGACATGGTGGGAATATAATTGCATCATCCGACCAACTCGACGATGATGGTTATGTTCATAGTCATTTTCACAACAGACGATGCCCTATTAGGAAAATAAACGGCGGTTCGGAGATCCTATGCCATAATAGGGGAGGGGAATGTCGATTATTAGCCTAATAGAAGCATATTCATTGACTTCATTTTTACTAGTAGTCCACCATGGTGAAGGCATTTTGATGGATTTTCAGAGGTGGGGAGCCTCATGGGTGATGTGATTGAAGAACAAACAACTTACTATTAGGGGATCACCCAAAACAGCCTTTCTTGCATTGCATATCTAGATTTTTCTTCTAACAAAATCAAATAGGGGATAACCTAATCAAATCGATACGCAGCCCATTCTTTTATGTGCCCTGGCTGACAGTCCAAAAAATAGTGTCCGACTTGGTGCTTATCCAAGCTTCGTGTCTTGAGCTTGTTCAATAAAATAAGTTGAGTTACCAAAGCTCACCCGTCACTTCGCAGGCAAGCTACAAGGACAAGGAGAACGGACTGCACTGGAAAGAGCTGTTACAATAACTTGCATGCCGGAGAAGATACGCTTCAAACAAGTGATACAATAAAACTGAAAGAGGGACAGCGCGCTTAAAGCGTGTGTGCGATCGATCGATAGGTCACAGTGGAAGAGAACAATGAAGTGCATATCTTTCGTGGCCCTGTTACAATCACAATCACTTGTCAGATAGAGATGAGGCGAATAGAGGAGTGATACAACTCTAAGATATATATAGATATAGTACACATGAAGCGTATGCGATCCGATAGGTCACAGCGGAAGAGAAAGCATGTCAAGCCATGGTCAAGATGAGATTCCGAGGAGAAAAGTGTTCATGAAGCTTGAGCTGCCTTGTTGTATGATAGGTATGACCTCGCTCTATCTAGCGTGCATGACCTATAAGTATGACCGGATGGGATAAGATGACCTTCTCATAGGACCTGTGGCATCCGTAGAATCGGGACTACCCCCGGACCTTTTTTGACCGCCGGAGAGAGAGCACTTTTGGAATAGCTGGGTGCCTTTGGTTTATTGTAGGTATCCGGGTGCCATTTCTCCGGGCATGCCAAGCAGGTAGGCCGGCAGTGCACACGATATCGTGCTTGAAGCACGAACATACCAGTACCAGTAACATACCGGTTCATCCCTATCTATCCTGATAGTAATCTAATATTCCGCCCGGAGTGCCAAATTTCCGGTCACAACTCTATAGAGCGTTTGTTGTTCTTTCGTTCCCGAATCTTGAGTTATTATTGTATCGCCTCGACACCAATATCACAAGTACCACACCGAAATCAGCAGATCAATTATCTAATCAATAGAAGATATGATGATACTACAATTGAGATTTGGATGGCAATGGCAATGTATGATATACGTTGGTCGCCTCGGTCGGTTGGTCTTTGGACTGGTGGTGAAAAAAAATAGATGTGACGTGTCTCGTTAGTTGGCCTGTTCAAAATTCAAAATGAAGAAAGCGTTCGTCGGTAAGTTGAGTACTACCATGCTCTAGCTTATACTAATGTCAAGTCGCAATGACAGCTCAAGATCTGAATAATAGTAATAATAACTTAGAAAATTACTCAACTATCAATATAAT
This sequence comes from Skeletonema tropicum, assembly GCA_037178625.1. Lineage (NCBI taxonomy): Eukaryota > Bacillariophyta > Thalassiosirophyceae > Thalassiosirales > Thalassiosiraceae > Skeletonema > Skeletonema tropicum. The sequence continues at coordinate 4,261,263 of CM074129.1, forward strand.
CTGGTGCGCTGCCATGCTAGCTGTCTGTCGTCATTAGCTGAGACCTCAACCTAGTATTTTACCGCAGCTTTCATGACAACTTCATTCTCTAAGATGGAATCCAGGAGGTGGAGGCAGGGAGTTAGCTGTTACATTGTTGAAGAGGTCTGGATACTTGGTTGGGGTCGCAGCAACGTTTAGTGAACAATGAGATGCTGCGGCCCCAACCAAGTTCAAGTATCCAGACCTCTCCTACAATGCCATAGCTAACTCACTCTGTCTCTGTCTTGGTTCCAATCAAATCGGACAAGAACATGTCCAGAACGAGCAGATAAAATTTCAGGGTATCAAAAGGTAAGTACAGACTCATCCGAAAGGCCACAGATACAGACTAGTATTAGTTTTAGACTGGTAGTATCTTCTCTATTTCTAATCTGTGTTCTATTTCTAATGTTCATTATTATTCTGATTCTGCCCAGAAGGAAGAAACTACCGCGTTACTTTCATATCTCAAATCATTGAAGTAGAAGTATGCTGTCTTCATCTTTACCTCCACTCTCTCTTCTCAAGTATACACTGTCTGTTACCATAATCATGAACTAACTAAGACTAAGATATCACATGTAGATTACATGAGCATGAGCTGCTCAACCTTTTCACTACATCCCCATTCCTGGTAAAATGTCCTTGAGCGTTCAATATGGTATTTCTCCCAATTCTCATCTCCCTGGGCTTTGAAGTATGCACTCGCCAACTCATGTGCTAAAGCTCTATCATGTGTGAACCCATTTCTACTCGATGTAACAATTGCAGCCTTGAACTTCTCCTTGGCCTTCTTATTCTTTCCGTTTAGCATAGCAAGCTCCGCCTCCAGGATGTATAGATAATGGACGACATTCACATTGCCATTCTTCGCCCAGCCTTGAATTACTTGGATTGTTTTATGAGCACATTTCTTCATTTGTCTCTTCTTCCAACCAGATGTAGATTGTGCTGCTTTCAGATAGGTAAGTGCCTCCAAGAAGGTGTAGCGCACTGAAGCAAATGTGCAAGACAAAATGAGCCGAATTTTGCCCGCCTTCCGAACCAGGTCAAGTGCATCTCTCCACTGTTGGAAGAAGACAAAAACCTCAAGCTTGAACAGATTGACATATGCGGACAGATTGACGTCACCAGTTGATGCTGCTGCTGTCAGTACTGAGTCCAACATCTCATCACCAGCTTCAACATCAATGCCGCGGAGTTTCTTCACCGTTGTTAAAATAACGGTGATTTTCAGCTTCGTGTAATCTTGTTTCAGTTCTGCCAATACTGGAATAGTTGCTTCGAGTTCTTTCTGAATGCTATCTAATGGTCGACCTATAAAGTAGAGGTGATAACTGCGAATAACGAGACACCAGCTAGCTCTTTCATTTTCGCCAGCCTCTAGACCCATCTCATATCCCTTCAATAACGGCGAAATAGTATCCTGGAGAGGTGAGGTCCAGTGATAGCATAAGCCCTGTGTAACCAAAAACGTGTGAACAGCGTTCCTCCGCATACCGGGCTTTTCGAGAATCAGTTCTGCTGCTTTGGCCATCTCAAGACCCTCATGTGGTTTGCCGAAAGGTCCACAGAGCAACGAACCGAGCGCAGCAAAACCATAAGATGATGAAGTATTAAAGCCGTGCTTCATAGAAGTTGTGACTATCTGAAAGATGATCAGTGGAAGCATTGTCGGCTCAACGTGATCAACGGATGCGGCAAGATGCTCGTATATCATTTGCCCCATTTCGTACAATTCATTGTCGAGCGCAGGCAAGTTAGTAGTATCTTGAGCAGTTTTGCTCTTTAACAACTCCTTCACTCGGCTGTATTCTCTCATGATGGTAAATTTGGATACTGGCTTCTTCTGTAGAGTTGGCAAGCCCAGCTGACGTCTAAAATCAAGAGCTGCATCAATGGACTCGTTGGCCTTCCCTGCAGAGAGCAACGACTTCACTTTGATATCTGTTACTCTGTACTTCTCCTTCGTATCGATATCTTTGCTCAACACCTCTTCAATAAGCTCACTCATTGAGTCGAAATCGCCTGTGACATAATAGGCGTTCGCTGCATGACTGCATAAATCAAGCATGACACTATGATCTTCTTCCCAACCCCTTGACCCAAGCGCCTCCCGACCTGCCTGAAAGTAAATCGCGGCTGCGTCGAATGCTGCATTTTCGGATGCCATTATTCCTGCGTTTAGATTCATACTTGCCAACTCATTAAGATCTTCGTAAGTCATTTTCGATGCTGCATAGTTCAGTAGGCCCACCACCTCAAAGAGGCTATCCTCAAGTTCTTCTGGAGAAAGACAGTCCAGTAAAATACAACCAATTTTCCCTCGAAATGAGTCCCTTTGATCTGGACTGATAAGTTCAAATGCTGCTGATTGGATCTGATCATGCACGAAATGGCAGTCTTCATCATCCACCTCACACAGACCCTCTCCCACTAATTCTTCAATCGAACACGAAAATGCAGTGCGCGAGAGATAAGGAGAGAATGAGCTTCCAATCCTCTCATCAGCATCAAAAATTGATCTCCTCGAAACCCTCATAGAGGAACCCAACTCTACCCGTGAGATCTTTTTCATTATCTCCATTACAGCTGATAACTGGAAAGTAGGACCAAGGCAAGAAGCTACCATGAGCATTCTCTGCGTTTGCTCCTGCAAGCGATTCATCTTGTTGACAAGTACGGATGCCACATTCTCGGTGACTATCTTTGAGTTGACTGCCTCATCGTCGGGAGCGAGCGAAGCGAGCGACCTTACTTCTCTCTATAATCAATATATGAACCAATATCAGATAAAGTGGTATTACTATATTACCGAAGCGTGGATGACTACGCTTTCGAATTAACTTCTTCAGCGGATAGCAATAGTAATAGTGAGGATAGGCGGCTTTGTCGATGCAAAGTTGCGAGTCATTTAGCTCTCCCTCGTTGACACGAGTTTTCTCCTTAAATGGATACGTGTCTCTGTGGGGTCATTCCTCGTTATCTAAAATAGGTAAGTTTGTACAATTGCTTTCCCTCAGCAAGTGTAGCTGCCGGGTAGGCAGCGGAACAAGCTGAGGGAAAGGAAGGGGAGGACTACGATTCTGTTGTCCTCCCCAGGTAGGTACTTACCTCCTCACCTCTGTTTTGAAAGAGGGAGGTTCGAGAGACAATATCTCCAATGTTTTTTGCTCTCTTATAGCATACTACCATCTTTTCGATTCCGATTGTGTCGCGTAGGGTGGTAGAAAGCTCCTCCTCATATATCTGTTGACAGGTTCGACTAGGGATGTAATGAGGGTGGAATCGACCGAGTTTCAAATAGATGTTTTTGTCATTATCTGAGGTGGTAGATTCTGAGATGGCTTGGGGCAGTGGAGGTGGGTTGCAGACTTTGTAGTTTGCATTTACGAACATTCGTTTCAGTTGGTCGAAGTCCCATCCTCTGTCGAGCAAGCGTTGGAAGAATAGTCTTGCTACCTCGACATAGTCTTTTTTATCGGTGCACTGCCAATAGTATCTCTTGAGTTCGCCAAATATTACCCCTTTCATCGTGTTCCTCTGATGAGCAGAAGATGGCAGTAGGTAGAGGTAGAGGTTCATTGGCTTTTGGTATGTCTTAGTTGAGACAATACCTTCTGGCGAAATGGAAATGATTAAGTCTAAGAAGATTCCTTTGTCGGCAGGTTCTTCAACCTTCCAACGGAGGATTCCAAAGTCGTTGATGTCTTGCTTGAGGTCGTGAAAGCGCCTAAGGCTTCCAAGCCATAGGACAGATAGGTCATCGACGAAACGTGCAAGGTCTTGGATTTCTTCCGAATAGCCAGGGAGGAGTCTAATTTTCTCATGCCAGCCATAGTAAAGGCCAGCGTACATGACTGCGACTGATGTACCCATCGCAGTGCCACATAGTTGTTTGAAAAAGCAGTCTCCAAATTGGGTAATGTTGTTCTTCATAATAAAGCTCAGAGCTTCCAGAATAAGTTTGATGTCCGGGAAGTCGTCTGGAAGTTGGTTGTTTTCTTTCAGATGGTTGAGCCATACTCCGATGATTTCGATGCCATGATTGATAGTGATATTGTCGTACATGGCGGTAGCATCAGCAGTAATAATCTTCGTCCCTGCTGGCCATTGTTTGTTAGTCAGTCGGGCGTGATATTCTTTGCTGTCTTTGATGTTCGACGGAATAAATTGAACAAGTTTTTGCAACTCGTAGTCTAGCCACTTGCTAATACTCTCAGGTCCAGTTCCACATTTAGCGTTAACTGGTCGGAGGGCGGTAGGTGTTTTATGGACTTTTGCGGTTGCTCTGAATCTTCCTTGCCTGCTACCAGCGGCTTCATAGCACTTGTTGATGTAAATCTTGATGTGCTCTGGGATCGCTGCTGAGTTCTTGATACTGCCTACTTTATATGGGATCGCTGCTGAGTTCTTGATACTGCCTACTTTATATGCCATCAAATTGAGTTGCCTCCGAAGTGCAATTCGATTGAGGTACTCATATTGGCTCTCCTTCCCAAGGAAAGCTTTGAGGCACCATCGAATGTATACAGAACGTTCGATAATGACAGGCCCTAAATTTTTGTCTGCGAAGATAATGATCAGATTGGGGTTGTTCTTGAGGCTATATAGTACTGAGAACTCTTGTTTAGAAAGATTCGGTTGAGACCATTTACTGGCGAATTTGGCGTGCTCTTGTCTAAGTCGATCTGAGAAACGTTTGATGCCTGCTTCCACTTCTGCATTAGCTAGGGGTGGGTCGTATCGTTCTTCTCGACTATTCTTAAAATGTAACTTAGGGATATATGGATGTTGCGGTTTGGTTGGATCGTCTACATGAATATTCTTCCAGTAGTTTCGATTTCTGATATCCCATCCAAAGTCACCGATGATCTCTTCAATGTTATTAGTTGGATACGGTGCGAGGATGCCGAAGTTAAGTCCTCTGCCCAGCACCTTTCTAGTTCCGATAGGGAGTTTGGTTGTTGGTTTACACAGATTGTGAAGAGTGAGATTCTTTGCCGGATTTAGCGCATGTTCCAATGGTAGATGTTCCAGATAATTGATAAGATTTGTGTGTGGTGGGAGCGATGGATCTGCTAGGAAGCCGTCTCTTCTATGGATATTATGCATTATGATGTCAAGTTTTTGTTGGGCTAGGTTATTGTAATATCGGTCTCTTGAGGCAGTATATCTTAGTTCCTTCTGCCTCCTCTTCCTCTCCCTCTGCCGCCTCCTCCTCGATGGTTTCTTCCTCTTCCACTTCCTCTTCCCCTTCCCCTTCCTGCATGGGAGTTGGGGTTGTTGTTGTTGTTGTTGGAGGATGATTCGGCATTCTTCTGCTGCTGCGAATTTGATTGCTGTCCTTGTTTCTTCGAATTCTTCTTCGATTTGTTTCTTTTGTACTGACCATTGTTTGTGGGCTTTGTATCCTGGGACGTTTTGGATTTGCCCGAAGATTTTTTTCGGCTTTCTTTCCTCCGTGCACTTCGAGGCGGCGCAGCCGCCGAGCTCACCCCTTCCCTTTCGGCGAAGCCGAGAGGGCGTGAACATCTGGTGATCTAGACATGCTGTCCTTATAATCACAAACAGAGCGGCGTACAGTGACGATCTGTGGTAAAGATACAAATAAGACAAGAAAACATCATCGTAATACGACGAGATTCAAACTCGCATCCACTTCAATCCGCGTGAAATAGCTCTATCATTGAGACTTACATACTACTAATGCTTCCATCTTAATAACCCGGGAGCGAGCGAAGCGAGCGACCTTACTTCTCTCTATAATCAATATATGAACCAATATCAGATAAATGCTATGAAGCCGCTGGTAGCAGGCAAGGAAGATTCAGAGCAACCGCAAAAGTCCATAAAACACCTACCGCCCTCCGACCAGTTAACGCTAAATGTGGAACTGGACCTGAGAGTATTAGCAAGTGGCTAGACTACGAGTTGCAAAAACTTGTTCAATTTATTCCGTCGAACATCAAAGACAGCAAAGAATATCACGCCCGACTGACTAACAAACAATGGCCAGCAGGGACGAAGATTATTACTGCTGATGCTACCGCCATGTACGACAATATCACTATCAATCATGGCATCGAAATCATCGGAGTATGGCTCAACCATCTGAAAGAAAACAACCAACTTCCAGACGACTTCCCGGACATCAAACTTATTCTGGAAGCTCTGAGCTTTATTATGAAGAACAACATTACCCAATTTGGAGACTGCTTTTTCAAACAACTATGTGGCACTGCGATGGGTACATCAGTCGCAGTCATGTACGCTGGCCTTTACTATGGCTGGCATGAGAAAATTAGACTCCTCCCTGGCTATTCGGAAGAAATCCAAGACCTTGCACGTTTCGTCGATGACCTATCTGTCCTATGGCTTGGAAGCCTTAGGCGCTTTCACGACCTCAAGCAAGACATCAACGACTTTGGAATCCTCCGTTGGAAGGTTGAAGAACCTGCCGACAAAGGAATCTTCTTAGACTTAATCATTTCCATTTCGCCAGAAGGTATTGTCTCAACTAAGACATACCAAAAGCCAATGAACCTCTACCTCTACCTACTGCCATCTTCTGCTCATCAGAGGAACACGATGAAAGGGGTAATATTTGGCGAACTCAAGAGATACTATTGGCAGTGCACCGATAAAAAAGACTATGTCGAGGTAGCAAGACTATTCTTCCAACGCTTGCTCGACAGAGGATGGGACTTCGACCAACTGAAACGAATGTTCGTAAATGCAAACTACAAAGTCTGCAACCCACCTCCACTGCCCCAAGCCATCTCAGAATCTACCACCTCAGATAATGACAAAAACATCTATTTGAAACTCGGTCGATTCCACCCTCATTACATCCCTAGTCGAACCTGTCAACAGATATATGAGGAGGAGCTTTCTACCACCCTACGCGACACAATCGGAATCGAAAAGATGGTAGTATGCTATAAGAGAGCAAAAAACATTGGAGATATTGTCTCTCGAACCTCCCTCTTTCAAAACAGAGGTGAGGAGGTAAGTACCTACCTGGGGAGGACAACAGAATCGTAGTCCTCCCCTTCCTTTCCCTCAGCTTGTTCCGCTGCCTACCCGGCAGCTACACTTGCTGAGGGAAAGCAATTGTACAAACTTACCTATTTTAGATAACGAGGAATGACCCCACAGAGACACGTATCCATTTAAGGAGAAAACTCGTGTCAACGAGGGAGAGCTAAATGACTCGCAACTTTGCATCGACAAAGCCGCCTATCCTCACTATTACTATTGCTATCCGCTGAAGAAGTTAATTCGAAAGCGTAGTCATCCACGCTTCGGTAATATAGTAATACCACTTTATCTGATATTGGTTCATATATTGATTATAGAGAGAAGTAAGGTCGCTCGCTTCGCTCGCTCCCGGTAATATAGTAATACCACTTTATCTGATATTGGTTCATATATTGATTATAGAGAGAAGTAAGGTCGCTCGCTTCGCTCGCTCCCGGTAATATAGTAATACCACTTTATCTGATATTGGTTCATATATTGATTATAGAGAGAAGTAAGGTCGCTCGCTTCGCTCGCTCCCAAGGCAAGAAGCTACCATGAGCATTCTCTGCGTTTGCTCCTGCAAGCGATTCATCTTGTTGACAAGTACGGATGCCACATTCTCGGTGACTATCTTTGAGTTGACTGCCTCATCGTCCCAAGTCCACTTCATCGCACCGAAATTGTACTGTAAAAGCTTTTCATCATACAGAGACCTCAGAAACGTCAAAACAAAGAAGGGATTGCCTTCTGTCTTTTTGTGTATCGTTTCTGCTAATGATTTGACTTTGATGTCGTCATCCTCCATTCTCAACGCCTCCGCAACAAGGGGTATGACATTTTCCACGCCAAGATTGCCAACCTCTATTTTCGTGATTGACACATTCATTTGTTCGAGATCTTGAACATGGAATGCAAGGGGATGATGTCTGTAATGCCATATTGCAGGTAAGGCAAAAGACAATAATTATCAAGAATGAGCAACTGATGTAACGCACAGTGACACAGATACAAACACTCATCAATCACCACTCACTCTGGTACTTCATCCTCTCGGTAAGCACCAACAATCATAAGACTAGGAATCTCTCCATCCAATACGATGCTCTTCAATAGATCCAACGTTGCTATATCGCTCCACTGTAAATCGTCAATGAATAAGATCACTCCTTTCAAGTAGGAGCAAATAACTTTCAATAATCGTCTGATGGCAAAGTGCTTTTGTGAGATTGATTCTTTACCGGCCAAGACATTCGTCAAACTGTTCCTTCTGGGGCCGTAGACACTTGAAACAGATTCGCTCCTGAAAAGCGATGAACATGATGAGAAACAATATGACGATAAAGAGAATAATGATGAAGTTTGTCGTTCTCCCAGTAAGTCTGCACATCCGGGCAACACATGACGTAGTTGTTCCACATCCTCTTCATCAAACTCATCTTGAATCTCATCTCGTATCTGTCTACTGAGTCCTCCCTTCTTGATACACTTGGCAAGATTAGTCATGGCATCGGAGAATGCTGAGAGTGGTCTGAGTAATTTCTCATCGAATTTACCTGATGCGAAAGCACATCCACTTTTGGCGGCGTTATCGCCTAATCCTTTGCGGATGAGGGCAGATTTGCCTGTGCCGGATTTTCCAGAGACCAATATTAGATTGTTGCTGATAGATTGTTTGTCAGGGTTGGATTCATCAGCATGTTCTTCAATATTTAGTGCAGCAGCATGTTCTTCTTTGTCGTCGTTCTTCTTCTGGGCCAGCTCTCGCAATTTGCTCCTTAATAATTTGACATCATCATCTCGGCCATGTAATTTCATATTCGATAGGCGCAGCTGGGCAATATCGGCTGCTTGTGTGTTGATCTTTTGACTGCTTTCGGCAGCTGTGACGACAATGTCCGCTAGATCCCGCATCGAGGAAGCCAAGGAAGTCGAGGAACGCGAAAAAGACGAGGAATGCGACAAAGTCGAGGAAGACAAGGCGCTTCCCTTGCGGTTGTAGGTGCAGGTTTGATTCATGGTACTTCGCTCTATCTTTCTTCCTCTCACTCACTCACTTCATTTGTGTGGAAATGGCAAGATGAAGATGTTTACGATCAAACCAAGAAGTAAACATATGAATACACCGGTTACTATCAAATGACTTACCGACCCCACACCGCACTCTGCACACAATGTTGTGATGTGTGATGTCGATCGTTATTACTTGAATGGGAAGAGAGATGTGTAGCAGCGATGCGGATTGCATGGTGATCAAACAAACACACTGAGTTAGTTTAGAGGCTACGATTTTGGTTTGTTTGTGGAGACATGACAGACCGCATCATCAAGATGATGACCGATGACCGGCCGGCCGGCGCGGCGCGTCGCAGCGGGGTGGGATGAGCGGCACCAACCCGACATTTGTGTGTTTCGTGGGCATGAGATTGTTATGCACGCGAATGAACGCGCTTGCACGCGTATGGACGCGCTTCGCATGAACGCCCACGCACGCTATGGACGCCCTAATGTACGCCCACGCACGCTATGACGCCTAACGCTGTGGACGCCATGATGTATGCCAATGAACGCTATGGACGCCATGAATGTACGCCATGAACGCTATGAACGCCATGACACCTTGGTTGTAGGAGGTCGAGGGAACGCCGATGCTATCAAGGTATTATAATCACGAAAAAATATTATGCAAATGAGCTGTGTATTGTCGACTGCAATCTGAAAGCATCGCTAATTAAGTTATCGGCGGTAATACCGCCGATACACCGCCGCAGCCAGCAGCTCTCGTGGTAGTCCTCTTCAACCGAAACACTGTGACAACTGTTAATTGTAGCTTGCGCGCGTATGGTCAAGAGGAAGCCGCGTACACGTTTTAGCCCATGCTAGATGTGGAAACTGAATGGGTGGTGACGAACCGCGCCGGCTGTGATGGTCTATTTCAACAAATCAAATGAAACTGAAAGGGCAAGACATTGAGTTGGAATAGCACAATATAAAATTAATTTGTATTATTTCTGCATTTATACATCCATTAAGGGATGGTACTTCAGATCATGGTGAACGAGGAATGCAACACAATCTGCAGCCTCTAGGTTCGGTGGTTATATGCCGGAGAATCTCAATGGCGTCTTCGCTGGCGGCCGTCGTAAAAGCATGCGTGAGAAGAAGCCGAATCGTCATTTTAGCCCAAGTTAAAAATGGGTTTGTCACCTGTGCACTGTTTTGTTTGTTTGATTGATTGAAGAAAAGGGGGGGTTCCAAGAAGTGATTTTAGATGCTGTCCGTTCGAAATGGACATGATATTACCAGATACTTATTATTGTCAGTATCAACCCACATAGGAAGCGATAAATGATAAATGAGGAACTTACCAACCCAGACTATTGTTGTTTCATCGCCTACCAGCAGTTCTGTAGAGGTTTACGGAGGAACAGAGTTCCTAATAGCGCTGGAATACATTAAATGAAAAGGTGTGAAGTGCCCTCGAACTAGACACTCTAGAGAGAGACGCCTAATTAACGCCCACGCACGCTATGGACGCGAGATGTACGCCCACGCACGCTATGAACGCGAGATGTACGCCCACGCACGCTATGAACGCGAGATGTACGCCCACGCACGCTACGAACGCGAGATGTACGCCCACGCACGCTATGAACGCGAGATGTACGCCCACGCACGCTATGAACGCGAGATGTACGCCCACGCACGCTACGAACGCGAGATGTACGCCCACGCACGCTATGAACGCGAGATGTACGCCCACGCACGCTAGCGTTCATTCGCGTTCATTCGCGTTCATGCGCGTTCATTTCAACCCTCAGTTCAACGTACACAGTAATCAGTAATGTCGGGTTGGTGCGGGGGCATTTGGAATTATTTTACTTTTTACCTAGAAATTTCAATTGATGGATGATCAATAAAATGTGCTCATGACCGACGACATTGCATTGTGTCCGACTTGGTGCTTATCCAAGCTTCGTCTCTTGAGCTTGTTAAATAAAATAAGTTGAGTTACATACCAGGCTGAGCGTAGCAAATGAAGCTAGCGCAGCAGTAGCCAGTAGCTCACCCGTCACTTCGCAGGCAAGGACAAGGAGAACGGACCGCACTGGAAAGAGCTGCGTTACAATAACTTGCATGCCGGAGAAGATACGCTTGAAACAAGTGATACAATGAAACTGAAAGAGGGATATCGCGCTTCAAGCGTGTATGCGATCGATCGATAGGTCACAGTGGAAGAGAATGACGTGCTTTCGTGGGCCCTGTTACAATCACTTGTCAGATAGAGATGAGGAGAATAAGAGGAGTGATACAACTCTAAGATTTATAGTAGGTACGCTATGCGATCCGATAGGTCACAGCGGAAGAGAAAGCATGTACGTGCTGACAAGTCCGTGGAGGATAGTTGGAGAGCAGAGACAAGTTAGCATGGTCAAGATGAGATTCCGAGGAGAAAAGTGTTCATGAAGCTTGAGTGACCTCTCTAAAGAGAGAGGCTACATATCAGGTATGCATGACCTATGACCGCATGGGAAAGATGACCTTCGCATTTCAGCACGCATACTGCGCTGCGTTTATGTATGAATGTTCGCATGAGTTCGCAGACGTCAGACGTTGAAAACAGTGTTCGCAGCATGTTGAGTTGATGTTCTGTCCTGAGCGGAGGCTGAGCGGTATATAGCTACTGAGCGGACCGGGAGGATTGTCCAAAGCAAGAGATATTATGTACATAGACGGCCTCCCGCCGAGGCTCTACCATACCCAAATTTCTACAAATAATAGCGCGGAGACACCAGTGTCAATAGCAAGGAGAACTTAAACCAGGAGGGGCTCGGGGTGTTCCTGAGGACGCCCGCTGGGCCTGCTGGATAATAAGGATTGGTCGACGGAGGTGGATAGCGAACGCGTTGGTGCAGGCAAGACCGAATGGTACCTCAGATAAGTAGGTAAGCATAAAGTTTAAAGTTACAATTGATGCGAGCTGCAGAACAATCGAGAGTGCGCCCCGAACCGTAGGCGTTGCCTTTCATTCTCAATTATTGGCAAGTGAAAAGGTGCACATGAAAATAAATGGCGTGAACATAGAATAAGCGAAGAAAAAAATAGCAGAAGACAAATTCATTCACACAAATAATAGTCCTCATGTCAAATGAACTTCAGAAGACATTGTCAATCCTGTAGCAACAAACAATATTAGTCTATTTCATAAGCTAGGATCATAATATAAGACAGGCGCAAATAAAATGAGCTAGGGTAATTTAAAATATCTAGCGCCAAGCCTGCAGAACAAAATTTACCCTAGCACATTTTGTTTGCGCCGGTCTTATATCCCTAACCCTAACTTATTTTATATTATAAAACTTTTGAACTCATTGACATAATCTATTCCACTCAGCTGCACATTCTTTTCTCCATTTCTGCAATTCATATGATATTATAATTGCGTTACATACCCTTGTGCGGCATATTATGATGTGCGGCAACAGCAGTAGTAGCAACATCATTTGAGGTACCAAACGACGGTGAGGCATCAACATACGCGCAGTTTCCAAACTCATTGGCAATAAATTTCTTGAAGGCAGCACTGTACCAGCGGTTCTTGATGTGATTCTCACTCCTCGTTGAGTTGAAGATCTTGACACTGATTTCGACCCATCTCTTTCCCAATTCTCTATGACCAGCCCAAAGCTTCAAGTCGTCTTCTCTTGAGAACGGCAGATGGTTGATCGCAGGATTGAGATAATTGACCCAGCGGTCACGGATTTGTTTCCCACTCCTTCCTGGCAACATGGGTGCCAAGTCTGCCCATTGTGTGAATGGATGCTCTGAGCTGGTCGCTATCACCCGTAGCACAATGGCATCCTCCTCTTCTTTCCATTGGCCCTTTCGTGTGCCTGGTTTGAGGTAACGCGTCCATCGGTCGTGACATTCTCGAGCGAGGCGCCCAAAGTTCATTTCCTTGGCGACAACTTCCCAATTGATTGGTGATTTATGACGAGCCATGACTTCTTGTAATGCCTGGTCTTCGTTGGGTGGCCAACCGATACCAGGTGCCTGTTCTCTAGTTAAAACAATACCAGATTCGGTGGTGAGGAGGGCAGCTCCGGAAAGATAGCGTGGTCGATCTTGAGATGTCCTTGATTGAGTGGTAGACCTTCCACTTTTACTGGAATGCGATTGATGATAGGGAGGATGACGGTAGTCATTCCTTCCTCCTGATGAAGACGAGTGAGGCATATTGTAGCCACCCTGACGAGAATCGTGCTGCCACGACGTGTTCGAGCTTGACGAAACGAGCTGTGGAACATCTCCATGGTATCCCCCGTTCCCGTTGTAGAAACTTGGAACTGGATTCGGGCCCATATTAAAGTGATCCCGTTGGCTCTTCTTACTCTTTGCACCTCTACCCTTCTTCTTCTTGCCATTATTATCGCTGGGGCCAACTTTCCTTGTGCCCCTCCGAGAAGTGGACTTCTTCGACTTGTGATTATTCGGTCCAGCACCAAACGCATATGCAAAGGGATCATCCCTCATCCCCCCCTCTCCTCCTGGGCCACCAACTTCCACCAAGTGATGATAATTCTGACCATTGTCATTCCTAGAATCCATCATCCCCATCCCTACACCAGACGAACTAGTCGTAGTAGGAGGGATCAAATTGCCATGCATATCCAACTGAGGAGCAACAGTCGCCCAATCAATCGTCTGCTGCGCATCCCCATCCATACTCTCCGTAACCGCCGTGGAATCCAGCACGTTGTATTCGTGACTTTCAAAGCTGAGACTCATCTCTCCTCCCTTGTTGAAGTCGAATCCGAAGGAGTCATTTTGGTTGAGTACATCCCATGAGTTTTGTGAGTCAATGATGAGATTGTTGAGCTCTCCTTCGAGATTGGGAGCGCCGCTTGCTGCAGCAGCGGCTTCAGCAGCAGCTCCATTGGTGTTTGGGTATGGCAATAGTCCATGATTGGACAACACGGGAACAGCCGAGTGTCCGGGACCACCACCACCGCCACCAAGATAAGATTCCATGGGAAACTCATCCCTAACTTCTTCCTCGTCTGCCGGACTCCCCTCCCGTCCACCACCATTCTCATACTCATAATGACGAATGTCATTCGATCCATGATCTTGACGCTGTTGATCCATCTCTTCGGCAATGTAGCGATGGCTATCTCGTAATAGAGGATGTTGTGACGATGGATGTGACGCAGCGGCCTTGTAGATGGATCGACTCATGCTGCTGTGGTGGTGGTGGGGGTGGTACTGGCTCATGCTAGAGCTCGAGCTACTGCGGATTCGAGACGTGGATAGTTTGGCCTTGTGGGCGGTTGGTTTAGAGCCTGATTGGCTGACTGTATTGGTGGTGACCATGCTTTGCCTCTATATGAATGTAGTTAAGTTCTGCTCCTTGATATGTATATCGATGTATAATCGTATGGTGTGCGTGGTTAGCCAACTCCCTCCAGAGTTCTACAATCTTCCACAATCCTGTCGTGCCAGATTGTAGGGGTTCTTGTTTACCAATTATTCAATCCTCCGAGGCCAACAAATTCGTCGAGCTTGGTTCATTGACAGTGAGAAGAAGGGATGGAGAGTAGTGTAGTAGTGGGTAGTGGTGGAAAGGAGAGGCATTTTGCGATGGAGAAGGGCGTCACAAGAAATTTGGCTGAGAAATTGAGAAATTGGCGATTTTATATTTGTCGGCAGCAAGTCTAATTTAGCAACGAACTTGTGGAATAGAATCTAATTTTCGCGTAATTTGTCCCATTTTCGTGTTGCTTATTCACATATATATACAACGATGCTTCTTTCGTGTCGTTGTGACAATTTGGAGCAAAATGCTCTCTTCTCTTCCACCTTCGCCTTGGTGATTTTGATCGTATGTAGATAGATAGATAGATTATTTTATTCACTACTCCCTAGACACCTGTGTCAGTAGAGAAAGAAGAATTTAAACCTGGAGGGGCTCGGGCTGGTCCCGAAGAAGCCTGTGTAGCCTGCCGGGAGCTAACTGGTCGACGGATGTGGAAAGCGAACGCCTTGGTGCAGGCGAGGCCAAACTGTTGAAGGAAGTGGATCTGAGGGGTGGGTGCTGTATAGGAGTGGCCGTAGAATCGCTGGTGGGCTGGTTTGGAAGCAGACCATGAGGAATTGGCAAGGGGAAGGATGCCATGGGGGGCTGAGCTTTGGAGGGAGTCGCGGTACATCTTCGCTGCGTGAGGCTTGTTGGCTGAAAAGGAGAGTGGTTGGATGGGGTCGTCGCCGAATAGGAATCTGCGGAACATTGGACCCAAGCCGCCATACGGGCATATTGCCCACATTTGGAGGTGTTTGGCATCGGAATGGAGGGTGCGAAGGACGTCTTCTCTCGACATTGTGTCGGCGGTGACAGTACAATTCCCCATTGTCGTGAACTTCCTCTTCTCAGCTTTTTGTAGACATCGTTCAGCATTGGCTGTAAATGAAGGAATGTCTTCAATAGCAGAGGGAGAAGGAGGGTCAGGGCAATGGTCAATTGTGATGTCAGCACCACAAACGGCGAATTGAGACGGTGGGAGGTTGGAATCCCCAAGGGTGTGGTTGGGCTGATACTCGATGTCGAATGGTCGGAGGAGGGGTTGCTGGGCGATGTGTTGAGGGGCTTCGGTTTGGACGATAGATGAGGGGCTGATGATTCCAGCGGTGGGAAGGACTTGCTGGAGGGCTGGTTGAAGACCGTTTTCATTGATGTAGTTATGAGCGGCTTTCTTGCTGATGCGAGTGCAGCGGAAGTGGTGATGGCCGTAGATGTCGTGGGTGGTGCCGCATTTACAAACTGGAGCTGAAGCTGGGTGGTAGATGGGGAGGACTAGTTTGCGTTTGAGCATGATAGTGAAATCGAAGTTGCTGAGCCGATATTTAACGTTGCTACGAGACATACCAAAAGTAGGTAGAATTACTTCTTATCGCATTTTCGGTCGGAGAGATAAGTAAGTTCAAGTAGTGTAAGAACCGTTCGATAGTGGTAGAAAGTAAAACTTCCTTCCTGCTGGCAGTTGAAGTAGAGTGGTTTTAGTTGGTCCGGAACGCTGCACGCTGTTTTGTCGTTTGGTGACGTCCTGAGTGCCGGGTCATTGGTTCGGCTTTTTTGCGTTCCGGTGGTTTTAGCCGGGCCGGTGTTCAGGACGCTGAACGATAGCGAAGAGGAGGCGATGCAAGGTGAAGTAGCAAGTAGGTAGGTACATCATTCACCTCATTCTTCATGACATGACACGAGTAGTATCTACTACTAAAATAATATAAACTTTGCTTTCTCTAGACGATGTTGGCAAGTATTACTATTGTAGGGATTCAGACAATCATATAACAGAAATTTTAAAGTATGTCTGATAATAATATTGTAGGAATTCAGACAGTGCACGACATGATGATGTCTTGTGCGTCGTGTGGTGTAGAGAAGCTGATGTCACAGGATATGACTCTCTTCTGGTATCCCAATACCGTTACGACAGTCATTCTTCCTGTTCACACGTGTCAAGTAGCAACCACGGTAAGAACCCGTGATTGATCCTCTCACACAAGATGGCGTCGCACGTTGGTGCTCCTTCATCACCTTTGGGAATAGCCCACTCTTCTTCTTTAGCTCTTAAGCTTAGTCACCATGATATCCGTGTTCCTAGTGGTCTCTTCTGGCTCTAGTTGCACAATCAATACCGGTCCTATTTGCTTGTGACATTATTTATAAATATTTCCATCCAGTTTACTGGGTGCAAAGCAAAAGAATCCTTCATCGGTCGGGAAAGATCGACCTTTGAGAAGAAAAAAATTAATATTATTCAGCGCATATCCACATTGGTGGGTTTGTGAACCGTGAGCTAGTACAACAAAATCGATTGGCTTCTAGAAGATCCATTTCGTCAACACATGGATGTGCGATGAACGCTCGGCGTTTCGTGCTACCATGGAGATGTGACGGCGTGCGATAGAAGTGTGTTTCGACGTTGACAGAAGTGCATCGGAGGTGAGAAAAGAATTTCGATTCTCCTCATGTAGAGGAAGTGCCCATGGCGAGAATGCACCGTGGCACAGCTCATCACAATAAGGAATTTCATTCCAATAAAAAGACTACGGTCATCTAAATCCAAAGGACATCAGCTGTTGAGCGATGGACTACGATTAGAATTACGTGTGGGGGGAGAAGTGTTCTCTCATCCAACCCTCACATATCGAGAGTCATCTGCTGTTAGGCGAGATGATACCCTCACAACAACAGAGTTTGCGGATATAGTTAGCAGACTTAGAAGTATTTATTCCTTATAAGACGCTGGTCGCAATTGGAAAAATACGCACTCTCTTGTCTACCTCTGAGAAGGTGTGGAGAGTTTTGATCTTTACAGCATGATAGTGCATGTAGCTGGAGCTATTGAGAGCATGTTTGTCGACGCATTCTGTACAGATTGTGATTGTCGCAGCCGCTTAGCCTTGATGGATTGTTGGTTATTACACAGTGTTGCCGAGGTAGTCTACGCCTTGCTCAAGCGAGTACCTCAGAATGACGAGACGATTATACCCCACTGGGCGAAGTCGAACGTGCAATTGAACCACCTACCCTAATTAATAAAAATCATATTGCTGTGAAAGCAAATCGTGTTTATTTTTCCCTTTATTTGTCCCTGTTGATTCAACATGTGCAGCGACGTCCTGGTTAAAGAAAGATCAAGTCTATTCAGTTGCGCACAGCGTGCTGTTCAAAGAAAGGTCATGTCTATTCAGTTACGCACAGCGTACTTGATGACGCCAGAAGAGTCAACTACTGGAGACATAACTTTGGTTTATGGTTACAGGGGTTGAGCTACGCTAAAAAGAGTGGAGCCGGATGACCGATCTTCCGCAAGATCGGTTCAACCGGTACTCCCTGTGCGTCACGAGCGAGTTGACTCGACACACACCATCACCCCCCTGTCGAGAGACGAGTGAGATGAGCAGTCGGAGACTCTCTGGGAACGCAAAGTGAGAATAGATCGGGGCAAGTAATTAAGTGGCAAAAGTTTCAAGATAGAATTCCTCATCATCATCCTCGTCAGAGCTGTATTCTTCGTACATTGTATCTGGGATCTTGTAAGGATTCGTATCGGAAACCATAGGTGGCTGTTCAGGAGGAGACTTCAACTGGCCCCCCTGAGTAGAAAGCTGTTCCGGAGGAGACTTCAACTGGCCCCCCTGAGGAGAAGCGGAGGCGGCAGAAGCTTTAGCTGAAGCTTTAGCTGCCGCAGTGGATTTGGTAGATTTTGATTTAGACTTTCGTTTGGAAGAAGACGATTTGGCTGAGGCCCGACGGGCTGAAGCTGCGTCATCATCTTGATCAGCGGTGGTGGAATCGTCAGAAGGAGGACGAGGAGGCTTATTTGTATTGGCCTTGTAGTCGGCAATGATCTCGGCAGCTTTGTCTTCGTCCTTCACAATGACTAAGCCAAGAGAAGCAAGAGCAGGGCATCCGACGTTGATATGGTAGTCGCTGCGGTGAAAACAAGTGGGGCAGAACTCTTTATCCAAGAAAGCTGCTTTGATGTCTTTCCACTTTTGGGCCTTTGACGGTGGGTAGGAGATGGTTGGCTTGGGATCAGTACTTGGAGGAGGAGGGGTAGGGTCTTGACTGGCACGGCGGGCCATGACGGTAGAAGGAGACGACGAAGTACCACGTTCAGTAATGGGACGACGGGTGTCTTCGGCCTCAACTTCCTCGCCAAGCTCGTAGATGGAGGCTTCGGTAACAGAAGTATCACCGGCACGGTATCTCATGATGAGCCCAACGTAGAGTTCGGGATCGAGACCAGCGATGGCAAGGGTGGTAAGTATCTTCGAAATTGTGATGTCCTTGAGGCGGGAGTAGAGGCCCCTAAGACGGCACATAAATTGGACGCCTGTTTCGTTGGGAGCCTGTTGCAAACCGACTAGTTCGATGACTGAATTGAGAAGATTTTCCGGACGGGTAGGATTGAGTTTTTCGATGAGATCACGAAGCATGCGGATCCCATCACGTTCATATTGTGGCTTGCCAAGAAAACTATAAAGGATGGGAAAAGGTTTCAAGGTGCGGAGAAGTTCAGAACGGATGTGAATATTTTGTGGGGTGGGAGGAGCATGTGCTGATGCCACGGAACTGACCGTCGTAACACTCGCCGCTGGAGTGGGAGGAGGCCGGGGTGGTGCAACAGGAGCCCTTGGTGAAGGTGGTGGTTGAGTGATTGGAGCAATACCTGTGATGGGTGCGTTAGGATAGGTTTTGTTCCAGTTGGCAGACGATGTATAACTCGTGAAGCTGTAGTTGGTAAAGCCGATGGCGAAAAAATATTTGGCATGGGCTTCAGCTAGTGACAGATGCTCGAGCCAGTAGTGGATGGTGGGAGCCGAGGCAGTGTCCCCCCTTACATGGAGAACACCACCTGGCTTGGCTTTGGCATTTCGGACGTCTCCTTTGTATGGTGATGCAAAGAAGAATGGACTGGCACTAGCCGACGATCTCGTGGTTTGGGAGACCGTCGGCATAGTGGGTGGGTGGGTGATAAACGATGGAGGAAGAAGCAAAGATGATGCTCAATGCTGGGGTATCCAATGCGATTGAGCTCTCTTGCTTGTTGAACGGGCTCTACCTGATGACGCCAGAAGAGTCAACTACTGGAGACATAACTTTGGTTTATGGTTACAGGGGTTGAGCTACGCTAAAAAGGGTGGAGCCGGATGACCGATCTTCCGCAAGATCGGTTCAACCGGTACTCCCTGTGCGTCACGAGCGAGTTGACTCGACACACACCATCAGTACTGTTCAAGTCATTTCTATCCAGCGACGAACTATTTAGCGTAAATTCATCCTTATTCACTGGTGCATCTAGGATGACCAGCCTCTTGCTTGCATTGTGGGAGGAGGAGGAATGAGAGAAACAATTCAAGAGCAATCTGAACTGGAATTACCAAACCAAAATGGTCTGTGCCGCTGTGGCAGCCATGGATTGTCCATGTTCTCTAAATGTGGTTGGCCAACGTGGCAATCATGCCTAACATATTTCAGAAGACAAGGTCATGGGGGAGTAACGATTGTCTACTCTGCTTCTCCTAGATATCGGATTATATCCTTTGGTGTGCCGTTTCTTCCACCAAAGAGATCTTCCAAAATACTAATGAGCAATTCAGATGTTAGTCTGAAGGGAAGGGGACTTCCTTGGTACTTTGTGTCCAGGCAAGTGTCCCGAGTCCCGAATCTCGTACCTTGATTCTCTGTCTTGTTTACACGCGACAGTCGAAAGGAATCTCTTGCGCAAGCTCAAATTCAAACATTATCCGGAGTGGTGGGTCTCGTAGGAGAGACTACTCTATCAATACTAATACGGTGGTCATGCCTAGAAAAGGAAGACTACTTTCACAACAGCAATCTCGCGTCGGCGAATATGATTGTGGTTGGAACCATGCTGCTGCAGATTACCTACGGTGTTCAAAAGGAACCTGCACACACCTCGATGCATCCGACTTAACTATCCTTGCTGGATGTACTTCTCACGTGAAGGAGAGGACGTTCAAGGATTGCTCGAGCAAGTGGAAAAGCACATGCGGAAATCAAGGCAGGGTCGCAAACAGGCGCATACCAGCACAACGAGATGATAACTACAAGACATCGTCCTTCTAAACCGCTGTTGTTGAAGACAACTAGTGGAGGACTTGCGAGAAAGCTGGCTGCTTGCTCAATGCTCGTCCTACAGTCCGAGAGTGGCTGAGATCCGTAGCCGACTGCTCACCGTGTTTCGGGAGGTTCACCTTCTTCCAATGCACTTGAGACATTCATCGGCTGATGGTAAATTTCGTTCATAGTTCGGTGACCTGATTATTGGATACTCAGATGGGACAGAGCTCGCCAAGCCTGCGTCATGGAGGGTTCAGTACAGAGCAGGCCATCGAGGGAGCTACACTTGCACCCGGACATCTTCTACTGAAATGTTGTAATACATGATGAGAAAGTGTTTAAATCTATCGGAACGACCTGTTGTGTGGTGTACACAACGCAGGTAATAATGATCAAATAAGAGAGAAGCGTGCTCAAGGCAGTTCTCGAGGCTTCCAAGTAAATGCTGCAAAAGACACTTACCATGCCCAGGAAGTGACTAACACTTGGATACACCATCTGGAAATTGTTCTTTCGACGATGGTGGTTGCCATCTTAGTTCTTGTGTGTTGTACCAAGACTACCAATAGATCTGCTCCGCTGCTTTTAGTGGCAAATGTGGGGCCTCCTCGAAATTCGGTCAATATGGTACGGGGAGGAGGGATGCTGACCAAACAAGGAAGCGTTCCCATGATCAATCGCCAGCGACTAGATGCATGTCTAAGGCGTTTCCAAATTCAGAGTTGATCGGCATTTTGGCTGAGCTTACTTCATTCAAGCGCAAGGCTTGGGGGAGTATCGATTCTTGAAGACACTCATCGACTGGCATCTGTCGTGGTGCACAACAGGAGATGAAGTGATGAAGCTTGAACTTCGAAAAGAAGTTCAAGGGCGCGTGTCGGAGTGCGGGTGAGTAATGTGCTATCACCTCCTCTCGGCATTTGTGCCTGGAGTTCTTCCGGTCTAAAGACAGGGCGAGGGCCGCCATACCCTCCGGGAGACAATCTCTACTCATATTTATCAAATCAACCTCAAACTAATTGCAAGGGGAAGATATTACGACTGCGACGGGGCTAGTGCTAGCGAGGCTGCGCTGCCTCAGTTGAGATCCTCAGTGGTCGAGGGTGTGATGCTTCAGCGTAAAGGAAAGTAGTACATACATTACCAGCGTTTGACAGCGTCATCCTTCACGACACATGCCACACCTACAAAGGAAGAGGTACCGACAGCAGCTCATTGGAGTGCGCTGTTATAATGCAGACTTGGGAAGACAGCAGCTCTTTGAGTGGCTGATCTAAAGATGACGAAGACAAATGGTAAGCTCTTGTGACTGCGCATAGTCACACACGACATGGAAGTAGAAGATAGTGTTCTGATATAAACGTTGATGAAGCAAAGCTAGCTACGTATGTTCCTGGACCTGCCGCAACATTCTAATGGGATCGAGAAATATTCTAATGATCTTCGACAGAGATGATGCATGCAGAGCCTATGCAACGATGCAAAAGGAGATACCTCTGTGGTGATTCCGGCAGCTCTTCAATCCAAGATCCAAGACCTTGCTTAGGGGATCTGGTATATCACGACCGTTTTGTGCCTTAGGCCGATGGATCGTAAGAACGCACTTTACGTCAACGAGGTTCTGACAGGTACTGATGCAAGTACGCTTATTTTATCAGGAAGTTACGCAGTTGTGCATGCAGTTGTTGTTGCCCTATCGTCTGATCTGATATTAGATTCGATTGAGGTAGAGGTGCCAAAGAAGGCTGAGGAGGGAGCTCAGGATGCGCTTACCCCTTTGCAACATTCAAATTGCCATTATTATGTGTGAAACTATGATCGACCTTCCACGGCTCGTTCAAAGTGGTTGACTTTCCCACTACCAAAGATTCGAACGGGATGTTGGTGAATCCGCGAGATAGAGTGACTCCTCTTCTCACACTTCAAGTGAAGTTCAAGCGGACTCTCTACCTGTTCTTCAAGACTCTTGATTAAATCGTTTTAGGCAGAAGTGATGAATGCACATGAAGCCAGTGATACTCTTCCAACACGTAAGTCACGATATTCAAGAATACAGAGATGATACAACCTCTCTGGACGGAGTGCAATATGTACTTGTTACAATTACAATGCACCCACCGCAGTACTACTGCCGCAAAAACAGAGTCACTTGTGAACCTGTTGATGCAGCCCGATCGTCAAATCCGAATGCAGCCGGAAGACAATCTGGTCTCTTCGTACCACACCGTTTAACGCAGCCTTGCGAAGCCAGTAAAGCGTTGTCCAAGATAGACACTTGTTATACTCTGGTCGCCAGGATGGCCGCTGCCGAAAGAAATTGGTGGATAGTTCCAAACGCTCGAAAGAACTTCGAAGCGTCGCGATCCCAAATACTGATTTGGTTCGTAGGCTTTGATCTAGCCGTTTTTAAAGTCTTAAATCTGCCGAAAGCAGAGACTCCAACGGAGGTCTCTTCTTCAAGCGACTGAAGTTGACACGAAAGGAACTGTACGATACAAAAACGAGCCTCAGTTAGTTTAGTCTAGTGAGCGCTACAACAATTGATAAAGACCCCATAGTATTCTGCCTAAAACGATTTAATCAAGAGTCTTGAAGAACAGGTAGAGAGTCCGCTTGAACTTCACTTGAAGTGTGAGAAGAGGAGTCACTCTATCTCGCGGATTCACCAACATCCCGTTCGAATCTTTGGTAGTGGGAAAGTCAACCACTTTGAACGAGCCGTGGAAGGTCGATCATAGTTTCACACATAATAATGGCAATTTGAATGTTGCAAAGGGGTAAGCGCATCCTGAGCTCCCTCCTCAGCCTTCTTTGGCACCTCTACCTCAATCGAATCTAATATCAGATCAGACGATAGGGCAACAACAACTGCATGCACAACTGCATAACTTCCTGATAAAATAAGCGTACTTGCATCAGTACCTGTCAGAACCTCGTTGACGTAAAGTGCGTTCTTACGATCCATCGGCCTAAGGCACAAAACGGTCGTGATATACCAGATCCCCTAAGCAAGGTCTTGGATCTTGGATTGAAGAGCTGCCGGAATCACCACAGAGGTATCTCCTTTTGCATCGTTGCATAGGCTCTGCACACATCATCTCTGTCGAAGATCATTAGAATATTTCTCGATCCCATTAGAATGTTGCGGCAGGTCCAGGAACATACGTAGCTAGCTTTGCTTCATCAACGTTTATATCAGAACACTATCTTCTACTTCCATGTCGTGTGTGACTATGCGCAGTCACAAGAGCTTACCATTTGTCTTCGTCATCTTTAGATCAGCCACTCAAAGAGCTGCTGTCTTCCCAAGTCTGCATTATAACAGCGCACTCCAATGAGCTGCTGTCGGTACCTCTTCCTTTGTAGGTGTGGCATGTGTCGTGAAGGATGACGCTGTCAAACGCTGGTAATGTATGTACTACTTTCCTTTACGCTGAAGCATCACACCCTCGACCACTGAGGATCTCAACTGAGGCAGCGCAGCCTCGCTAGCACTAGCCCCGTCGCAGTCGTAATATCTTCCCCTTGCAATTAGTTTGAGGTTGATTTGATAAATATGAGTAGAGATTGTCTCCCGGAGGGTATGGCGGCCCTCGCCCTGTCTTTAGACCGGAAGAACTCCAGGCACAAATGCCGAGAGGAGGTGATAGCACATTACTCACCCGCACTCCGACACGCGCCCTTGAACTTCTTTTCGAAGTTCAAGCTTCATCACTTCATCTCCTGTTGTGCACCACGACAGATGCCAGTCGATGAGTGTCTTCAAGAATCGATACTCCCCCAAGCCTTGCGCTTGAATGAAGTAAGCTCAGCCAAAATGCCGATCAACTCTGAATTTGGAAACGCCTTAGACATGCATCTAGTCGCTGGCGATTGATCATGGGAACGCTTCCTTGTTTGGTCAGCATCCCTCCTCCCCGTACCATATTGACCGAATTTCGAGGAGGCCCCACATTTGCCACTAAAAGCAGCGGAGCAGATCTATTGGTAGTCTTGGTACAACACACAAGAACTAAGATGGCAACCACCATCGTCGAAAGAACAATTTCCAGATGGTGTATCCAAGTGTTAGTCACTTCCTGGGCATGGTAAGTGTCTTTTGCAGCATTTACTTGGAAGCCTCGAGAACTGCCTTGAGCACGCTTCTCTCTTATTTGATCATTATTACCTGCGTTGTGTACACCACACAACAGGTCGTTCCGATAGATTTAAACACTTTCTCATCATGTATTACAACATTTCAGTAGAAGATGTCCGGGTGCAAGTGTAGCTCCCTCGATGGCCTGCTCTGTACTGAACCCTCCATGACGCAGGCTTGGCGAGCTCTGTCCCATCTGAGTATCCAATAATCAGGTCACCGAACTATGAACGAAATTTACCATCAGCCGATGAATGTCTCAAGTGCATTGGAAGAAGGTGAACCTCCCGAAACACGGTGAGCAGTCGGCTACGGATCTCAGCCACTCTCGGACTGTAGGACGAGCATTGAGCAAGCAGCCAGCTTTCTCGCAAGTCCTCCACTAGTTGTCTTCAACAACAGCGGTTTAGAAGGACGATGTCTTGTAGTTATCATCTCGTTGTGCTGGTATGCGCCTGTTTGCGACCCTGCCTTGATTTCCGCATGTGCTTTTCCACTTGCTCGAGCAATCCTTGAACGTCCTCTCCTTCACGTGAGAAGTACATCCAGCAAGGATAGTTAAGTCGGATGCATCGAGGTGTGTGCAGGTTCCTTTTGAACACCGTAGGTAATCTGCAGCAGCATGGTTCCAACCACAATCATATTCGCCGACGCGAGATTGCGTTGTGAAAGTAGTCTTCCTTTTCTAGGCATGACCACCGTATTAGTATTGATAGAGTAGTCTCTCCTACGAGACCCACCACTCCGGATAATGTTTGAATTTGAGCTTGCGCAAGAGATTCCTTTCGACTGTCGCGTGTAAACAAGACAGAGAATCAAGGTACGAGATTCGGGACTCGGGACACTTGCCATGGACACAAAGTACCAAGGAAGTCCCCTTCCCTTCAGACTAACATCTGAATTGCTCATTAGTATTTTGGAAGATCTCTTTGGTGGAAGAAACGGCACACCAAAGGATATAATCCGATATCTAGGAGAAGCAGAGTAGACAATCGTTACTCCCCCATGACCTTGTCTTCTGAAATATGTTAGGCATGATTGCCACGTTGGCCAACCACATTTAGAGAACATGGACAATCCATGGCTGCCACAGCGGCACAGACCATTTTGGTTTGGTAATTCCAGTTCAGATTGCTCTTGAATTGTTTCTCTCATTCCTCCTCCTCCCACAATGCAAGCAAGAGGCTGGTCATCCTAGATGCACCAGTGAATAAGGATGAATTTACGCTAAATAGTTCGTCGCTGGATAGAAATGACTTGAACAGTACGCTGTGCGTAACTGAATAGACATGACCTTTCTTTGAACAGCACGCTGTGCGCAACTGAATAGACTTGATCTTTCTTTAACCAGGACGTCGCTGCACATGTTGAATCAACAGGGACAAATAAAGGGACAAATAAACACGATTTGCTTTCACAGCAATAGTGATTTTTATTAATTAGGGTAGGTGGTTCAATTGCACGTTCGACTTCGCCCAGTGGGGTATAATCGTCTCGTCATCCTGAGGTACTCGCTTGAGCAAGGCGTAGACTACCTCGGCAACACTGTGTAATAACCAACAATCCATCAAGGCTAAGCGGCTGCGACAATCACAATCTGTACAGAATGCGTCGACAAACATGCTCTCAATAGCTCCAGCTACATGCACTATCATGCTGTAAAGATCAAAACTCTCCACACCTTCTCAGAGGTAGACAAGAGAGTGCGTATTTTTCCAATTGCGACCAGCGTCTTATAAGGAATAAATACTTCTAAGTCTGCTAACTATATCCGCAAACTCTGTTGTTGTGAGGGTATCATCTCGCCTAACAGCAGATGACTCTCGATATGTGAGGGTTGGATGAGAGAACACTTCTCCCCCCACACGTAATTCTAATCGTAGTCCATCGCTCAACAGCTGATGTCCTTTGGATTTAGATGACCGTAGTCTTTTTATTGGAATGAAATTCCTTATTGTGATGAGCTGTGCCACGGTGCATTCTCGCCATGGGCACTTCCTCTACATGAGGAGAATCGAAATTCTTTTCTCACCTCCGATGCACTTCTGTCAACGTCGAAACACACTTCTATCGCACGCCGTCACATCTCCATGGTAGCACGAAACGCCGAGCGTTCATCGCACATCCATGTGTTGACGAAATGGATCTTCTAGAAGCCAATCGATTTTGTTGTACTAGCTCACGGTTCACAAACCCACCAATGTGGATATGCGCTGAATAATATTAATTTTTTTCTTCTCAAAGGTCGATCTTTCCCGACCGATGAAGGATTCTTTTGCTTTGCACCCAGTAAACTGGATGGAAATATTTATAAATAATGTCACAAGCAAATAGGACCGGTATTGATTGTGCAACTAGAGCCAGAAGAGACCACTAGGAACACGGATATCATGGTGACTAAGCTTAAGAGCTAAAGAAGAAGAGTGGGCTATTCCCAAAGGTGATGAAGGAGCACCAACGTGCGACGCCATCTTGTGTGAGAGGATCAATCACGGGTTCTTACCGTGGTTGCTACTTGACACGTGTGAACAGGAAGAATGACTGTCGTAACGGTATTGGGATACCAGAAGAGAGTCATATCCTGTGACAGGGGGTGTGTATAGAGAAATTATTCGAATTGGAAATGGAAACTGAACGTTGAACAACGACGTCTTGGCCAAATCCTATGCACACACAACCGATGTCAAGGAAAGTACATTTGGTTGCTCTAATATCACAAAAGAACTTACGTCCTTGATTCGATCGAAATTGACATTGCCTGGAGGTCTTTTTTTCCCAAGTTGGGTTTTGGTTTCTATCTGTTAGACTGGTTTTTTATCCGGATGGCTTGCCATGGGTTTTCCAGTCTTGACAGCTCGTTTTTGGTTCACACAAGTTCGGGGGAGAATGTCACAGGATATGACTCTCTTCTGGTATCCCAATACCGTTATGACAGTCATTCTTCCTGTTCACACGTGTCAAGTAGCAACCACGGTGAGAACCCGTGATTGATCCTCTCACACAAGATGACGTCGCACGTTGGTGCTCCTTCATCACCTTTGGGAATAGCCCACTCTTCTTCTTTAGCTCTTAAGCTTAGTCACCATGATATCCGTGCTCCTAGTGGTCTCTTCTGGCTCTAGTTGCACAATCAATACCGGTCCTATTTGCTTGTGACAGCTGACCACAAGCACAAATTGAAGATATGTACCGCTTGTAATTTCGTACGATGTTGCTGTGTTGAGAATGTCAGAAGGAACATTGGCAGCATCACAAGCGAGAGTGCAAGGTAAGTGCCGCTGAACTACGTGACAAGGTTTCATTCAAGCAGCTGAAAGCAGTTACGTTGGTGATTGCCCCATTTGTTCTTTACCGCTACCACTTGATAGAAATAAATCGAAAGTGATGTCATGCTGCAGCAAAAGAATCTTGTGGTGGCTTGCTTTCCCAATAGAAGCGGGAGATCTCTGAAGCAGAGTTGTCCATTCTGCTGGGAACGGTTGCCAAAGATGAAGACGAAGCCAATCTGATTACAATAAGGAGGGTAGAAACGAATGATCCGGTTGAAACGCATGAAATGGGCATAAAGCACTTTATTGTGGAGATTAAAAATGGGCTTGCATTCTACAATTTCAAAGATGCAGCCGGCCGGCGGCGGTTGTTGCTGTTGCCGCTGACGGCGGTACCCGCCGACGCATGGTGGCCGCCACCATTGCCTATAGCAGAGGGGACACCGACACCACCATGGTGGCCGTTGTTGCCGTCGATAGAGGGTTGTGAAGACATGATGTCATTTACTATGATGTGTTGTGTTGGCTGTAGGTTTCATTCGTCATTCGATGGAGAACGATGAAATCCATTTGTACCAATTCCTACGTCAAATGTTGGGAACGCTGTTGGTACCAAAAGAGGTTTGCACCAACAGGTTCCCAACTCGTTCGGAACGCTGTTGGTACGCACGCTATATACTTTGTCACACCTGACGTCACCACTCGCGCGTAATGCGCAAAAAAACAGCGTTCCGGACCAACTAAAACCACTTTAGTCAGTAGTCACACACATTCACAAATAAGTAGAGGCGGGGTGAATTGTTTCGACAGGGGAATTCAACTTCGACAGGGGGGTCCAGGAGTCGCTAACTAATTTGTGCGTAGAGGTAAATAGTTTTTTTCTCAGTCAAAAATTTGATATTTTCAAAAGTTTGATACCCCAGGAGCATCTACTCATCGAGAGCTGTCCAAAAATGCAATAAAAACACCCAACTTTACAAAACCCAACAAAAAATCGTCGAAAATTAGATAAATCATCGTCGTCTTGTCCGTCGGCATGCCGATCTATGCCGATGCTCATGATATGCAGGAGAATTACCGCCCAAGCCGAACTGAAGATGATCAGCCAAAGATCAAACATGGCAAGCGCCAAACGTGATGTCTAGCGGTGGTGGCATTCCTTGCTACAACGTGGCCCTCCAAGCAAAACAACAGAGAGCAGAAGCAGTAGGTAAGAGTCTCCCAATCCAACCCCGAAGAGATCATATCACTGGGAACAGAAGCCAGCTCCCCGAGGGAAATACAGAAGAATAAAGGTACTAAAACATCAGTGCAGGCGGTGGTAGGGGCTTAGAAGGATTACCAATGTTAGAAATGATAAAGTCACTGTCCCAGTAATCGATTACTGGGACAGTGACTTTATCATTTCTAACATAATGCAAGAATGCTGCCCACAAGATCATTCCAAATTATGTAACTACTCGGACTGAATCGATCACTCTTGCATCCAAGAAACGGAGTGCAGCGAGCATGCACATCAAATGAGTAGCATTGTTTGATACGAAACAGCCGAGGGAACGTGCGCTGACAATCAAGGATAATATATAAGTGTTTATGACGAACAGGAGAGAGACGTCCTCTCCCTGGATGCAAGCACGATGTTGAAATTCGTGGTAAAGTGCAATCATCTTTGGTTGAAATTTGAGACGAAAGTAGGGAAGCCACAAAAACAACGTCGAAGACGACAAATCGTTGTTGAAACCGATGAGTATGATGCTTACGAATCAATCGAGGAGTGGATGGCGAGTTGACTGGAGATGAAGCTGATGATAAGGAACAGTCCTGGAGACGCGGTGTAGGTCGATACAGAGGAATATTCTGCCGATACAGACGTAGCAGTGCAACATTTGAAGAGGTGATAGAAAGTGTCAACAATGCAGAGGATGAGAAAGAGGAAGTGGAGGTACGACGCACAAGTTGTAAGCGTAAGATGACTGAGAGGGCCGAAGCTCAGCAGCAGCAAAACTGCAAATCTTGATAAATATTCTTTCATTTTGTAAAATTAGCTCAATTCTGCCATTCCACATTCATCTGCATGGTTGCTGGGATCATATAGAGCACTATAACAACCTTTTTCCGAGGCAAAACGGTCCACTACAAGCGTAGTAATGGTTTTTTTATGGCAGGAACTTGTTTACTAGTAGTTTACCTAGTGTCGAAATTGTCCCCCATCGCGGCAGGAGGCTGACCAAATATTTTTCATTGAATTGTATATAACTTGGTCAATATTTGGAATTTTTTCATGATCGAAAATTCCTACATCCTCTACTTAATGAGATCTATCCAAATCTGCACTAAAAAGGATGATATTATGTTTTCCCTTTAAAAAAATATTTTTTGACTCATCAGCTGTCGAAATAGTCACCCCGCCTCTACGAGGTTGTTTCTGGGGTGCTTCACGCCGCTCTAAAAGGCCCTAAAAAAGAGGCTAAAAGAATCGGTACTTTCTCGCACAAAAAGCCCCCCGCTTTCACGGCCCAGCCGCAACACACATTTAATGACACATAGTTTTGTATTATGACACACACTGAATGCTTTCGCTTTTACGAGAAAAGAGATTGATTTTAGCGACCACCGTTAGAGAAAGGGATTGCCATAGAGTGCCGTGAAAACCGTGATGACCTGCTGGAACTCCGTGGAATTCCGTCGTTTGCACGGGAATAGAGTACCTACTGGGTGGTGCTCGCCTTATGTTCGACCGACGCACGACCGCCACGCCACCTTCGCGGCTTCTTGTGTCTTTTGTCTTTCTTGTGTCGTTTGTCTTTCTTGTGTTGGCCGTTTGCTGTTGAGGGAGGGAGAGAAAGGCAGACGGGTGCATCCGTGGTGGACGGAGCAAGAAGGGCGGCTTTTTGTGCGAGAAAGTACCGATTCTTTTAGCCTCTTTTTTAGGGCCTTTTAGAGCGGCGTAGAATGAAGCTAGCAGCCAAGATCCAAGAAACCTGGCGTATTTGTGAATGTGTGCGTCAGTATGTAGTCAGTACTTACAGTTCATTAAGCTGAGTATGATTTACGATTACCCTTCGCTCGCTATCTATCCTGAGATAAGGAGTACCGTATTTACCTTCGGTTCAACATGAGATATGCCGCTCTGATGCGTGGGTGAATAAAAGCGAACCTACTTATCGACCCGAATTGTGAAGTCATGTTGTATGTCCTGCCTATCCTTCTGCCATAAGCGATACAATAAGAAGTACCGTGGGTTGTTCTAATCAACCAACGCCTACTTCTGCGTTGCTACCTCATATCTCACTGAAAACATCATTACAACAGTAGTTACAGTCTTTTTGGAACATAAAACAGCATCACAGACTAGGGTGCACCGTGTGCGAGGAAAAGAGAAGAGATAAAGCAGTTTTACATAGGCGCAGCACTCAGCCGAGGCTGAACAGTGAGCAGCAACCTCAGGAAGGCACAGGTATCTTGATTTTCGAACGCCGACCCCATGCCTGCGTGAGGCAGGCGATGGGGTCAGCGGCAGATTCTTCTCACTACTCACTAACTTCAGCTAATAAAATTCTTTTCTCTAGAGCATTGCCTAGCCGTATCATAGCTTATGCGGGCAGCATTACTTATTCGATCAAATGAGTCAGTTGTACGATTCGAAACGATAGGGTGCCAAAAGAATCGCTGTAACATTTGTGTGACGATATTCGAACACTGTTATGTTGGTGTAACAAAATGTAACAATGACTAACCCTAACAAAATTCCTTCCCGCAATAATTAAGGATTTCTACACTTAAAGGGCTTCCCGCAATTTCTCAAAACGAATGTGAACAACCCTGGATTCTTGAGTATTCGTTTTTGTTCTTGGCGCTTCACGGGTCCCTCCCCGTTCGCGATTATTTTGAGTGCCGTTCGAAAGAATCAGGGAAATGGTGTGGCATTCTAACCAGTCGTAACCGCGAAGAGGGTTGTCTCTCCTACCACAGCTCATACAGCACAGGAAATATTGAATTCAAAAAAGTTGAACTCAACATTTTCTCTCTATAATTCCACCAATATAAGACAAAGAGACCTTGATCGACAACGGGGAATAGTAAATATGATCAGCACCCGCACCGCAAATATGATCGGGATTGATACCGGCACCGCGGTGGACAGCTACAGCGGCTTCTCTTCATCGACGCAGACCAAGGTGTTAGCCGATATTGTTATCACAGCCGCCGAAAGCAGTGAAAAGATCAGCACACAAGAACCCAATATTGCCCAGCTCCGCCTATCGAATCTGGAATTACATGGGCGAGATGATGACATCAAATTATTACGGAGCAAATTGCGAGAGCTGGCCGAGGAACATAAAAATTATGTCGGCGAGAATACTATGCAAAATGAAGGACGACTTCTTGATGATGACGACCATCTCAACAAATCTATGAGCAGCAATCTAATATTGGTCTCTGGAAAATCCGGCACAGGCAAGTCCGCCCTCATCCGCAAAGGCTTAGGCGATAACGCCGCCAAAAGTGGATGTGCTTTTGCATCCGGAAAATTCGATGAGAAATTACTCAGGCCCCTCTCAGCATTCTCCGATGCCATGGCCAATCTTACCAAGTGTATCATGACAGAGCATAATATGATGGGAGGGTTGTCTTCGTCGGGAGGATTGTCTACTGCAACACTGATACGATATAAGATTCGAGATGAGTTTGATGAAGAGGATGTGGAACAACTACGGCGTGTATTGCCCGGATGTACAGACTTACTGGGGAAACAAAAATTTTCGTTGTTGTCCAAATCATCAGAGGCAGCACTGCTTATGGAGAGTGCCCCCGTTTCCAGAATGGGCAGTGTAAGCCCCTTGGCTGGTAAAGAATCAATCTCACAAATGCACTTCGCGATCAGACGATTATTGAGAGTGATTTGCTCCTACTTGAAAGGAGTGATCTTATTCATTGACGATTTACAGTGGAGCGATATAGCAACGTTGGATCTATTGAAGAGCATCCTATTGGATGGGGAGATCCCTAGTCTTCTGATTGTTGGCGCCTACCGAGAGGATGAAGTACCAGAGTAAGTGGTGATTGATTATGTGTATTTGTGTCCCAATGTACTTATCTGTGCATTCTATCAGCTGCTCATTCTTGACAATTATGTCTTTTGCCTTCCCTGTAATATGGCATTACAGACATCACCCCCTTGCATTCCACGTTCGAGACCTCGAGCAAATGAATGTGTCAATTACGAAGATGAAGATTGGCAATCTCAGTGTCGACAATGTCGTACCTCTTGTTGCTGAAGCCTTGAGGATGGATGACGACGACATCAAAGTCAAATCATTAGCAGAAACTATCTACAATAAGACAGAAGGCAATCCCTTCTTCGTTTTGACGTTTCTAAGATCTCTCCATGATGAAAAGCTCTTACAGTACAATTTCGGTGCGATGAAGTGGACTTGGGACGATGAGGCAGTCAAGTCAAGGATAGCCACCGAGAATGTAGCATCTGTTCTTGTCAACAAGATGAATCGCTTGCAGGAAGAGACACAGAATGCGCTGATGGTAGCCTCTTGCCTTGGTGCTACTTTCCGCTTATCAGCTGTAATTGAGATCATGAAAAACATCTCCCGTGTAGAGATGAGGTCCGCGATAAGGGAACCGGTGTTTTCAGTATCGGGAGATGCTGTAACAGACGGAAGCAACTCTCTTCTCTCATCTGGCATGACCGTCTTCACTGCAGATGTAGCTGCGGATGTAGATGGTAGCGATTCTTCATATGCAGCTTCGATTGAAGATTTAGAGGAAGTAGGTCTGTGTGAGGTGGATGACGAAGAGTGCCATTTCATGCATGATCAGATCCAATCGGCGGCGTTCGAACTCATTTGTCCAGACCAAAGGGACACATTCCGAGGGAAAATTGGCAGGATTATGTTGCAGAGTCTTTCTCCGGAAGAACTTGAGGCTAGCTTCTTTGAGGTAGTGGGCCTACTGAACTACGCAGCATCGAAAATGACTAACGAAGATCTTGATGAGTTGGCAAGAATGAATCTAAAAGCTGGAATCAAAGCATCCGAAAATGCCGCATTCGACGCAGCCGCGATTTACTTTCAGGCAGGTCATGAGGCGCTTGGGTCAAGGGGTTGGGAAGGAGATCATAGCACCATGCTTGATTTATGCAGCCATGGAGCGAACGTGTGTTACGTGACAGGTGACTTGGACTCAATGAATGAGCTGATTGACGAGGTCTTGAGCAAAGATGTTGATATGAAGGAGAAGTACAGAGTAACAGATATCAAAGTGAGGGCATTGTTCTCTGCAGAAAAGTTCAATTTGTGCATCGATACAGCTCTTGATTTCAGGCGTCAGCTCGGTTTACCAACTCGAGAGAGGAAGCCAGCATCCAAATTCACCATCATTAGAGAGTACCTTCGAGTGAAGCGGTTGTTGAAGAATAAAAGTGCTGTAGATATTTCTAGCTTGCCCATGCTAAAAGATGAAAGATACGAAATGGGGCAAAGAATGAACCAACACCTTGCGGCGTCCATTTACACAGTTGAACCAACAATGCTTCCACTGATCATCTTTCAAGGGATCACAACTTCTCTGAAATATGGCTTAAACTGTTCATCGTCTAATGATTTCGCAGTGCTTGGTATGTTGCTTTGTGGACCTTTCGGCAAACCACATGAGGGAATTGAGATGGCCAGGGCAGCTGAGCTCATTCTCGAAAAGGCGGATACGAGGGGCAGCGTGGCCCACACGGTATTCACCACACAGCACTACTGCTATCACTGGGTATCACCGCTCCAGGATACTATCGCGCCATTGCTAAAGGGATATCAGATAGGACTAGAGGCTGATACTGACAGAGCTTGTTGGTGTCTCATTGGTCGTAGTTATCAC
Source organism: Skeletonema tropicum (assembly GCA_037178625.1). Classification (NCBI taxonomy): domain Eukaryota; phylum Bacillariophyta; class Thalassiosirophyceae; order Thalassiosirales; family Thalassiosiraceae; genus Skeletonema; species Skeletonema tropicum. Next base: position 4,296,250 of record CM074129.1, read on the forward strand.
CTCTACTTTATGGGTCGACCATTGGATAGCATTCAGAGAGAACTCGAGGCGTACATCACAGTTATGACACAACTGAAACAAGACAATAGTATGGCGCTTGTCATGATTGTATTGACGGCAGTGAAGAAGCTTCGTGGCATCGATGTTGAAGCTAGTGATAAGATTTTGGAATCAACATTGGCTTCAGCAGTATCTACTGAAAATCACAACCTGTCTGCAGAAGTGAATCTTCTCAAGCTAGAAGTATTTGTTTTCTTTCAGCAGTGGGAAGAGGCACTGGACTTGGTTCGAAAGGCGGGCAATGTTCGACTTATCTTATCTTGCTTGTTTAGTTCTGTGCGCTTCACTTTCTTGGAGGCTCTGACCTATCTGAAAGTAGCACAATCTACATCTGGGTGGAAGAAGAGACAAATGAAGATATCTGCACATAAAACAATCCAAATCATTCGTGGCTGGGCAAAGAAGGGCAATGTGAATGTCTTTCATTATCTGTACATTCTAGAAGCGGAGCTTGCTGTGCTAAACGGAAAGAACGAGATGGCCAAAGAGAAGTTCAATGATGCAATCGCTGCATCAAGTAGGAATGAATTCCTACACGATAGAGCATTAGCACACGAGTTGGCGAGTGCATACTTTAAAGTCCAGGGAGATGATAATTGGGAGAAGTATCATATTGAACGCTCAAGGGCATGTTACGAAGAATGGGGCTGTAGTGAAAAGGTGAAACAGCTTAGCTAGATGGAAATAGATAACTACCTACGCACCGCGCATCACAATCAGCTTGCAAAATCCAATCAGTAAAATCGTAAGACTTTTATGCACTACGATGTAAATACAACAACTCTTCTCAAGCAGAACATAATAATATACACCACAAAGCACAACAATAAGCGGACCGAGTAGATCCACATAATGTCAACGTATCATCCTCATCATAACAGGCCACCATTATTGAAAATCTGTAAGGGATAAAACCATTTCCTTTGAGATTTTTTGCCATTCACATTTGCATTCGCTACGTTTTAGCAAGCAAGTTAGAGCCGCTTCGTACATGGTCTCATTCCAAAAACCAAGCAAGGTAAGGCCAACATGGGTCATAACTGAAAGGAATAAAACCATACCCTTTCAGATTCATGACACTTCGGGTAGGTTTGCATTCGCTTCCAACAACAAGTTAGAGCCAGTTCGGAGCTTCGTTCTCATTCTTGTGGAAGCTTGGATGGATTCGTCAAAACGTTTCGGGTCAATTCGCGAACTCACATACCAGTAAAATTCTTTATGTATGCAACGTCTTACGTACTCTTACCTACAAAAACGTGCGTAGTAAATAAATCTAAGACGCACATAAAACTGAAGAGACTACAATACGTAAAATAAAAAAAGGGGCAGTCTTTGCGCTCCACACACGAGACGAATTTATGCCTTTTTGCACATTTACCTAACATTACCGGGAATCACTGTACGAATTGTCATTTTGTTGCACATTTCCCCGATGAACGTCTCAGACGGATTCGCACCCTACATAGGATCTTCAGACACCTGTCTGAGTCACTTGGGAGGACTCAGCACGTGCTGAGACCCTACCTTTTTTTACAGATTTAGTTGAGGGGCATCTAACAAATTACTAGTTGTTTGAGGAGCTACCGGCTGTGTCGAGGGTTTGCAATTTTGCTCATCCATTTTGTTAGTGATCTTACTACGGTGAAACCCATCCTACCGCATCTTTCAACATAGCATCACCAGATCGGCAAGCCGTGTTCGAACATTTTGCGTTATTGTTCTAAAGGGTATATGTCAGCGTTTGCGCCCCGCATTGGCGGGGGAATGGCTAAGACTACGCTTAATTACACCATTACCATGGTCTCGACGGAGGGTGTCGAGATCGACGTCGACGGAGCATTCGACTCTACGCTCAATAAACCATCATATCCCCCAACAACAGGCGGTGCAATCATTACCTACTACCCATGGCGAGGTGTTGGTGGCAGGATAACATCAACAAAGCGCCATTAATGGGCATATTTTAACACAACACTGATTTTTGGGGCATTTTTGGCACCTCCACGTTGTTGTGTCCACTCTACACTCCATATGAAATGATATCGACCAATAATTGAAGGTGCATCCATTACATAACACCCATGGCGAGGTCTCAGTGGCAGGGTAACATCAACAAAGTGCCACTGATGGATATAATAACACAACACCTGTCACCTATTTTTTTGCTCTATTTGACCCTCACCTTAGTGGTGTTCATGTGGAGAGACAAACAATAATAACAACCCCCCAGCGCCTCTCCTCAACCAACCATGATATGAACTATTAATTCTACTACTTGGAGGGAATAATAAAGGCCCCCCATGCTCCCAAAACACCAACACCATGTCATGTACACAATTTACATGTTATGTACATGAAAAAAACAGTGACCACAACAATCAACCAATAAGCAATGGATCTTAACGCTCTAAACAATATAATAGCTTTATACTATCATAAATAACATTTTGCGCCTATATTTATCAAAGGGAATCATGGAGGGGGAGTGAAATGGATGTCATCATATTATCATGTTAATTTACTAGCAAAATAATAAATATTTTTTTTATGGAGTGAGCTCAACAGCTGCAGCAGAAAGCCGCTGCACTTTTATTCAGATGGGTATTATGTACAATTTAAGCTATTGGTCGCCATTATTGGTGCTGTGTGGGCGATGACATTGACATGGCGCAAATCGGCCGTAGGAGAGGTTTTGATGGCATTTTGTTTGCCCTCGGCGCAGTTTTTTGCTGAAAAAAGGTAGGGTCTCTGCATAAATGCAGAGTCCCTCTGAAGAGGACTCCCATTTATACAGAAGACCCTATGTAGGGGACGGATTCGTGTGGCCACACCACCCTACATAGGATCTTCTGTCACATGTGGGAGTCCTCTTCAGAGGGACTCTGCACGACTCCCACGTGTGACAGAAGATCCTATGTAGGGTGTGGCCACACTACCGCGATGAGAAAATCGCACCAAAAAATTTTGGTGCGATTTTTCAAAGCTAGGCAACACCGCACAAAACACAAAACAACCATCTGAGTATGCTCTTCATAGAGCGCACCTTTCAACATGTTGAACCCAAACTGACACGCAGAAATCCTTGAGGAAGTATATTCGAATACAATTATTAATTAGTTGACCGCTATATAACTATTAAATCAATAGCAAGCATCGGTCCAAAATGGACTATTTCACCTAGTAAAAGTAGTGATTCTATGTATGACGCATGCGTATATGAGCACCTATGCAGCAACTGTAATGCAAGTATGGTACATATCCCAACCATTTTGAAAACGGCACTTTTGTGCCGTTTTGCCAATGGGCTCAGCACCGCAAGGGCATGAAAACGGCACAAAAGTGCCGTTTTGCTACTCCGACTTGTTAGTGTCAAAGCTAGCGAGTAAAGTACAGCTCCTTTTGTGTTTTCCCTTACAAACCTGTAGCCCTTCTACGCAAGAAAGTAACCTTAAGGCCACACAATGGCTAATGCTTTGTTCTAACAATTGCACGAGGCCTTCGTCGGAGTAGGAAAACGGCACAAAAGTGCCGTTTTGCCTCACACGTAGAAACATACCAGAGCTCTACGGAAAACGGCACAAAAGTGCCGTTTTCAAAAAATGGTTGGGATATCCCAACCATTTTTTGAAAACGGCACCTCGGTGCCGTTTTGTGTAGAGCTCTGGTATGTTTCTACGTGAGAGGCAAAACGGCACTTTTGTGCCGTTTTCAAAAAAGGTAGTAGGCCTCAAAATATTTGTTAGATAAAGCATGAGCCAAAATGTGGCCTATAGATGTTATTATTGCATACAAGGGCTACAGATTTTTTGAAAAAAAGCCGGTAGGAGCTGCCTAGCTTTGCCCGCTAACAAATGGGATTTCAAAAACGGCACCGAGGTGCCGTTTTCAAGCCTTATGGGTACTGGGCCCAACACAAAAACGGCACCGAGGTGCCGTTTTCAAAATGGTTGGGATATGATGACTCCCAGAGGCTTAATCGAAAGGTAATATAACATGTACTATCAACTTATCCGTAGTCCAATTTTCACCTCCATTTGGAGGTAAAAATCGATTTTGCCTCCAACCGCGCTCTCCCTCAAAATTTTTTGCTCCCATTTGGAGGTGAAAATCGTCTCGGCGGAGTGCAGCCATTACTACACCAATACTACGCCGATCTCCTCCGTTCAAAGACCAATATTATTCCATTTGGTTAGTTTAGAGTGCATCTGCAACTTGGGTTGGTCACAATCCATCCACTCGCCGAGATAGTAGGGGTGTCAAATCAGTTGCATCGGTGTCGGTGTGCGGCTGACGAGGCGATTTTGAATCAAAAATCACACATCTCACAAAAAGCATCCCCACCATGACGCATCACATGGCATCATTGGCCATGAATGAACAATAGCAACAACGCCAACACACTCTCTACCCCAAAATTTTCTGCTGAATCCATTTCTGAGGTCGGCGGGGCCTGAATATCAACGGATGCGGCAGTATAACGACGTGAACACAATACATATAAAATCAACACAGTCGACATCACCAGAACCGGCCTCATATATTCACACCGACGCAAATACGATGCCACCACGCAATAATAACCGATACTATATACCTATACCGAAGTCATGGTGACTTGGTGGTCGCTGCATTGCACAGAGAATTTAGAGCATCACGTATTCGCTGCGCAGCGGCATGTGTATGGAGAGCATGCCGATCACCAACTTGGCCGCTGTGTGTGGGGCAACAATCGATGCAATGGAGTCATCAAACGTCACCCCTCGTCCCTGCAATATAGCAAGTGGCAAATGGTGTGATGTTCCTGGTTTATAATGCGATAGACCTTCCCCAAACACTATGTTAAGGAATTGAGTTCATAACAATCAAAAATAGGGCACATCATAATAAAATAGAGAGGAATTAATCATTTTAAGTAGCTCAAGATCACCCAAAACCGTCATGTATATGTGTTGAGTGAAATGGATGGGTATTATTCTGTGTATCATTCCTGACATGGCCAAAGTAGAGGTGAATTGATTGTAATATGATGATTTTATGCACTTAATGATGCGTATTATTTCTCTTAACAGGCGATGATATCAAACAATCCCCGTTAGGAACACCTAGCCGATGGTATTAACTTCGGGATATTAATCACAGCATAGGTGTATTCGTTTCGTGTGTGGCGTTAGGGGTGTAGGAGCAGAGGTCATCATGGAGAGCATCCTTTTGAGCTCAGAATTGGAGGCGGGAGGGAAAACAGGCGAGAGTGAAGGGGCCTCTGTAGAATATTCACGTAGGAATCAATTCATTTTTTTCACCTCCATTTGGGAGCAAAAAATCAGCCAATTTTGTTGAAGTCAAAAACACGTCGATCATGATCATGCCATGCCCTACCAAAGGCACTTATGGCACTGTAGTGGCCAAATATGAACTCAAACATTTTAGGCGATGGTATTAGCCAAAATTTGATATGCCGGCACGACCACTAATTAGCGGAAAAACCACTAATTAGTGGTCAGTTTACGATCTCCTACGACCCCCTTATAATCACTCAAACGTTATCAAATTCAGGTGGCACCCTCTTCAATGTCTTGACAAGGCGTACACCTATTATATCACGTGTTCCCTGGAGAGGGCCCAACCTATTAACGTTCAAACACAAGCCTACTGCCAATTTTGGCGAAAAAAAATTCTGCTGCCGTGTTTTTTTTTGGAATGATGGCCAACTTGAAGTTGGGATACGTAGGAATTAATAAAAATAAATTCTCCACCCGTAGAACTCACCATCCCACAACACCATCACCATGGCGAAAAAGGGTGGCGTCGGAGCGAAGGGCTCTGCCTTTGCAAAGTTCTTTCACCCATCAGCACGCATCCGCCAACAGTACCAACACGACCACGCAAAGCATCGATGCCAAAATGTCGTTATTATTGGCAAAGAGCAGCACAAAGTGCGTCAAAAAATGCAGCTTTGTTACAAATGTCGAATTCCCGACATCGATGATGGCACCGAGTTCTTTATTGTGTGCCGCAACTTTAAGGTAGAAGTTGAAGGCGCAACTAACTTTGAGGACGAGACAACGGTAGCGGCTCCCCGGTTGGCCATTAATGACCGTCTCGCCGACCGTGGATCAGTTGCCAATCACGGCACAAACATCATCGGCGACGCCGAAGATGTCGCAAATCTTCGTGCACAAGGTATCCAGGTCGACAACGAAGATGTGCTCCCTGAAAACAATGTCCAACCACACGCGGCCGCGGCATCCAACGCTCCCGCAGTTGGAGAATGGAAAAAGCCAACCATCTGCCCAAGGAAGGCTAGTAATAATATTTCTGACATTGAAGGTAGTTGGAATCATTACAGATGGTCACAGATTGACAAAATGTCTGAGTTTGATCTCTTTCGTATGGCATTCCCAGAATGGTACCTTATTGATGTAATGTTGCCTGAAACTAACAAATACATTGAAGGGGATGATGTTACCTTGCAGGAGTTCTATGTTTGGCTGGGATGCTTCTTCTTCATGTCGTGTTACCAAGGTGTTTCGGACCGCCGAGATTGGTGGTCTAAGGAACCGATTGATATGTTCAAGGGCGCGCCCTTCCGTCTCAATGCATACATGTCACGACAACGGCATGACAAGATCACTCAAGCAATGCGTTATACTAATGTGGAGCCTCCCTCCTTCGAGGACAAGTTTCACGATGTTCGTCAAATGATTGATGCCTTCAATAAACACTACGAAGACGAGTACTCCCCCTCGTACATCAACTGTCTTGACGAGTCAATGGTTACTTGGTTTAATAAGTATGCCCCTGGTTTTATGATTGTCCTTCGTAAACCACACCCTCAGGGCAATGAATATCATTCTATTTGTGATGGGGATAATAATGCTCCAGTAATGTGGCGTGTGAAACTCCAAGAGGGCAAGGACCGTCCGAAGAAGCAAGATGGGTCATGGGCTTTCCCGTCTGAATTCGAAGGACATACGACGACAACTAAACTGATGCTTGAGATGACGAAGCCCATCCATAACACCGGCAAGCAAGTTTGCATGGATAGTGGCTTCTGTGTTTCTGCAGGCATTCTGGCTATGCACAACCATGGGGTCTACGGAGCATCGTTGATCAAGAAGAGAAGATATTGGCCTCTCAAGGTCCCTGGGGATGCCATTGATGATTACATGAAGGACAAGGAGCTGGGATATGCTGACACTCTTGAACAAGACATTGATGGAACCAAGTTCTTGATCCATTGCCAGAATGATGACAAGTATGTTACCAAGATTATGGCAACATATGGACTCATCAACGAGGTTGCTGACCACACCACCTACAGGAACGTAAATGGGGAGTGGAAATCCTTCAAGTACGTCGAGCCAATGTCCCGTCATAACAGGGCCAAGCACTGGGTAGATGATTTCAACCAAAGGAGGCACCAACCAATTGGACTTGAAGATGCTTGGAAGACCACATGGTGGCCCCACAGGCAGTTCACATTTCTTTTAGAAGTGGCAGAGGTGAATGCTGTCAACTCTCGTTCCCGTGCAAGGAAGAAACCTGCTGAGCCCCAACTTGTTTTTCGCCGTCAATTAGCCAAGGCAATGTTGCAAAACAAGATAGACAGCCATGGCAACCTTCAATGCTCTCCTATCCGCCCCCGCAAGCGAGCTAGAATGTCTGATGTGGTGCAACATAAGCTTCTGACCAAGCCGACGTACACTGGAATTTGGGATAATTCGAAAAATGATTGGAAGGAAGTTAACACTGAATATCTCAAGGGTAGATGCAGCACGTGCTCTAGCGAGGTCAGAACCTACTGTTCATGTAATAAGAAGGTCCTCATGTGCACTGATTGTTGGGGGATGCATAAACAACAGTGCAACAACACATTATTCTAGACCACTAATTAGTGGTCACTAAAATAGCGATTTTATAGTGTGTGTTTAGCTATCTCTGCTTCTATTAGGACGTTTTTATTCCGGATTTTTAGGTTTGAACTCTGTTATAGAGGTCTTTGGTGGTATGTTCCTTGATTGGGAGGTATTGGGAGGTGTTAGAATGTCCTCTAACTACCCCCTACGTATGACCACTAATTAGTGGTTTTGGCCAGGAGGGAACCCATTATGGGTACTGGGCCCAACACAAAAACGGCACCGAGGTGCCGTTTTCAAAATGGTTGGGATATGATGACTCCCAGAGGCTTAATCGAAAGGTAATAACATGTACTATCAACTTATCCGTAGTCCAATTTTCACCTCCATTTGGAGGTAAAAATCGATTTTGCCTCCAACCGCGCTCTCCCTCAAAATTTTTTGCTCCCATTTGGAGGTGAAAATCGTCTCGGCGGAGTGCAGCCATTACTACACCAATACTACGCCGATTTCCTCCGTTCAAAGACCAATATTATTCCATTTGGTTAGTTTAGAGTGCATCTGCAACTTGGGTTGGTCACAATCCATCCACTCGCCGAGATAGTAGGGGTGTCAAATCAGTTGCATCGGTGTCGGTGTGCGGCTGACGAGGCGATTTTGAATCAAAAATCACACATCTCACAAAAAGCATCCCCACCATGACGCATCACATGGCATCATTGGCCATGAATGAACAATAGCAACAACGCCAACACACTCTCTACCCCAAAATTTTCTGCTGAATCCATTTCTGAGGTCGGCGGGGCCTGAATATCAACGGATGCGGCAGTATAACGACGTGAACACAATACATATAAAATCAACACAGTCGACATCACCAGAACCGGCCTCATATATTCACACCGACGCAAATACGATGCCACCACGCAATAATAACCGATACTATATACCTATACCGAAGTCATGGTGACTTGGTGGTCGCTGCATTGCACAGAGAATTTAGAGCATCACGTATTCGCTGCGCAGCGGCATGTGTATGGAGAGCATGCCGATCACCAACTTGGCCGCTGTGTGTGGGGCAACAATCGATGCAATGGAGTCATCAAACGTCACCCCTCGTCCCTGCAATATAGCAAGTGGCAAATGGTGTGATGTTCCTGGTTTATAATGCGATAGACCTTCCCCAAACACTATGTTAAGGAATTGAGTTCATAACAATCAAAAATAGGGCACATCATAATAAAATAGAGAGGAATTAATCATTTTAAGTAGCTCAAGATCACCCAAAACCGTCATGTATATGTGTTGAGTGAAATGGATGGGTATTATTCTGTGTATCATTCCTGACATGGCCAAAGTAGAGGTGAATTGATTGTAATATGATGATTTTATGCACTTAATGATGCGTATTATTTCTCTTAACAGGCGATGATATCAAACAATCCCCGTTACGAACACCTAGCCGATGGTATTAACTTCGGGATATTAATCACAGCATAGGTGTATTCGTTTCGTGTGTGGCGTTAGGGGTGTAGGAGCAGAGGTCATCATGGAGAGCATCCTTTTGAGCTCAGAATTGGAGGCGGGAGGGAAAACAGGCGAGAGTGAAGGGGCCTCTGTAGAATATTCACGTAGGAATCAATTCATTTTTTTCACCTCCATTTGGGAGCAAAAAATCAGCCAATTTTGTTGAAGTCAAAAACACGTCGATCATGATCATGCCATGCCCTACCAAAGGCACTTATGGCACTGTAGTGGCCAAATATGAACTCAAACATTTTAGGCGATGGTATTAGCCAAAATTTGATATGCCGGCACGAGCTATAAGTCCACTGGAACCCTCCATACTAATGTGCTGAAAAGTGCTATTTTTGCTCCCATTTTCACCTCCATTAGGGTGTCCAAGATCCACTTTCCCACGCCAAATTCCCACTTTCCCACCCCAGAATCCCACGCCGACGGCGGGGTTCTGAAAAATCAAAATCCTACGTCCACCCCAGAATCCCAAGTCGACGTAGGATTCTACTTTTCCACTTTCCCACCTCAGAATCCTACGCATTTTTTTTTTTGTGCGGGGAGTATCGCGCAGGCCCTCGGAAAGTGGGAATTTGAGGGTGGAAATTTGATGCTTGGACACAAATGGAAATTTGAAACCCAGATTTCCACCTCAGAATCCCACGTGGGAATCCTACGTGGGAAAGTAGGAATCCAAACATCATCTTGGACACCCTATTTTGGGCTGGACTACGGTTATGGTCGGTGCAGGTAGGTAGAGGGTCGATGTTGAGTGTAGTGAGGCGCTAGTTTCAGTCAATGTGTGTTTTGTGCGTAGAAAGCTAGCAAAATATTTTTGGTGCGATTTTTTCATTGGTGCGATTTTTTCATCGCGGTAGCACACGAGATCTCGTGTGAGATGTGGCCAGCTCACACGAGATTTTGTACAATTTTGTACGGCCACACGAATCTATCAAACACCCCCTATGCCCTCCCATCATGGCACTTCTACACCCCTAGCTGACCAGCCACCACAACCTCCGGCCACAATGCGTTTGCCTATGTTATGAGCTTCCGTTAGAGCTGCCGGTCGGCGTTGTAGGTGGGGTATTATTCAAAATATAGCGTTTTGTGTCGAAAATGAGGACATCGATCGAAGCATTTATTATTTATGCACATGAAATGTAAGGCGGATAACGCAACAAATCAATGCAAGCTGTGGCGTAAATCAACTTATGATATGTAAGGAAGGTATCTGCAACATTGTAGAATTATTGGGCGGTCGTAGGTCTCATTTGATGCGTTATATTAGACCGACTCGCCTGTGCTCGGACGATGCTGCCGACGATATCATCGTTATATTTAATGGTGTGTTGCCGCTCTGTTACTGACACCGCTACCCCCAATGATCAACACAATAATCATCTTTGATTTGCCGCTCAGGCTGGCTCTCAAAAACTGTTTCTACCAAAATTATCCATGTTATCTACCTATTTTGGAGGAGGTGATCATGCTATCCACACATCTGTTGGGTGGTTAATGACGCAATAAAACGGAAAGAGACGATATACCAAGCGAAAGAGTTTGGATTTACACTATTGAGGGCGAGGGGGGACAATAGTTTGGTGTCCTCCATCTATATACAAAGAATGTCAGCTCATTATAGTTGAATTGTGTATTGTTGTTCAGATCAAATAATTCCAAAGAACATGCACAAACTGTCACTCACTCCAATAATGTTAAACACCAACTGATCATATGCGCTTCACCATCATGGAGAATGGCTTCATGATGTCATGATGGCTAGATTACTTCGTAAAGAGTATAAATATGCAACAAATTTATCAGCCATACCCTGCAATCACAATCCAAAGAGTTACATTGTTGTCCTGTATCACCTCAGATCAGCTCATCCACAGTGTTATTTCTCCATATAACTGTTGAAATATCATTTAATAATGAGATATTGTGGCATAGGTGCTGGTATCATATTATTTGGGATCATCTAAGACCCTTGCAACATATTGTGGGGTGCCGGTGATGTGCGTTCAGTAGGTAAATAATGAGAGTAATATGGATGACTCCTCACCAAAAACATTTGCAACTCCTATAGGATAGTTATATGAAGGATATATGAGGGTAATGACCCATTGGTTGAATGATAACATGGAATAAATGACCCGTATTGACCATTTGACGCTCGGTCGAAATACGGAAACGTACTATTTAGTGAGCAATACGTCGTCACACACTTAATATCGGTACAAATTGATGGGACCATTCGATTCTGCGTTGAAAATTGGTCTAAATACAATATTTTGGGTTTGGTAGACGTAAGGTTGCCGGTGTTAAAGGCATTGTACTTGTGGTATCGATCAGTGCTGTGATGAGTCGTTGTGAGAAAAGGGTGACTGTTTAGTATCTTTTTAGGTCCTGCTTAGATGAGTGTTATCTCGTGTGTTCTCTCTTGTATTCTCGTGTGTATGTACGAGCGTTTCAGAGCGCAGAGACACAATTACGGATTTTTGTGTGATTGTAGAAAAAAATCCGTCTCGTGTGTAGAGCGCAAAGACAGCCTCTAATACAATATTTCCGATAAGACGGACGATGAAACTACCATAAGTCAAGGGATCCTGCTGCAAACCCAAACCTATTCATTGTTACGACTATTAGTACTGTTAGGAGTATCCAATGCTGTTCGATTCTTAGGTGCCTCTTTCTCCTTCCTTAGCTGGTCCAGCTCACTCCTTTCTATCAAATCAACTGTTACTGCTTTTACCTTTTCTTCAATGCCAAGAACTTCTTTGATCTCATTGCGATGTGTCCGCAATCTATCACCCATTCCAACAACAGTTGTTCCTGAAACATTTTCCCCGGGTGGTTGTGCAATCTCATAAGTGGTGTTTTCGAACTCAAACAATTTGTCTCGTGCCGAATTCACCAACCTTATTGCAAAAATAAATAGTGGTTTTACGTTCATCTAGAGCCACAACTGACCGAGTGTTAGAATAGACGATATAGGAGTTTGTCCCAGCGGTAGTCACACCGGGACCGCTTACTCCTTACTTGGCTTGTTCTAGCTCGACTCTCGACGGCACGTCGACCAACGCTCTTGTCCGCCCGAATACACAATAGAAGTAAATAGTAAAACCCCCTTTACTGTGTGGTGTTGTTCCATATAACGTACGTCAATAGACGGTTGGAACGGCATCCACTAAACACTTCTATTACCGTAATTGTAACAGTTCATCAGACTGTTCTACGGCTGAAATCTTGTCTACTGATGGCAAACGACAATCCATCATCCGTTGATGGTTCCGCCTCATCCGACGCAGAGATACTCAAGCAACTAGTTAAGAAAAATGCCAAAGCCACCAAAGCGCTCGTCAGCAAGCTGGAGGAATTGACTACTACGTTGTCTACGGGTCTCTCTACTTTGTCAGATACTTTGAAAAACGTTGGATCTCTTGAATCTGTGGTGACATCTTGTGATGGGATTGCTGCGCAATTGACTGCCATCAATTCTCTTTACACTCAATCTGACCTGACTTTGAAGTCCTGCTCCCGCGATCTCGCAAAGATTGCTACCGCCATGGACACTTCCTCGTCGGCCTCAACGAAGATGTCTTCGGCAACGAATCCTCATTCACGCCCTATTAATTTAGCAACCACATCAGGAGTGAAGGGATGGCTAGCAGGCGTTGACTTGCCCGCTCATATTCCAGTCGACATCCACGTTGGTCCCGAAGCTAAAGCCCAATTCAGAGTGCTCCTTGAGCATCTGGACGTTTGTGGGTTTGGCAGCCTTCTTAAGATCCCCAAGTCCGGTACGGGTGTCCCTGGTCCTTCTCCGATTCAGCATGCGGCGGGCTTCACCACTGCTGATCATAACCTTCAAGACTTGACTAGCATTACTACCCAAGCGGTTAACCTTGACAGGAAAGATGTCCTCAAGACGTCGGGTTGGATTCACGGAGCTATCACTGACGGTTTGGTGATTCCCTCTAAACTTATTCAGAAGGAACTTGACTTTGAGGCTACGGGAAATAATGGCAACGACAAATTAATTGCAGGATTGAAGCAGCAACGACGGATCAAATCGGATCAACTCATGCACATTTTGCGTCAACATATCAATCATACATCCCTGGAAGCACTTCTTGCCCACAAGGATATTTATGTTTGGGAGAGGGAACGTGATGGTACGACTTTTTATTGCGGTCTCACAGTGTTGTGGTTAATTCTTGAGTCCATCGAACCAAAGACAGTAGTCGACGCCCAGGAGTATGAGACGCTCATTGAGTCTTTATCCCTGGTGGAGGATTGCGATGGAGACGTACGCCAGTACCTTAGTAAACTCAAAACTGCTCGCGATGAATTGACTATCAGGCATGGGAAGGATCGCATGACGGACAATAAGTTCATGAAGCATCTCTTTGGCGGTCTTTCGGTGGTTACTCAACCGACTTTTCAAGCTCTTGTCAGCACTCATCGTTCCAAATACTTGATGGGAGATCTTGACAGCAAGGGCCTCGAGGAGTTCTTGCGCAAGTTGGATAAGCTTTACACCTCCCTTCTCACTGGTAAGGAGTGGTCGGTTCTCGCTGAACCAGACCCGAAGATGATTGCACTTACTACTGAGAACAAGGCGCTGCAGAAGAAAGTGAGCAAGCTAGAGCAGCAGGCTTCGCAGCAGGGTGGAAATACTGGATCCAAGGGTGGCAGTGGAAAGGGCAATGAGGGCTACACGAACGATCAGGGAATAAGTGTTGCTGGACCTCCTGGAACCAATGCTTACCAGATCGAGCTCTGGCGCACGGTCAAAAAGGGCCCCTCCATCACCAAGCAGGTCGGCGATAAGACTGTCAAATACTTCTGGTGCACCAAGCACCGTCATGGGAAAGGATTATACATGCGACAAAATAAGTCGGATCCGGATCGTCATGATCATGAGGAATGGAAGCAGGGGATACGTTCAGATAAGAAGAAGAGACGCGACAAGCGGAGCAGGAAGCGCGGTGGCGATGATTCTAGCGTCAACTCATCCGCTTCCGACCAACCTCGCCTCGTGGTTAAGAAGCTGAAGAACGAGAAGAGCGTGAATGTGTTGGTTACCAAATATGGATTGACTCATGAGGATGCTATGGCACTCGCACACGATCCAGACGTCTTGGGTGGGGGGAGTGATAGTGATAGCTCGGGAAACTAGAGTGCCCGGAGTACGAGGGTGATTTACGCAAAGCTGATTTCTTGGATGTAATCCTAATTTTGCTTTGTTTTCCACTCCGATTGGCACTAACTCCCGCTATTACCCTCATTATGAACGTGATCGTTTACACTACAATGTACATCATCAAGTTCGCTGGTTCCCCGTCTGTGTACTTAACAGCCCTTGACAGAGCCTATGGTTCGTTCTCGGTTCGCAATCAAGAATGGCTTCTCAACTTCGTTCGATGGATCCTGATTCATTTGATCTATTTGGCACATTGGATACTCTGTCTTGCGCAGTTACCGCTCCAGTTCTTCAACGTCTTTTATTCGGCAATGGTTTTCTGGCCAAAGTTTACACTTCTCAGATCTCGGGAATTCATCTTTTTTTCATTCGTTTGAAGGCCTCGTTTAAAACTCATTTAAAGCTAGAGCGTTAGTTAGCGAGACGAGGCCAACGTGTAGTGAGTCGAACGAGGTGCTCGGCACATGAATCGCACCGGAATCTCATTCTACATCCTCTTGCGAGTATGACATGTATTCGTCCGCTGTTGTGGCTATCATACTTTTCGAGATATGGTCATTTCAAATTTTTTATTCGGCTGTTGGCTGCCGACGGATGTTTGATGTGCATGTATGCTATTAGTCATTATTACTATCCCTGCGTGCGAGGTAGTTGATGACCTCTGCTTGCATTTCATCAGATTGTGGTTGAACCGTGTTGATTTTTGTCCACGTTGTACCTCCAGCTCTTACCTTATCATTGCGAGCAAGTATCGCAGCCTCGTCCTTTCTTGGTTCATCCTTCATCTGGGCAAGTGCCATTGTCATCAGAGGTTCTTCATTCAATTTCAGCTCTTTGCCATCAAGTTTGATTCTACGATGAGCAATCTCTTTTCGCACAATGTCTTCGTTATTTCGGATCGCGGCAAAGTGACTGAGTAGTATGCCTCCTCCCACAGCGACAGGAACTTCAATCTTTCCGCTGCGTTGAGCCTTGGTGATGTTCCTCTGCTTTTCAGTGGCAGCCTCAAATTTATCTACATTCTTCTCCCTTTCGGCAGCGCTTGTTTTCTTGTTGGGATTACGGTAATGGTCAACGATCTCATTGAGCATCTCGGTCCCGACTTCCGCCACTGCTACCTCGGCTTCTTCAAAGAGTCCCTGAACATGAGTGAAGTGGCCAGTATTGCGTTCCGCACCATTCACTCGTTTGACTTTCAGCTTTTCTTTCATAGTTGGCTTTTCTTCTCTCTTCTTGTCGACAGACTCGCGATTGAAGGGTAGGTTGGAGATGGAGTTAACGACCACACGAGCAGTCCTTCGATTCTCTTTCACATTCGTCCTTGACATGAAGTTGATATTTTGCACCATGCACTCTACCCATTGCTGGTTCAAAGCATGGGGAACAATTACTTCACAGATTTGACGGCGGACAGGTTCATAATCCCCTTCCTGCCAAGTTGATTTATCAAGGAAGTTTATCACACTCTCTGAGTGTAGGGATGCTATAAGTGGATCGATGATTTTTGCAATGAATGGATCTTTCAATATCTCGACCGGATTGGAATTCTGTGTCGCGTACATCATGACCTCGCCTATGCAGACTTCATGGCTTTCGCCGTATGTTTTATGGTTCTCCAGCTCAATTTCCTTCTGCGACCATTCAAATGTACCGGCTGCTAGCGCCCCATCACTACAAGCGTTGAGCCAACGGATGAATTCGCGAGCCAACTCAGGATCTCCACCGATGATATAGACCAGTATCATTTGAGATGTCCAATGCGTATAAATATGCTTGATAGAGCTATTCTTGTAATCCTTGAAGAAAAGATCCACCGCCTTTGTCATGAACTCCAATCCCCCCTTCTTGACATCACCTAGACTCGGTAATCCATCTAGCGAGGCTATGTAATCACTGAATTCCGGCAATTCTTTCCATTTATCACCAGCCATCATTTCATCCAGCTCCTTCTTCATCAAGTAAGATTGCTGCACGAAAAGCCGTGCCTTGTGACCATGACTTTTCGAGCCAAACAGTGGGTCAGGTTGCATCGCAGAATCAAACCCCAGGGAGTAAAGTAATATTTCGAAAATCCAACAAGGAAGCATGTTGATCTGTTTCTTCACTCTCCATCTCGCGTACTTCCTCATTGTGGACTTCTTCGACTCGTCGATCCTGCACGCAATATCTAGACAATGTTTTGTACATCGCTGAGCCGACATCTATTGTCATTGTCCCGCACATGCTTCCAATCAAAAATGTCACCGTACATTCATTTGACTCTGGTGTAGCGGAGGGGATGTGCCACGGTAGGAATCACTCAAGTGGCAGCGGTGGCAGCTGGTAGAGGAGTATTGGTCGATAATTCTGGCGTAGGTGCGGCAGGGCGATGAACTTCTGCTGGCTGTTCCTCCGATGCCTTCTCTTGCTCTTGTTCGACTGGAGCGGTATCTGAGGCTGAGGTTTTTGCATCCAATTTCTTTGGCGGTGGTTTCTCCAATGATGATGATGATGATGATGATGGACGCTTATTCGTTTTTCTAGCCTTGCCTTTCTTCTTGCGATTCTTGTCTAAATGCTTCTGGAATGCAGCTTTCACTTCGCCGTCATTGAATGCGATGTTCGTGAGCTTCCTACGGACATCGGGGTGAACTACTTGTGCTTCGTCGACTGAATTAAACCAACCAATTGCAGAGAAATATTGTCCATCCGGGAGCTTGCGCGCCTTATACGAAAAGAATACCATCTCCACTGTATTCAATACCCATGTCCTTCAATTTCGGCCTTTGACACTGTATCGGCATCGATATCGACGAAACCACATACATCCCGAAGAATAATAGCAAGAGCTTTGTCGGTGAAGAGTTGATGGCGCAAAGTAGGATTATTCTTGAATAAATAGGCAACTGCTTTCCGAGTTGCTTTTTGCAACGCCCCTGAGGACAGCGATGACATCTCCTAAGTAGGATGCATTGAAGTGATGGTTTCTTTGCAAAATCATTTTTAAATCGAATACGAAGTATACATACTCGAGCATCTGTTAGCAATGGCATTGCCAAACAACCTGAACCATTACCAACACCGCTACCAACACCGCCCAAAATGCATAACACCGCAAGAATACCATTCATACTGCCTCAATGATGTCACTATCGGTTCAAAGCCTCCGTAAATACACATCCGATAGAAGGCACAAGGACACATACTTGTATGACTTTTTATGTGCCATGAAGCTTCTGGAGTCTAAGTATCGGATAGATAGTAGAGCGAGTGTGGATGCTGCAAATGATGATGTGTCGACCTAGATGGGCACATACAAGCCATATAAGATAGAGGCCCCATCGACATCCGTCGGCAGCCAACAGCCGAATAAAAAATTTGAAATGGCCATATCTCGAAAAGTATGATAGCCACAACAGCGGACGAATACATGGCATACTCGCAAGAGGACGTAGAGTTAGATTCCATTGTCGTCGATGTCGTAACATGATGGTTTGCATCTTCGAATATCACACTATTGGCCACGTTCAATAAGTGATTTATCTAGCTTTAATATTCGATTCGAACGAGGCCTTTTCGATTTCGTTCCCGCTCAAAAATGATGAATCCCCAGGATCTGAGAACTTGTTCTTTTTCAATCTTTTCGGTCCTTCCTCGGCAGGCCGATCAATTTGGATGATATTATGCAATCCCGAGGGAGATCCTCCTTCCAAGCGTGCGAGGAAGTATTCGGCACGGCAGGAAGAGCTTAATGATTGCCACATATCTTTACGTCCCACGAATTCGAAGCTTAATGTTTTCACTTCCTATCAAGTTGGTGGTGTTGGTAATCCAACTGGAAATCATTCACACCAACTTCACCAAGCAGCGAATCATCATTACCACCTGCCTCAATTTCAGCAGTAGTACGTTGGTGCTTCGTGGGACGGACGGGTGAACAGTTGGATTTTACTTTCTAATGTACTCCACCAACGTTTGTCCCGTCACACATCTGTTCGTGTCTGTGGTGGGTTGAAGATTCGCATCGAACTTGATGGGGATAGGCCGACTCAATGCAACGATAGCCAGCTCCAATGCAACAGCTTAAGCACCATTCCCCTCTATTTCTTCATTCGTAGGTGTTTTGGTATGGCCTTGTCACGCGATAGATACCCCATAGTCTAGAGGCAGCAGCGTCCACTGCAACGGTGTTGGTGTTTGGAGACAACGACACAAGTAGGAGTTCTTTGCTTGTTCCCTTTCAGCGGCCGACATTATTAATGACGATATAATTATTAATAATTGATTATGATAACAAGAAAAATAGTGGCAGGCGATCTAAAGTGTCAGGGTGATGATAAAATGTTGATAGATTGATGGGGGCGCGGGGGAATGGAGCCACCCTACATATCCATCAGGGGAAAAAGCGCCTCTGGCGCTCAAATCGGCCTGTTTTTAAGCGCATTTAAGCGCCTGCGTTGCCCTGGTACAAAATCCTACGGGCTTTCTCGTAGCTGTAGGAATTGACACGTCATCAAAGAACAGCCATCCGGTTGGTGCCACGTCATGATGTGACAGTCATTTGAATGGTGTTTGAGTGGTGCCACGTCATGATGTGACACAATTCAGCACAAAGTCCGACCCGATCGAATGAGGAATGGAGCAAAAGGTAGAAGATGCTTCACATTTCACCTCGTAACATTACTCTCCACCGATGGCAATACTGTCGTCATTGATTTTGAACAGGATAAACAAAACTCAGCATAGTATCATCATGTCAAAGAGTCTTCCTTCTTGGGACGTTAGCAATGCAAAGCCTTCGTCTCCCTCAGTTGCAACAAAAAATGTCTGCTTGCATGGAAGTCGCTGACACTGTCGCTAGTTAAATGTTACTGTTTGTTATGTAAAAGTATACATATAAGGTAAATATATTTTGTTGCAATCCAGTGCGTTGTCATCTATGATATTATGAGCGACATTGCGTTGCCTACTTAGGTAGGTACTTATGCCAGATGCCAGGCAAGAACTCCACTTCTTCTCTTCCAGGAGAAGCGGGGAAGCTAGAAAGTCTCACTTTTAAGCGGTAAAGTTGCGCTTAAGTGAAAAGGCTCAAATGGGGCCGATTTTAAGCCGCTTTTTCCCCTGATGGCTACCTACATAGGATCTTCTGTCACATGTGGGAGTCCTCTTCAGAGGGACTCTGCACACTAAGCACTTGTGCTGAGTCCTCCAAGTGACTCAGACAGGTGTCTGAAGATCCTATGTAGGGTGGATGGAATGGAGCGTCATGATCTTTTGCATCTTTCATCCCTTTTTCAGGGGAGATGGCTCACTTCGTTCGCGAAAGGATTCGCGAATTCGCGCTGGCCGCGCGAATTCCACAAATTTTTCCGTGCAGACCCATTTCGGGGGGGCTAGCGGACCAGCAACCCGAGCTGGTCCGGTCTAGTAATCCTTTACAGCTGTTTTCAAAACGATCCTGTTTATCGTAAAAAGTATCTCAATTCCGCCCGTATGGTAGAACCATACCAATGTGTGACACATATTTGACTCGACTGCTCTCTTCCCCCTACTCCTAGAGATGGCCAGGAATCCTCAGGATATTGGTAGCCTCTAGGATATTTTTTCGCCAATATTCGCTAAAAATATCCTCTTGTTCTAACAAGCCTACCTTGATAGGGAGATAGCTGGAGTGTTTCCAAGTGAATAACACTATTGTTTACTCATATTATTGCATCTACTCACTCCTTTAGACCTGCATTGACACATCAGGCCATTATTGCAACGAAATAATGCTCAAAGCTGCAACACATCTTATCTCTGAGGGTCTCGCCAACTACCCTATGAATGAATGCGGACTGTAAGAAAACACGCACTGCCGCAGCACGAGAAGCCTGAAAGGGTTATAAGTCTCGCTGCATCATCCCTACTATTCACTAGGAGTACAAGCAATCCTTCACCATTCACAGTTCTCGATGTCCACTCCCGTCAACACCTTTCTGATGTGCATTCCACCATACTCATAAATATCCTCCTTGTAAGTTAATAATAATAATAATATAACAGAAATTGTTGGAACCCTGGAAGATGGCTATCTCCGACACGCTCCTCTTCCGAGGATTCCTAGGAGAAAGCGCGCTGGCTGTCGCAACGACAGTCGCACCAGCCCTTGACAGCACCGAGATCGAGGTGGTGGTTGAAGTGGAGATCTTGGAGATCTTTCACACCACCTGGCAAGTTCCTGCTACGGTTCGCCACCCTAGTAATGTAGCCATTAAATCGTAGCTCACCTGTTAGTTCACTGCCTCTTTTGTGCTGTCTTCATCAGAGCTACGCATTTATTCTCTAACAGACCCCACACTCGCAGCAACACGCAGCGACTAGCACCCACGTGAGCTGCTCCCCCACCGGCAAAATGACCGAAAGAAAACTCAGCCTCGAGGAGGCCACAAGTCATTTTAGTGACATCCAGATCACCGACACAATTGAATACGAACAATTTTTGGAGAATGCCAATGCCTCTTTGACATCAGGTAACTATGGCCCTGCAGCGGTAGGATTAGGAAGAGGATCGGAGGCCGAGGACGATGTTAGCCTCGTAGATACAGTAGAAGAGTTGGGAACTGCCTTCCATTCATTTGGTCAAACCTGCAACTCCACCATCAGTGGTCTCAACAATAATCTGTCCACCATCTCCGATGTCACTCAGTCGCATGCCAACAGCATCCAGCAAATCACCCAGCAACTAGCCATGCTAAGTGCGCAAGTGGCTCAAGGGCAACAACGGTATGCCCCCCCTCCAGCTCCCAGTACATGGATGAGCGCAGTGAATAGATGTAACTTGGTTAAAACTAAACTTGCCATCAAGCCTCTCTCATTGTACGCCACCCAAAAAATAGTCCAACCTTTCTCCAATATCCAGCAATGTCTCCATGCTACAGTGCAGCCCCCACCAGAAGACGACGATGACATTACCGTCGTAACTGACAACCGCACCGCATCAAGACAATCGACCATCCATCAAGCGAACAGTCTCCAAGGCAAAGGAAAACTTGTCCCACCCGACCATGCAGTTGCAGACTCAGGTGCTTCGGACCATTTCTTCATCGTCGAGGCCGAGGTCAACAATATTCGGCCTACAACCAGCCCCATTGCAATTACCCAACCCGATGGTACAGTCAGCAAATCAACGCACATGTGTGACATTGACTTGCCCTCCCTTCCACCAGCAGCCTGCAAGAACGGGCACATCGTTCCAGAATTCTCGAATGCATCGCTCATCTCCATCAGGCGACTAGTTGATGCAGGGTGCCAAGTCTTATTCACCATGCACGAAGTCCGTGTCTTGCACCACGGACGGTGTGTTTTGACTGGAAAGCGACACCCAGCAACGGGGCTATGGCTTCTTCCCCTGTCAAAGAAGCCAATGCAACCAGCATTTGATATCATAACACCTACCACCCAGCCAATTACTGCAACTGCAGCCGCACATAATGCATACACCATGCCAACGAAACAGCAAGCCCTGAAATACATCCATCAGTGCCTATTTAGCCCACCAATCCCCACCCTTCTCCGTGCAATTGAAAACAATCAACTAAAAAGCTTCCCACATATTCAACGTACCAAAGACGTGCGTCGACATCTAGCCTCCTCCCCAGCAACAGCAAAGGGCCATATGAAGAAGCCACGCGCAGGCCTCCGCAGCACCCGTAAAAAGCCACCCCAAACAAGCAAGTACAACCTCTCCTCGCCTTCAATAGGGATAGGCAAAGCTCCGCGGAGGTATACTACAACGGGCATGTCCCGTCGTCGCCTACAAGGCCTCGTCGCACACCAGTTAGAACAGGACCACAATAACAACCAACATGAACCGCAACAACCAACTACATCCCCTACCATCATCCCACCTGACGAAGAGGAAACGGAGCAGAGTGATCAAGAGACAACGGAGCAGCAAGAACAAGAGGAGACGGAGCAGAGCGACCAAGATGAGAAGAGCCTGAATGTATTTTGCTATGCAGCTTTAGCGGATAAAATTGAGGGAACTATGTACACCGATGTAACAGGAGCCCTTCCACACCGGTCTTTAGAAGGCAACTTATACTACCTTATCGCTTACATCCATGACATGAATGCCATTTTAGCCCGGCCGATCAAGAGTACCAAGAGTGAGGATATAGTAGGCGCATTTGAGGAAATTTTCCAATACTTGAAAGATCGAGGATATTCACCAAAACTCAATGTTACCGACAACCAAGCAGCATCCCAAATCAAACAATTCCTGTCAACAAATGACTGCCAGTGGCAGTTCGTCGAGCCTCACAACCATCGTGTCAATGCAGCTGAAAGAGCCATCCAAACCTTTAAGAATCACTTCATCAGTGGTTTGTGTTGTACCGACAGTGAATTCCCCCTCCAACTGTGGGATCAACTCACTGAGCAAGCTGAAATCACCCTCAATCTCCTCCGAACGTCGCGCCGAGACCCATCCAAGTCAGCATATGAAGATCTTCATGGTGAGCCCTTCGATTTCAACCGCACCCCCCTTGCCCCACCAGGCACGAGAGCTGTCGTGTACGATCATCCAACATCAAGAGCATCATGGGCCCCAAGAGGATCCGATGCATGGTACGTGGGCCCTGCGAAGGACCACTACCGCAACTACCGTTTCTTCATTGTTGATACGAATGCATACCGCACTTCAGCCTCCTGCAAGTTCTTCCCGCAACATTGCCAGTATTACACACCCACACCCATCGAGCATGCCACAGCAGTCGCAGATGAGTTAGTTACCACCACCGAAGCCTTACCGAAACGTCAACGTTTTGCCATCCTTTCCACAATAGCCAGAGCCTTGCAAAAGATCATCAGCATCCGCCAGCCAACCACAGAGGGTGTGAAGTCCATTTCAGAGGGTGGCCCAGCCACGCCAGAGTTCGCCGAAACAGAGGGTGGCAATAAAGTCATCCGCCCCAACAATCCAGCCATAACAACGTCAACCAATCCTACAGCACCACGAGTACACCGCACCAAGCAACGCACCCACCAACGCCACACCCGCAATAACACCCCGGGCACCCTTCCAAAGCCTATAACACAACTACCAAAACAACAACCCCGGCGTTCAAAACGTAATCGACAACCCACTCGAATAGCATTTGAAGAAATCCAACCCATTTCATCCAACCCTCCTAACACGAGGGTCCAGCAACATCGCATCATCTCCCAAGATGCCTTCTTGGCATATTTTGGCGCCACCATGATGGACACCCATACGAAGAACCTGTGGCGACCAACCCAGTTAGAACACGCTCCAACCGAAGATATTACGTACTATTGCGCCCCAGTCACTCACCCCATCACTGGAAAGGCAATGAGGAAGTATGCAGAAGTCATCAAATGTGAAGAACTCCGTGAAACGTGGGAAACAGCCTTTGGAAAAGAGTTTGGAGGATTAGCGCAGGGAGACGATAGAACAGGCCAGAAAGGGACAGACACAGTCATCATCCTTGACCACGACCAAATCAAGAACATACCGGCGGACAGAGTAGTGACATATGCCAGTATAGCGACGGACTACCGTGAACAGAAGGATGACCCGAACCGTGTCCGCATCACAGCAGGTGGGAACCTCATCAACTACCCCGGAGAGCTCACAACTCGCACAGCCGATCTGCAGACAACAAAGATTATGTGGAATAGTGTTGTGAGTACGCCCGGAGCAAGATATTGTTGTTTCGACATCAGCAGTTTTTACCTTGGTACCCCGCTGGACCGGTATGAATACATGAAAATACCTCTCCGCATCTTCCCTGAACATGTAAAACAACAGTACAACTTGGACGCCAGAGCCTATAAAGGCCAAGTATACTTGGAAATCAGACGCAGCATCTGGGGCTTGCCCCAAGCAGGCATCTTGTCGAATAAATTGTTGAAGGAACGTCTTGCCCCGCATGGCTACTATGAATGCGAACACACACCGGGCCTATGGAGGCATGAAACGCGTCCTATTGCGTTCACACTTGTAGTGGATGATTTCGGAATCAAATATACCAACAAAGCCGACGCCGAGCATCTGTACAACTGCATTGCTGAGCACTACAAGGTGAAAGCCGACTGGGAAGGGAAAATGTACTGCGGGATAACCCTTGATTGGGACTATGATAAACGCACTGTGACACTGTCAATGCCGGGATACGTGAAGAAAATGCTAATTAACTTCAATCATCCGGAACCCAAGAAGCCACAAGACAGCCCTCATCCAGCACCGCCGCGAAAATTCGGAACTGCCTCCCAGGATCCCATCGACGAGGACACCTCCACTCCACTCAACCCTGCCCAAAAACGCCGCATCCAACAAATCGTAGGGGCCGGTCTATACTACGGCCGAGCTGTTGACAACACCATCCTTGTCGCACTGGGATCCCTCGCTTCTGAACAAGCCAACCCAACAGAAAATACTGAACAACGTGCCAACCAACTGCTTGATTATCTAGCTACCCACCCAGACGCCAAAATCCAATTCAGAGCTTCCGACATGATTCTTAACATCCACAGTGACGCATCCTACCTCTCCGAACCAAGGGCACGCAGCCGCATTGCAGGCGTCCATTTCCTAGGATCCATCCCGGAGGATCACAAACCTATCATCATCAATGGTTTCATCCATGTCGTAAGTAACATTCTGAAGTATGTCGTAGCCTCAGCGGCAGAAGCTGAACTTGGGGGACTCTTCCACAATTGCAAAGAAGCCAAGGTCCTACGTCTCACCCTAGAAGAATTGGGGCATCCCCAACCGCCAACCCCGGTCCATTGCGACAATGCCACAGCAACGGGCATCGCGAATGACACAGTCAAAAAGCACCGCTCCCGCTCCATGGAAAAGAACTACTTCTGGGTCACAGATCAAGTCACGCGAAAACAATTTGATGTTCGATGGCAACCTGGCAAGGAGAACCTCGCCGACTATCCATCCAAGAACCACGATGCATCCCACCACAGAGAAGTCAGACCGTGGATGCTCCACATAGAATCTATCTCACCAATAACGCTGCCACGAGCACAGAAGCCCAGCACGCTTAGAGGGTGTGTTGGAACCCTGGAAGATGGCTATCTCCGACACGCTCCTCTTCCGAGGATTCCTAGGAGAAAGCGCGCTGGCTGTCGCAACGACAGTCGCACCAGCCCTTGACAGCACCGAGATCGAGGTGGTGGTTGAAGTGGAGATCTTGGAGATCTTTCACACCACCTGGCAAGTTCCTGCTACGGTTCGCCACCCTAGTAATGTAGCCATTAAATCGTAGCTCACCTGTTAGTTCACTGCCTCTTTTGTGCTGTCTTCATCAGAAATTTTAAAGTACGTCTGATTAGCCCCCTCTTGTCCATTTGCGTCACCATTCCTCAATACCTATAGTATCACCCACCATCTTATATTCATCTTACATCTTACATTGCATTGGTGTTATGTATGTGTGTGGTGAAGTAGTTGTGCGTGCATCTTTCTGTCGATTTCAGCTTCTTCATGCGTACTTCGTCCGATGTGTGTCCGAAATGTGGTGACGTCAACCGTAGAAATTGTACGTGGGAACTAGTAGTAGAAAAGTGAGGATATTTTTGAGGATATTTTGCAGGGGTCGGGGGGATAACTGGCCATTATGTAGGTTACCCACTCCACAGATGTTGCAGCAGCTCGCCGCCTACATGTGCAACAAATCGTTCCCAGTAGTACTATCAGTTAAGTACTAGATGCGAATATGTGTATATCTTTAACCTGCTTCAACCACCGCTGAAGAGTCTTAATGTCCATCATCACGTCCCAAAAATCGTGCATGTACTTTGCGTTCACTTATCAACCTATCATAGACATCGAGGAAATGAGTAGAACCAAACGACGGAGTAAATCATCGCGTCATCATTTCATATGTGGAATTCATGATGTTATTTGGGCGTGACGTGTCAACTTATGTAAGAAAGCAGATGAGCGCAACCGCAATCGTACCATACCAGTATGTCATCTATGGTACACTATTTATGGATATGAAGATACTCATATCCCGATTAATGGGAATCGTCCCATTTATCTACCGCAAGTTGAACGTCGAATCTTCCGCGACGCGATCGTCGGTTCAGCAGAACTTATTTTCCCGCCATATCTTTACACAAGATACTAAAGTCAACTCGCTTATGACCATGGCGCCCACAATCAAGATAATAAGAATAATGAAATAGTAATAACTACGTTGCAATACATCCGCTGCCTTAAGGCACACTGTACTACATCAATACTTCGATAGTCGAGTAGGACGCACAACAGCAGAGCTTCAGTGCTTCGTGTCCGGCTTAAGATAGAATTATATGTAACAGAAATTTTAAAGTACGTCTGGTGGGCCCTCAAGAGGCGACATTATCTACGCTAAGTGATAACGAACATGTGCTGCAGTAGCTATTATTTCCCAGATCGCACCCCAAGCCTGCTATCTTTCAAGCAGGCCAGGATTAACAACGTCAACCTATTCAGGTCGTTTGTGGTGTCGATTACGGCGGCTTTGACTTGATGTCCCGTATTATTGAACCCCCCACCCTCATTTTGAGGGCCCAGTCCGAGACATTGTAGAACAACAGCGATGTCCAGAACCACAAGGTGCCATCTAGAAGCTGATATTGTCTCAGAAGCGAGACGTCTAATACCGGTATGACACCACTACGACACAGATATATTTGGATGTGACACAACCTATTTTGGGTAAATTGGGTGCCCATTGGGTATCTTGCGTTCTGCATTTGGGGGCGTTCTAACCCCCCACCCCCCCTCACTTTTTGGATTTGGGTGTCAATAATACGGGACATCAAGTCAAAGCCGCCTACTCGACTGGGTCGAAAACTTCATCTATTCTCACTTGGTTTGGTTCAAGGCGTAACACTTCGCTGTCTGCTTGCTCCCTAGCTTCTCTCACAATATTGCGAGGTGGTGGAGGTTGTGGTGGTGCCGATTCGATTTCTGGAAAGTAATCATTGATGAGTCGCTGCCCTGGCAATAGTGTGTACTTATCACGTTCCCATGCCTTCACCGCCTCTTCGATATGGTGAAGCCATAGTCGTCTTGTAGCTGGTCTCATTCGCAGAATCTCATGTAATTGCATTTTCGCCATATCTCGTTGATGTGCTGGTAATAGCTCATGACGATGTTTATGATACCACACTAGTTTCCTTGTCAGCATTTCACTTTCCAATTGATCCGCATTACTTCCACGGCCCTTAGCCACCCTGTTACGTTCCATCCACTGAGGCTATGCAATGTCAAACCAAATCATTTGTTGAAATTGATCAAATTGCATATCGGCATCGCTAGTGTGGGTGTCTTGGAACGCCTCTTTCCACTCCTTCACTAGATATCCTCGGAAGAAATCTTCCCACGACCCCAACTCACTCTGTGCCTGCACTGCTGCACGGACTGCTGGATGTCGGGTTGCGGGGAGTATATCTTCTCCTTCAGCATACTGTTCCATGATATCGGCAACAGCCTGAAGTATTTTCCTTGATAATTTTCTGAGTCCTTTCTTTCTTAAAGCTGCTATGATTTCTTTACGCTTCGCTACCATCCGTGGGTGGGGACATTTGAAGACGTGCGCTATTGTTTCATCTCCACACGGGCACCCAGGGCATTGGGAAACCGATGTGACATGTCGTCTAACATGATTGACGGGTAAGAGGCCATGCATCAGTTTGCATGTAAACCTCTGTTTACTCAAATCACTTCGTCTCCTGACTGCTCCAATTGTGTGCCAATGCACCCCATCGAACTGTACGTCTGACCAGTTATGTCGACGTTTGATCTGGCCCTCGGGGCCCCAGGTCGGTGTAGCGTAGCAAATCTGGCCGGGCCACGGAGGTGCCCTCCTTACCCTGTAGTCATTTGACCCAAATTGACCCAAGCCATTTCTACAGGGAAACACGTAGGAATTAGTATTTAAGGATTTAAGGAGAAATAATTCTGGTCCCACACGTAGGGCTTTTAATTCCCACAGTAGAGCATACTGGCGGCTATGGGATACCGCTTGGTAGGAAGTCAGTATCCTCCTAATCTTGTAAACAGGATACCAATTTTTTTCTGATTATGGACATCGTTCTAGCCAAGTGGTTTCTTGCTTATAAGAAACGGGTGTCATTTACAAGAAAGAATAATATTTCCCCCCCGGTAAAATTTTATCAACCAACATTGCATACTCATACTGGTACAGCTCAATAGTCTTACCCATCGAAGTAATTTTTGGGTAGTTCCCAATCTGACTTCTTCTCCGACCACGTGCTGTTAGGGAATTTGATCATGGTGCCAATTCTTTTCATGAGTTCCTCCCTATCTGGAATGAGATTATCTTCCATGGCAGTCTTGTATGTTGTGTTGAGGATTTTGTCTACCATTTCTTCGTTGCATGTTTGTGCTGTATGCTCGGCTCTCTTGTGAAGGTGTTCTACCCACCTCTGCCGTTTGATCACTGCTTCACATAAATCGCCGCTCTTCTATTCGATGACATCACCCAGCTGAAGGGAGGTGTTAAGTGTGTTGTTGCTGTTGCTGTCGTAGTTGGGCCGGATGGCTTCGTGTCTGATCCCATTGGTGTCACCTATGTATGTGAATGTGAGAAGGAGAGAGTGAGAGTGGGAGGGTGAGAAGGAGAGATTGAACAAGTAATGACATTCAGTTTAAAGAGAAAGGGTGGCAGGATCTTCCCGCTCAGTTGCTGCTGGCTTTGAATAAAATCAGTTGTTGATTGGCTTGGTTGAATGAATCTGCACTTACCTTTCTGGACCTGCTGTCACAAGCAAATAGGACCGGTATTGATTGTGCAACTAGAGCCAGAAGAGACCACTAGGAACACGGATATCATGGTGACTAAGCTTAAGAGCTAAAGAAGAAGAGTGGGCTATTCCCAAAGGTGATGAAGGAGCACCAACGTGCGAGCCATCTTGTGTGAGAGGATCAATCACGGGTTCTTACCGTGGTTGCTACTTGACACGTGTGAACAGGAAGAATGACTGTCGTAACGGTATTGGGATACCAGAAGAGAGTCATATCCTGTGACATTCTCCCCCGAACTTGTGTGAACCAAAAACGAGCTGTCAAGACTGGAAAACCCATGGCAAGCCATCCGGATAAAAAACCAGTCTAACAGATAGAAACCAAAACCCAACTTGGGAAAAAAAGACCTCCAGGCAATGTCAATTTCGATCGAATCAAGGACGTAAGTTCTTTTGTGATATTAGAGCAACCAAATGTACTTTCCTTGACATCGGTTGTGTGTGCATAGGATTTGGCCAAGACGTCGTTGTTCAACGTTCAGTTTCCATTTCCAATTCGAATAATTTCTCTATACACACCCCCTGTACTCCTCAATACTATGGGGTCTTTATCAATTGTTGTAGCGCTCACTAGACTAAACTAACTGAGGCTCGTTTTTGTATCGTACAGTTCCTTTCGTGTCAACTTCAGTCGCTTGAAGAAGAGACCTCCGTTGGAGTCTCTGCTTTCGGCAGATTTAAGACTTTAAAAACGGCTAGATCAAAGCCTACGAACCAAATCAGTATTTGGGATCGCGACGCTTCGAAGTTCTTTCGAGCGTTTGGAACTATCCACCAATTTCTTTCGGCAGCGGCCATCCTGGCGACCAGAGTATAACAAGTGTCTATCTTGGACAACGCTTTACTGGCTTCGCAAGGCTGCGTTAAACGGTGTGGTACGAAGAGACCAGATTGTCTTCCGGCTGCATTCGGATTTGACGATCGGGCTGCATCAACAGGTTCACAAGTGACTCTGTTTTTGCGGCAGTAGTACTGCGGTGGGTGCATTGTAATTGTAACAAGTACATATTGCACTCCGTCCAGAGAGGTTGTATCATCTCTGTATTCTTGAATATCGTGACTTACGTGTTGGAAGAGTATCACTGGCTTCATGTGCATTCATCACTTCTGCCTAAAACGATTTAATCAAGAGTCTTGAAGAACAGGTAGAGAGTCCGCTTGAACTTCACTTGAAGTGTGAGAAGAGGAGTCACTCTATCTCGCGGATTCACCAACATCCCGTTCGAATCTTTGGTAGTGGGAAAGTCAACCACTTTGAACGAGCCGTGGAAGGTCGATCATAGTTTCACACATAATAATGGCAATTTGAATGTTGCAAAGGGGTAAGCGCATCCTGAGCTCCCTCCTCAGCCTTCTTTGGCACCTCTACCTCAATCGAATCTAATATCAGATCAGACGATAGGGCAACAACAACTGCATGCACAACTGCATAACTTCCTGATAAAATAAGCGTACTTGCATCAGTACCTGTCAGAACCTCGTTGACGTAAAGTGCGTTCTTACGATCCATCGGCCTAAGGCACAAAACGGTCGTGATATACCAGATCCCCTAAGCAAGGTCTTGGATCTTGGATTGAAGAGCTGCCGGAATCACCACAGAGGTATCTCCTTTTGCATCGTTGCATAGGCTCTGCATACATCATCTCTGTCGAAGATCATTAGAATATTTCTCGATCCCATTAGAATGTTGCGGCAGGTCCAGGAACATACGTAGCTAGCTTTGCTTCATCAACGTTTATATCAGAACACTATCTTCTACTTCCATGTCGTGTGTGACTATGCGCAGTCACAAGAGCTTACCATTTGTCTTCGTCATCTTTAGATCAGCCACTCAAAGAGCTGCTGTCTTCCCAAGTCTGCATTATAACAGCGCACTCCAATGAGCTGCTGTCGGTACCTCTTCCTTTGTAGGTGTGGCATGTGTCGTGAAGGATGACGCTGTCAAACGCTGGTAATGTATGTACTACTTTCCTTTACGCTGAAGCATCACACCCTCGACCACTGAGGATCTCAACTGAGGCAGCGCAGCCTCGCTAGCACTAGCCCCGTCGCAGTCGTAATATCTTCCCCTTGCAATTAGTTTGAGGTTGATTTGATAAATATGAGTAGAGATTGTCTCCCGGAGGGTATGGCGGCCCTCGCCCTGTCTTTAGACCGGAAGAACTCCAGGCACAAATGCCGAGAGGAGGTGATAGCACATTACTCACCCGCACTCCGACACGCGCCCTTGAACTTCTTTTCGAAGTTCAAGCTTCATCACTTCATCTCCTGTTGTGCACCACGACAGATGCCAGTCGATGAGTGTCTTCAA
Organism: Skeletonema tropicum; assembly: GCA_037178625.1. Taxonomy (NCBI): domain Eukaryota; phylum Bacillariophyta; class Thalassiosirophyceae; order Thalassiosirales; family Thalassiosiraceae; genus Skeletonema; species Skeletonema tropicum. The sequence goes on from CM074129.1 coordinate 4,328,021, forward strand.
GAATCGATACTCCCCCAAGCCTTGCGCTTGAATGAAGTAAGCTCAGCCAAAATGCCGATCAACTCTGAATTTGGAAACGCCTTAGACATGCATCTAGTCGCTGGCGATTGATCATGGGAACGCTTCCTTGTTTGGTCAGCATCCCTCCTCCCCGTACCATATTGACCGAATTTCGAGGAGGCCCCACATTTGCCACTAAAAGCAGCGGAGCAGATCTATTGGTAGTCTTGGTACAACACACAAGAACTAAGATGGCAACCACCATCGTCGAAAGAACAATTTCCAGATGGTGTATCCAAGTGTTAGTCACTTCCTGGGCATGGTAAGTGTCTTTTGCAGCATTTACTTGGAAGCCTCGAGAACTGCCTTGAGCACGCTTCTCTCTTATTTGATCATTATTACCTGCGTTGTGTACACCAAACAACAGGTCGTTCCGATAGAGTTAAACACTTTCTCATCATGTATTACAACATTTCAGTAGAAGATGTCCGGGTGCAAGTGTAGCTCCCTCGATGGCCTGCTCTGTACTGAACCCTCCATGACGCAGGCTTGGCGAGCTCTGTCCCATCTGAGTATCCAATAATCAGGTCACCGAACTATGAACGAAATTTACCATCAGCCGATGAATGTCTCAAGTGCATTGGAAGAAAGTGAACCTCCCGAAACACGGTGAGCAGTCGGCTACGGATCTCAGCCACTCTCGGACTGTAGGACGAGCATTGAGCAAGCAGCCAGCTTTCTCGCAAGTCCTCCACTAGTTGTCTTCAACAACAGCGGTTTAGAAGGACGATGTCTTGTAGTTATCATCTCGTTGTGCTGGTATGCGCCTGTTTGCGACCCTGCCTTGATTTCCGCATGTGCTTTTCCACTTGCTCGAGCAATCCTTGAACGTCCTCTCCTTCACGTGAGAAGTACATCCAGCAAGGATAGTTAAGTCGGATGCATCGAGGTGTGTGCAGGTTCCTTTTGAACACCGTAGGTAATCTGCAGCAGCATGGTTCCAACCACAATCATATTCGCCGACGCGAGATTGCGTTGTGAAAGTAGTCTTCCTTTTCTAGGCATGACCACCGTATTAGTATTGATAGAGTAGTCTCTCCTACGAGACCCACCACTCCGGATAATGTTTGAATTTGAGCTTGCGCAAGAGATTCCTTTCGACTGTCGCGTGTAAACAAGACAGAGAATCAAGGTACGAGATTCGGGACTCGGGACACTTGCCATGGACACAAAGTACCAAGGAAGTCCCCTTCCCTTCAGACTAACATCTGAATTGCTCATTAGTATTTTGGAAGATCTCTTTGGTGGAAGAAACGGCACACCAAAGGATATAATCCGATATCTAGGAGAAGCAGAGTAGACAATCGTTACTCCCCCATGACCTTGTCTTCTGAAATATGTTAGGCATGATTGCCACGTTGGCCAACCACATTTAGAGAACATGGACAATCCATGGCTGCCACAGCGGCACAGACCATTTTGGTTTGGTAATTCCAATTCAGATTGCTCTTGAATTGTTTCTCTCATTCCTCCTCCTCCCACAATGCAAGCAAGAGGCTGGTCATCCTAGATGCACCAGTGAATAAGGATGAATTTACGCTAAATAGTTCGTCGCTGGATAGAAATGACTGGAACAGTACGCTGTGCGTAACTGAATAGACATGACCTTTCTTTGAACAGCACGCTGTGCGCAACTGAATAGACTTGATCTTTCTTTAACCAGGACGTCGCTGCACATGTTGAATCAACAGGGACAAATAAAGGGACAAATAAACACGATTTGCTTTCACAGCAATATAATTTTTATTAATTAGGGTAGGTGGTTCAATTGCACGTTCGACTTCGCCCAGTGGGGTATAATCGTCTCGTCATCCTGAGGTACTCGCTTGAGCAAGGCGTAGACTACCTCGGCAACACTGTGTAATAACCAACAATCCATCAAGGCTAAGCGGCTGCGACAATCACAATCTGTACAGAATGCGTCGACAAACATGCTCTCAATAGCTCCAGCTACATGCACTATCATGCTGTAAAGATCAAAACTCTCCACACCTTCTCAGAGGTAGACAAGAGAGTGCGTATTTTTCCAATTGCGACCAGCGTCTTATAAGGAATAAATACTTCTAAGTCTGCTAACTATATCCGCAAACTCTGTTGTTGTGAGGGTATCATCTCGCCTAACAGCAGATGACTCTCGATATGTGAGGGTTGGATGAGAGAACACTTCTCCCCCCACACGTAATTCTAATCGTAGTCCATCGCTCAACAGCTGATGTCCTTTGGATTTAGATGACCGTAGTCTTTTTATTGGAATGAAATTCCTTATTGTGATGAGCTGTGCCACGGTGCATTCTCGCCATGGGCACTTCCTCTACATGAGGAGAATCGAAATTCTTTTCTCACCTCCGATGCACTTCTGTCAACGTCGAAACACACTTCTATCGCACGCCGTCACATCTCCATGGTAGCACGAAACGCCGAGCGTTCATCGCACATCCATGTGTTGACGAAATGGATCTTCTAGAAGCCAATCGATTTTGTTGTACTAGCTCACGGTTCACAAACCCACCAATGTGGATATGCGCTGAATAATATTAATTTTTTTCTTCTCAAAGGTCGATCTTTCCCGACCGATGAAGGATTCTTTTGCTTTGCACCCAGTAAACTGGATGGAAATATTTATAAATAATGTCACAAGCAAATAGGACCGGTATTGATTGTGCAACTAGAGCCAGAAGAGACCACTAGGAACACGGATATCATGGTGACTAAGCTTAAGAGCTAAAGAAGAAGAGTGGGCTATTCCCAAAGGTGATGAAGGAGCACCAACGTGCGACGCCATCTTGTGTGAGAGGATCAATCACGGGTTCTTACCGTGGTTGCTACTTGACACGTGTGAACAGGAAGAATGACTGTCGTAACGGTATTGGGATACCAGAAGAGAGTCATATCCTGTGACATCAGCTTCTCTACACCACACGACGCACAAGACATCATCATGTCGTGCACTGTCTGAATTCCTACAATATTATTATCAGACGTACTTTAAAATTTCTGTTATATGATTGTCTGAATCCCTACAATAGTAATACTTGCCAACATCGTCTAGAGAAAGCAAAGTTTATATTATTTTAGTAGTAGATACTACTCGTGTCATGTCATGAAGAATGAGGTGAATGATGTACCTACCTACTTGCTACTTCACCTTGCATCGCCTCCTCAAATGCCTGCATTTGCAGGGACTTCTTCCGGTACACATCAATCGACCAATTATTATTAGACACCAAGTTGAAGTCCTTTCGCTCACGCAGGTTGCGAGTGTGCTGATGTGCTACTGCAATGGTCTGCAGGAGCTGGGGAGAAAAAGTCTATGAAACTGACGGTGAAGGGAAACATTACATAAGATTACATACTGATAGTGGACCAGCATTTGATAAGCACCATCAGGCGTAGATGGATATGAAAAGATGAACATCGCAACATTGGGAGGAAGCTTGGCATAAGTGATAAGGTAGACTGACATTAATTGGCTTTCATTGGATCCATTCATGCATAAGTCGCAAGAAGTAATCTCTTCTTTATCATCTTCTTGCTTTGTGGGTGTGTATGTACTTCTACTATGATGATGTAACTATGTACGTGTGGTCTATTTGCTACGCACGTGGAGCAAGAGTGTCGTCCCATGGGGACTCCCATTATTAAAGTTGATCGTCCCAGCGATTTGGACCTTTGTAGAAAATTACACGCAACAAGACCAGGCCGATCCGCTGCAGTCAGAGGAGTGATCGAAGCAAGCTAAGTTTTGACTCACGTTCTATTTCAGACGTGTGTCGCTGATATGTATCAGTTGTCTGCTGCATTTGTTGCTTGTTTTTATTTCGTGTATGGAAGTGCATAGATATCATGATGTTGTGTGCACATCTGTGATGTTTGTTTGCCTCTATCCCGCTGCGAGCTTCCCATTCCAGTTCCATCCTCTTGGCCGGCACTAGCATCGACATCTGTAGCATTCAAAGGAGGACTTTGATTCGGCGTGGGAGCGTAATGTGGATGCGGATACCCCCGTCTCATTTGATTGTTTGAGCCATCAGTACGACACAAAAGTGACAAGATTATTGTTGAATTGCTGAATACGGTTGGAAGTGCCAATTATTCTATCAGTATCGCGATCATGTACGGAGATATCTTTTTATTTTTCCTTACCCGGAAAGATTATGTGGTCGATTGCATGATGCTTGCACACAGCAGCGAATAGATTGTTAGAGGTTTGCCACTGCCATGAGAAGGTTTATTTGTTGTGGTGTTGTCGCATATCGTTGTCCCAGCTGCTGCGTCCTATATTGTCACAATTATGTTGTCTTACTCTCGACCCGGCTGAATCGACGATGCCGATGTTGTGCGATGTGCCGAGAAGGTAAAAAAGATCTTTTTATGCGCTGATCGAGTAGATTGCCGCAGCAGATGGCAAGATTTGTGCGGCCGTGTGCATATCACTGGCGAGGCTAATACATGGCGTTCAAGGTGGGCATGCTGCTTGTTGTTCGTTTATGTCAGCAGCAAGATGTGGCCGGCCGAAGAACATCATTGAGTGCAACCACGCGATCTTTTGATCGGCAGCGGGGCCTGAGGCCGGAGGAGAAAAGTTGTGCAATTTGCAATTTCCCAGCCCAGCCAGGCAAAAAAGATCTTTTGTCTTTTGTGCGCGCTCGCTCCTTCGCCATTGTGTTTTGTGGTAGATGGAATGAGAACTGTTCGAACTTCAACCTTCTACCAAAAGAGCAGTCCCACTACCTGGTAGAGACAAGTAATTGTAAAAATAGGACTTTTTTAGTGTTGCAATCTTTTGTCTTCTGCCGAAGCGTGCTTTTAATTGACCAATGAAAAAGATACCTGTCTGAGATCTCAGACACGTATCTGAACATAAATGTGACAGCTTTCAGCTAACTAGCACTAGAGCACTGCCTATCCACCTGATGACACACATAACACGCACACCCAAAATTAAAAATTTCCAGGACAGTGGCGGGTCAATCAGAAAAAAATTTGACCTGGTCAAAAAAATATCATAACATAACAACTCCACATTGAAAATTATTTGCAGAGCAATTTTATTGTAGGACATAGTCATTTAAAATTATCTGACCTGAACACTTCCAATGGGACAAGGCCCCGAGGGCCACACTGCATTACATACACACATACAGAATGCCCAGGCATGCAGGGTACCCAGTTTATATACTCCCGTAGTATTGGTCCACGTCTGGCGTTGTAAAGTTGCTTCTTCATTTTCGCTGTTATCCACTTTTCACCAATTTTCAACACTGCCTTCGATCCCTCATATGGCATCTGTAAGATGTCCTCTGGAGGAGGGAGGTCATTGGGGTTGTTCTTGGCGTACTCCGTCACCTCTCCTGCTAATTTATCACATTCAATATTCAGTTTTGCTTCGTCACTTGGTTTGGTGACATCTATCTCCCGCAATTTGGTGCTCTCAGTTGTGTCCAATGAGTTGACACTTTCATTGTCCTCCGACGTTTGCTACTTCTGCTTCTTGCGTCTCGTGTCTTGGTGTCCTCGGACGTGCTTGCTACGCACTCCACATTGAAGTTTACTTTTCAAATGGTGGTATGCCATGAACAGGTCTGCCTCCGGTTGTATTTTATCTCTTGCAGTTTTGAGTGGTTTATTCAATTTATTCACTCCCGATTCATTATCGAACCATTGGGTCAGCAGTTCCTCGGGTTCCATGCCAAGGTAGTCAACATGATACAACGCTCGATACGCCCCCTCAAGCTCCCCTCGATAGGAATTCATTGATTCCATATTTGTCATGAGGAAGCATGCCTTAAGGTATTCTTCCTTGTTGGTGGGGATAATCCATGCAGCTGAAGCCACCTTATCTGCTAGGTGGACCGAGGAATCACTTTTTCGAATTTGAAAAACTGTCAAGAAGACTCAAAAGATGTTGAGCCAGTACTAATTCCTACGTGGAATCTCTACGAGCACCATCGGCCAACGGCCACCGGGAAGCACGAGATACCCTAGTAACACTGGACAGAGATTGATCAATAGTAGATAAAGTCGTCTTAGGACCACCTGAGACAATAGTACGAAAATAATAACGACAGTTTTAGCACGATGGATAAGCCAAACCGCCCGTACCGACGTACACCCCCCACAACGACAATTATCGCCAATCCGGTGGCCACCCCCAACCGCACCGAAGCGGAAGGGGAAGAGGAGGACGAACCCCTACGGGCGGACGGGGGAGTGGACGTGGACGTGGAGAAGGGCCATACGTGTGGGACATAGATCAGTGGGATGAGTTGGAGCCTCCCTTGGTTAGTCAAATCGATGGAGATAGTGCAGGAAAGAAGGAAGGAGAGGATGCCCCTGAGAAGAAGTTTGTAGGGGAGTTTACGATTGGGACGAGGGAATCCGAACTCACGTCACAGTCACCACCAAATAAGAAGTCAAGCGAGGTGGAATCAAAGTCAAGTCTATTAACACAACAAGATCCCAAATCCAAAGCAAGGCGACTGTTCCGTCGATAAGTGTGAATCTACTACTTAAAATGAATAGAAGAGATCAAAGTATCATTGGAACAGTGCCAAACTTGCTTACCAAAGGGGACAAACTACAAAATAGACATGACAATGATGGTGTTATACGATTCGGATTTCAAAATACTAACACCATCGCTGTCACAGGATATGACTCTCTTCTGGTATCCCAATACCGTTATGACAGTCATTCTTCCTGTTCACACGTGTCAAGTAGCAACCACGGTGAGAACCCGTGATTGATCCTCTCACACAAGATGACGTCGCACGTTGGTGCTCCTTCATCACCTTTGGGAATAGCCCACTTCTTTAGCTCTTAAGCGTAGTCACCATGATATCCGTGTTCCTAGTGGTCTCTTCTGGCTCTAGTTGCACAATCAATACCGGTCCTATTTGCTTGTGACATTATTTATAAATATTTCCATCCAGTTTACTGGGTGCAAAGCAAAAGAATCCTTCATCGGTCGGGAAAGATCGACCTTTGAGAAGAAAAAAATTAATATTATTCAGCGCATATCCACATTGGTGGGTTTGTGAACCGTGAGCTAGTACAACAAAATCGATTGGCTTCTAGAAGATCCATTTCGTCAACACATGGATGTGCGATGAACGCTCGGCGTTTCGTGCTACCATGGAGATGTGACGGCGTGCGATAGAAGTGTGTTTCGACGTTGACAGAAGTGCATCGGAGGTGAGAAAAGAATTTCGATTCTCCTCATGTAGAGGAAGTGCCCATGGCGAGAATGCACCGTGGCACAGCTCATCACAATAAGGAATTTCATTCCAATAAAAAGACTACGGTCATCTAAATCCAAAGGACATCAGCTGTTGAGCGATGGACTACGATTAGAATTACGTGTGGGGGGAGAAGTGTTCTCTCATCCAACCCTCACATATCGAGAGTCATCTGCTGTTAGGCGAGATGATACCCTCACAACAACAGAGTTTGCGGATATAGTTAGCAGACTTAGAAGTATTTATTCCTTATAAGACGCTGGTCGCAATTGGAAAAATACGCACTCTCTTGTCTACCTCTGAGAAGGTGTGGAGAGTTTTGATCTTTACAGCATGATAGTGCATGTAGCTGGAGCTATTGAGAGCATGTTTGTCGACGCATTCTGTACAGATTGTGATTGTCGCAGCCGCTTAGCCTTGATGGATTGTTGGTTATTACACAGTGTTGCCGAGGTAGTCTACGCCTTGCTCAAGCGAGTACCTCAGGATGACGAGACGATTATACCCCACTGGACGTGCAATTGAACCACCTACCCTAATTAATAAAAATCATATTGCTGTGAAAGCAAATCGTGTTTATTTGTCCCTTTATTTGTCCCTGTTGATTCAACATGTGCAGCGACGTCCTGGTTAAAGAAAGATCAAGTCTATTCAGTTGCGCACAGCGTGCTGTTCAAAGAAAGGTCATGTCTATTCAGTTACGCACAGCGTACTGTTCAAGTCATTTCTATCCAGCGACGAACTATTTAGCGTAAATTCATCCTTATTCACTGGTGCATCTAGGATGACCAGCCTCTTGCTTGCATTGTGGGAGGAGGAGGAATGAGAGAAACAATTCAAGAGCAATCTGAATTGGAATTACCAAACCAAAATGGTCTGTGCCGCTGTGGCAGCCATGGATTGTCCATGTTCTCTAAATGTGGTTGGCCAACGTGGCAATCATGCCTAACATATTTCAGAAGACAAGGTCATGGGGGAGTAACGATTGTCTACTCTGCTTCTCCTAGATATCGGATTATATCCTTTGGTGTGCCGTTTCTTCCACCAAAGAGATCTTCCAAAATACTAATGAGCAATTCAGATGTTAGTCTGAAGGGAAGGGGACTTCCTTGGTACTTTGTGTCCATGGCAAGTGTCCCGAGTCCCGAATCTCGTACCTTGATTCTCTGTCTTGTTTACACGCGACAGTCGAAAGGAATCTCTTGCGCAAGCTCAAATTCAAACATTATCCGGAGTGGTGGGTCTCGTAGGAGAGACTACTCTATCAATACTAATACGGTGGTCATGCCTAGAAAAGGAAGACTACTTTCACAACGCAATCTCGCGTCGGCGAATATGATTGTGGTTGGAACCATGCTGCTGCAGATTACCTACGGTGTTCAAAAGGAACCTGCACACACCTCGATGCATCCGACTTAACTATCCTTGCTGGGTGTACTTCTCACGTGAAGGAGAGGACGTTCAAGGATTGCTCGAGCAAGTGGAAAAGCACATGCGGAAATCAAGGCAGGGTCGCAAACAGGCGCATACCAGCACAACGAGATGATAACTACAAGACATCGTCCTTCTAAACCGCTGTTGTTGAAGACAACTAGTGGAGGACTTGCGAGAAAGCTGGCTGCTTGCTCAATGCTCGTCCTACAGTCCGAGAGTGGCTGAGATCCGTAGCCGACTGCTCACCGTGTTTCGGGAGGTTCACCTTCTTCCAATGCACTTGAGACATTCATCGGCTGATGGTAAATTTCGTTCATAGTTCGGTGACCTGATTATTGGATACTCAGATGGGACAGAGCTCGCCAAGCCTGCGTCATGGAGGGTTCAGTACAGAGCAGGCCATCGAGGGAGCTACACTTGCACCCGGACATCTTCTACTGAAATGTTGTAATACATGATGAGAAAGTGTTTAACTCTATCGGAACGACCTGTTGTTTGGTGTACACAACGCAGGTAATAATGATCAAATAAGAGAGAAGCGTGCTCAAGGCAGTTCTCGAGGCTTCCAAGTAAATGCTGCAAAAGACACTTACCATGCCCAGGAAGTGACTAACACTTGGATACACCATCTGGAAATTGTTCTTTCGACGATGGTGGTTGCCATCTTAGTTCTTGTGTGTTGTACCAAGACTACCAATAGATCTGCTCCGCTGCTTTTAGTGGCAAATGTGGGGCCTCCTCGAAATTCGGTCAATATGGTACGGGGAGGAGGGATGCTGACCAAACAAGGAAGCGTTCCCATGATCAATCGCCAGCGACTAGATGCATGTCTAAGGCGTTTCCAAATTCAGAGTTGATCGGCATTTTGGCTGAGCTTACTTCATTCAAGCGCAAGGCTTGGGGGAGTATCGATTCTTGAAGACACTCATCGACTGGCATCTGTCGTGGTGCACAACAGGAGATGAAGTGATGAAGCTTGAACTTCGAAAAGAAGTTCAAGGGCGCGTGTCGGAGTGCGGGTGAGTAATGTGCTATCACCTCCTCTCGGCATTTGTGCCTGGAGTTCTTCCGGTCTAAAGACAGGGCGAGGGCCGCCATACCCTCCGGGAGACAATCTCTACTCATATTTATCAAATCAACCTCAAACTAATTGCAAGGGGAAGATATTACGACTGCGACGGGGCTAGTGCTAGCGAGGCTGCGCTGCCTCAGTTGAGATCCTCAGTGGTCGAGGGTGTGATGCTTCAGCGTAAAGGAAAGTAGTACATACATTACCAGCGTTTGACAGCGTCATCCTTCACGACACATGCCACACCTACAAAGGAAGAGGTACCGACAGCAGCTCATTGGAGTGCGCTGTTATAATGCAGACTTGGGAAGACAGCAGCTCTTTGAGTGGCTGATCTAAAGATGACGAAGACAAATGGTAAGCTCTTGTGACTGCGCATAGTCACACACGACATGGAAGTAGAAGATAGTGTTCTGATATAAACGTTGATGAAGCAAAGCTAGCTACGTATGTTCCTGGACCTGCCGCAACATTCTAATGGGATCGAGAAATATTCTAATGATCTTCGACAGAGATGATGTATGCAGAGCCTATGCAACGATGCAAAAGGAGATACCTCTGTGGTGATTCCGGCAGCTCTTCAATCCAAGATCCAAGACCTTGCTTAGGGGATCTGGTATATCACGACCGTTTTGTGCCTTAGGCCGATGGATCGTAAGAACGCACTTTACGTCAACGAGGTTCTGACAGGTACTGATGCAAGTACGCTTATTTTATCAGGAAGTTATGCAGTTGTGCATGCAGTTGTTGTTGCCCTATCGTCTGATCTGATATTAGATTCGATTGAGGTAGAGGTGCCAAAGAAGGCTGAGGAGGGAGCTCAGGATGCGCTTACCCCTTTGCAACATTCAAATTGCCATTATTATGTGTGAAACTATGATCGACCTTCCACGGCTCGTTCAAAGTGGTTGACTTTCCCACTACCAAAGATTCGAACGGGATGTTGGTGAATCCGCGAGATAGAGTGACTCCTCTTCTCACACTTCAAGTGAAGTTCAAGCGGACTCTCTACCTGTTCTTCAAGACTGAAGAAAGCCAATGTCATCCCATCTATGCAAGATACTTCAGGACCATCCAAACTTTCTCTCAAGAATATCCGCAAGACAAGATTTGCAGACCAACAAGGACGACTTTACTCGTCGCAAGGGTCAGCTCGACTCTCATCCTCCGTATCTGGATCCGGCCGTATTATCCGAGGAGGAGGAGTAGGATCGTCCTCTGGTGCCAAGACATTATCCGAAGCGGGCAGTGGATCCTCCGCTCGAGGAAGTAATGCGACAGTCGAACCAGTGCGGTACAAATCTCAAATCGCCTCCTCGAACAAATTGTTTGGTGATGCCAACGTACTAAGTGGATTAGTCACACGTTTGGGTATCTCCAGTCGACTCTCCAGAAAAGGTGATCATTCCACCATGCGTGTCGAGGACCTATCCAAGGAGTTAATCCCCATCGTCGGTGAACCCAAGTTCTGTACCATGATCTACAACGTCCTATCCCCCAAAGAATGTGCCGAGTTGATCCGTCGGGCCAAGATGGAACAGTTTGATGAATTTAGTTATTCTCGACGTTCTTCCGAGGGGGGAGCGCCGATTGTTTCGTCGTGTTGCAAACGTTGTCGATTGGGTGATTCGGATTTGGCAGTGTCGTTGTTGGCACGGGTTTCGGATGCGTTGAAGGGGACGGCGTTGGAGGGGGCATTTCAGAGGAGACCTTCGGTGGATGATTATGAGGAGGAGGATGAAAAGGTAGGAGGGGTGGGAGAAGCAGATGGTAGTGTTATGAAAGGAAAGAGGGCGGGTGTATGTGTTACCAGGGTAACGGAACAGTTCAATGTCATTCGATATGATGTAGGGGAATTCTTTGAACCTCATCGTGATACCACATTTCGATCAGGGACGGAGGTTTCACGTCTCACTCTTCAGGTATTTCTGAATGATAAATTCAGTGGAGGAAAGACAAGCATCCGACAGGGCAAGAAATTCTTTGATCTCAAAACCAAGACGGGGAGTGTACTACTCATGGATCAAGAATTGCGACGGGAGGAGTGCTACGTTGTTAGTGGAAAGAAGTATGTCATCCGAGCGGATGTCATGTACGATCAATGTAAGGTTGATGCTGCCACGGCTGTGACTGGAGTGCCTACACCAGAGAGAGTGGGTACACACGAGAGAGTGGATACACCAGAGAAACGAATCCACTGGAGATGTTGTTATGAGTTTCAGGTTAGAGGCTGTACAGAATGGAACTGTGTACATTAAAACATTCATAATGCATCAATTGTTTTAGGAGTATTCTGCTTTAAGTGGCCTCTTCACATTTCAGTTGCCTCATAATAACTATGGTACGTCTACATCCCTACATACAATACCTACCCCTATTCATGTGCGGGTTTTTCCCGCATTTAGAATCTATGTATGTGCGGGAAATTTCCTCACTGAGCAATGTGCCGCTAATGGACGCCATAGACGCCACCAACCGTCTAACCCCTGCATCAGGATCATCAACTGGACCAATATGATCAATGCTGACCGTTGGTTTGGGCCTCGGTAGTGTGTGTGGGGTTGTGGTGTAGCCTCATTACACGGCACCGGCCATCATCTTTTTCAGCCGTCGCCAAGCAGTTGTGGTGATGATTACGTCAACCATAAACGTCCGTCTCGTCTCCCCTTCATCACGCGATGATACTTTATATATATGGGGATGTTTCGGTGCCAGTATTCCTTCGGTTTGGGCTTGTATTCATGCTGAATTCGATAATCGCCGCTCGGTATTATTTTCCGGCCACAATAATAATCGTCGATCATCGACAAATGAAATGATTTAGATGGCCAGCACACGATAGTGAGGGCAGCCAAATTGAACAATAAAGTATTATGGATGCTCTGGGCTTGTGGAATGGACACAACTATCGCTGTTATGATGAGTCAAGAAGAGTTGTTGTATTTACATCGTAGTGCATAAAAGTCTTACGATTTTACTGGTGGTATGAATTGGATTTTGCGCACGAACGGACGATCTGTAGAAGAAACTAGCCCTGCCCACGACGTAACGGAAATCGGTCGATGCAACTGATGTCGTCGACTAATGCCTCGGGTAATCATCGTTGCCATCATTTACGATGCCGCCACGACGCAACAATCGATACTGTATATCCATAGGGAGGCGTCAGTGTCTTGGTAGCCGCTTCTTCGCCCGATTACATCGTCCTGAACGTCGGCTACTTGGTGTCAACACATTTTCAATATTTTTTTACATCAACGCTACTGTGTAATAAAGAGGGGCAATAAACCATCTCCGAAGGCCACCATCTCTCTCCCTTGACTCTAATATGATTATAAACGACGGCTGGGCACTCTGGAGCAGAAGGAACGGCCATATGATGTCGCCTACACGGTTCACATACGGAAGGCGTAGGCCACAACCTCAAAGACTCACTCTAGGCATCTTCGGTCTTGCAAGAGGAGCTGTATGGATGAATATCAAAGCTGAGTTCAGACAACTCTCACGCCTATATCATCCCGACAAACACAACCCTGCAAGAACCAACATGACAAACGAAGATGCCGAAACCTCAGCTCTTCAACAGCGCAAGAGACACTTTCTAGAAAAACACTGCAGACGTACTGGACACACATGTAACAACAGCCAAAGCAACTAAAGAGTGTGAGCTCGTTAAACATCTATGGAATGATCTAAGTTACCCTGCGTAGCTCAGAGGCAGGAGATAGCTGGTAAAGTTGTTGACAAAGGAACGCGTCAGGCTTTACGAACAGCTTGGAGGGCCTAGAGGCCTGCCACAAGTCAAGCATGTTATTGAACGTGAAGAGCCAGACCCGATTGTGAACAACAATAGAGAGCTTTTGCACGCTGGCTTTACCATGACTCAGGTTAAAGGATCTCGCAGCCGAGTTCCAAGAAGACGGAATGTTCAATCCGCCCAAAGCGATGATTATGAATATGACACTCCTGCCAGCTTGCAAACAACAGAAGGACATTGGTTTAGAAAAGAGTGTGCCAATGTATGGCAAATAGCGCAACACGAAGGTGCCCTTATGGCGCACAGAGGATAAATACAAAGTAATATTCCAATCTACAATGTACAGCTATTGATTATTCTCTACAATACTGTCAAAAGAACAATCGTCGATATTATAAACATGGTAAAAACAGCAAGGAAACTCCCAAGCACCCGAAGGAACAAGATGAAAACCTCACGGCAGATGACACTTCTTAGCGATAAAGTTTAACCATCTTATCTGAGTCGCTAAAGAAACATAGCTACTTAGCACGGACACCTCCGTCAGGCAGCGCACGCAAGAAGACAAAGATGTCGCACTGCTACTGGCGGGAAAAAAGTGGAAATAGTTCCACTTTTTTATGTTCGGCCTTCCCGCGTAATTTTGAGATGGAACGAGAAACGCAAAAAATCAAAATCCGTCATCCACCACCACCTTTTACACCGTCACCATGATGTCCTCCACTCCTGTGGCCACAGTTAAGCGTGCATATTGAATACGCCTAGAATACTCGGCTTGATCAGTCTCATAAATCATCTTATACGCGCCCATAAGTCAGGAAAACTCAGTCGATCCACCGTAAATGAATAAAATAACGTCGCCATCGACGGCATAAAATTTACCACTTTCACCTCCATTCACCCCTCCTATGGACGTTTCGGCAATGATATGTTACAAAAGAGAGTATATCCTTTCACCACATCGATGTTATATATGCATTGGGCGTCTATTTATCCTTGGGTAGTCCAAACCCATTATCTAATCGATAATCAACCACATTTCACAAGTTAGACAGAATCTATTATTTGCTCCTTAAACGCAATGCTGAAATCAACATCGTGAAGGATCGATAACATCAAATGAGTGGTAATTTATATACCAATTGATCGTGTGCGTATATTCGAATACTTCGACAAGTGGATGATGCTTTATAGTGATTACAACACATGGGAGACAGTGTTATGTTGGTTTTGATGTAGGCTAAATATGCAATGAGTTTTACTGAACAAACAAGTATTTCCTCAGAACTCATTGTTATTATCGCTCCCAAGGATGTATACTATCATAATAATTGTAAGCCGTTGTTTGTTTGATCGATATGCCTCCCGTCTCCATGAACTTTCGGTTAATTGTTGCGTTTGACAGAGACGAAAAACATGTACATTTTTGTATCATCAAAGTGATGTCATATGAGCTTCCATTCCACTCCAAGAGTCACTTAACTGTCTATCACCATATTAGAGTCGGTGGAGAGTGTTGGTTGCCTTCATTGGTGTTTTTGTCACTCCTTATTGCAGTAGGTTCAAAGATAAAAATGAACCATTGATGGACACCGAGTTACGACGTTGAGAATATCATTACCGGCCGAACATCGGTACACCAAGACACCCACGCCTCCCTATGGATATATACACTCGATTGGTGGGCTGTAAGGCTCATGCTTTATGTCTCCATGGGTTATGCACCGGCATGACTCTCCCTCCGACATGAACGGCAATGTTTCATTAGGAAACTTCGCGCTCGAAACTTTTTATTGGAGGAATGCATCGTAGCCAATGCTCCGCGTTTTCTGCGCAGGGGTCGGGTGGTATATGATGAAGCTACTGTAAAAAAACGCGGAGGGTTTGCCGTGTACTGGTGTAATGGTAGGAGATGTTCTCCGCTATAGTGTCTATGGTTGAGGATTTTTTTGAAGTTTGTGCCATTGCGTGTGATTTTTGCGTGGGGTGACGGAACTTTTCGAAGTCAGGTAGGTGTCTCAATATTTTTCTAATTTAGTCGAGATTAAGTAGCGTAACATGGTGTATACTACGGAAAAAAGTGTTTTTTTTTTTTTTTTGTCTCGCACCACCATGGGCGTCTCCTCAGTACGGCGTCGCTACCGGCGCTATTACAGAGATCCTACCACGGATAAACGTCTACCGCCTAAGAAAAAGCCACCTGATAGAAATCAGAGGACAACAAGTCCCAACAATGCTCGCCAAATATCCCGCCTCGAATGTGAAGTCCAACGCCGTTTTGTGCGTCATGTTCTCCAGTATCGACGCGGAACAGCACGAATCAAAGCAGGAAATAGGGCCTCCTCCTTGCCTTGGTACAAAGTTAGAGCACGTGCTTATCAACGCCATGATTTCTATCGCCCCATTGGAACAACGCCACCCCAGCAAAGAGGCGCCCGCCTCAAGCACCTTCGTAAAGCACCTCCATCAAAGCACCTTCATCAAAAAGCCAACGGTTTTATCGCCACTTTCGCACGGTTCCTTCTTTTATCCTATCTCCCTATTGGTTATGTCCGCGTGACGCAGATCATAAGGTTCCTGTCCTTCCTCATCTCCGATATAAAGGCGTCACATCAACTGTACAAATTTGATCTGCAAAGCAACTACGACTTCACACGGTACTCGAGTATCACGGCACTACTAATTCCCTTGACCATCCTTATCATCTTCGGCATCAAACTAAAGACTCAACTTCAATCACGCCAGAGATACCCCGCGAAGCCAACGCAACATCGACCATCAACTAAAACATTCCCTCTTTTAAAGCCAGAGGAGCAGCCCCAACATTGCCCCTTCAAGGGCTGCTCTCAACATCATTCTCGCCCCAAAGTAACAGGATGGCTAGATAAAGGAAAGACTCTAGCCCGCCACCTACGTGACATCCATGCACATGAATTGTCCGACATTCCATCGTCGGTCACACAAAAACTGAACATCTTCGTATGCCACCTATGTGAATCCACAGCATATTCCAGAGAGTCGGATTTAACCAAGCACATTCAAAAAAAGCATCTTACCTACCGCACCAGCCCCAACAAAGAAATCGCCACATCAAAGTTGTACAAAGAAGGCTACACCAATGAAGAGAACCATTGGGATGAAGGACTTACATGGCTTTCAACAATCGACGCATCAAAACCTCCTCCATTCAGACAAACTTTATTCCTAAAGGTTCAGTGGAAATTGCGCTCCGAAATTCTTGACCTATTTGCAGATATATTGGAGGCTACAGCAGAATCATCAAAGAAACCAAAACAAGATAGAGACGTCGAGTCGCCTTCATTTGATTCCACCCCTTTCTGGTTACTACTCATCCTTTATGAGCAATTAGTGCTCGCGCCAATCCCAAGAGAAAAGTCTATCTCCTCCAGCAAATCCAAATCCAAGCAATCAACCTCCGCCACAATCTATCGACGTATTCGAATGTTCCGAGCCGGCCGTCTACAGGAACTCTTTGAGGAATCTCGACAAGTCATTAGCAAATCTCCAGACCAGTTTTCATCAATGAAGAAGAGCACCACAGAATCCATGGAGAAAACAGCACAACTCGCAGCAGATAATGACAATTATCGCACAGCCAACGCCCGTCTAACAAAAGCAACCCCGGTCGCCCGCATCACATCGACGTTACTACCTCATCTGCAGAAGTTATACCCTCCAGTTCTCTCTCGCCATCGTGCAAGAAGTCTATCACCGCGCAAAAGAGCATCCAATCGCCTCCGTAATCAACGCCGCATAGTATTTACTCCCAAGGCCATCACGTCGTGCATCCTCAAACTGAAGAAGGGGAAGGCCCCAGGCCTCCAATGCGACTCACTCGACATCTTCATTGCCCTTGCTTCCAGAATCAAGCATGCATCTAAATCCAATCCCTGCCCAACATCAGCTGAAACACTTGCCACAATATTTAATCACCTTGCAAACGGTGATCCGCCTCCCAAAATCCAGGAAATCTTCAAAAATACATACCTTGTAGCCCTTCACAAGGATGAATCCGATCCTACTAAGCTCCGGCCATTAGGTGTACCCGCCGCCATCCGCCGCATTACTGCAAACGCAGTTGCCAGCCAAACCCGCTCCGAATTCGCTTCGTTCCTCCTTCCTTTCAACTACGCTGTAGGAGTAAGAGGTGGAATCAACTTCATCCAAACATCAATCCGCCTTGCAGTTGAAAAGTACATCAGCCATAGAGAAGAAAAGAACCTCCTGCCCACAAGAGCACTTGTATCAATCGATATAAAGAATATGTTTAATGCAATCTCCCGCCACAAGCTCCGCGAAATAGTACAACAAGAATTCCCACACCTCGCAGCATTTGTTGACTACCTCTACGAAACACCCGGACAAACATTCGTAAAAATGTCAGATGGAACTTGGGAATCAATTGAAGTAGCAGAAGGTTTTGCCCAAGGCTGCCCATTGTCTCCCATTTTAGCAGCAATCGTCCTCGATCACTTACTCAGAAAGATTAATAAGAAACTCGTCAACGCAGCCCGGAAGAGAGATAAAGCAAGCAGCGACGACGGTGAAGGTGGTCTTCCTATCATCATGGCTTATGTAGACGATGCAAATTTTGTCATCCCTCTTGAAGACGTCCAACTCCTCCTTGATACCTTCGCTGAAATCGGCCCTGAGCTTGGTGCCGTAATGAACACCGATAAGACTCGCATCCTCACCGCCACAAACAATAAAAGCATCCTCCAAAGACTCCAAGATGAAGCCCATCCAGCAGCCTCCTCCCTCTCACAAGCCATCAATCAATACTCGCAGAACAAAGGCATCCCAGTCGAAGTCACGGATGGCCTCCGCATACTGGGTGTTCCAATCGGTTCAAAGAATTTCTGCCACAACTTTCACATGTCCAAACTCCAAGAAGCAGAGTCAGATGCAGCCTGTATCCAACAAAATCTGACTGATAAGCAAACCAAGACACGCCTCTTCAAAACGTGCACTCTCCATAAAATCACCCACCTATTCGCCTCCGATGTTGTCAACACTGACGAGTCTCTCCTTCCTGATGACTGGCACAATTGGAAAAGCCCTCTTGCAGACGCATTCTCCACAACACCTTCATGTCTGAAGCCCTCTCCATCGAATCCTTCCCAGCACATTCCTCCACCATCGCAACCCTTCCAATATCTAGCGGCGGCTTGGGCTTCCAACATCCTCGTGCAGCAGCAATACCATCATTCGTCTTCACCATCAAACAATCCATCAACTACGCCCTTAATGGAATCCATCTTCCGCACCAACCTTCAGCTATCATCCTTCCTCCCAGCATCACCAGCCTCTACGATGAGTGGGACAGCAATTCAATGCGCAAAACATTCACCACTTTCAACACGTATGCCCCACATCTCGCCTCCGTATGCACTGCTGATGACGTCAACAACCCACCTGATCACGAGGCAACCAATCAGTTCATTTCTTCCGGATCCACCAGCTTCCACCGTGATATCATCAATACCTTCGCCGGCGAACTCGCTATCCATGAACTCTACGCTTCAGCAGACACCTCTATCCTCCACGCTCTACCAGGCCTCCTCAACGCACTTTCCTCCTACCCTTTAGTAGCCATGTCACGTATTGACTCCAAAAATTGACTGGACAACCAGGCATTCACTACCGCCATTCTTCGCAAGCTACGCATTCCTTTCTTCCGTCCTGCCGATGCCCCCAAATGTTTCTGTGGAGAGAAAATTGACTGTCATCTAGATCACTTCTTTCAATGTGGCGACTACAAAAAAACAACAATGAGTAATGCAATTAGAGACGGTACCTCGAAAGTCTTCAAGAAAATAGCCCCATTAGCCCGGTACTGCAAATCTCAACACGATGTCGATACAGAACGCAGAGGCGTCGTTGCCAAAATGAAACACAGAAGACCATTTGATTGGTACTTCCTCGTCAACCACCATGTTGCCTCCAAGCTCAGTAACTCGACCTATCTTTCGGAAATCGGATTTGACGTCGTCTGCGTGTCTCCTTCTTCTCCTTCAGACATCACTCAAGACTCTACTTCGCAAGAAGTTCAACAAAATTCATTATCATATCTTGAGGATGGCGAAAAGAAGAAGTTTGCACCAGACGGCAAGTACTCTGACAAATCGAATGGTATCACTCTCACTAGTGATGAATTCATCGGAGAAATCGTCAACAACAACAAAGCCCTCATCCCACAAGCAGTAGACCAATTCGGACAAATAGGACCCTTATTTCACAAGTTCTTACTTGGCACCCCCGACGACTTTCCAGATCCACATGACTATAGCACCTCCAAAGACGCACGCCCCAACGCCATCAAGATGAATCAACTAGCATGCTCTAGCAAAGTCCCCTACGGAATCCTAAACACTGCCAACAAGCAATGGGTATCCTCCAACCCACACTCGTGGTACGGAGAATCTTACATGGAAGCTGACCCTAAAACTTGGGCACAACACCAGCTCGGTCTCTCCATCATCAATGCAATCACCAACCACATCGACAGAGCATTCACCCGACTGAACAATCCCTCAAGCAAATCTTACTACTCCCAACGACGACTACACCCCTCTGCCCCTCCTTGCCCTTGCAATGCCAACCCCACGATCAATGCCGCTGAGGATATCAACACTTACCAGCCAAATTACGACCAATCAAACAGCCAACAATCAACACCAATCTTCACCCAGGAGACAACCTACTCGTATTACAAGTCGACTCAATCCAGCTCCCAGTTTGCTTCGCAATGCTCCTTGTACAATGAACCTTCGTCTTTGCCGTAGATAGATGCTAACAGTACCAATAGAATTGTATTATTATTATTAACCAACCAGGATCTCCACACAAAACACTAACAAAACACAACACTTCGATTCTACACCCCTCCAATGATGGTTCTGCGCGTCTATATCGCCCTCCCAACCCAATCTCCGTCCATAATATGATAGTATAGACTAATAGCTTTCGATAGAACCACTGGTCAACGCAATATGTAGCATATTCGCATAGCAGCAGCAGCATGGGCATGCAGATATGTCGTAGGCATGCGTCATTCTAGCTCGAAAATAGCAGTTATTGGTGCCAAAATTGTCGGTAGGTGCTCCATATTGTCGTGTTCTAGTTTCTTCTGAATCAGATAATATATATTTAATGGTCGGTATGTTATGTTGAAGCTGTTCTATGTATTTTTTCGAGTATCATTGCCATATTTATGACTTTATTCATTTTGTTAGTGTTTTGTGTGATGTTTTGAGACTGGAACTGGTTCCTGTTTTTTCCCGCCAGTAGCTTGCTAAACTTGGCCTTCTATGATGATATCTAGCTAGCAGTAACTTTTAGCTAGCCGTATGTATGTGTGAAAATCGAATCTTGATATTTTACTTTTGAGATTGGATGCAGAACGGATTCGGTTCCAGCTCAATGAGAGGAGCATTTTAAGCCTATTTAATGGGCATGTAACCCATGTGGTTAAAGAGAACTAATAAATGGGGGTATATTGGATAGGCTAACACTACAGATCGCCTGCAACTGCAACTCTGTCAAAAGATCTATCCCTGTAGGTGCAGAATGGGTCCCCTATAGATCTAGACACAAAGAGTAAGAGTACTCACTGAAGATCATCGTAGATCGGCTAATCCTGTAAACTGTGTGGTCCTCTACTGCGTATTGGTAAAGAACTCACTCACTCACACACTCACTCTTACGGCTGAAATCGAAGCATCTTTAGCGTATTATAGTGCTGGCACATGAGACATTTGGATGCACTGCATACGTACAAGTATCATGATCCTGATGCAATGGATGGAATTGGAATGGAATGAACGTTACCAACAGCAGATCTATATTCTGGGGGGCTACTGCGATTAAAGAATGGCATCCTACCATTCAAATTAGGAGCTCCTGCGACATTAATTAGTAGCCTATGTGGAATCCAAAGTCAAAGATGAGGTACTCATTACAGGAATTCCTCTCGCCCTTGAATGGCAGTAATAAGTGCTCATTGCAAAAGTCGCACTATGGTATTGATCAGAAGTCACACGTATCTCTTGCCTTGCCCTGTTCACTTCCCCATTTGCTCGAACTGCATCCCTTTTCCCTCAAGTTTGGCATTTGCGTTGTAGCCTCCTTCAGCAATGCGTGGTTGTAATGATCGAGGTGGCCGATGGCCGCACTTGCTGCATTCATTTCATTTCTCCGCTCTCCATATGTAATAGGCAACATGTTGTGGGTCGCTCCAACTAAATCTACTATTACTAGATTTTAGCAGAAACGAATACATCGTTGAAAGGTGGCAAGAAGATTCGTTCCAATTTGTATCAGTTCATGAATGCGTCTTCCTCTAGTGCTGAAAGTTCTTCTCCAAATTCTGCCTCCGATAGCTCACAGCCATCAGCAAACGCCCCCCTTCCGATGGTTCTCACGATGGCATCCTGATGATCCTTACTGAGATACCGTGAAAGCCCACTTTTAATGCTGTTCACAGATAATCATCCTGATATTTTTCAGCGAGTGGCAGCGTTGGAATACCAACCTGACGATTATTTCCAGCTCGTCGCCACATTTCTAAATCCTTCAGTTGGTAATAACTTTGGAATGCATATAAGGCAAGCCTCAACCTCAAATATTGGTATCAGACTAGATGAACACGAAAATTTGAATGCCCTTCTCGGAAATATTTTGACAGACTCATGAGTTCTAAACGTCTCACACTATCTAGCACTCGTTCATCGACGCCCATGTAGACAAAAATCTCATCCTCATCTGCTGCCGCCGCCATCATCACTAATCCTTAAACTAGACAAATTCCTTTTGACAATATTGCACCGTTATATTATCATCTCCTCTGCTGTACGTCGCTTTGGAGGAGTATCTTTTTGCTACGTGGTGGATAGACACATACGAATTAGGACAGTGTCACTCTATTGACAAAGCGAACAGAGAGTTGCTCCTACAATATTCATTCTTCCGTTGCTCTCAAAGAGGGTGATACACGCCGCTCGATCGTCGCTGCCAATTGCACTCTCAAACCAAACACATTCTTTTGATTGATATATTCAAACTCGTACTAAATATTCTCGGCGTACTAAACGTTGTTGCTTGAATTTTTGTGTAAACATCACTCCCTACTCTACTCGATCTAACAAAATAACAGTCACACGTGTTTGTGTGGTGACAGTTAGTACACCACCGCAAGGTTGGACTGCCCTTCTTGTGTTGTCATCAAAATTGCACAGAATTGAGAATTGCCATCATTCTCCGTTCTCCCTCATGAAAAATTGGAAGACCAGAGAGACAACGAGCATCTTTGGAAGAGGCGTCGTCCGTCAAGGAGAGATGATGGTAACGCTTGTTGCTTGTTGCTGTTGCTGTTTCAATTTGAAAGTTAAAGAAAGTTTCAGTCATCTTTCGGTCATCTTTCGGTCATCTTTCGGTCATCTTTCAGAATCCGAAAGATGACCGAAAGATGACCGAAAGATGACCGAAAGATGACCGAAAGATGACCGAAAGATGACCGAAAGATGACCGAAAGATGACCGAAAGATGACCGAAAGATGACCGAAAGATGACCGAAAGATGACCGAAAGATGACCGAAACTTTCTTTTGAAGTTTTTTTAGAATGCAGATCAATGGAACTTTATCACGCTTCGCGGATGGTGACGAATACGAAGAAGTGGTGTCCCGAGCTATCCAAGCTACCAAAAGCCGTACTGCACATTGAACCTTGGGAAGCGCCGACACAAGTGCTAATAATTTACATAAAATACCAAGAAATAATAACATAGTATATCTGATATTAAACTCTAATATGATGCATGGTGGTTGTGTCCATTCCACAAGCCCAGAGCATCCATAATACTTTATTGTTCAATTTGGCTGCCCTCACTATCGTGTGCTGGCCATCTAAATCATTTCATTTGTCGATGATCGACGATTATTATTGTGGCCGGAAAATAATACCGAGCGGCGATTATCGAATTCAGCATGAATACAAGCCCAAACCGAAGGAATACTGGCACCGAAACATCCCCATATATATAAAGTATCACCGCGTGATCAAGGGGAGACGAGACGGACGTTTATGGTTGACGTAATCATCACCACAACTGCTTGGCGACGGCTGAAAAAGATGATGGCCTGTAATGAGGCTACACCACAACCCCACACACACTACCGCGGCGCAAACCAACGGTCAACATTGATCATATTGGTCCAGTTGATGATCCTGATGCAGGGGTTAGACGGTTGGTGGCGTCTATGGCGTCCATTAGCGGCACATTGCTCAGTGAGGAAATTTCCCGCACATAGATTCTAAATGCGGGAAAAACCCGCACATGAATATAGGTGTAGGTATTGTAGGGATGTAGACGTAGTTATTATGAGTGCAACTGAAATGTGAAGAGGCCACTTAAAGCAGAATACTCCTAAAACAATTGATGCATTATGAATGTTTTAATGTACACAGTTCCATTCTGTACAGCCTCTAACCTGAAACTCATAACAACATCTACAGTGGATAAAGTGGATTCGTTTCTCTGGTGTATCCACTCTCTCGTGTGTACCCACTCTCTCTGGTGTAGGCACTCTCAGTCACAGCCGTGGCAGCATCAACCTTACATTGATCGTACATGACATCCGCTCGGATGACATACTTCTTTCCACTAACAACGTAGCACTCCTCCCGTCGCAATTCTTGATCCATGAGTAGTACACTCCCCGTCTTGGTTTTGAGATCAAAGAATTTCTTGCCCTGTCGGATGCTTGTCTTTCCTCCACTGAATTTATCATTCAGAAATACCTGAAGAGTGAGACGTGAAACTTCCGTCCCTGATCGAAATGTGGTATCACGATGAGGTTCAAAGAATTCCCCTACATCATATCGAATGACATTGAACTGTTCCGTTACCCTGGTAACACATACACCCGCCCTCTTTCCTTTCATAACACTACCATCTGCTTCTCCCACCCCTCCTACCTTTTCATCCTCCTCCTCATAATCATCCACCGAAGGTCTCCTCTGAAATGCCCCCTCCAACGCCGTCCCCTTCAACGCATCCGAAACCCGTGCCAACAACGACACTGCCAAATCCGAATCACCCAATCGACAACGTTTGCAACACGACGAAACAATCGGCGCTCCCCCCTCGGAAGAACGTCGAGAATAACTAAATTCATCAAACTGTTCCATCTTGGCCCGACGGATCAACTCGGCACATTCTTTGGGGGATAGGACGTTGTAGATCATGGCACAGAACTTGGGTTCACCGACGATGGGGATTAACTCCTTGGATAGGTCCTCGACACGCATGGTGGAATGATCACCTTTTCTGGAGAGTCGACTGGAGATACCCAAACGTGTGACTAATCCACTTAGTACGTTAGCATCACCAAACAATTTGTTCGAGGAGGCGATTTGAGATTTGTACCGCACTGGTTCGACTGCCGCATTACTTCCTCGAGCGGAGGATCCACTGCCCGGTCCTGAAGTATCTTGCATAGATGGGATGACATTGGCTTTCTTCGAGGCTCTGCTACTACTTGCAGACAACCTGCTTCTACTTGAATCGGATCCTGGTGGGGTAGGCAACGTCAACGTTGCTGTTGATGCTACAACTACCGAGTGTCGTTCGAGTGCTTGGTCTGTGATTCTTGTCTTCTTGTTTCGAAGGAAGTCCAATGGAGTCTCCGGTGACGATGATGATTTAGGTGGAGCATGGTGATGAAGCATCAGGTCAGATGGGATGACAACATCTTTGGACTTGTGCTGTTGCTTTTGCTTCTCCCCACTGCTGGAAGAATCGGGTGAAGCGTTCAAAGAAGAAGAAGAAGTTGCTCCCACAACCTTCTTCTCCGGCAGTGGTGAAATCTCTTCCATCGTTTCTTCCTCTTGCGGCGGTGGAACCTCTACCGTCACCTCTTCCTCTTCCACTACAACACTGTTGCTACCACCTTCATCACTACTACTACTATCCTCAACTTTACTGATCTTGGACATACCCTCACTTCCACGCTCACTTCCACTACCAACTCCATCACCACCACCACTATTACCATCCTCACCACCCTTCCTCTTGTTACCACTCCTATTCACCTGCGCAATCTCCCTCTGCATCACCATCTGCTCTTGCATCAACCTCTTATTCAATTGATCCATCTGTTTCAACTTCGATTCCAATGCTTGAATCGTAAATTGCTCTTGTGATGACATGTTGTTGTTGTTATTGTTGTTGTTGTTGGATAACACAGGTGGCAAAGCCGCAATGGCAGAAGAGATGGAGGATAATGACGCCAACTCACCACTATTGATACCACCCAACAGTGACACTCTCCCACCACCACCACCAACACCAACATTCAATCCATTATTCAACTCCCGTTTCATCTCCATAACGTCCCGTTTCAACTGAATCAACTGCACCTGCTGCATCTCATTATTCTTGGCCAAAATCTACATTCTCACTCGTGAGAATATTATTGGTCAATTCGGCATGATGTAATTTGGAGGAGAGTGCGTCAAGCATGGCTTGTTGATTGGCGACGAGGAGTTTTAGGTTGATTATGGAGGAGATGTGTTCTTGGTTGATTTGGTGTAGGGGGGAGGAGGGTGTAGCGGTGGGGTTGTGCTGGTTATTGTGGTTGGTGGTTGATAACATCTGTTGGGAAGGAAGTGGTTGTAACGATGATGAATGATGCGGCAACAACGACGGTGGATTGGAATGATGACTATTGGAGTAATGACTCGTCGTCCGTGTCGTTAATGAATCCTGCTGTGATCGACTTGCATTGGTCGATCCCCCCAATTGTGATTGTGTTTCCTCCTTGACTAAATCTAATCCGCCCATGATGCGTCCACCTCCGCCGCCACCTCCTCTCATGGGGAATTGGACGCTATATTGATCAAACGCACTACTTCCATTATCATTGCCGATGGCGCCACTACCGCTACCGCTGCGTGGAAGTGATGTCGACACTCCTCGGCCGCTGCTGCCGCTGCCACGACCAACCCCCACAAAGTTGAGGTTGGCATCGAATAACGCTGCCGGATGAGGATTGTTGCCCACCGCCGCTGCTGCATATGCGGTGGTTGTCTGTATACACTCGTCATCCTCATCCTCCATATGCTCATCATCATCTTGCTCCTCACTAGTGTCGTCCCCATTGTTGGACCTTCGCTGCTGCTGCTGCTGCTGTAGTCTCTCCTTCTCCTCCTCCTCCTCCGCCTCCAACTTCTTCCTCTGCTCCTTCTCAATCTGATCCTTCCGTCCCATCTCCCTAACAATCTCTTCCAGCAATGTTCGACATTCCTCCACACTCATCATTACACCCCCATTATTAGTAGTATTCAACTTGAGACGTCGTATAAACTCCTCCTTGACCTCACTACACTTCTCATCGCGATAGGTGAGCCATGTCACATCGCTGGTGAGTGTGTCATTGGTAGAATCATCATTGTCTAGTAACTGACGGGGATTGTAGAGGTGGAGGGAGAAGGAATCAATGAGGGACGAATTGGCGTCGGTGTTATTAGGGTTGGCGGAAGAGAGGCAGAGGTTCCGTGATAGATGACCTGGTTCGTGTGGAAGAGGAGTCGTCGTGCCCCCGGTTGGACCCCCACCCGAAGTAGTAACGCCAGGGAGTACTTCTTCCATAGAGGTGAGTGATCCCTCATCATCATCATCACTAGCAATCGACGACGACATGGTTAGAGTTTGTTGGTTTTATACGGTCATTATGATGAGTGTATGATGTATGAGAATCGAATTTTATTTCAGAAAGAAGTTGCGAATGTTGTGGGCTTGGCTTGGCTTGGTACGTAAAAGTTTAAGGTTCGTGTGCGTGAAAGCCTGAGCGAAGCAGCAGGTACGAACTAGTGTGGTTTGCTATGAGTTATGATCGAAATAGATCATAATTTAAGGGTTTAGATTATTAAACTCTTGTGAGAAGTAGGTTGATCTTGGTATGATGAGACAGATGGTTCCTTTAGGGAAGTTACTATTAGGTGTTCTATTAGTAGATTGGGGTTATCCCCTGTTTTTGTCTAAGGAAGCGTGAATAGATGGGGTTATCCTTTTTGTGAGGCCTACACTGAAGATGTGACATTGCAACACATCACGGAGGAACGTCAACGTTTGGCGTTTAAACGTTTAATTTCGGAGAAACTCAAATATCCCTAACCAAAGCGGCACCAAAACAACGATAAACTGACCAAACCACAGTTTGAATCCTTATGTTGTCATCAAAATGGCACAGAATTGCCTTCATTCTCCATCCCCAGACGCTTCTACGACATAAGAGAATCACGTAAGATAATCCTGAACTGCTGCTTAGACGGATTAGAGAGGAAACTGACCAGGGCATCCTAAATATATTCTTTCAATGGACTTATTCTCTTTGTGCATCGATGGAATTTTTGTCTCAAATAGATAAGCCAGCCCGGGCCGTCTCAAGACTTCCCTCGCCACCCTCCAACCGACCAAACCGCACTGGAGCGCGAAGCTGTCGTGATTCATTTATGTGCCATTAAGGCCACGCTCTACGTCATACATTCACAATATGGCAACGACGACGGTAAACTTAAATAATATTTTCTTTGTCATCCTGACCCTCGATCGTCCGAGGTGTGGAGCCTCAATCAACACCGAAATCAGCATCGTGGGACGAAGTGGAAATTGGAATCATTGAAATTGGAGACATTTCACTTCATCTTGACGCTTGCTTGACGTAGCGAGCGCGTGGAGCTGAGGAAAATGCACGCCCGGGGATGTACGTCATGTGGATGCCAAATGTACGTCATGTGCATGCCAAATGCACGTCATGTGTAACGCTTTTTTCTGCAGTTTCATGTCATGTGTATCCAATAACTATTAGTTTTTTGCCAAATGCACGTCATGTGTATGCCAAATGTACGTCCAAATTTAGCGCATAAATAGCGATTATACAATCACCGTTCAAACCGCCATTAGATCCCACTGAAATTCACGTCCACCGGGATCTTCGCCCAAACTCAAAATGCCAAATGTATATACGTCATGTGCACTAGCCTCGCTGACGCTCGTCTAGCCGCTGCGCGGCAATTTTCAATTTTCCGTTCACACAATTCCGTCCGACATTCTACCAGCCTCTCTCTCTCTCATCTCCCTATCGACGCTCCTTGACAGCTCCTTGACAGCTCCTTGACAGCTCCTTGACAGCTCCTTGACAGCTCCTTGACAGCTCCTTGACAGCTCCTTGACAGCTCCTGAAGATCAAGCCAATCAAAGAAAGAGTCGATCGAAAATGCCCGTGAAGGCCAAAGGACACGCCAAAGGGCCCGGACAGAACGACCGACCGACAGAACGACAGAACGACCGACCGACAGAACGACAGAACGACAGAACGAACGACTTAGCTCCTCTCATTATTTAGATGCCAAATGCACGTCATGTGTAATTCTTGTTGTTTTGCAATTTATCAAAACGGCACTGCCCATTGTAGCAGTACCCATAGCCCTCTAAGTATGGCGGGGAAGGCAGTGACGGCATGCACTCACATCTCACATCCTCTCAAAACGAACCTTCGATGCTCCTTCGATGCATCACCAACCACCAACACGCACCGGCCCATCAACAACTTGGCTGGCACATTCAACATGACATCCTATGGATTATTCTACTTTTTCTGCTGTTGATAGTGTCCCTTAGCTTTTCGGTCCAGCGGTTGTGAGTGAGGTGAAAGAGATCAATTTGCCAAAACAACAAGCAGCGACTGGGCCTTAGCCTTAGATGCTTGGTTAATCCTTGCGTCTACCACCTCATAAATCGAGGTTTATTTAATGGCTTTGGCTGTGTCTGTTTTCAAATAAAGTCTCAGCAACATCCTCGTCAGTATGCGCTTGAGCCGCTTCTAAAGGCCCATTATGTTTGGCGGTGATAGGGCACAAGCACATTTGCACTGCTCAGACGGAATGTATAAGTAGAAGCGATGCTACAGCCTCTTAGCTGATCTGAGAGGTCCACGTTGGCCCAGCCGGCAGCACCACTTCGAATCATATCGTATGTATCGTCGTCAGTAAGCGTTGAGCCGCTTCTAGAGGCCCATTATGTTCGGCGGTGATAAAACGCAAGCACATTTGCACTGCTCAGACAAATTTCTGCAGTAGAAGCGATGCTACAGCCTCGTAGCTGATCTGGGAGGACCAACTTGGCCCGGCCGGCAGCACCTCAAACTACCAAATCGTATGTATCGTCGTCAGTATGCGCTTGAGCCGCTTCTAGAGGCCCATTATGTTTGGCGGTGATAGGGCACAAGCACATTTGCACTTCTTAGACTGATTTCGGCAGTAGAAGCGATGGTACATGTTGAAACGCTCTGCTATCCTACGTTGGACTTGTAAGCAGACGAATACTACCCATAACCGTGAGGTGAAAGAGATCAATTTGCCAAAACAACAAGCAGCGACTGGGACTTAGATGCTTGGTTAATCCTTGCGTCTACCACCTCATAAATCGAGGTTTATTTAATGGCTTTGGCTGTGTTAATAGGACTTACCAATAAGCAATAAGCAGTAGAATGAGGCTGTTATACATAAGAGTAAAGTTACCAATAAATATTTAAAGGATAACCCTTCAAGGACGTACATCACAAGAAAGTGGACGTGCAGGGGACGTACATCCCGGACGTGCATTTTCGTGGTGCCTACTATAACCGTCGTACAGTTTTTGTCCCCATATGGGTAGAGATGGGTCACGGAAAAAAAATTCACGTGATCACGTGAAACGTGACCGACCATCTCTCGACCCCTCATCACGTGAAGAACGTGACCCTCATAACCTATTAAATTCTCAACTTGTGTGTGTACTAAACACTCGAAGACCCTCTCTTGCGCTCTCAACTTTTGACAAAAGTTTACATTAGCCTCGATGCTGCGGTAGGTCTCTCTCCGCCTCCATGGTGGTCACTCCTGCTACTAGCACTTATTCTACAAATAGCAGTGTCCATCAGCTGCCTCCTCTACTCCATTTGTCATGCGCAACGAAAATCTGCGCAGATGCAATTAAATTGTTGATAAAATTGACGAATTAATTGAGTTGTGCACAATAATTTATTATTTTATGTATCTATCACCGCAACCGATGTGAAAATAAAATAGGTGAGTTAAAAATTATCCTTTTCTTATTACTCTAGTGACAAACATTATCTAACACACATTATCTAACACTAATATATATGATAATGTTTCCTCCGTGCCGCATGATTTGTGGATGATGGAGTAGTGATTGCAGCACAATCTTTTTTTGGGGGACAGTTCGCATTGTGGCATCGGCATGCCTCTTTTTATTGGTCATCGATTCCTTTGGACCAGCTGTCGTCGAAGATCATGCATTTTATCCGAACGTGAATGCCTTCGTGAATAACTTGGCAATCAATTTGTGTCTCCTTCAGCAGTCGATCAATGGGAAATCCTCCACCAAATTGAATCTGCTTTGGAGCCAATGGCCAGTGCTCAGCGGATCCTTGAGGGTGAGAAGTACCCAACTGGGTCATTGGTTTGTTATTGTATTCATCAAATCAGGATGCAATTCAACGAAATCATGTGTGGAGATGCTGCGATGCCTGTGAAAAAGCTGGTACAGAAACTCAAGTCTAATCTTGAGGTAAGGTACCACTTCGAATTATCTGGCGCTCTCAAGTACCCATCCTCCAATGCAATTACTGGGCATGGAAATAGGTATGTGACTGTGCACCAGTACAGTTTCGTTGCAGCATTACTAGATCCTAGGATGAGATCCAACTTGAAAACCATCATGACTGCATCCCAGTACCAGCAACTACAAAATGATGTGGTTGATCTCATGGTCAAAAGCACGGAGGAATCAGCAAGTGGCAATGATGGATTCAGTGATTCTGCTCGAGCTGCCCGTGCGGCAACCGCCGGTTCACCCCCTGCCTCACCTATTCGCCATGGCCGTGACCGCCCACCTTGTATCTTTGATAACTTCAGCAGCGGATTGTTTGATGTCGATAATGAGGAGGATGGAGAAGATGACATGCTGAGCGAGAAGTGTCATTCTGAACTGCAAGCATTCCTCCACATAGTGAATTCTCAGCCCATCAAGAATTCTGACGGAGATTTCAATGACCCATTGGCATGGTGGAGTGTGAATGAGCACAAGTTTCCAACACTTGCCAAATTGGCTCGAGCTTTCCTTGCCATTCCTGCCACCTCCGCAGCTTCGGAGAGAGTTTGGAGTCGTGCATCTCAAGTACTATCCATTAGGAGGTCCAGGATGGATCCAGAACTTGCCCAGCGCATCATGTACACCCGTGAAAACAACCGCCTTCTACACATGTACTATGAAGAGTTGACGGAGAAGCCTGTCGCTGATGCCTACCTTCCTCCATTGAGGGATACTGAAACGGATATTGGTCACCACGACCACTTGTTGCTCTTCTGAGACTTGTTGAATGAGATGATGGGGGTTTGTGTGTGCTGCAGGGCTTATTTGATCGCAAGGAGCATTGGAATAAGAATAGATCAACATAATTGCTCTTTTATTACTGCTTTCTCGTAAATCTGACTGCTTTCTCGTAAATCTGCGTTTTTGCTCACGTTGGCTCACGTTACTCACGTCCATCGTCCTGAAAATTTTTGATGATCACACGAGGTGTGATGTGATGGAGCGTGAATCAGCCACTGTCAACCCCAGGTTCCCGTGGTTTCACAACACATCGATCATGACAGATCATGACTATACTACGTACACATAGAGGCAATTAAACAGTAGTAGGGACCAAATATCGACCCAAACATTTGAGGCGAAGGTATTAGCTAAGTTTTGATGTGCCAACACTAACCGTCGTTCAGTTTTTGTCCCCTTCAGGGGACAAAAACCATTTTGATCCCCACTCGCGATGGGGCTCAAAATAATCGCTCGATGGTGATAGCCATTACTACACCAATACTACGCCGATCCTCCCGGTTTAAAGACCAATAATATTCCATTTAGTTAGTTTAGAGTGTATCAGCAACTTGGGTTGATCAGATTTCATCCACACGGCGAGATGTTGGGGGTGTCAAATCAGATGCATCGGCGTTGATGGGCGTCGCGAGTCGCGAGGCGATTTTGAATAAAAAATCACACATCTCACAAAAAGCATCGCCACCATGATGCATCACATGGCATTATTGGCCATGAAATAAACAATAGCAACAACTCCAACATATTTCTTACCCCAAAATTTTGTGCTGAATCCATTTTTGAGGTCGGTGGGGCCTGAATATCAACGGATACGGCAGTATAACGACGTGAACACAATACATGCAAATTCGGCACAATCGACATCACCACAGCCGACCTCATAAATTTACACCAACGCAAAAACGATGCCACCACGCAATAACAATCGATACTATATACCTATAATGAAGTAATGGTGACTTGGTAGCCGCAGAATTGCCCATAAAGTCGAGAACATCACGTACTCGCTGCGCAGCGGCATGTGTATGGAGTGCATGCCGCTCCCTCACTTGGCCGCTGTGTGTGGGGCAGTAATCAATGCATTGAAGTCAAAAAACATCAACCCTCGTCCCAACCACATAATAAGTGGCAAATGGTGTGATATTCCCGGTAGATAATGACATATACCTCCCCCAAACACTATGTCAGAGGAGTAAGTTCATAACAATCACCAGAGGGCACATAATCAATAAAACAGAGAGCAATTAATCATTGCAAGTAGCCAAAGATGCCCCAAAACCGTCATGTATGTGTGTTGAGTGAAATGGAAGCGTATTATGAAGTGTATCACTCCTGACATGGCCAAAGTAGAGTATAATTAAGTGTAATATGATGATTTTATGCACCTAATGGTGAGTATTATTTCTCTTTATAGACAACGATTTATAGCAAGCTTTGCCGGAATTAAACAGCCAATGATATTATCTTTCGGATAATAATCGCATCATAGGTGTATCCGTTTCGTGTGTGGCGTTAGGGGTGTAGGAGCAAAGGTCATCATGGAGAGCATCCTGTTGAGCTCAGAATTGGAGGCGAGGAGGAAAAAGAGGCCAGAGTGAAGGGGCCTCTGTAGAATATAAACGTAGGAATTCAGTAAATATTTTTTGTCCCCTTCGGGGGAAAAAAAATTGAGGCTTTTTTGATGAGTATCACAACACATCAATCATGACCATACGACGCACTAATAGAGGCGATTGAACACTGGTAGCGACCAAATACCGACCCAAACATTTGAGGCGATGGTATTAGCTAAGTTTTGATGTGCCGGCACTAGCTGTAAGTCGACTGGAACCCTCCATACTAACGTGCTCAAAAGTGGTGTTTTTGTCCCCATTTTTGTCCCCATTTTACCCTGAACGACGGCTAACTGTAACAGGGCTGGAACCCTTCATACTAATAGCGTGTCCCAGATCCACTTTCCCACGCCAAATTCCCACTTTCCCACGCCAGAATCCCACGTCGAATTTTGATTCTGAAAATCAAAATCCTACGGCCACCCCAGAATCCCACGTCGACGTAGGATTCTACTTTTCCACAAGCACTACACTTTCCCACCTCAGAATCCCACGCATTTTTTTATTTTGTGCGGGGTGTATCGCGCAGGCCCTCGAAAAGTGGGAATTTGGGGATGGAAATTTGGTTCGGGACACAGAAGCAATTTTGACGGCTAGGATTCCCACTTTCCCACGTCAAATTACGGCGTGGGAATCCTACGTGGGAAAGTAGGAATCCTAGCCACATCTGGGACACGCTAATGTGCTCAAAAGTGGTGTTTTTAGCCCTATTTTGGTCCCCATTTTACCCCGTACGACGGCTAAGGCCAACGTTTTAGATTCAGAATTCAGATTCAGAAAAAAACATTGACCACCTTTTATGACGGCCCATACTCCCCCTACGCCCCCTCCGCCGCCGATGGTCCTACCGACCCATACTGCCACCGGTAGCCTCATGCAGTCCGTGTCTACCGACGGCGACTGCGGAATAAATTTTCTCGTGCGTCTACTCACTTAGTTACCGCCTTGACATATCTTGCGTCCGTTGGTGAAAATAACGATCTCAACCGCTGCACGACAACATCTTCATGGGCTCTGTGATCCTCTACGATGATACATATCAACAATATTGACGGATAATCGATAGGTTGCGAGTTTTCGGCGTGGTTATCGCTCGGGTCACCGATATGAGTCACCAATTATTACTTATACACGGCGTGATTATTTAAAATCGTCACAATTCACGACGTAGTGATGGGAGGGGGGATTATAATGACAGCAGGGCAGAGGACAGTCGAAAGTTGCTTCGTGGTCTCGGTTGCTATTTTTGCATTGATATATTGGGTAGTAAATCTGGCTCAGGTTAGTCGTTTGAATGCGTCAGCTTCGTCACTGCACATGACTTCGTAGCATTCCGACACAATTGAAATCAACACTGTGGGATGAGCGTGAGAGACAGCACATCGGAGCAACCACTTCCAGCAGCCACCAAATATAAGACTGATGCAACAACTTCTGAAGTGCTCAATTGGCGCAATGCTGGTCGGGGAAGCTCTCTTTCATCGCACGACTACTGATCGTTGTCGTTCGATGACAGAGAAAGAGTCAGTGTGAGGTATGGGGGAGATAGCAACCAGAAGTATTGAGAAAGCAAAGGAGGGTATTTTTGATCATTAACAAACTTGCAAGCACTATGCGATGAAGCGCAATTGCAGCAATTCAACAGGCGGGGAAATTGATGCTATTCACTTCATGGCGAGGCATGAAGACAACGTTCAAGGTTGATTTTTCAGCTAAAGGGTACGATGCATCATAGATAAGTTGCCCTTCCTGAGCTGGAATCACAGATAACTCTGCCTCCTATTGATAAAAATGATGCAACTTCGACATTTCTTGGTTGTCAAATGTATTTCAATCGTTCAGCTGAGGAAGCAAGCTACCTTGACGCCTCTTCAACTTAAATCATGTCTGTGGCTCTATATCGAGATTCCTGAAACGATTAATTTTAAATACTCCTATCAATTGCCTGCATATGTTAATCTGTTCAAGCTGGAGACATACGTGTTCTTTCAGCAGTGGGAAGAGGCACTAGACTTGGTTCGAAAGGCGGGCAATGTTCGACTTTTCCTGGCTTGCACATTTGCTTCAGTGCGCTTCACTTTCTTGGAGGCGCTGACCTATCTGAATGCAGCACAATCTATATCTGGGTGGAAGAAGAGACAAATGAAAAAATGCGCACATAAAGCAATTCAGATCCTTCGTGGCTGGGCAAAGAAGGGCAATGTGAATGTCGTTCATTATCTGTACATTCTAGAAGCGGAGCTTGCTATGCTAAACGGAAAGAATAAGAAGGCCAAAGATAAGTTCAATGCTGCAATTGCTGCATCAAGTAGGAATGGGTTCGTACAAGATAGAGCTTTAGCACATGAACTTGCGAGTGCATACTTTAAAGGCCAGGGAGATGATTATTGGAGCGATTATCATGTTGAACGCTCAAGGGCATGTTACGACGAATGGGGCTGCAGTGGTAAGGTTGACTAGCTCACGTATCTCTTTGCTGATGAGATGACATGAGTGAAAAAGTGGAGTCAAGTCTTAGACTGGAGTAAGATTCTTGCTCGTCAACGCTCTGTCTATCTCTGCTCTCGAGGGATACAGTGTGGAAGTCAGATTCAAACATACCAGAGAGACTGTGGGTGTTGTGCAAAACTGTGGGGGTTGAATACGATGCGTATCCTAGTTGCAGACGGGATCTTTAATGTTTTCGAGAGCCAATTGGTGGGAAACTATCAATTTAGGCAACATGCCGAAAACCTGCACAATATATTGAGTGTTTTATTAAGACGAACAACCAAAAGAGAATGGCATGGCGGCAGATGATAGAGTGCTGAGGAGGACAAATGGAAAGTGAATTGCTGACAAGGAAATTAGTGTGGTATCATAAACATCGTCATGAGCTATTACCAGCACATCAACGAGATATGGCGAAAATGCAATTACATGAGATTTTGCGAATGAGACCAGCTACAAGACGACTATGGCTTCACCATATCGAAGAGGCGGTGAAGGCATGGGAACGTGATAAGTACACACTATTGCCAGGGCAGCGACTCATCAGTGATTACTTTCCAGAAATCGAATCGGCACCACCACAACCTCCACCACCTCGTAATATTGCGAGAGAAGCTAGGGAGCAAGCAGACAGCGAAGTGTTACGCCTTGAACCAAACCAAGTGGGAATAGATGATGTTTTCGAACCAGTCGAGTAATCGACACCACAAACGACCTGAATAGGTTGACGTTGTTAATCCTGGCCTGCTTGAAAGATAGCAGGCTTGGGGTGCGATCTGGGAAATAATAGCTACTGCAGCACATGTTCGTTATCACTTAGCGTAGATAATGTCGCCTCTTGAGGGCCCACCAGACGTACTTTAAAATTTCTGTTACATATCATAGAATGCTGAGGAGGAATGCGGACATCCGCTCGCCTGCAATCGTTTTCTGCAAGCCCCTTGGCTTTGATCTCGTATTTTCTCTGCTTTTTGTAACCCTACATTGATACAGATGCTCGGCGCTCATCAATTCATTTAGGCTACAAGAGGTAGCAAGTTTAGAGCAAAACGCGAGATGTGTATGAAGCCAGTCAAAGTTATCGATTTGCTTCCCTTCTCGAGAGAGAGAGAGAGTACTTATTTTACATGACAAGATCGAAACTGTGTACACAGAACGGCTAAATTATAAATAATCCAACACGGTATGGCCTGGATCACTCTTCTTGTATAAGATTACATTCGTCCCCTTCTTCTTCCACGCCCATTATATCTTCCAAATCCCAAAGAGGCATACCTTCAAAGAACGAATCTTTCAAATCATCTGCCCAAACTTTCTTCCTATCAGATTTGTCCACGGCCAATTCTTCATCAGTCAGAAGGGAATCATTCAGTGCTTGCCTTATCTTACTCTCATTCAACTTGATGCCAATGAATACAATTTCAGACCTACGATCACCAAAATGGGTGTTCCATTTACCTCCCTCTTTGAACTCGGTCAGTGTTTGGGAGTTGATGTCAAGAGAGTCCCACACCTCGCAGTCATCGTCATTCGGATTCTTGCCCTCTGGATCACCATGAGGATGTGTATCAACAACTTTTCGGATCCAAGGACGGCCAGCGGGCTCGAGTACGAGTTGTCTCCCAACACTGTGTATTTCAATGGGACAAGCATCCGCATTCGACAACCACACTTCACCCTTACATCGTATGACGCTGGAGAAGATGTCATCATCATTATCATTACCCCCAGACTTATCATCATCGGCAGCAGCATCAGCAGCGGCTTCGTTTCTTCCGACAATATTCTTGACGAGTGACGTGCCAAAGTTGTTCATAATTATGGCCAATCGTTCTGGATGGAATGGGCGATCATCGTTACGATATACAAATGAACCCACTCCATACTCTTCAGTTTCGGGTGTATGTACTGGTCTCGCCAACTCAGCTAACCAGCCAGCACTGCTGGCTGCTTCTTCCATATCAAAAAGATTTGTATTGATAATCTTACCAGCATCAAATTCCTCAAACTTTGGTTTATCCGGTACAATGATGGTTGCTTTGGGATTCAGCTTTTGCAGTACAGCTTTGATGTGGTCAATTATTATTGACGACGACTTTTCACTGTCCGAAAGTAGTAAATCGACCTTGTTGAGTAGGATGACATTGGCAAATTCAATCTGATCAATCAAAAGTTGCACAATGGACTCCTCCGACTCTTCCGTGTCATCGACATCATCACTACTACCAAAGTATTTCTCCCGATCTGCCTCTGATTCGACCGTACCAATGATACTGGCAAAGTTGTATGCATCAATCACTGTCACGAGCGTGTCCATCTTGGCATAATTGGATAGTGGCTCAACAATAGTCTTGATATTTGATTCATCTCCATCATCATTATCTTGATCTTCTTCTTCACCATCATCATTATGCTCATTCTCACTGGCATCCATAACAAAAGTCTGCGCCACCGGAAGCGGCTCCGAGATCCCAGTACTTTCAACCACCAGATAATCATATTTTTCTTCCAGCGCCAACAGTTTCACCGTCTTGAGTAGATCTCCTCGTAACGTGCAGCAGATGCATCCATTGTGCATCTCGATCATTTCTTGCTTTTCTTGTATCAATTTGTGGTTTTTGATTTCTTGTGCATCAAGGTTGATGGCACCCATGTCGTTGACAATGATGGCTACTCGAAAGTTGCTTTCTTTGGATTGGAGGATCCGTTTGAGTAGTGTTGTCTTGCCGGCTCCTAGGAAGCCGGAGAGTAGGGTTACTGGCAAGAGCTTACGAGTGGTATTTGTATTTGCTCGCTTGACATCTTTGTTGTTGTTGGTGGTGGAATGTTGATCGGTAGTATCTACGTTCAGCCTGCGCTTGGTTCCACCGCTGCCTTCGGATGATGATTTTGCGTCCACCATTGTGTTCCGAACCATTTGCCACTTGTGTTTATATTGCCAAAATATCCGAATGCTCAAGCAACCATGTTATGTAACAACACTCTAGAGCGGAATGTTCTTTGGCATCAGATGGTAGAAATGTTTTGTGGCAAGATGGCAGAGGCAGAGGGAAGGTTTGGTGTTGCTTGGGTGGAGAGGTTTTCTTTCCTAAAAATCCGGACAGACCAGAAGACACTGTAGAGGTGTTCCAGAATAAGCTTCTATCTATCGAAGCTGACAGTCGTCGTACACTTTCACCACCACGATATGTATGCATTGCATGATATCATAACAATTGGCATGCAGTAGTGGCAGTAGAATACAGCAGCGCATTTTAAGCACAATGACTTCCAACAGCACCATATACGTCTGCCAGTCAGGAACATGTCAAAGCAAAGGATCAGCTGCCACTCTAGTCGAAATCGAAGAACTTGCAAAGCTCGTGTCGACCTCTTGTCAAGTAGAGGTAGAGCGCTCCGGATGCCTTGGATATTGCCGCCAAGGACCAGCTGTAGAAGTCATCCAAGCAAGTAGTAACAACAACAGCCACAAGTTATCGTTCAAGAGACGAAGCATCAAACGACGATATCATGTCAAAATCAATACGTTCCAAAAGAGTGCTAGTGTGATCAAAGATGCCACGGGAGAAGCACCACCAATGGAGGAGCATGACCTACCGGAGGAGACCAGGGCAAGGCTTGCAGATATACGTGCCACGAAGCAGAGGGATTATTTCACAAAGACTTATCAATGGAACAAGGCATTGGCTAGCTTGACTACAGCGACTTCAGAATCATCAAATACGAAGCATCATCAAACTATTCGTCATGTACTAGAAAGAGCTGGATATCCTGACCTCGATCCAAGCGATATACTCAACGAGGATGATCGTCCATCACAACTCACAACTATGCCCTCACTCATTGACAGTTATGTCTCATGGAAATTAACTTCTGTGGATGTAGTAACACATCATACTGCAATCTTTCATTTCGAAACAAAGGATCCCAAACGTGGTACGCCGCACCGACGGGGACGTGCTCGTATGGCAGAACCAATCACCTGGCATGTGACAATGTTAGCTGAGGTGGGTAGTAACAGCGAAGGACCATTGCCATGGGTAGAACGTGATTATACTCCCATTAGTAGTGCGTTGGAATGGGAAAGGGGACGATGCGCTATCCTCGTAAAGATTTATAATGGAGGCGTGTTGTCAAGTTGGCTTCACGATAAGACGAGTCCAGCCTGTTTCATTGGAAGTGGAAACAACAATGGCAAAGGAGTTGATCATACCAACACGAATATATGGCTTTCCAAACCAATCAAAACTCTGACAGTACCATCTCTCATTGCTGACGATGATGACGGATTCCGCCCCGATAGTGTCCTACTCTTACTAGCAGGCACGGGCATTGTTGCACTGCCTCAAATTCTAGCTCACAGAGAGCCATATCGCTTGTTGGGAATTCCTGTTCCAAAGTACAAGCAGATGAATTGTCCTATTGACTTGATCCATAGCTGTCATGAGGATGATGTATTGCTTATGAAAGAAATCAAGCAGTATTGTGTCGAGGGAGCTGCTACTCATCCGAGTCGGAAGCTGCGTGGACTGAGAAATTATACACTCTTGGTGACAAGACCTCGGAGTAATGGCAATGGGGTGCAGCCTCCATTTGAACAAGCGTTGAATGACGATCATGAGGCAATCAACTATCATGCTGTATTGAAAGATGTGCCAAATGCATCAATTCAGAGTTCAAGGCTTAGCAAGGATCATGTTGCACAGGCGGTAGAAGGATTGGAGGGTAGCTACCGAATTGTTGTCTCGGGTCCCTGATTCTTACAATAATGCTGCTAGAGGTTTCTTGGAGGAGTGCGGTGTTGACTCTACATCTGTGACAATCCTTTCTGCGTAAAGTAATAGTATGTACCCCGTTATGTATGTACCCTCTGACTTGTTTGTCATTTTGAGGAAGACAGATTAGAATACCATTATCCAACTCTCGAAATATGATCAGGAGCGCAAGAGATTGATATATCTCTATCGATGTTCCTAAACACAAAGTCTTTGTACACTCTGGCTATGCCAGCTGCGTTGGCGTTGAGAACTAATTTATTGATTAATCTTACAAACATTGACCTAAATCCTTGCTACTGCTACAAGGGTCGAAACTTGGCTTCAAATCTGGCGTGGAAGATGGCTTACCGTTTGACGTCGCAAGACCTGATTTTGATTGAAGTTGAAGTGGAAGCATTGCTGTTTGGCATCATGGAAAACGAAAGTGAAGGCACACTGCTGGCCTAGTCGACAGCGCAGATGTTGCACTCTTAGAACCTACAGCGGCGAAGTTTCTGGGCATCGCATTTGCGCCGAGGAGGTCAGAGAGAATCGAAGCACGCTCACGACGCGTCGTACCTGATTTGCTACCACTTGTCGGCATCACAGAAAGACTCGATGACGGGGTTATCGAAGATGATGAAGGTGAAGAGATGCTACTTGGCCCCGCAGTCGGCGCTCCAGATTTTACACTCTTACATTTAGGACCTGCACTGATGGCGGAGCTGTCGGGTATGGCTGCAGCGGGCGAGGCAGCAGCATCGAGCAGATCACAGAGGGTAGCGGAACGTAGACGTAGGTCTTTCCTTGCCTTGTTTGGCATTGCTTTGTGCCACGGAGGGTGTAGGATAAGGCATACCACTTGGACTTGGTATTTCCGAAGGTGCTTCGGCTTCGGTCTTTCCACTCTTCGAATCGGCGGTTATTGGTGCAGCACCCCCTAACAAGACAATGAGGGCGACGGCGGCGTTGGCGTAAGTGTTCTTCATGATGAATATGTGTCGAATGATAACAATAATAATAATAATGAACATATTACAAGCAAGAATCAAGCATGCAACGCTAAACAAAAGCCAAAGAAGATTCTGATGCTGAGATAGAATGTGAGATAGAAAGAATGGATCAGTGAAGATCAGTGACGTCCAGTCTCGTTTTGGCCATATTTGCGAAAGCCAATCGTTTCATATTATAGGAATTAGCTGAAAGGAAGTCGCATCGCGCTCAGTGTACCGAAAATGTGAGGAGAAAGAATGGAGAATGGATCAGCGATTTCCAGTCCCGTTGGGGCTGAAACTTGGCTTTGAGGATGGCTGAGAGGAAGGCGTACTGCTTGACATCATGGAAGGCGAAGGTGAAGGCATACTACCTTGACCTACGATCGGCGCTTCAGATTTTGCACTCTTGCTCTTGAGCTACTACCGGCAAGAAAAGGATAGAGATTGAGAGTGTGATGGCGGCGGTGATCTTCATGCTGCAATATTTTTATTTTGGATTGTGTGAGGTTGTGTAAAAGAAGTTCACAAGCAACAAGCGTTGGGAAAGGGGAAAGGTGTGTGGGGCTTTAGGTTATTTCTGTGCTGAGAAAAGTCTGAAGTAGGCGTCTGCACGCAAAGAAGTGATGCGAATGCAAGAATGGATCAGCGATGTCCATCACCCGTGTTCTCAAATGACCATCTATAATGTCATGTAGGAATCAGTACAACTAGTACCTTTTCCCTTCTCACCAGAAAGACAGAGCCCTTCTTGTCTTGCGTTAAAAGACTCTCGCTAGACAGCTACGATGCGTTGAATGATGCAATAACACGAATCTTATGAACCCACTGATTTTAGAAACAATTAATGTATGGCACATATTTGCTTTGTCATCTCAAGTCGCCGAATATGGCGGGGTGGGTACCATGGCGAACCAGTGAAGTTGCTGCATCCGAAAAGAATAATTGAAGTCAAACAAAGAAACAATTCATATGCACAGCGATGCATGGTAAAGCTGTGCCTTCATGAAGGAGATGAGAGAGTCCAAGGCCAAGGCTACTGAATATGGCGATATGTGATTGCATACTGCCTATTATCAACTTCGATTGGGAACGGCGAGGTGATGAAATGAACGAGAAAAGGATGTAATCATTCGAAGGTGGCTGCCATTACCCCCAGTAACTACAGGTCACTCCTAGACAGGACTTTCTTGGATGGTATCAGAGAGAAACGATAAGTAGTGAAGCAATGTACCATTGCCGCAAATCTTGGAATGACAAATCAATAATGATGCATAAGGATCTTACATTGACGGGGATGAAGCAAAGAAGATTCTGCAGTAGCTCGTGTGCACAGCCTGTTCAAAACGCAGCAAAGAGTCCCCAGAGGATGGCAGTGTTGGACACTTGACGGCTGCAGACCCAAAGCATCCTGTCCGCGGTAAGAATGAATGGTTAGCTCACTACCGCACCAAAGTGTGAGGCGGGTAAAGGGATGTATGCCAGACAGAAATGAATGCATTGAGGATTCATCTACTGCTCCCAAAGCATACTGAAACTGATTATGAAGATGAAGATAGGTGGCTTAGACGGGAGATGATATTGTGCCTTCGCCAAATTGAGCGGAGACTACTTAACTAGTCAAGAGAAGGGATATGCAATAAGGAGGACAAGAGATAGACTATCCAATTTGATCTCTAGAAATCTCATTCATTACGGACGAAAATGAACCATGCCTACAAATACTCTCTGAAAAATTATTTCTCCAAACAATTATTCTATCCCTAATACAAATTTTTATCACATATACACCTATCCTCACTACTTCGATTGATTTCTTGTTTACTGAAATCCAACTCAATGCTTTGCTTTCTAACACTGTCTATCACTCTTTGAACATTAAGTCGCCTTGCCTGACTAACTACTACATGACATCATGGCATGGATGGTGCTTCCGGCTCCTTACTTTTAGATCCATATGCTTCGGCAATTTCAAAGCCTTCCGCCATAGAATCAGTGCCGAGAAGATCAGAGAGTCTATTAGCACGGTAACGTGACTTTCCTGATTTTCCAGTGGGCATCGCAGAAGGACTGGAACTCGGCTTCG
Source organism: Skeletonema tropicum (assembly GCA_037178625.1). Taxonomy (NCBI): domain Eukaryota; phylum Bacillariophyta; class Thalassiosirophyceae; order Thalassiosirales; family Thalassiosiraceae; genus Skeletonema; species Skeletonema tropicum. Next base: position 4,371,997 of record CM074129.1, read on the forward strand.
AAGACGGCGTGCTGCTTGGCATCGCTGAAGGTGAAGGAGAGGGCATACCACTTGGCGCCATGGAAGGTGCTTCAGATTTTCCACTCTTAGATTTACCACCGCCACGTGCAGCAGCAACGGCTGAGCTTTCGGGTATGTCAGCAGCATCTAGAAGGTCAGAAAGATTAGAAACACGTTGTCTTGACTTGGCTGATTTAGTAGATGGCATCGCTGAAGGAGACATGGAGGGTGAAGGTGAAGGCATAGCACTTGGTTGAGACGAAGGTGCTGCAGTCGCCTTTCCACTCTTAGATCCACTTCCAGCGATGGCTAAGCTTTCGGGTATGTCAGAAGCATCGAGGAGGTCAGAAAGTTTAGAAACACGTTGTCTTGACTTGGCTGATTTAGTAGATGGCATCGCTGAAGGAGACATGGAGGGTGAAGGTGAAGGCATAGCACTTGGTTGAGACGAAGGTGCTGCAGTGGCCTTTCCACTCTTAGATCCACTTCCAGCGATGGCTGAGCTTTCGGGTATGTCAGCGGCATCGGGGAGATCAGGAAGTTTAGAGACACGTTGTCTCGACTTGGCTGATTTAGTAGATGGCATCATGGAAGGTGAAGAAGAAGGTGAAGATGAAGGCTTACTGCTTGGCATAGCAGAAGGCGAAGGTGAAGGCATAGCACTTGGTTGAGACGAAGGTGCTGCAGTCGCCTTTCCACTCTTAGATCCACCGCCACGTGCAGCGGCATTAGCTAAACTTTCGGGCATATCAGCGGCATCGAGGAGGTCAGAAAGTTTAGAAACACGTTGTCTCGACTTGGCTGATTTAGTTGATGGCATCGCAGAAGGCGAAGATGAAGGCTTACTGCTTGGCATCGCAGAAGGCGATGGTGAAGGCATAGCACTTGGTTGAGACGAAGGTGCTGCAGTCGCCTTTCCACTCTTAGATCCACCGCCACGTGCAGCGGCATTAGCTAAACTTTCGGGCATATCAGCGGCATCGAGGAGGTCAGAAAGTTTAGAAACACGTTGTCTCGACTTGGCTGATTTAGTAGATGGCATCATGGAAGGTGAAGAAGAAGGCGAAGATGAAGGCTTACTGCTTGGCATCGCAGAAGGCGATGGTGAAGGCATAGCACTTGGTTGAGACGAAGGTGCTGCAGTCGCCTTTCCACTCTTAGATCCACCGCCACGTGCAGCGGCATTAGCTAAACTTTCGGGCATATCAGCGGCATCGAGGAGGTCAGAAAGTTTAGAAACACGTTGTCTTGACTTGGCTGATTTAGTAGATGGCATCATGGAAGGTGAAGAAGAAGGCGACGATGAAGGCGAAGATGAAGGCTTACTGCTTGGCATCGCAGAAGGCGATGGTGAAGGCATAGCACTTGGTTGAGACGAAGGTGCTGCAGTCGCCTTTCCACTCTTAGATCCACCGCCACGTGCAGCGGCATTAGCTAAACTTTCGGGCATATCAGCGGCATCGAGGAGGTCAGAAAGTTTAGAAACACGTTGTCTCGACTTGGCTGATTTAGTAGATGGCATCGCTGAAGGCGAAGATGAAGGCTTACTGCTTGGCATCGCAGAAGGCGATGGTGAAGGCATAGCACTTGGTTGAGACGAAGGTGCTGCAGTCGCCTTTCCACTCTTAGATCCACCGCCAAGGGCAGCAGCAAGGACTGAGCTTTCAGGCAAAGCATCAGCATCGAGGAGGTCAGAAAGCCGAGAAGTGCGTTGTCTCGACTTGGCTGATTTAGTTGATGGCATCGCTGAAGGATGCATGGAAGGCGAAGGTGAAGGCATACCACTTGGACCCGCGGTTGGCGCTTCAGACTTTCCACTCTTGGCTGATGCAGCGGTGACGGGAGTAGCAGCGCCGAAGAGGATGACCGGGATGGTAATGATGGTGGTGGTGATTTTCATTTTGAAAAAGTATTGTATTGTGTGAAGTCCTGGTAAGTGTACAAGTAACAATAAACGAAAGAGGAGAAGTGTGCATCCGGACACACGGGAAATGAATGGAGAAATCGAGACGCTTCGGCGATTTCAAGACTCCGTCCGGTGAGTACCTACGCAGGAATTAGTAGATTTAATGCCGGGGTACTAAAAAGTAGCTCATAGGAGAAAAACCTTTTGAGTTAGGGTGGTGCATGTACTCGATCTACTCTTGTCTGGCGTTGATGAACTTTGAACTCACATCAAAGTACATGATATGCGTTGAATGTTCAGTTCCATCCACTTGGGATTTCACTTGGGACGTTGAAAGTCATGTTGTGTCCCGGTGTCCAGCATGCACCTCTGACGAGGTAGGATAGGATGACATATATGCATCAGCATTCGCATTCCTAACTGATGTAACCACGACAAAAATAAATAGTGGTTTTACGTTCATCTAGAGCCACAACTGACCGAGCATGAGGCTGGCTTGAATGGCAACGGCAGAAGAGGATTCTGTCGATGGGAGATGGGATTGTTGCAGATTTTTCTCTTGCTTTGTCATCCAAGGCTAAAGTGCAACATCAACATATTTCCAACTCCACCTTGATCTCTCGGATAATTACCCATGTCGTTACTCTCTCTTCAATGTTGGAAGTTTAACACTTGATCATCGATACATTCTTGATCTGTGTGAAGTGCACGACACTAATCAAAACCGTCAATCACTGGTCATTTGTGACGATAGATAGACACTCATCTTCTTCTGCAGTATCGAGGTGTGTCGATGATGACTGATAAATGAAAGCAAAACAAATACAAACAGAGCTGGTTTATGCGTCCAAAGTATGATTATCAAAATGATGTCAATGTCAGTCTCTAGAGAGAGAGAGAGAGAGTGGCAGACTGACCACATCAGTTTTGATTTATTTGAATAGTGTGATACCTCGGTTGTGTACACGGAAGCTGTATCGTATGCTCAAACGCACACATCATTTCTTTCCTTATTCTGTCCAGTGCGCTCCTTCAGTAGAGAAGTCCTCCTCTCTCCGAGCTGTACATTCTACAATACATGGCTTGATGAACACTTACTTATCTCCTAATTCGGTGGACCTACAAAGAGAGAGTAGATTTTGACCCAGCTGTGTGGAAAGTACAACATACCGTAACGTATAGCCCTGTTTTGCAAATCGACACGCATTGTAACAAGTCGAGCAAAAAGGCTCCAAATTTATATAATATGCCCAACAGCTTATATAGGAGCTTTCCAAAACTCTACTCATCGCCTTCACTGGAGCTCTGCATGTGGTTGTCGGAGATAGAATCGAATTGGCTTCCGTCGAAGAGCACGCACACATCATTACTTACACATCATGAGCGAAGTGAAAGAGGAAGTGGATCTTCTCAATGAAGCTCCGTTATAGTTGGCTTCAGCCGACTGAGATAATGAATTATATAAAACTGAATTTGACTAATTTTTTAATACGACGAAGTTCGACTGAAATTTCGACGAGCCGAGTGACCGACGACACTCCGCTCGCTACAACTTCGAGCAAGAAGTCATTCCCATCACACAAGAAGTATCCACCATACCCACTATACTTCTTGATCGTCATGGTCCGTATCATTCGCAACGTCGGCGGCATCGAAGGCCTCCACCTCGCCACCGACTGCTTCACCGAAGACGTCGAACGGCGCATCTTCTCCTCCATCAATGAATCAACCTATCAAAGCGGCAAACGCACATGGGGCGGCCAACCCACCGGTCTCCTCCACTGGCCGTCCGATTGGCCAGATGATTACATCAAGCTCACCAATCTAGTTAGAGATTGTGGACTGTTGCCGGACTATGTCCCTCCGGATTATTGCTTGCGGCTCATGTATCCACCCAAGGCGGGATTTCAACTTCACCACGATTCCAAGTATCGTTGGGGAGAGGTGATCGTAGGTGTCAATTTAGGCCAAGAGGGTGAAATGATGTTCACTCCCGACAATCCACAAATAAATGCATTTCATCCAGCTGCATTCACATCAGAATTGGCATCCAAATCAGCAGGCGTTGGCAAATCCATGAGGATCAAATTGCCCCGTCGGTCCATTTACGTCATGTCCGGTCCATCTCGATATGTTTATAAGCATGGTATCGCTCAGCAAAAGCCAATGAGGCCACCGCCATCGTGGAATAAGTGGAACATGCAACATGCGCAAGTCATTGACGTTTCGTAGTACCAAGGTGTTTTCAGATGTGTATTTGGAGCGTCAATTGATTAACACTACAAATAACACTACCAAAAGGATGGAACTGCAACGTCGCAAGGAAGCACAAGACAAGTACAAAGCCAAGGGTATCAAGGCACAAGTGGCACAAGAGCGTCAGAATGCAACTTTGTTATTGAATATGATGGATTCTGGTATCATTCCAAGTCAATTGAGATTTGATAGGAGGGAAGTTACCTTTGATGTTGCACCTGGTGTTGTGGCACAGCAGCGACAACAGCAACCGAAGTATCTTGAATACTCGAGAAGTCAATTTGGTACTGTTGGTATTGGTGGTGGCAGTGGTATAGTCTCGGCTGCCGCTCCTGTTGCTGCGACTGCTGCGTTTCAGGGAGAAGGGAGGCAGCTTGGAAGTAGCATCAATCATGGTGGAGGAGATGATGATAACAACATTATGCAAATGGCAATAAATGCATCTCTACGCTCATTGGCCGAGGAGCGTGCCGCAAGGTCTGAGAAACGAAAGAGGAGGAGGAATCGTGGTAGTGACGAGGGTGCTTCCAAGTCATGTAAAGATAAAGAAGAAGGAGTAGCAAGTCCCAAGACACGAAGTGGAGGAGCTGCAGGTACTGTTTGTGGAGGTGTGATTGATCTTGTTGGAGATGGTGGTAGTGATGATGAAGAGGAAACTAAAAATGGAGACTATTACGAAAAAGACAGTGACATTATTGTGATTCATGAATAATATACATGGGGGGTAGTCGCATACATATTGCGATGATCAGATTCATTGACTTGAGTATTGAGAATATATCATATTATATAGATTTGAATAGATGGACTACGAAGAATGAGAATCATGCATGTTGAGGTCCATCAAATCACATCACAATACATCGCATCACCTTGTTCCAAAATGTTATTTTGCCCATTACTCTCCACCACTGACTTACAATACGGATACTATTCCTCTCATATTTGCGTAGGTGTCTATCATCTCTCGCGTCGGCTCGGTCATTTCCATCTTTGATACACCCCACCAACTCTTCTGTGTATACTGTGTATTGATTTTTCAGCGTACGAGAGGAGGTATCTTTCAGATATGACCAGATAGATTGATGCACTTTTCTTTTTTCTCTTGACGGATTAGTGTGCAACTCAAACAGATCTCTCTCCAGCAAGTCCTAACTTTGATTATCGATAAGATTCTAATGTTGATGTTGGTCAGAGTGAGCATCTATGCTTCAGAAAAGTTTCCGAGAGGTCATGATCGTACGTACATCTAGTGAAAAGAACTACCAGAACCACAGCTTCTTCTCAAGAGAGTTCAATACACCGCATGCCAGCCAAACTCCAGCTGCTCGGCTTGTCGTTCACTAATGTAATCCTTTCTCGTCAGATAATGACGATAAGTGCCGTTAGAACATATAATGTGTCAAACCTAATGAAGGGCTTGGGGCTTCTCTGTTCGTCTCTGGGAAGAGGCTGCTCCTGGTCGCCTACAACCTGCATGGCAATGACATACAGCATTGCTTGCACAAAATTACATATCTTTGCCGTTTACAGCCAATAAACCTAAAGAGAACCCTCTCCACAAATGAACGATTTCTCAGAGTAGATCTTTCGATCACAACCCACGCATACACAGAGATTACCTTGCTTCTCTCTCTCTCTACTTTTCAGCCTTCGATTTAGTATTTGCACTTCGTCAAAAAATGAAAAAATCTAAACATCTAGGTAGGCTTCTTGGTCTCCTTCTCGTTATCTTTCTCGAAGGCATCACATGAGAAACTGATGTTCACTTTAGCTAAGGTTTATGGAGAATTTAGCGTGAATAAGGCTCTATAACGGACATTAACCCGTAATTTCGGGGTATTAACCTTTACATACGTGGTATTGACCCATAATTATGGGATTGACAGCGTCTCAAAACCACTCCTGACAAGCTTTTGTCGCGAACCTGCGTACGTGCTGTAGCACTTCTCGATCTCATTCTCTCATCGTTTCTCCAACAATTTTGGCAGCTAAACGGCTAATCACTTTTTGCTAAACAGAGAGCTAATTTAGCTAAACGTACATAGATCGTAAAAGGGATAAATTTGGTACTAATTCCTACATAACAATCATCGAAAGTATATGGTAAAATCAGTGCCGGAAATTCGGTGAAGCCCGTCTTTTTTTCGCCCTTTCACCCGAGCATCCGGATGCGGTTCTTCTTTCGTTTATGGTTGCGTTGCGCATTGCTTGTGCATGAACATCTCTCACAAAATTAGACATCGACACTTTTCATCATGAAGTTTGCTACCGCCGCCATCGCCCTAGCTTTAATCATCGGCGCTACACCCATCAATGCGCGTGCCGATACAGGTTCGAAGAGTGGCAAGGCTACCGCAGCACCATCGCTACAGCCAAGCAGCATGCCTTCTGCGGCGCCCACTGGTAAATCAGGCAAGGCAACTGTACGATCTGATGCCCTCTCTGACCTTCTAGATGATGCTGACATGCCCGAAAGCTCAGCCATCGCTGCTACTAATGGATCTAAGAGTGGAAAGGCTACTGCAGCGCCTTCGTCTCAGCCATCCATGATGCCATCCACTAAATCAGCCAAGGCGAGTACACGTCCCGATGCTCTCTCCGACCTTCTAGCTGATGCTGACATGCCCGAAAGCTCAGCCATCGCTGCTACTGCTAATGGATCTAAGAGTGGAAAGGCTACCGCAGCACCTTCGTCTCAGCCATCCATGATGCCATCCACTAAATCAGCCAAGGCGAGTACACGTCCCGATGCCCTCTCTGACCTTCTAGATGATGCTGACATGCCCGAAAGCTCAGCCATCGCTGCTACTGCTAATGGATCTAAGAGTGGAAAGGCGACTGCAGCACCTTCGGCTCAGCCAAGTGGCATGCCATCACCTTCACCTTCCATGATGCCATCCACTAAATCAGCCAAGGCGAGTACACGTCCCGATGCCCTCTCTGACCTTCTAGATGATGCTGACATGCCCGGAAGCTCGGCCATAGCTGCTACTGCTAATGGATCTAAGAGTGGAAAGGCTACTGCAGCACCTTCGTCTCAGCCATCCATGATGCCATCCACTAAATCAGCCAAGGCGAGTACACGTCCCGATGCCCTCTCTGACCTTCTAGATGATGCTGACATGCCCGAAATCTCGGCCATCGCTGCTAATGGATCTAAGAGTGGAAAGGCGACTGCAGCACCTTCGGCTCAGCCAAGTGGCATGCCATCACCTTCACCTTCCATGATGCCATCCACTAAATCAGCCAAGGCGAGTACACGTCCCGATGCCCTCTCTGACCTTCTAGATGATGCTGACATGCCCGGAAGCTCGGCCATAGCTGCTACTGCTAATGGATCTAAGAGTGGAAAGGCTACTGCAGCACCTTCGTCTCAGCCATCCATGATGCCATCCACTAAATCAGCCAAGGCGAGCACACGTCCCGATGCCCTCTCTGACCTTCTAGATGATGCTGACATGCCCGAAATCTCGGCCATCGCTGCTAATGGATCTAAGAGTGGAAAGGCGACTGCAGCACCTTCGGCTCATCCAAGTGGCATGCCATCACCTTCACCTTCCATGATGCCATCCACTAAATCAGCCAAGGCGAGTACACGTCCCGATGCCCTCTCTGACCTTCTAGATGATGCTGACATGCCCGAAAGCTCAGCCATCGCTGCTACTGCTAATGGATCTAAGAGTGGAAAGGCTACTGCAGCACCTTCGTCTCAGCCATCCATGATGCCATCCACTAAATCAGCCAAGGCGAGTACACGTCCCGATGCCCTCTCTGACCTTCTAGATGATGCTGACATGCCCGAAATCTCGGCCATCGCTGCTAATGGATCTAAGAGTGGAAAGGCGACTGCAGCACCTTCGGCTCAGCCAAGTGGCATGCCATCACCTTCACCTTCCATGATGCCATCCACTAAATCAGCCAAGGCGAGTACACGTCCCGATGCCCTCTCTGACCTTCTAGATGATGCTGACATGCCCGAAAGCTCGGCCATAGCTGCTAATGGATCTAAGAGTGGAAAGGCAACTGCAGCACCTTCGTCTCAGCCAAGTCGTATGCCTTCACCTTCACCTTCCATGTCTCCATCGTCGAGTCCTTCTGCGATGCCATCCACTAAATCAGCCAAGTCGAGACAACGTGTTTCTAATCTTTCTGAGCTCCTCGATGCTGATGCTGATGCTGATATGCCCGAAATCTCGGTCATCGCTGCTAATGGATCTAAGAGTGGAAAGGCTACTGCAGCACCATCGCTACAGCCAAGCAGCATGCCTTCTGCGGCGCCCACTGGTAAATCAGGCAAGGCAAATCTACGCTCCGATGCCCTCTCTGACCTTCTAGATGATGCTGACATGCCTGAAAGCTCAGCCATCAAAGCTGGTGGATCTAAGAGTGAGAAGTCGGAAGCCCCTTCCATGATGCCAAGCAGCAGTAAGTCGGGGAAGGCATATCTACGTGCTGACAACCTTTCTGACCTTCTGGGCACTGATCCTATGGAAGAAGGGTTTGGTATCGCCGCTGCATACAGGTCTGGATCTAAAAGTGAGAAGTCGGAAGCTCCTTCCATGATGCCAAGCAGTAGTAAGTCAGGCAAGGCGTTGATCTAATCCACCATTATGCCCGAGCCTTTCCACTTAATGTGACAAAGAGAAGTAAAGGAGTGGGAGAATGTACAGAAGAAGAGTGACAACTTTTGTTTGCTCGTGTTAGAAGAATTAATTCATAGGAGTCATCGATTCTAGAAGATTTGTTAACAATTTTCAGTTTTCGGGTAGTTAACAAGTCATAATGTAATAGGAACATCATATTCGTCATTCTTTTGAGACCCTAACACGCCACTTTGGCAACAATTGAATTATTCTCAACCTGCGCGGAGCAAAAGGAGCAAACTTATTCGCATGAAGATGATACAAAGCAAGAAATAAACTGAATGGCTAGTAAGCTGCGCAAGAGTCAAGAAGATTAGGATTAATAGCTATGAGGAAACTGATGACGACGTCTTGAAGAATAGATTTCGTTTCATCATCGCATAACCATGGATAGCACACAGAGAACGTCAGTCATGTAGATCGATGAAGTGACAAATCAGAAATTCATGATGTAAATTTCATGACATGACTTGTGCCATGTCTACCTACATAGCTCACTCAATCGTCGATAACGATGACTTCATGAGGCCTCTTCTTCTTGCATATTGACACTATCGTTTTATCTTCGTCATCATCACTACTTAAGAGATCGATTATCATTCCTTTGTCAGAAGAAGATCTACTTCCATGGTCATACTTTCTCCTTCTTTCTGCTCGCTCCTTGGCTAAAGAACGGAGAGACGCATCGAGAGCATTCTTCATTTCTTCGTCATCGGTACTTCCCAGTAGCCCACCATTCCCTGCGGGCGCTAGGGCTAAGGTTGCACAACCACAGTTGTCATATTTATTGCTTGTATATGATTTTGGAAGAGGGAACGTGACTTCATGCTGATGGAATCTCAGCTGAGCTTGAATTACACCGGAATCCATCATACCCAACAATTCATTTGCATCATTACGCTTTTCTTTCACCTCATCTTTGGAAAGTTTTGGACCATTGTATCCTAGGACTGGATAGAACTTCTTCTGTACCAAAATTCTGGCACGGAGTTCAGCCCGCTTCTTCATATCTGTTTCATTCTGCAACTGTCTCTCGAGATGAACATCAGAAAATACCTTGGTACTACGAAAAGTCAACGATATGCGCAAATTGCGTGTGTTCCAAGAAGGAGGAGGATGGGTTGGCTGATGCTTGACGATACCATGCGTATAGTCATAGCGTGATGCGCCCGACATGACATAAATTGAGCGCCGGGGCAGTGTTACTCTGATCGAATCCGTACCCGGTGGTAGCTTTGACTCTTGCCCATCCTTTGGCACGAAATATATCACACCAGACCGAGAGTGACGCCTACAATAACTTCTCCCCATCGATGCCTACTATCATAGTGATGTTTGAAACCAGCGCCGATAGGATACACAACACGATAGCAATAATCAGGAGGGACGTATCCTGGGAGTAATCCGCAATCACGGATGAGATTGACCAGTTTATTGTAATCACAAGGCCAATTCTTTGGACCTGAGACACTCCCGCTCCTCCTTCCATTGTTTTTGATGCCCCTGTACCCGGATGAAAAGATACGTTTCTCCACTTCTTCTGTGAAACATTCCGTAGCGAGATGCAGGCCTTCGATGCCATGTACATTTCGAGATATTTTCATCATGATTGAGAATAATCAATATTACTACTTGATTGTTTGCTACTTCTGCTATTCTCTCTCACACACACACACACACAGTCTCTCTCTAGCACTCGCTGCCTTGAGGTATCGTCGGTCGCTGGAGTGCATGGCGTGGTGGGACCGGCTCGATGCGGAGAGCAAATGAGCAAATAACAGTTGTTGCTGCTTGCGCTGCTTTTGGCGGGAAGCACAAGCGCAAGTGTGCATTCAAAAAATCTTCACTCAGCGCTGCACCTGGCTGTGTGTCGATGATTGGTGCACACCTCTCTCTTTCCTTCTCTTAGATAGAGGGAGGTGAGAGAGGTAAAGTGAACAGTATTTGAATGATATCAGTTCTGTTTGTTGTGTTTTGTGTGCTTGTATCGGCAATGAGACTTCTTCCTGACCTTCATCAACTCTCAGCTGTATGAGGGGTGATAAGTGACAGCGTGAAATGAGATGGAAGCTTTCATTTCAAGACAATAACAACCAATACAATCCATGAGTCCCATTCTATTGCTGTAAGTTCATTGTGTCTTATTTGATAGATTGTTGCCGTGACAGCTACATTGGGGACTCTTTGTCGCGTCCTAGGTCCTGGACCCTGGCGTATACGAGCACGACAACGGTAGAATATTCTTTGCATCATCTTCGTCGACTTATGAATCTTTCAGTTGATATTGATTTGTCATACCTTTGCGGCAATTGAGATGTTTCGCTCTCTATTATCTCTTTTACCATCCAACAAAACAAGAACAAGGTTTGAATACTGAGTACGCGATAACAGTCCCTAACTTCAAATCTTATTCCTTTTCAAGTCCATTTCATCGTCATTTTGCCTCTCCTTTCCCAACCTGACAGGTTGAGAATGGGCAATATTGAGTTCATACATGGCCAAATTTAGTTGTGACTCTTATTTGAAGCACTCTCATTTCTACTTCGTGATAGCACCGCTTTGCCATCGCTGTGCATACGCCACGGACAGGACATACGCAGGTCGAATCTTTTCGGATGCACAGCAATTCTGACTGGTTCACCACGTTCCTCGCCAACATTTACATATGATGGTATATTTAAAATAAATCAAAGTAGACGATGTCGATAGTGGTAGGAGACTCCCTGGCCCTGGCATCTTACATATGTCAAGCTGTTCAAGCAAAATACCTGCGACACTTCTGCCCTCGGCATATATGAAGACTACAATTTGTTGGTTTAATGTGTCTATAGAGAGAGGTAGCGATAAACAGCAACAACTTTACCTAATAATTTCCTACTCCTAATAAGTGATGGTAGACACAACACTCAAGTTTCTGCTTCTACCTACTTCATCTTCATTCAACGCATCGTCGAAGCAAAGCAAGATTACCAGATTTGCTTGTTTCTCCTCCTTCTTCTCTTCTTTCCAAAAGAAGTTCTATTAATTCCAACGTACATCTGGATAAAACGAGTGCCGGAACTCGCTTAGCGAAGGATTCTTTCCGTAGTTCAAACCACTTTCAGCACGTAAGTACGCGGCGCACGCCCATTGTCTTGCCTAAACATACTGCGCGCGGTTGCAGTAAAAGCCCCACAACAACAAGTCTCTCATTTCTTTACACCACTCGTGCTAGTACAAATGAACAACCCATGTGACCATGACATTGATCCACTGCACTAACTTCGCCCTAGCATTCCTCGCCCTCGCTCTATCTCTATCTCTATCCAATCTCCCCCTGACTTCGGCTTCTTTTGAGACCTTCAATTTTACCTTCACCTCCCTGACAGAGGAAGAACTCATCGAGAAGTTCATCTCTCAAGATGGTAGTATCGAGTTTAGCAACATCAACGCCTCTCCTCATATCCTTAACTGCACGCGCTACTACACTGGAGGACATAGCATGGGGTATGCATGGCTGAATGATGACAACGTTACTCTGACCGACGTCCATCTCCTTCCAGACGAAGGCATCATTCTCTCATCAGGAGATCCACTCGACTTTATATACAATGATGAAGATAATCAAACTACCATATGGGGGGATTTCCCCAACGATACATTGTATGATGAAGACCTCGCAAATGAAATCAACGATACGAGAGTGTTTGATGCATGCTTCCTTGAGTTCGATTTCAAATGTAGCGGTGAAGGGTATGTCCCCCAAGTGTCATTCAAGTATATGTTTGGATCAGATGAATACCATGAGTATGTATTTAGTCAATTCAATGATGCCTTTGCACTTCTTCTGAATGGGGTGAACATTGCGACACTTCCTTCGACCGAGACAGATGTGGAAGTTGTTTCCATCAACAATGTGAATTTGCAACTGAATCGGCAATATTTTCATGGGAATGATCCTGATTGTACTGCCGGCGTTAGTATGGTTTATCCCCAGATTGAACCTGATGGTTTTACTGTCATTCTGACTGCGCTTGGAACCCCTCATCAAAATCCTGATCAAACGAATACTATCAAGATTGTAGTGGGAGACATAGGAGATCAGATTCTTGATAGCTGGGTTTTATTGGAAGGTAGCTCATTCAGTTGTGTTCCTATTAGTACTAGTGGTGAGTCAATTGTTGTACTTGAAATTGTATCACATTCACATGCTTGAACTTCTTGAATATTCTGATCCAAATCTATTGTTACTGTCTCTGTCTTTGTCTTACTCTTTTCATTATAATTTCAAACAGCACCTAGTGGAAAATCAGGCAAATCGTCGGCGCCGAGCATTAGCAGCAAGTCAGGAAAGTCACGCCAAAGTGCTCAGCCTTCTGAATCTGCATCTGCGCAGCCATCATTTGAGCCTAGTTTGGCTCCCTCTGTGTCTAGTGAGCCATCAGTCAAACCTTCATCTGAGCCTAGTTTGGCTCCTAGTTTGGCTCCCTCTGTGTCTAGTGAGCCATCAGTCAAACCTTCATCTAAGCCTAGTTCGGCTCCTTTGCCAACGTCAAGTAGCAGCAAGTCAGGAAAGTCAAGATCTGAAATAGAAAAGTTGGAGGCCCCTTCCATGATGTTTCCGCCAAGGCCAAGAAGGCCAAGGCCTACTAGTAGTAGCAATACGAATTTTCGTGGTAGTGCTGACATCATTTCCGACCTTCTCGGCACTGATCCTATGGCTGCAGCGTTTGGCACTACCGCTGCCCATGGATCTCAGCGTGAGAACTCGAAAGCTCCTTCCCCAAGCAGCAGTGGCAGTAAGAGGAAGTCGAAGTCGGACAAGGACATGGAGTTGATCTAATCCATCATCATATCGCCCGGGTCTTTTTCCATTCAAATATATATGTTACAAAGAGGAGTAAAAGAATGGAAGAATATACAGAAGAAGAGCACCAACTTTTTGTTGCTCTTGTAATTGTGAGAAGAATCAAAGTCAAAGTGTCAAAGTCAAAGAAAAATAGCACGATACATTTTCGGATCGTGACGTAGATGTAAAAAACGTAATAGAAAGTTAGATTTCTAAATCAATTTGAAATCAAATGGGACGAACCTATCCTAATGCAGTCCCTCCAACATAACAATATGTTTGTTTGGTGCTTTGTTACATCACAAATAGAGAAGTCAGCGTCGAAACATGCACTTCTTGCGAAACAAGCGAGAAGCTGCGAACAAGCGAGAAGCTGCGAGAAGGGAGAGGAGAAAATCTCATGCACTTTACTCATGCTCCTGCGTGTGAGTTGTGTGTCCAGATAGAAGTACACTGAATCAGAAAACATGCCGTCATTACCATCACAGCTCGCATATCAGCACAATCTATCGCGCTCCTTCCTCGAGTTCGATTTCAAGTGCAGCGGTGAAGGGTATGTCCCCCAAGTTTCATTCAGATATTATATGTTTGGATCAGATGAATACCATGAGTTTATGAACAGTACGTATAATGAAACGAATACCATCAAGATTGTAGTTGGAGACATAGGAGATGAAGTTTTGGACAGCTGGGTTTTATTGGAAGGCAGCTCATTCAGTTGCGTTCCTATTTCTTTGAGCCCATCTACGTCTGGACAGCCATCTTCGACCTTCGACTCCATCATTGAATCCGTTTGGTTCTAGTGCTCCTTCGTCAGAGCCAAGTCAATCGCCTTCAACTTCAGCTCAGTCCTCTTCTGAGCCCATCTGTATCCGGACAACCATCTTCGTCTTCGACTCCCTCGTTGAATCCATCAGTTACCAGTGCATCTTCTGCAGAGCCAAGTAGCGTGCCTTCAACTTTGCGCCAGCCTCCGTCGGAGCCCAGTTTGAACCCATCTGTATCCGGAGCACCATCTTCCCAACCGTTGAATCCATCAGTTTCTAGTGCGCCTTCGTAAAAGCCAAGTCAATCGTCTCAGCCCTCCTCCGCGCCCAGTTTGATGACATCCACATCTACATCTGGACAACATAGTGGAAAATCAGGCAAATCGTCGGGACAACCTACAACTACAAACATGCAACATGCCAAGCCAAGCAGTAGCAGCAAGTCAGCAAAGTCACCTCAAAGTGCTCAGCCAAGTCCAAGTATTGCGCCTTCTGAATTTGCGCAGCCATCGTTGTCATCTGAGCTTAGTTTGGCTCCTTCGTCAAAAGCAGCAGCAGCAGCAAGTCGGGAAAGGCACTCCAAAAACACGGACAGGACTCCAAAAAGCATTTCCACCTTCACCTTCGCCTTTTGCGATGCCAAGCAGTAAAGCTTCGACTACGCCTTCTACGATGCCAAGCAGCATGCCATCATCTAAGCCGAACTTCGGGCCTTCTGCGATGCCCACTGGTAAATCAGGAAAGTCACGCAACCGTGCTATTAAACTCTCTGATCTTCTTGGCACTGATCATATAGCCGAGGGCGAGGGCGAGGGCTGGGGGGTATTGCCACTGCACATAGTTCTGGATCTAAAGCGAGAAGTCGGAAGCCCCTTTCAGGACCTGACCAAGATAGAGTAAGAGTAAGTAAGTCAGAAAGGTATTGATCTAATCATCTAATTCTAATCCATCATCTACAGAAGAAGAGCACCGCTTTTTATTGCTCTTGTAAGAAGAATCAAAGAAATAGCATCGATGCATCAAGAATACTTCTATATCTGATGAATTTTTGGGTCGTGACGTAGACGTAGACGTATAAGCCATTGTAATTGTAATCCAACGTTAACTTAACATTGGGTCTATGTCTTTCCAGAGTGGTTCGGTCATGACAGGAAGAGCTATGTCGTTGAGACCAAGAAATGCTTTTCACATTCACAGCAAAAACAGCTAGGAACCATCTTATCGGACCTTGGTGAAGGCAACTGAGCAGAAGCCTCTTTAGCTTTAGCTTTATTATCTACCTTATTGCTTGAGCGTCCCATTTTGGGACTCTAAAAATCTCAGATAAGCTTCGCGCGCAGCCAAAAAATTGAAGGGTGGAAAATAGGTACGGTATTGTTGCATGATCTTTGCTGCTACAATACTTCAACTTTGACTTTGGATTCATTCAACGCATCGCAATAAGTACATTTCAACGCTAGACAAGATCACCATCATAGATGTCTTCTCTTCCTTCTTCTCTACTTTCGACAGATACATAGCAATTCCAACTCTAATGGGGCAAAACAAGTGCAAACCTGGAATAGGACATCGCTGACAAAGAAGCAATTCGTTCTCCTACAGATTTCGCATTCGCGCACCGCACCGCCACAAAAATTGCAGAGAGTAGGTACAGTTTTGCATGATCTCTCACTTTTTGCTGCTCATAAATTGGTTTTTAGAACAATCTCAATCACAACAACAACAAAACAACAAACATAACCATGGCCATGACATTCATCAACCGCGCTACCACTACCTTCGACTTAGCATTAGCAGTCCTCGCCCTATCCCTATCCAATCTCCACACTTCGGCTTCTGCTTTCACCTTCACTTCCCTGACAGAGGAAGAACTCATCGAGAAGTTCATCTCTCAAGATGGTAGCGTCGAGTTTAGCAACATCAACGCCTCTCCTCATATCCTTAACTGCACGCGCTTCTTCACTGGAGGTCATGATATGGGCTATGCATGGCTGAATGACGACAACGTAACTCTGACCAACGCCCACCTCCTTCCAGACGAAGGCATCATGCTCTCATCAGGAAATCCACTCGACTTTATATACAATGATCTCGATTTTCAAACTACCGTATGGGGAAATTTCCCCAACGATACATTGTATGATGAAGACCTCGCCAATGCAATCAACGATACGAGAGTGTTTGATGCATGCTTCCTTGAGTTCGATTTCAAATGTAGCGGTGAAGGGTATGTCCCCCAAGTGTCATTCAAGTATATGTTTGGATCAGATGAATACCATGAGTTTGTGAACAGTTCGTTTAATGATGCCTTTGCATTTCTTCTGAATGGGGTGAACATTGCGAAACTTCCTTCGACCGAGACAGATGTGGAAGTTGTTTCCATCAACAATGTGAATTTGCAACTGAATCGGCAATATTTTCATGGGAATGATCCTGATTGTACTGCCGGCGTTTGTATGGTTTATCCCCAGATTGAACCTGATGGTTTTACTGTCATTCTGACTGCGCTTGGAACCCCTCATCAAAATCCTGATCAAACGAATACCATCAAGCTTGTAGTGGGAGATTTAGGCGATGCAGCGTTGGACAGCTGGGTTTTATTGGAAGGTAGCTCATTCAGTTGTGTTGATAATAGTGGTGAGTCAATTGTTGTGCATGTAGTTATATATCACATTCACATACTTGAACTTCTTGAATATTCTAATCCAAATCTACTGTCTTATTCTTTTCATTACAAACAGCACCCACACACAAACCTAGTGGAAAATCAGGCAAATCTTCGGGACAGCCTACAACTACAAACATGCCAAGTAGCAGCAGCAAGTCAGGAAAGTCACTCCAGAGTGTTCAGCCAAGTCCAAGTATTGCGCCTTCTGAATCTGCGCCATCATCTGAGCCTAGTTTGGCTCCTTCGTCAAGCAGCAGCAGCAGCAGCAAGTCAGGAAAGTCACTACAGAGTGTTCAGCCAAGTCCAAGCATTGCGCCTTCTGAATCTGTATCTGTGTCACCTGTGTCATCATTTGAGCCTAGTTTGGCTCCTTCGCCAAGCAGCAGCAGCAGCAAGTCAGGAAAGTCATTCCAGGTTGCTCAGCCAAGTCCAAGTATTGCGCCTTCTGAATCTGTATCTGTGTCACCTGTGTCATCATCTGAGCCTAGTTTGGTTCCTTCGCCAAGCAGCAGCAGCAGCAAGTCAGGAAAGTCACTCCAGGTTGCTCAGCCAAGTCCAAGTATTGCGCCTTCTGAATCTGTATCTGTGTCACCTGTGTCATCATCTGAGCCTAGTTTGGCTCCTTCGCCAAGCAGCAGCAGCAGCAAGTCAGGAAAGTCACTCCAGGTTGCTCAGCCAAGTCCAAGTATTGCGCCTTCTGAATCTGCGTCATCATCTGAGCCTAGCTTAGCACCCTCTGAGTCTAGTGAGCCACCTTCAGTCAAACCTTCATCTGAGCCTAGTTTGGCTCCCTCTAAGGCTAGTGAGCCACCTTCAGACAAACCTTCATCTGAGCCTAGTTTGGCTCCCTCGGTGCCTGCGCCTTTAGTTCCGCTTACAGCCCCTTCCATGACGTTTCCACCAAGGCCAAGGCCAAGGCCTGCTGCTACTACTACTACTACTACTACTACTACTACTAGCAATTCGAATCTTCGTGGTCGTGCTGACATCATTTCCGACCTTCTCAGCACCACTGATCCTATGGCTGCACCTGCACCTGCACCTGCAAGCTTTGGTACCGCTGCCCATGGATCTGAACGTCAACATGACCGCGAGAACTCAAAATTCCCTTCCATGATGCCGAGCAGCAGTATCAAGATCAAGAGTAAGACGGACAAGGACAAGGACAAGGAGTTCATTTCCGACCTTCTCGGCACTGATCCTATGGCTGCAGCGTTTGGCACTACCGCTGCCCATGGATCTCAGCGTGAGAACTCGAAAGCTCCTTCCATGATGCCGAGCAGCAGTCGTATCAAGAGTAAGACGGATAAGGACAAGGACAAGGACAAGGAGTTGATCTAATCCATCAAAAAACCGCCCTGGTCTTTCCATTCAAATATATGTGTGACAAAGAGAAGAAAAAGGATGGGAGATTGTACAGAAGTAGAAGTAGAGTAACAACTTTTTGTTGCTCTTGTAATTGTGAGAAGAATCAAAGTCAAAGACCAAAGAAAAATTAGCACGATACATTTTCGGATCGTGACGTAGACGTAGAAAAAGTAATAGAAAGTTAGATATCTAAATCAATTTGAAATCAAATGGGACGAACCTATCCTGATGCAGTCCTCCACTGATACAACATAATCTCATGTTCGTTGGTGCTTTGGTGCATCACAGGAGAGCTACCTACTTTCTTTCTGTCCATACAAGCGTGAAGCTGCGAGAAGGAAGAGGAGAAAATCTGGAGTCTTTATGGTACTCATGCTCGCTCCTGTGTATGAGATGGTGTCTTTATTCTGTGTCAGGATAAAATGCTGTCATTAGCTTCAGCTCGCATATCAACACAATCTTCAAAAGCGCTTTTTGATTTTTTGAAAAAAATGAGAAATGAATCATGACGTCCGTTGGCGGGCCGCCTATGTACCTATGTTGCTGTACTCCGACCATGACGCAACGAAGCTAACTATCAACAACGATAGGCAGTAACCGACACCACTGCCAGCCGTTCATCTATAAATTAATTGTATAGCTTAGTCGGGATTCAGAGAGCACGCTACATAACTATCAACTGGATTCAATTGAAAATATTTTGAAAAATGACATCATCCACCAGCGGCAGCAGCAGCAGCGCTAGCAGCGGCCGAGAAATTAATCTAGTCAACAGCCTCGATGATTTTCTGAGCAACATGGATAGAGAGAGGGAGGCGATCAATGCAAGAATTTTGGCGGCATATGGTGATGGGAGGGGTCAGCTGGTGCAGGAGAGAATTGATACTAATTTTGGTCAGGGTTCACTTGACGACACTTCTTTCGATAATGGCGGTGTTGAAAATGGGGCTCAAGAGGCTAATGACCATGATGATAACAATCAAGATGGATCTGACACATCATTTAGATGGAAAGGCTACTGCAGCACCATCGCTACAGCCAAGCAGCATGCCTTCTGCGGCGCCCACTGGTAAATCAGGCAAGGCAAATCTACGCTCCGATGCCCTCTCTGACCTTCTAGATGATGCTGACATGCCTGAAAGCTCAGCCATCAAAGCTGGTGGATCTAAGAGTGAGAAGTCGGAAGCCCCTTCCATGATGCCAAGCAGCAGTAAGTCGGGGAAGGCATATCTACGTGCTGACAACCTTTCTGACCTTCTGGGCACTGATCCTATGGAAGAAGGGTTTGGTATCGCCGCTGCATACAGGTCTGGATCTAAAAGTGAGAAGTCGGAAGCTCCTTCCATGATGCCAAGCAGTAGTAAGTCAGGCAAGGCGTTGATCTAATCCACCATTATGCCCGAGCCTTTCCACTTAATGTGACAAAGAGAAGTAAAGGAGTGGGAGAATGTACAGAAGAAGAGTGACAACTTTCGTTTGCTCGTGTTAGAAGAATTAATTCATAGGAGTCATCGATGCAAGAAGATTTGTTAACAATTTTTCAGTTTTCGGTTAGTTAACAAGTCATAATGTAATAGGAACATCATATTCGTCATTCTTTTGAGACCCTAACACGCCACTTTGGTAACAATTGAATCATTCTCAACCTGCGCGGAGCAAAAGGAGCAAACTTACTCGCATGAAGATGATACAAAGCAAGAAATAAACTGAATGGCTAGTAAGCTGCGCAAGAGTCAAGAAGATTAGGATTAATAGCTATGAGGAAACTGATGACGACGTCTTGAAGAATAGATTTCGTTTCATCATCGCATAACGATGGATAGCACACAGAGAACGTCAGTCATGTAGATCGATGAAGTGACAAATCAGAAATTCATGATGTAAATTTCATGACGATGACTTGTGTTGGGGCTTTAGGTTGCCATGTCTACCTACATAGCTCACTCAATCGTCGATAACGATGACTTCATGAGGCCTCTTCTTCTTGCATATTGACACTATCGTTTTATCTTCGTCATCATCACTACTTAAGAGATCGATTATCATTCCTTTGTCAGAAGAAGATCTACTTCCATGGTCATACTTTCTCCTTCTTTCTGCTCGCTCCTTGGCTAAAGAACGGAGAGACGCATCGAGTGCATTCTTCATTTCTTCGTCATCGGTACTTCCCAGTAGCCCACCATTCCCTGCGGGCGCTAGGGCATAGGTTGCACCGCTACAGTTGTCATATTTATTGCTTGCATATGATTTTGGAAGAGGGAAAGTGACTTCATGCTGATGGAATCTCAGCTGAGCTTGAATTACACCGGAATCCATCATACCCAACAATTCATTTGCAACATTACGCTTTTCTTTCACCTCATCTTTGGAAAGCTTTGGACCATTGTACTTCAGGACTGGATAGAACTTCTTCTGTGCCAAAATTCTGGCACGGAGTTCAGCCCGCTTCGTCATACCTGTTTCATTCTGCAACTGTCTCTCGAGATAAACATCAGAAAATACCTTGGTACTACGAAAAGTCAACGATATGCGCAAATTGCGTGTATTCCAAGAAGGAGTAGGATGGGTTGGCTGATGCTTGACGATACCATGCTTATAGTCATAGCGTGATGCAGCCGACATGAGATAAATTGAGCGCCGGGGCAGTGCTACTTTGATCCAATCCGTACCCGGTGGTAGCTTTGACTCTTGCCCATCCTTTGGCACACCAGATTGTCCGAGAGTGATGCCTACAATAACTTCTCCCCATCGATGCCTACTATCATAGTGATGTTTGAAACCAGTGCCGATAGGATACACAACACGATAGCAATAATCAGGAGGGACGTATCCTGGGAGTAATCCGCAATCACGGATGAGATTGACCAGTTTATTGTAATCACAAGGCCAATTCTTTGGACCTGAGACACTCCCGCTCCTCCTTCCATTGTTTTTGCTGCCCCTGTACCCGGATGAAAAGATACGTTTCTCCACTTCTTCTGTGAAACATTCCGTAGCGAGATGCAGGCCTTCGATGCCATGTACATTTCGAGATATTTTCATCATGATTGAGAATAATCAATATTACTACTTGATTGTTTGCTACTTCTGCTATTCTCTCTCTCACACACACACACACAGTCTCTCTCTAGCACTCGCTGCCTTGAGGTATCGTCGGTCGCTGGAGTGCATGGCGTGGTGGGACCGGCTCGATGCGGAGAGCAAATGAGCAAATAACAGTTGTTGCTGCTTGCGCTGCTTTTGGCGGGAAGCACAAGCGCAAGTGTGCATTCAAAAAATCTTCACTCAGCGCTGCACCTGGCTGTGTGTCGATGATTGGTGCACACCTCTCTCTTTCCTTCTCTTAGATAGAGGGAGGTGAGAGAGGTAAATTGAACAGTATTTGAATGATATCAGTTCTGTTTGTTGTGTTTTGTGTGCTTGTATCGGCAATGAGACTTCTTCCTGACCTTCATCAACTCTCAGCTGTATGAGGGGTGATAAGTGACAGCGTGAAATGAGATGGAAGCTTTCATTTCAAGACAATAACAACCAATACAATCCATGAGTCCCATTCTATTGCTGTAAGTTCATTGTGTCTTATTTGATAGATTGTTGCCGTGACAGCTACATTGGGGACTCTTTGTCGCGTCCTAGGTCCTGGACCCTGGCGTATACGAGCACGACAACGGTAGGATATTCTTTGCATCATCTTCGTCGATTTATGAATCTTTCAGTTGATATTGATTTGTCATACCTTTGCGGCAATTGAGATGTTTCGCTCTCTATTATCTCTTTTACCATCCAACAAAACAAGAACAAGGTTTGAATACTGAGTACGCGATAACAGTCCCTAACTTCAAATCTTATTCCTTTTCAAGTCCATTTCATCGTCATTTTGCCTCTCCTTTCCCAGCCTGACAGGTTGAGAATGGGCAATATTGAGTTCATACATGGCCAAATTTAGTTGTGACTCTTATTTGAAGCACTCTCATTTCTACTTCGTGATAGCACCGCTTTGCCATCGCTGTGCATACGCCACGGACAGGACATACGCAGGTCGATTCTTTTCGGATGCACAGCAATTCTGACTGGTTCAACACGTTCCTCGCCAACATTTACATATGATGGTATATTTAAAATAAATCAAAGTAGACGTTGTCGATAGTGGTAGGAGACTCCCTGGCCCTGGCATCTTACATATACATATGTCAAGCTGTTCAAGCAAAATACCTGCGACACTTCTGCCCTCGGCATATATGAAGACTACAATTTGTTGGTTCAATGTGTCTCTAGAGAGAGGTAGCGATAAACAGCAACAACTTTACCGAATATCCTACTCCTAATAAGTGATGGTAGACAAACACTCAAGTTTCTGCTTCTACTTCATCTTCATTCAACGCATGTCGAAGCAAAGCAAGATCACCAGATTTGCTGTCTTCTCCTCCTTCTTCTCTTCTTTCCAAAAGAAGTTCTATCAATTCCAACGTACATCTGGATATAACGAGTGCCGGAACTCGCTAAGCGAAGGATTCTTTCCGTAGTTCAAACCACTTTCAGCACGTAAGTACGCGGCGCACGCCCATGCAGTACAGTAAAAGCCCCACAACAACAAGTCTCTCATTTCTTTACACCACTCGTGCTAGTACAAATGAACAACCCATGTGACCATGACATTGATCCACTGCACTAACTTCGCCCTAGCATTCCTCGCCCTCGCTCTATCTCTATCTCTATCCAATCTCCCCCTGACTTCGGCTTCTTTTGAGACCTTCAATTTTACCTTCACCTCCCTGACAGAGGAAGAACTCATCGAGAAGTTCATCTCTCAAGATGGTAGTATCGAGTTTAGCAACATCAACGCCTCTCCTCATATCCTTAACTGCACGCGCTACTACACTGGAGGACATAGCATGGGGTATGCATGGCTGAATGATGACAACGTAACTCTGACCGACGTCCATCTCCTTCCAGACGAAGGCATCATTCTCTCATCAGGAGATCCACTCGACTTTATATACAATGATGAAGATAATCAAACTACCATATGGGGGGATTTCCCCAACGATACATTGTATGATGAAGACCTCGCCAATGCAATCAACGATACGAGAGTGTTTGATGCATGCTTCCTTGAGTTCGATTTCAAATGTAGCGGTGAAGGGTATGTCCCCCAAGTGTCATTCAAGTATATGTTTGGATCAGATGAATACCATGAGTATGTATTTAGTCAATTCAATGATGCCTTTGCACTTCTTCTGAATGGGGTGAACATTGCGAAACTTCCTTCGACCGAGACAGATGTGGAAGTTGTTTCCATCAACAATGTGAATTTGCAACTGAATCGGCAATATTTTCATGGGAATGATCCTGATTGTACTGCCGGCGTTAGTATGGTTTATCCCCAGATTGAACCTGATGGTTTTACTGTCATTCTGACTGCGCTTGGAACCCCTCATCAAAATCCTGATCAAACGAATACTATCAAGATTGTAGTGGGAGACATAGGAGATCAGATTCTTGATAGCTGGGTTTTATTGGAAGGTAGCTCATTCAGTTGTGTTCCTATTAGTACTAGTGGTGAGTCAATTGTTGTACTTGAAATTGTATCACATTCACATGCTTGAACTTCTTGAATATTCTGATCCAAATCTATTGTTACTGTCTCTGTCTTACTCTTTTCATTATAATTTCAAACAGCACCTAGTGGAAAATCAGGCAAATCGTCGGCGCCGAGCATTAGCAGCAAGTCAGGAAAGTCACGCCAAAGTGCTCAGCCTTCTGAATCTGCATCTGCGCAGCCATCATTTGAGCCTAGTTTGGCTCCCTCTGTGTCTAGTGAGCCATCAGTCAAACCTTCATCTGAGCCTAGTTTGGCTCCTAGTTTGGCTCCCTCTGTGTCTAGTGAGCCATCAGTCAAACCTTCATCTAAGCCTAGTTCGGCTCCTTTGCCAACGTCAAGTAGCAGCAAGTCAGGAAAGTCAAGATCTGAAATAGAAAAGTTGGAGGCCCCTTCCATGATGTTTCCGCCAAGGCCAAGACCAAGAAGGCCAAGGCCTACTAGTAGTAGCAATACGAATTTTCGTGGTAGTGCTGACATCATTTCCGACCTTCTCGGCACTGATCCTATGGCTGCAGCGTTTGGCACTACCGCTGCCCATGGATCTCAGCGTGAGAACTCGAAAGCTCCTTCCCCAAGCAGCAGTGGCAGTAAGAGGAAGTCGAAGTCGGACAAGGACATGGAGTTGATCTAATCCATCATCATATCGCCCGGGTCTTTTTCCATTCAAATATATATGTTACAAAGAGAAGTAAAAGAATGGAAGAATATACAGAAGAAGAGCACCAACTTTTTGTTGCTCTTGTAATTGTGAGAAGAATCAAAGTCAAAGTGTCAAAGTCAAAGAAAAATAGCACGATACATTTTCGGATCGTGACGTAGATGTAAAAAACGTAATAGAAAGTTAGATTTCTAAATCAATTTGAAATCAAATGGGACGAACCTATCCTAATGCAGTCCCTCCAACATAACAATATGTTTGTTTGGTGCTTTGTTACATCACAAATAGAGAAGTCAGCGTCGAAACATGCACTTCTTGCGAAACAAGCGAGAAGCTGCGAACAAGCGAGAAGCTGCGAGAAGGGAGAGGAGAAAATCTCATGCACTTTACTCATGCTCCTGCGTGTGAGTTGTGTGTCCAGATAGAAGTACACTGAATCAGAAAACATGCCGTCATTACCATCACAGCTCGCATATCAGCACAATCTATCGCGCTCCTTCCTCGAGTTCGATTTCAAGTGCAGCGGTGAAGGGTATGTCCCCCAAGTTTCATTCAGATATTATATGTTTGGATCAGATGAATACCATGAGTTTATGAACAGTACGTATAATGAAACGAATACCATCAAGATTGTAGTTGGAGACATAGGAGATGAAGTTTTGGACAGCTGGGTTTTATTGGAAGGCAGCTCATTCAGTTGCGTTCCTATTTCTTTGAGCCCATCTACGTCTGGACAGCCATCTTCGACCTTCGACTCCATCATTGAATCCGTTTGGTTCTAGTGCTCCTTCGTCAGAGCCAAGTCAATCGCCTTCAACTTCAGCTCAGTCCTCTTCTGAGCCCATCTGTATCCGGACAACCATCTTCGTCTTCGACTCCCTCGTTGAATCCATCAGTTACCAGTGCATCTTCTGCAGAGCCAAGTAGCGTGCCTTCAACTTTGCGCCAGCCTCCGTCGGAGCCCAGTTTGAACCCATCTGTATCCGGAGCACCATCTTCCCAACCGTTGAATCCATCAGTTTCTAGTGCGCCTTCGTAAAAGCCAAGTCAATCGTCTCAGCCCTCCTCCGCGCCCAGTTTGATGACATCCACATCTACATCTGGACAACATAGTGGAAAATCAGGCAAATCGTCGGGACAACCTACAACTACAAACATGCAACATGCCAAGCCAAGCAGTAGCAGCAAGTCAGCAAAGTCACCTCAAAGTGCTCAGCCAAGTCCAAGTATTGCGCCTTCTGAATTTGCGCAGCCATCGTTGTCATCTGAGCTTAGTTTGGCTCCTTCGTCAAAAGCAGCAGCAGCAGCAAGTCGGGAAAGGCACTCCAAAAACACGGACAGGACTCCAAAAAGCATTTCCACCTTCACCTTCGCCTTCTGCGATGCCAAGCAGTAAAGCTTCGACTAAGCCTTCTACGATGCCAAGCAGCATGCCATCATCTAAGCCGAACTTCGGGCCTTCTGCGATGCCCACTGGTAAATCAGGAAAGTCACGCAACCGTGCTATTAAACTCTCTGATCTTCTTGGCACTGATCATATAGCCGAGGGCGAGGGCGAGGGCTGGGGGGTATTGCCACTGCACATAGTTCTGGATCTAAAGCGAGAAGTCGGAAGCCCCTTTCAGGACCTGACCAAGATAGAGTAAGAGTAAGTAAGTCAGAAAGGTATTGATCTAATCATCTAATTCTAATCCATCATCTACAGAAGAAGAGCACCGCTTTTTATTGCTCTTGTAAGAAGAATCAAAGAAATAGCATCGATGCATCAAGAATACTTCTATATCTGATGAATTTTTGGGTCGTGACGTAGACGTAGACGTATAAGCCATTGTAATTGTAATCCAACGTTAACTTAACATTGGGTCTATGTCTTTCCAGAGTGGTTCGGTCATGACAGGAAGAGCTATGTCGTTGAGACCAAGAAATGCTTTTCACATTCACAGCAAAAACAGCTAGGAACCATCTTATCGGACCTTGGTGAAGGCAACTGAGCAGAAGCCTCTTTAGCTTTAGCTTTATTATCTACCTTATTGCTTGAGCGTCCCATTTTGGGACTCTAAAAATCTCAGATAAGCTTCGCGCGCAGCCAAAAAATTGAAGGGTGGAAAATAGGTACGGTATTGTTGCATGATCTTTGCTGCTACAATACTTCAACTTTGACTTTGGATTCATTCAACGCATCGCAATAAGTACATTTCAACGCTAGACAAGATCACCATCATAGATGTCTTCTCTTCCTTCTTCTCTACTTTCGACAGATACATAGCAATTCCAACTCTAATGGGGCAAAACAAGTGCAAACCTGGAATAGGACATCGCTGACAAAGAAGCAATTCGTTCTCCTACAGATTTCGCATTCGCGCACCGCACCGCCACAAAAATTGCGAGAGTAGGTACAGTTTTGCATGATCTCTCACTTTTTGCTGCTCATAAATTGGTTTTTAGAACAATCTCAATCACAACAACAACAAAACAACAAACATAACCATGGCCATGACATTCATCAACCGCGCTACCACTACCTTCGACTTAGCATTAGCAGTCCTCGCCCTATCCCTATCCAATCTCCACACTTCGGCTTCTGCTTTAACCTTCACTTCCCTGACAGAGGAAGAACTCATCGAGAAGTTCATCTCTCAAGATGGTAGCGTCGAGTTTAGCAACATCAACGCCTCTCCTCATATCCTTAACTGCACGCGCTTCTTCACTGGAGGTCATGATATGGGCTATGCATGGCTGAATGATGACAACGTAACTCTGACCAACGCCCACCTCCTTCCAGACGAAGGCATCATGCTCTCATCAGGAAATCCACTCGACTTTATATATAATGATTTCGATTCTCAAACTACCGTATGGGGAAATTTCCCCAACGATACATTGTATGATGAAGACCTCGCCAATGCAATCAACGATACGAGAGTGTTTGATGCATGCTTCCTTGAGTTCGATTTCAAATGTAGCGGTGAAGGGTATGTCCCCCAAGTGTCATTCAAGTATATGTTTGGATCAGATGAATACCATGAGTATGTGAACAGTTCGTTTAATGATGCCTTTGCATTTCTTCTGAATGGGGTGAACATTGCGAAACTTCCTTCGACCGAGACAGATGTGGAAGTTGTTTCCATCAACAATGTGAATTTGCAACTGAATCGGCAATATTTTCATGGGAATGATCCTGATTGTACTGCCGGCGTTTGTATGGTTTATCCCCAGATTGAACCTGATGGTTTTACTGTCATTCTGACTGCGCTTGGAACCCCTCATCAAAATCCTGATCAAACGAATACCATCAAGCTTGTAGTGGGAGATTTAGGCGATGCAGCGTTGGACAGCTGGGTTTTATTGGAAGGTAGCTCATTCAGTTGTGTTGATAATAGTGGTGAGTCAATTGTTGTGCATGTAGTTATATATCACATTCACATACTTGAACTTCTTGAATATTCTAATCCAAATCTACTGTCTTATTCTTTTCATTACAAACAGCACCCACACACAAACCTAGTGGAAAATCAGGCAAATCTTCGGGACAGCCTACAACTACAAACATGCCAAGTAGCAGCAGCAAGTCAGGAAAGTCACTCCAGAGTGTTCAGCCAAGTCCAAGTATTGCGCCTTCTGAATCTGCGCCATCATCTGAGCCTAGTTTGGCTCCTTCGTCAAGCAGCAGCAGCAGCAAGTCAGGAAAGTCACTACAGAGTGTTCAGCCAAGTCCAAGCATTGCGCCTTCTGAATCTGTATCTGTGTCACCTGTGTCATCATCTGAGCCTAGTTTGGCTCCTTCGCCAAGCAGCAGCAGCAGCAAGTCAGGAAAGTCACTCCAGGTTGCTCAGCCAAGTCCAAGTATTGCGCCTTCTGAATCTGTATCTGTGTCACCTGTGTCATCATCTGAGCCTAGTTTGGCTCCTTCGCCAAGCAGCAGCAGCAGCAAGTCAGGAAAGTCACTCCAGGTTGCTCAGCCAAGTCCAAGTATTGCGCCTTCTGAATCTGTATCTGTGTCACCTGTGTCATCATCTGAGCCTAGTTTGGCTCCTTCGCCAAGCAGCAGCAGCAGCAAGTCAGGAAAGTCACTCCAGGTTGCTCAGCCAAGTCCAAGTATTGCGCCTTCTGAATCTGCGTCATCATCTGAGCCTAGCTTAGCACCCTCTGAGTCTAGTGAGCCACCTTCAGTCAAACCTTCATCTGAGCCTAGTTTGGCTCCCTCTAAGGCTAGTGAGCCACCTTCAGACAAACCTTCATCTGAGCCTAGTTTGGCTCCCTCGGTGCCTGCGCCTTTAGTTCCGCTTACAGCCCCTTCCATGACGTTTCCACCAAGGCCAAGGCCAAGGCCTGCTGCTACTACTACTACTACTACTACTACTACTACTAGCAATTCGAATCTTCGTGGTCGTGCTGACATCATTTCCGACCTTCTCAGCACCACTGATCCTATGGCTGCACCTGCACCTGCACCTGCACCTGCAAGCTTTGGTACCGCTGCCCATGGATCTGAACGTCAACATGACCGCGAGAACTCAAAATTCCCTTCCATGATGCCGAGCAGCAGTATCAAGATCAAGAGTAAGACGGACAAGGACAAGGACAAGGAGTTCATTTCCGACCTTCTCGGCACTGATCCTATGGCTGCAGCGTTTGGCACTACCGCTGCCCATGGATCTCAGCGTGAGAACTCGAAAGCTCCTTCCATGATGCCGAGCAGCAGTCGTATCAAGAGTAAGACGGATAAGGACAAGGACAAGGAGTTGATCTAATCCATCAAAAAACCGCCCGGGTCTTTCCCATTCAAATATATGTGTGACAAAGAGAAGTAAAAGAATGGGAGATTGTACAGAAGTAGAAGTAGAGTAACAACTTTTTGTTGCTCTTGTAATTGTGAGAAGAATCAAAGTCAAAGACCAAAGAAAAAGAAAAATTAGCACGATACATTTTCGGATCGTGACGTAGACGTAAAAAAGGTAATAGAAAGTTAGATATCTAAATCAATTTGAAATCAAATGGGACGAAAGTATCCTGATGCAGTCCTCCACTGATACAACATAATCTCATGTTCGTTGGTGCTTTGGTGCATCACAGGAGAGCTACCTACTACTTTCTTTCCATACGTGAAGCTGCGAGAAGGAAGAGGAGAAAATTGGAGTCTTTATGGTACTCGTGCTCGCTCCTGTGTATGAGATGGTGTCTTTATTCTGTGTCAGGATAAAATGCTGTCATTAGCTTCAGCTCGCATATCAACACAATCTTCAAAAGCGCTTTTTGATTTTTTGAAAAAAATGAGAAATGAATCATGACGTCCGTTGGCGGGCCGCCTATGTACCTATGTTGCTGTACTCCGACCATGACGCAACGAAGCTAACTATCAACAACGATAGGCAGTAACCGACACCACTGCCAGCCGTTCATCTATAAATTAATTGTATAGCTTAGTCGGGATTCAGAGAGCACGCTACATAACTATCAACTGGATTCAATTGAAAATATTTTGAAAAATGACATCATCCACCAGCGGCAGCAGCAGCAGCGCTAGCAGCGGCCGAGAAATTAATCTAGTCAACAGCCTCGATGATTTTCTGAGCAACATGGATAGAGAGAGGGAGGCGATCAATGCAAGAATTTTGGCGGCATATGGTGATGGGAGGGGTCAGCTGGTGCAGGAGAGAATTGATACTAATTTTGGTCAGGGTTCACTTGACGACACTTCTTTCGATAATGGCGGTGTTGAAAATGGGGCTCAAGAGGCTAATGACCATGATGATAACAATCAAGATGGATCTGACACATCGTCGGTGGGATCGTTGCTAATTTCTGTACGCGATGACAATAATAATGGTGGTTCTCAAAAGGCGCAAAATGCCTCCGCTGCAGATCGAGGTGCACCTTCTTGTTACTCTGCGCCTGATCGTGATGGAACGAATACCACTATGAAAAATATTGACTACAACAACCACGCAGGAGCAGCAGATGATGATGATGATGTGTTTAATATTACACAGCAATCACAACAATTATACGATAAATTGAATATATCGTACAACAGTCACCCAAAAGAAGACGTGACAGGAAGAGGAGGACTCCCTATGAATCCAACCATGACCACTTACAATAGTAGCCCTAGTGGCAGCAGCAGTTATTTCGGCACTCCGCCTGTTTTGGTGGTCAAGAAGATTGTGGAGGAGAGGGGATTACAGCAGCAGCAGCAGCAGAAAACGTCTGGTACAAGTACAATTCATGAAGATGGTATTTCTCAAAAAGATGGTCATGCAGCTGGATCCAAAGAGAGTTTTGATTGGGTGTTGCAACATTTATCAACGAAGGCGGAAGATAGTGCTGATCACCATCGTGTCACTGATGGGCCATTGAAGCAATCTAGCACTGCTGCTGCATCTTCAACAACTTCATCTGCTGTAAAACAAGATGCCGCAACAAGTATGACACAGCAACAGCCAGAAGCAGCCGGTTGGTTTCGAAATAATCGTGTCTCGGTACTCCTGAGAGTTAACAGCATCCAAACAATTGGCAGAGCAGCCGCTGCAACCTCAATAGGAGACGACAACATTATCTTTCCGCTACCATTTGAGAATGACGGCTTCCACAACAACATTGGCAACAACATTCATCCACAAACTAAATCAATGCACCGTGGTAAAATTGTATTGATCAATCCAAACACATTCCACAACAACGAGAAGCGCTTGCGAGGTGGAAGTGATACAGCTGAAATTGCACGATTGGTAGCACAAGTATCACAAATTTCATCTACGGAGGACTGGGCGAGACAGTTCCAGTTTGATGACGTTTTGGGAATGGACAGGATGGATAGAAGCTTTTCACTTGATGGTAATAATGGTAATGATGCATCTGACTCGTTGAGTTCCTTGGTGGAGCAGATTTCAGAAGAGGCTCGTGGTGGTTGTAGAAAATGCAGCACGGTACTTTTTGCAGCAGGTGGATCAAAGTCGGGTAAGACACGGATGGTATTTGGACCGTTCATCTCGAGCACGATTGCCTCTACATCAACAGCAAAGACAGAAGATGTACCATCTAGTCTTGGTATTGTGGGAGATATCATGCAGCAAGTTTTGAATAGCAACAAGAAATGTGCTATTTCGATACTGGAAATTGCCGATGATGATGTGTTACGAGATGTCCTAGGCTTTTCAGAAGGTGGGTTGAATGAGCAACGGGGAACAAGTACTCTTCGACTTCGACATGGTGATAGGAAACGAGGAGGGGGACCGGCGACGGTTGAAAATTTGTGGCAGGTTCCCATTACTTCGTTTGAGGAGGCATCTGAAATTATTTCGGATGCGTTTCAGTCAAAGTCACTTCGGACGATTTGGCGTGAGGATGGTGGACATGGGCATTTTGTTGTAACGATCAGTTGCAGAGGGGATGTTGCCCATGAAGAATCATGTATTCAAGTGGTTGACTTGGCAAGTACAGACTGTCAAGCCACAACGTCGCCATCCAGAGTTAGCTCCATTCGCAAGTCTCTCTCGGCGCTGCGTGGTATTTTGAAGGAACTAGCCTCAAATCATCCAAAATCGCCAATATCATCGACAATGCCTGTATCCTTTCGAGAATGCACGCTCACCCAAGTTCTTCAGCGGAATCTGGAAGGTCATGATGCGGATGGCTTCCCCCGCGCTGTTGTGATTGGGTGTGTGAACCCTTCTAGTAGAGCTTACTCTCAAACGCTTCGAACCATGGATTTTCTGACAAGCATATCCGCCAAGATCGAGGAGGCTACGAAAAGCCCAATTCGGGATGGCTCAGCTCTCTCACCTCCAGCTTTGTCTCCGTTAGCAACAACTCCGAAACAACATGAGTCGGATGGGATGCTCCTCAAAAGCATTGTGTCAGACCCTCGTCAAAGATTAGCTAAGTTCCTGTCTCCCCAATCGAGCAACAAGGATGGGACTGGTTCGGAACGAAATGCTGCCACCCCTAGAAGCGGTAGCACTTACTCGGATGCCATGGCACAGCAGCGTTTCCGTGATACATACAGCAATGTATTTGATCAGCTTGATAACTTAATGTCGAATGAGGACGAAGACGACAATATTGATCGGGATAGTTATGGAAACGAGATCATCCAAGCTATTACGCCGAACATAAAGTCGACTTCCAAGAAGAAACTACCCGAGCCCTCTCCTGATACTGAGACTGTAGATTTTTTCAGTCCGCTTCGCCATCAAACGCCTCAGTTGGGCCGTAAACCTAAGAGTACGAAGAAGGGGCTGCCGGGCGACATGGAGATGGAGGAGAATCTGCTACAAAATGATCGGCAAGGGGATGAACCGGCACAGCAGGGCAACTCTATAAAAATAGTCGCCATAGATGCAGACAAAGTTCAAAACGGAACACCTCTATTTTCCGAGATTGAGTTTGAAAGGTCTAGTCCTGGCGATGGACAGAACTGGAATGAGTTTTCGCCTGTATCATCAAGTCATGGCCAAGCGAATCAAGACATCTTTGTAGAAAAATCGAAGCTCATTCCTCTCAAGACTCTCATCTCGCAAGATTCCATGGACACAGAGCTTCTTGTTTCCTGCAAGAGCAACGCCAATGTTCAGGGTGGATTGAAATCACCTGGGTTGGGTGCAGCTGATTTCAAGTTGCTTTCTCCAAATGACCGAACAAATGAAACAATCACAACAGATTCTGACGTCTCAGGTATGGTTGCATCATTTCAGCAGGAGGTTGAAGACTTGATAAAAAACTCGCCAAGTTCAAAGTACAGGAGCAAAAAAGACAGTGGCCACGACACTGGTAGCAGTGGTAACCGTCTTGATTCACTCCCGGAGGAGGCTACCAGTGAAGAATACTACTCCAGCACAAATTCAAACGTCGGGAGGGCAGAGTTGGACACTCTCAAATCAATGCTGGACACATTGAAGAAAGAGAGAGATGCCACCAATCTTTTCGTACAGAAATTGCAAATGATCATGGATGAAACAGAGAGCGATCATCTCGACGACGACACTTCCATTCCCTCACATTGCCTCGCCCTAATGAATAGCGTTCGGAGACGGCGTGCGTTAATGGAAGACCTCAAACGTGAGCTAGAAGAATGTAAGGCTCAAAATATTGAAATTACGAAGGAACTTAAACGAATAGGCGATGATAAGAGCTTCGAGAAAGACCTTGTGCAAACAAAGCAATTACTTTCCGATCAGGCAAAGAAATCGATGGCTCTTGAGGCCGAAGTTAAACTCGAAAAGGCACGGGCGAAAGAGTTGTCTTCGGAAAAGGCAGTCTTTTCCACGTTATTTGGAGAGATCGATGAAAAGCTTGATATGGATGATCCTTCAACACAGGGCATATTTGGTGCTAGCAGGCAAAAATTGCGATTAGAGCGAATTGAGAGGATGCAAGTTGGATTGCAGCAACTCTTTACCAAGAACCAGGAACTCGGAAAGTTACTCAAAGAGTCTCGTGATGAAGAAAACAGGGCCAGACAATTAGTCGAGCTACTTGAAGCCAAAGTAGATGATATGAAAATTCTGGCCGATCAATCGCAAGGATCAAGTAGTCGAGCAGTGGAGGCAGCTGAGAAACTTGCCGAAGAAGCAGTTCGTGAAAACGAGTCCCTATCAAACGAAATTGCTAAAATGCGAGATAGTATCACACGGATTCGGAATGAGTATCAAACACTGAGTCAGCAGCACCGAGGCGTTGTTACAAGGAACTCGGAGCTTTGTGCAGAACGGGAGAGGTTACTAGCTAGAAACCATAGCGAGACGATCACAATGAGGAGAGCATTTGATGCTTGCAAGGAAGAAAAAGCCCATCTTGAAGAGCAGCTTTCGTCGTTCAGCTCCAAGACTGCTGAGATGATGAAGCAACGCATTGACCACATGAAAGAAAAATACGAGAGACGCCTATCTATGCAACAAGCTGCAATTGTGCAATTGGAGGAGAAGAAAGAAAGGGAACAGTTGGAAGCAATATCGTCAGTCAAAAGCGCTTTGTCTGAGAAACAAACTGAAAATGAAAATCTTCGAATGAGAATGGCACAAATCGAAAAAGAGACTTCAATGAAGATCCAAGATGCTGAAGCCGCTCTATCCCAAGTTCAAACTGAGTTGAACGAAGCAACAAGTAAAGCCAGGATTCAGAGAGACGAAAATGCAACGCTGCAGAACGAGCTCAATCATTTACGTGGAATAATTGATGTGGCCGAGGAGTCTGTGAATGAAGTCAATCGTCTCAGAATCGAGAATAATCAACTCAAAGAATCAATTAGATCTCAGCGAGAGCAACAAGCTCATGACACTAGCTTTGAAGTGCCATCGGAAATAAGAGGCGCAAGTAATGCCAATAACGTTTCCTTCCTCCATGATACCGATGAATACTTCATGAAGGGGCGATTTACTGCGTTGATGCGAGAGAATGAGCAAAACAACATCTCGATGAGAACTTTGCAGGTGAGTTGATCTGGGACGAAAGATGATATTTGCCTCTACTTTTGAGTAAACTCACTGAATATGTTTTCGTCCAATCAATTCTCTACAGAGTGAAAACATTGCCCTGAAAAGCTCTGTTGAGCAATGCACAGGTACGATTGATGTGATGCGTTCGGAATTAAACGACTTGAAATCTATGACAAGTGAAGGGATGTCCAAGATGCGCACGAGACACGAAAAGGACAAGGTAACAATTGCAGAACTGGAGAAGAAATTAGATAGCGCAAACAGCTTGATCCGCAGGATTCGGCCGTCTCATGGCGGTACGAGAAGTATTATTGATGATACCTCTTCAGCGTCAAGGTGGAATACTCCTCACGAGTCGCAAATGCCTCGGCGTTTCGAAACTAGCTTTACACCGTACAATGCGAGTGAAAACAAAAACAATGCGGCTGAGCTGAGCGCTGAAAAGGAACTGAGGTACAAGGCAGAAGAAATTTGTGCCGGCGTACTTGCTGATGCGAAGCTGGGATTCGAAGAAAGGGACAGGGAAATAGAACGGCTCAGATCGAAACTTGCTAGAACATCGAGAGGATCATATTTATAGACTGTGAGTAGATGGAATATATATAATATTGAATATATGATTTATTGAAGTACAGCAGCTGTGCGTGCTTGGGCATTTTGAAAGTCTCAACACAAAAGAGATAACCTCGAATACCAATCTTTTTTGCTGCCAGCTGAGCTAAAACAAAGCTTTGCGCTTCCGACCGCTTAAGTACCATGCAAAAGTCAGCTTGTTGCACAAAGTATCGACGGTTCCCTCATGTGCATGAAGAGCGTGGGAAAGTCTTCTTCAGACGTAATACTTTTAATAGCATGCCTTATCCTCAAATTTTCGTACAGTTAGAATTATAAGTAAGGAATGCCCACCGTACTTTCTACTAATTGGCCAAGGCACAGAGACTCAAAAGTGTCTGAGTATCCTAAATATGTTCCGGGTAAGAACTAGAGTAGCTTCAAGGAAAGAATGACCATGATCATGGTCGATGTCTATGTCTATGCCAATGCAGTAGCAGTAGTGTCATGGAAACAACCCAGCTACTAAAAGCTTGGACGACTAGCGACTGGTTTCGGAATTCCTTAACCATCTCCGCTGTCTCTCTCCTCATTCTCATTTTGCCGACCTTATCTTCCGTACCAGAGATTTTTTTGTCCCTTCAAAGTACTCCGATGACGAATGTGCAAAGCAAGTTTGAGGTCTTTCATCTTATATCCATAAGGAGTAACTTCCCTGTCTGTGGCCTGGAAGTGCAAGAACTTACCTGTCGCGCACAGGGAACTTTGTGCGTAAATTTCATAGCCGTATTAGCTGAATGCACACTCCTCCTTTCACAGCATTATTTGTGCATTCTTCACTGCTGTATCGTTTGACCTTTGCACCATGCCTAAAACATAGACCTCCACTGACAACTTTATTTGTACACCCATCGCTGATGGGTAGTAACGCTAAGTAGCTTACGCGTAAGTACCCAAAATGAGGTCAATTTTTCAGTAGGCATAAATATTGTAATAGTGCATCAAATTAACTAACCAATGATACCATTGGAAAGAGCATAATCTGTAGATCATTGTAGAGGTCTTACTTTTGTCTCTACGTGCTCGACAAGTCAAGTAATACTCACTCGATGAAATCGGCATGTTCGACTTTGGACCAGGCTCTCTTTTCGGGGCCCACCTGAAATGCTCCCCCTGCGTTCCAAATCATTCATGACCGTGTATGTTGGGATGGGATTGGAACGCAGGGGGGGGAGCATCCGGTGCGCAGGAAGAGGGTCAATTCCATCGATTCGGTCGGAGGTCGAATTTTAGGTTTCGTCATTTTTTTAATTAGCGTTTTGCTAGCTATTTCGATCACACTCGGCCGATTTGACCATCAATACACAACACCTCGTTCTCGGCAACCAACCGGCCAATTCGACCCATTCCACTTGCAGTCCCCTTGCCAAAGACCTAATAGACAAGGCTGGAGGCGCCGCGGGGCCGGAGCCTTCGAATTGTGCGACCAAAATCACTACATAATACGAGGTGCGAGGAGAGGTGATATTATGCCGACGTCGAACGTGTCCTATGTCAATTGTGCATCCCCTATGAATCGTCGTAATGCCGCCTCAATGCCCACCACCCCTCTTCCAGCAGTGATTAATACTGTTGAGTCTTTCTCGGGGTAGAAAGCAGTAACTGGATCCACCTCGAGAGCACTGGCTATGCGAATTGGGCTGTTCAAACTACTCCCCGTGGTTTGGTGCAATCTATTGGTTGTACTTCTTTTGGAGTCGTCCAATGATTTAGACTCGGTAGATCTTCTTTTGATTCGCAAGAAGAATTGAGGGCGTTTGCATCGCAGAGAAAGATCACGAGGAGGCCACTCTGCGAGTGTGGAAGATAACGTGGGAGAATGAAGTTGCAGAAATGACCAATCTCATTAAATTGGCTCCCAAAGCTTGGGAGAAGATTGAAGGTGTGCAGAGGCAAAATTGAGATGAATGATAGAGGAATAATTCACAAAGTCTTTCATTCACTTTCACAACAATGACAAAGTATATTCTGTCTGAGGATCATTTAATGCCTTGTCTTGCCTCTCTTTGGACGAGTTGAAAATATTATTTGACACAACAATAGTGACGAGGTAGGGTTTGTTGGGAATGTCTTGATCGCATCAAATGCCAGAGATTCATCCGTGAATAATCTTATGAACGATCTATTCTGAATACTCCAAGGGTTTACTAACTATTACTATTTCGTTCTTGCTTTCAAGTCCAGCAGACACTCAGCCAGAGGATCCAGTAAATGATTGAAGATATTCTAATCTTTTTCGCGCTGTCTTTAGTAGTATCACTGGTAGAATACTCAATACAAGTTGTATTTACTCTATACTTGGATGTTCGTGTGACTATATCGTTCATGATAGGGATGATACCTCCAGACGGCTATTCTCCATGTCCATATGTCAAAATGCAGTACGACCTTAAAAGCTTATCATTGCCAATACAAATTTGTTCGCAGCCGAATCTATAGGCAATGAGCTGCCCAGGGAGCCGTCATTCGTCTTCCACGGAGTTTCGGAACATGGTGCACGGTGTGGACGAACATGGTTGTTTTGTTCTGTAAGATTTTTGGCCTGGCGCGCCATTTTTACTCAGTCGATTTTGGCCCATCTTGTGTAGACACATCCGACCCCCTACGAGCACCAACATGGGTGATGAAGATGAAACCAACGATACGAATGTCGAGACATGACCCCGGCGGACCGACGGCTGCGAGATGGGGCGGTGATTTGACGATTTGATCACTGCAAGAACCATCATAGACGCAAATTGACCATTTAACTAGGCAATTGCTAGTAGACTACATATCTCAATTACAACACAACTAGAGCAGCTAATCCAGCTCCCTTTGCCGATTAGGCATCCTAGGGGTGTGCTAAGGCCATCTGGTGAGTTTTGGGTCATTTAAGAAAAATCGTTACTATGGTGAATTTAACTAGCGTTACTACCCATTAGAGCATTCATATCTGTACTTCTTTTTGGCTACCTTATTTTTGGGTTGATCTTCCATTACTGAAGACCCTCTTCTCCTTTTTTCAAAGCTCCTTTGCGCTGTGGTCTCTCTCTCTCTCTCTAGAGAGGCAACGATGCTTTTCCCTTGTCGTTATCAGGTGATCTCTTCCTGTCACCCTATTGTACATAGGATCTTCAGACACCTGTCTCACTTGAAGGAGTAGTTGCAGAGTCCCTCTGAAGAGGACTCCCATGTATGACAGAAGATCTTGTTATCAGGTGGTATGGTGCAGGTGATCTCTTCCGAGTTGATGTTCGTCGAGCTCTAGAGCAGATGATGCCTTCTTGCTCTTAGCAGCTGCGGCCGCCGCCTCTGCATTCCTCAGCTGAACCTCCCTGTAGATCAAAGCGCCCACATCATCCTCATCGACTCCACCATCTCTTGGTGACCCT
The DNA here is from genome assembly GCA_037178625.1 of Skeletonema tropicum. Lineage (NCBI taxonomy): Eukaryota > Bacillariophyta > Thalassiosirophyceae > Thalassiosirales > Thalassiosiraceae > Skeletonema > Skeletonema tropicum. The sequence continues at coordinate 4,411,115 of CM074129.1, forward strand.
GCCGTCATTGATGTTGAGCTCTTGCTCTTCATCGTGACGTGATGTTATAGATACCGAAGCACATCATGCGCATGATCTTGCTTCATCTTGAGTGATGTAAGTATTGTGACGACAATCAACAACACTATTACATTTGACATTATGTAACTCGCAGCAATGCTTTTTCTCGACCTCTCTACAAAAGTAAGTGTTATAGCAGACGCGCTCGCTACTCAAAGACCTCCATTCACTTGTCAAAAGCTTCCAATGCTGAGGTGTAGGAGACCTAGGTGATTCGTTGTAGAATTACATTGGAGTCATTCATTCATTCCTCCATAGATGCAGCATTTGATGTAGGAGTGTGCTAGATAGTGCCAGATGAAATCGAAATTCTCATGAAGTAAAGATTACTGAAATCGTCTAGATTGATTGCCAAATAATATGATTCAACTATGCAATGTTACATTTTTACTGTTCTACTATCTTTTGCAAAGGATCTTCAATCCTGCACAGTGACATTGCATTGCCATTTCGTGACTTACTGCTGTGTAGCAGCCTGCACCAGACCAAACATCTTGAGGAAGTCAAGCTCAATTTGCTCCAAAGCTGATTCATCATAGTCCTCGTCTTCGAAATCTCCCAAAAGATCATCCATCAGGATATCCGACTCATACGACACTCGTGTTCGTCGCTTGACGATAGTGGATCCTTTTAAGCTCTCTTTTAAGCTTGTAGGAGACAAATCGGGCTCCTCCAGACTGAACGCTGCCCTTCGGACAGCGGGGATAGAATAGTAGAGGAACGGGTCGTCTTGCTTCAGTGATTGCAGGTCTTGTGCACTCAGGGTACCGATATCGATTTCTATTGGCTCCGGGGCGCAGGCGCAGGGTGCAGTAGTTGTGTGCACTGGTTCGGAGCTGGAAGAAGCCGAGGATTGGTCCTTCTTGATGATGAAGGGAGTTGTCTTGGTTGATCTGGCGTTGCACATTATTGTATCGTGAGGATGTAGGTAACTTCTAGAAGTAAGTTGACAGTGTAGCTTGTTTGGCTTCGGCGAAATGTTATGTTTGATTGATTGACGGAAAACAATTTTATGTGCAGTTGGAGCTCTCATTTGTGAGTTGTGTATTGTGTTTCAATTTGATCGTAGTCAGTTGGCTAGTGAGAGCTGGTAAATTGAGCTGGTAAATTATGATGGGGTCAAAAGTATGAGGCCTTTGGCTCAGCGCCTGCCTACTTTTACTTACCGGGGTGCATAGTTGGCGTGAGGGCGTGTTTACTTACCAAGACCACGGCCTTTTTACGTATGCAATTTTAGTCAAGGAGATTAATTCCGAGCGAGAAATCCGCGACAGTGATAACTCCGAGTCATCTAAAAAGGCAGCCACCAATCCATTATGTACCATGTGATATGTACAGATCCGGGAACTAATAACTCCGAGTTTTGGTTCTGAAAGAAGGAACTGGGTCATTTCATTTGCCACGTCAATGTGTACTTCTAGTGATTTTGTGATGTGTACAAGTCAGATATAATAATTCTCCGAATCATCACCACCTGATCCTCTCCTTTCAATAGTACTATGCAAATACACTCTAGAGAAAAAGAATGTATTGATCTTCATCATCGTACGTATTGTAGATTTCATTATCTCCACGAATCTTTGTCTTTGTGTACTACTTTTGTGGCACTTCAATCGTATTCGGAAAATTCGCACTTTCCTACGACTTAATCTACGATATACAATACTTCATACGACTGCGAAAAAGGCCTTTGTGAGTGTTCCAATTAGCCTTTGTGAGTTGATCAAATTCTACAGGGCACACCATGATGAAGGCCTCTCGACAACCAATCTCCGCTGTTTCCTCCTCCTATGCCAAGAGTAAGGACGACAACTGGCCACAAAACCCCAAAGATGTCGACAGCCCCACTGAAGAAATCCATCCCATCTTGAAAGTTCAAGACCCATTTCTCTACTATGTACTCAAATGACAGAGTAAGGATGAGAGAACTCCGTCTTCGAGACGTGAAAGACGACTCGTCTGATGACGGATCGTCCTCTAGCTCACTGTCAGCAGCTCAAAAGCAAAAGCAGTCGACGGCCACCTGCACGAGAAAGACCAGGATTACGTTCGAGCTACACCCGGCATCTATTACTGGTACTTGAAGACTTGATGAAAGACCTTGTTGATGACGACTCCTTCGTTTGATGTCATTATTGATGCATCTCTTGTCGCTGACGAGCAGGATTCGGGCTCGATGGATGATGTCATGAATGGTTTGAGAGAGATCCATTTGGTCAATGCTCATGACAAAGAAGTGTAGGGTGTAGGGAAAGATGCCGTGCAATTCCGGGAACGATGGACTCGGTAGGAAGTCTACCTTTCTCTCTCTAGGACATGATAGATTTCAGATGTATGTAGTTGTAGGAAAGAGGAAACGAAAGAGGAATACAAACTTGCCAGGGAACAAAGGAAGGCACGTGAAGAGGAAGAGAACAGAGAGGAAAGCAAAGAGGGGGTTGGCGGCAAGAGGAGGAGATTAATGATGATGATGAGGAGGAGGACTAAACTAAAGCACTACATGATAACGAGAAAGCAATGAACGAAAACGATCTACTGCGGATACCAGAATACTTTGAAAATGAAGATGATGCGATGGCCGAGGCTCTGCAATCCATGGACACAAAGCTCCATGTCTGTCCAAAATGCTCCCCTCGGAAAGTTTGGCTGGGTAAAGAATCGATGAGACTATGTGGGCATTCAAGCTGAACACGATGCTATCGACGGCAGAATCAAATAGGAATACACATTTCAATAATGAATCATTCTCTAGACTTTACTACGCGCGCTGTATCGTTTCGCAGAGCCAATGCTCGAGCAGGGTGATCTTTGATTCGAGAATTTCTAGTATTGGCCGCGCATCGGAAACCGGTATGTACCGCTATTTGAAGACATAACTTCAGGTTTAGAAGCATTGCATAAGGTCCCGGTCGAACAATCTGCAACTGCAAATGAAATGGAGGAGGTGACTACCATCTTCCCGATCATACCAAAGATACGAATCAGGCGAATCTAGAGGCTTTTTGCATCAGCCAACCCATTCATTCATTCATTCCTCCATAGATGCAGCATTTGATGTAGGAGTGTGCTAGATAGTGCCAGATGAAATCGAAATTCTCATGAAGTAAAGATTACTGAAATCGTCTAGATTGATTGCCAAATAATATGATTCAACTATGCAATGTTACATTTTTACTGTTCTACTATCTTTTGCAAAGGATCTTCAATCCTGCACAGTGACATTGCATTGCCATTTCGTGACTTACTGCTGTGTAGCAGCCTGCACCAGACCAAACATCTTGAGGAAGTCAAGCTCAATTTGCTCCAAAGCTGATTCATCATAGTCCTCGTCTTCGAAATCTCCCAAAAGATCATCCATCAGGATATCCGACTCATACGACACTCGTGTTCGTCGCTTGACGATAGTGGATCCTTTTAAGCTCTCTTTTAAGCTTGTAGGAGACAAATCGGGCTCCTCCAGACTGAACGCTGCCCTTCGGACAGCGTGGATAGAATAGTAGAGGAACGGGTCGTCTTGCTTCAGTGATTGCAGGTCTTGTGCACTCAGGGTACCGATATCGATTTCTATTGGCTCCGGGGCGCAGGGTGCAGTAGTTGTGTGCACTGGTTCGGAGCTGGAAGAAGCCGAGGATTGGTCCTTCTTGATGATGAAGGGAGTTGTCTTGGTTGATCTGGCGTTGCACATTATTGTATCGTGAGGATGTAGGTAACTTCTAGAAGTAAGTTGACAGTGTAGCTTGTTTGGCTTCGGCGAAATGTTATGTTTGATTGATTGACGGAAAACAATTTTATGTGCAGTTGGAGCTCATTTGTGAGTTGTGTGTATTGTGTTTCAATTTGATCGTAGTCAGTTGGCTAGTGAGAGCTGGTAAATTATGATGGGGTCAAAAGTATGAGGCCTTTGGCTCAGCGCCTGCCTACTTACTTACCGGGGTGCATAGTTGGCGTGAGGGCGTGTTTACTTACCAAGACCACGGCCTTTTTACGTATGCAATTTTAGTCAAGGAGATTAATTCCGAGCGAGAAATCCGCGACAGTGATAACTCCGAGTCATCTAAAAAGGCAGCCACTAATCCATTATGTATGATGTGATATATACAGATCCGGGATAATAATAACTCCGAGTTTTGGTTCTGAAAGAAGGAACTGGGTCATTTCATTTGCCACGTCAATGTGTACTTCTAGTGATTTTGTGATGTGTACAAGTCAGATATAATAATTCTCCGAATCATCACCACCTGATCCTCTCCTTTCAATAGTACTATGCAAATACACTCTAGAGAAAAAGAATGTATTGATCTTTATGATCGTACGTTTTGTAGATTTCATTATCTCCACGAATCTTTGTCTTTGTGTACTACTTTTGTGGCACTTCAATCGTATTCGGAAAATTCGCACTTTCCTACGACTTCATCTACGATTTACAATACTGCATACGACTGCGAAAAAGGCCTTTGTGAGTGTTCCAATTAGCCTTTGTGAGTTGATCAAATTCTACAGGGCACACCATGATGAAGGCCTCTCGACAACCAATCTCCGCTGTTTCCTCCTCCTATGCCAAGAGTAAGGACGACAACTGGCCACAAAACCCCAAAGATGTCGACAGCCCCACTGAAGAAATCCATCCCATCTTGAAAGTTCAAGACCCATTTCTCTACTATGTACTCAAATGACAGAGTAAGGATGAGAGAACTCCGTCTTCGAGACGTGAAAGACGACTCGTCTGATGACGGATCGTCCTCTAGCTCACTGTCAGCAGCTCAAAAGCAAAAGCAGTCGACGGCCACCTGCACGAGAAAGACCAGGATTACGTTCGAGCTACACCCGGCATCTATTACTGGTACTTGAAGACTTGATGAAAGACCTTGTTGATGACGACTCCTTCGTTTGATGTCATTATTGATGCATCTCTTGTCGCTGACGAGCAGGATTCGGGCTCGATGGATGATGTCATGAATGGTTTGAGAGAGATCCATTTGGGCAATGCTCATGACAAAGAAGGTGTAGGGAAAGATGCCGTGCAATTCCGGGAACGATGGACTCGGTAGGAAGTCTACCTCTCTCTCAGGACACGGTAGATTTGAGATTGAGATCTATGTAGTTGTTTGATTAACGCTATTTAAAGACTCATCTTCGTGTTTAGAAGCATTGCATAAGGTTCCAGACGAATAATCTGCAAATAAAAAGGAGGTGGTGGACTACCATCTTCCCGATCATAACAAAGATAAGAATCAGGAGAATCTACATCTACTGAGAGCGACCACTTGAAAGCCGAAACAAAACCACAAAACCAAAATGGTGAAATGATGGTGATGGCAACACTATCCTACTCCCACAACGCACCGTCTAACATCTTCGAACAAGCAAACCACATCTGGAAAACAAGCAAAACAAACCCTCACTAGGCGAATCCTACAAAAACCACGACCTACTCACATTCACATACTATACCTATAAATCTTCGGAAGAGAAATCTGTTATGCAAACGGCAAAGCAGGACTCAAAGCCCTCTCAATCCTCTACAATGAACACCATGGACCACTCTCCAAAACATCCACCACAAGCAAACACCACCAACCATCCCCCATCTCATTACTAAATTGTACAGATAAATTAAACACAGTTGTCCACAAACAACTTTCTCTTGGATAGCCCTACCACGTAACCCACGTGCGTAGCAAATAAAGCTAAGAAAACCACATCGTGACTGCTGACGACACGTACGTACGTGCGTAGCACGGCGGCGACTGGATTGTACTGACTGTGCACCGTATGATAAAAACAGAAGCAGTTACTCCATGGGAACCCACATAACTGATGGACACTAGTACCCCATCACAAAACCACCATGCCGCCATCAGAAGTACAACGCCATTAACACCAGCAACCATACACCTACTGACCCCCCAATATTGTCCCTAGACCCATTTTTAACGCAGAATCGAATGGTGAAGTCGGAAGGTCTCGATATTTAGCTTGTGGCGACGTATTTTGTCACTAAATGGAAATTCGTCATAATCCGAGCATGCGTCAGAGAGCAATGAGGCCAATTAATCCATGTTATGATGGATGTCATGGAGTACCACCCCTCCATATCCTTCATATGAATATCATAAATAAATGTCGCCGGTAATTTGTGCGAGGTCACCCTTCGTAATTCCCATTATTGAGGTTCTGAAAACCATTACGGCACCCATCAAGATGCTGCAAGCGACTTGAATGTCTTCAATTTATATGATATCAAGGCTTACACAACAACATCATATTATCAAATCCTACAAATTGTATTTAATCTGCATGGGAGACTGTGGTTATGCTCATTTGAGGTAGTACATGCCAACAAAGTATCTCTGAAGATTTGAATTACAGAGTACAGCTGAATAGGTCCACAGCATATTATTTGTACTCTTTACAATATATTTTGGCCAAGAGCACATTATTGAGTCATCATGTATGCGTTGGTAGTTTAGGTGATCACGTATTACCACGAATATTGCCATTATAACGAAATAAGTCGACAGATTGTGCGTGTTATTTGAAATTATTCGAACTAAATAGCATCATGTATTCATCAATAATGAATTCTTATTCGTAATTTCAAGATGCAGGTTACCAAATTATTGTCCCCCCTCGCTCTCATAGTATAATAACAAAGATTGTTGCCTGGTACAACGTCTCTTCCCATTTTATTATGTCAATAACCACCCAACAGAAGTTGTGGATTGCATTTTCATTTCTTGCATAAGAGGTAGATACTCAAGGATTATTTCGTTGACATAGCTCATGGATAGTCCACCCTGGCGGAAAATCCAAGATGGTTATTGTGTTGATCAATGAGGGTGGCAATATCAGTAACAGTGAGGCGAAACACCTTTAAATATAACGATGACATCGTCTGCAGCGTCCTCCGAGTGTACTTTTTTCGGCCATAATAACGTATTGACCGACACTGACGACCGCCCAATATTTCCGTCATGTTGCAGATACCTTCCTTACATATCATAAGACAATTTACGCCATGGTTTGCATTGATTTGTTGTGTTATCCGCCCCAACATTTAATGTGCATAAATAATATCTTGCTGCGATAGACATCCTCATTTTTTGACACAACACGTTATATTTTGAATAATTCGCCACCTACAACGCCGACCGGCGGCTCTAACAAAAGCTCATAAGATGCGCTAACAGACTATGGCTGGTGGTTGCAGTGGCTGGTCTCCCATGGGGTGTAGAAGTGCCATGATGTAGGCCAGAGGAGTGATTTGATGTATGTATTGTGTTGATGACTTTGATGAGGAGCTTGGGTTATTTACTACGCACCCGCTTACTAGATTCACTAGTGCCGCCGCTCAATGTTGAGTAGCAAGTCAAACGATTTGAAGGATATTAGAAGGATGTACACTAGTATTTTGGGCGATTTTTTAGCGTTGGACACATGTGTCCATCACGCCGAGCGATGGACACATGTATGTGTCCATCAAGACTCACTATGGATATTATGACGCCTTCAAGGAAAGAATGACCATGAATGAACCATTAAGTATATAGAAGTAGGTACATGCATCTCGCATGTACATGCATCTCGCATGCTTCAATTGATGAAGAGTCGAGCGCAAATGCTTTCAAGAAAGTTCAAGTGTGCCGATTATTCGCCAGAGAAGAAAATCATCCATGTGCGAGTGATCATCTGATGGTCATGCTCTTGCTTCATTGATTGGAATCTTTTTGGCTCGTTCGTCGTTCGATAAAAACATAAGTGAGCAAAAGAACAAGGCAAGCTTCTAAATTGTGTCACTGACAGCTGCATTAAGCGCAAATTCACAAACCCATTCTAACAGAATCAACATGGCAATCCGCAAGAGAGCAGGCAGAGTCAATCATGAAGAAGAACAGCTCCTAACCAGCAGCGCTTCAGAAAGCGACGGCAATACTAACGCTAATGCTTCAACGACCACCAACAAAATCAACAACGAAAATGGCAACATCTCTTCGTCACCATCTTCTAATTCAACCACAGATGATTTATCCCTAACAAGTTTGATACCGGCCATCATAGTCTGCACCTTCGTGTCAGTCGCCTCGTACATCAGCAGTGAATCCATCAACCTGGCAGAAGACATCATCATTGCGACAATCCGCACTTTCGTTCAATTGAGTTTCCTCGCTGCAATGTTATCACCATTGTTTCGATTTGTAGAGAATCATCATCACCACAACAACATATCGAAAGAAGAATCATCGTGCGCGGGCGGTCATAGTAGGATAGTATTATCTCGCTACTCTGCTCCAATCATGGTGTTAGCATATGTCTTGTGCTTCATGCTCCCTCTTGCTGCCTACGAGGCTTCGTCACGTTCCAAACTTACCCTCCGACCAGTAGGAACAATTAACAACAACGCAGAGAGCAACGCCAACAACAACAACAACAATACAGTATTTTTCATTGTCATCACTGCCCTTTTTACTGCAGTATCCACCATGGCCATCATTGCAATCTTTCTGATCATCAAACCGACACCTCGCTACAGTCCCCGTCACGTCATCCCCCTCTGCGGAATGCTATTCAACAATTCACTCTCCGGTATATCACTAGCGCTCGATATACTATTCACCGAATTGCAATCCAAACATCGTGAGAGTATTGAACTAATGATTAGCTTCGGATCCAATGTGTGGGCTGCCACCCGTCCATCCTTCCGATCGGTACTCATTTCTGCAATGAAACCTCAGATCAATTCCATGAATGTGATAGGCCTCGTTGCAATACCAGGAATGTTGACTGGTCAGGTGTTAGGTGGGTCTAGTCCGACTCATGCGGCACGGTATCAAATTATGATCATGTGTTTGATTTTGGGGGCGATATTTTTATCGGTCAGTATTGCAGTGGAGTTGGTTATTTCGAATGCATTTGATGATATGGGGGCTTTGAGAGATGATTGGATTGTGGATAATGATTCCTTGAGAGTGTCACAGTTGATTTCTTCGTTGTGGGCGATTTCTACAGTAAGTCGGGGAGCTGGTGCTGGAGGGGCAGTGTCGACAACTGAGATGAAGGCAGAAGTAAAGCCTGATTTGATTGCCGTTGAGCTTTCGGTAGAGGAGACGACGATTATCAAGCAGCAACTAGATGATAATGCATCTCCGCTGTTTCAGATTGATATCAATGGCTCTTACGCAATGGGGAGCCGTACAATGGCTGCGTCTTTTGTCATTCCAAATAATAATGGAACTATCGCTATACTTCGAGGAGAAAGTGGTGTAGGAAAGAGTACCTTGCTCAAAGCTATTGCTATGTTGAACACGGGTTTTACACCATCTTCCACTCCAACCATGTCCCTTGTTGGAAAAGAGAGAGAGTCATTTCATCCAACTGAGTGGAGAAAGCAGATCCTTTATGTGCCCCAAAGTGGAGCATCGAAACTACAGGGGACACCCGAATCATTCCTTGATTTTATTGCATCATCTCATAATCATATCAAGCACTCGTCAAAGGCTTCGGTGCTGAAATCTTTGACTTCTCAGACAATCAAGTACATGGAAGAATGGAATGTAGCATCGTCAGAATCAAAACTCTCACAGCCATGGATGCAATTATCTGGTGGGGAATCGCAGAGAATTCTTTTAGCTATTGCGATGAGTACAGAGCCAACACTTTTATTGCTGGATGAGGTATCTAGTGCATTAGATTTGCAAGCAAAGCTGGCTGTAGAGAAATCCCTGAAAGATATTGCAGAAAAGGGTTGTGCAATTGTGTTGGTGACACATGATGAGGAGCAGATGAATCGGCTAGGTACTATGTGGTTGAGCTTGAATGCTGTTGTAAAGTAATTGAGTGCAATGTCTAGTCTCTATCAAATTTAGTTTATCTGTCAATTATCTCCTTGTGTCACTCACTTGGACTCGTCTGGACCAGAAATAACTTTTTTATCTCTTGGGATGCAGGGAAAGAGCAAGGATAGGCGCTACACATGATTGCAAAGACCGAAAGGAAGGGAGCAAAACTCAACCAGCTTTCGTAACGAAATTCTGTGGTAATGAAGATGAGGCAAAGATAGAACAGCAAAAGTTGCAAAGCAAAATATACTTAAAAGTTTCAAAAGAACAACACGATGGATTCCAACTGGTCCCCCGTTCAGAAAGCTGCTGTCGCGGCTGTCACATCGGTACACAACCTTCGCTAAAATAGCTCATGCTCAATGCTCGGCTCATTGCTCAGCATTGTCATTGTGCACAGTGCACATCAATGACATTACTACTTCGTGGACTCTCCTATCATAATACCATCATACAGACTATCGTTGTAGACCGGTTCCTTCACAGCTTCATTTTTTGTCCCATCAGAGAAGCGATTCCAGAAGAGCCATGGTGACAGAAGGATTTTCTAACAATGCCATGGCAGGACAAAAGAGGAAGGCGGAAGAAGATTTGCCCAATCCACCTCTACTCAGCGAACTTGATCCACTAGAGCAGGTCTCTAAAGCGAGGGAAGAGCTAGGGGAACTTTTGACCCCGGGCAAAAAGAATGCTGCTGTTAATTTTGACATTGAGCAAAATATTAGAGAGATCAGAGCCATTCTTAAAATGAACGCAGAGATATTGGATCGCTGCAAGAAGTTCATGACTTGTCCTCAATCGGATACTGTCACCTCCTTTTCACGGATCCGCTTTGCAGAGGTCCAGGTGCGACACATGAGGAATGTTGGCACACAATTTATCACGCGACCCATTCGTGACGAGTCATCATTTTTTGGCACTAAACCACTATCGAATTTACCTGAGGAACTTGATGATATTGTAGTCAAGCACAACATGACTGAAGAGAAACTCAAGTATTTCATAGATTTTGAGAAGTTCTTCAATAAATCACTCGTCTTACATGACAGTGTGTTGGAGTCATTTTTGCCAAAACTAAAAGAGCATCTCATGACGGTCCAAATTTGTTTGGGGAGGATTGATTCATGGGTAATTCAAGAGCCACAAGTGGCCATTAGTTTCCTTGAAGCAACTTTTGGGACAGAAATGGAGATAACTGACGATAATGCTAAACTCGGGCCACAAGACTGCAACTGCGAGTCACATCATCCATGCGAGCTTTGCCTGTATTGTGGCAAAGAGTATTGTTCCCACACAAAAACAAGAAGTTGGTGCGAAAACTATAAGCTTTGTAGTACCTATGGTGCGGATCGATTTTTCAGGTGCGAAGTATATCAGGCATTGAAGCAGTGCAATGTAAAGGGGAAATATGAAACGTCATTTGACATTACAAATGCAAATGAACAGAAGCGATTGAAGAAGTTCCTGGAGTTTATCTCAGTTGAGTAGAGTCTCTTGACGCAATGCAGTATCCTTGGCAGAGTACTTCAAATAATGTCGAGATCTATCTTTGAAGAGAATATGCGAACGTTGTGTTCGGCTATCAACTACGGAAAAGACCGTTCTGAATGATAAGTAAACTAAGTACTACGACTGAAGAAGACTTTATTTCCCAGGCTCTTCATGCACATCAGGGTACCGTCGTACTTTGTGCAACAAGCTGTCTTATGCATGGTAAAAGGTCGGAAGCGTAAAGCTTTGTTTTTAGTTTAGCTGGCTTTCTGTAATAATTATCTGATTAGTTGAGCGGATATTTTGACATTGTAATACATACCGTGAGCACCCTATCATCTGCAATTGAGTAAATCGTAAATCCTCCAGCCTAATACAGTCCATCAGCACTGCAACATACCATCCAGCTTTAACTTCACGCCAACAGTAAGTACCTTACACAAGCTAAAACAATTGATCCTCTTCCATAAACCCAGACTTCTTCCTCTGCATACTAGGCAACCAAGGAATCTGCACCAAAGTAACCTGCCCCATAATCTTCGCCGTACTCGGCATCTCCTCCTTATTACTAAACGCACCAATCGAAATCATCCCCGGATTCTCTTCCAATTCCATCACCAAGAATTTTCGTTCCGCAAAATATGTCCGTGCTCGATCCACCAACACGATTAAATCTACCGGATCTTTGATTGCATCGGGGAGTTGTACACCTAGATCGAAATGTTCGGCGATTAATACTACAGGGTCATCTGTTTCGTAGACGGAGGAACTGCCGGGGACGGCAACTGTGCCGAGTTGAGGACCGTTGGGGTCGGAGAAGTCGTAGGCCCATTGTCCTAATTCTGCGGCGGGTTCGGATGTTATGGAGAGGTATGTTTCGGTTGTTACTCCGGGGTATGATCCGGCAATCTGATGGCGTTATTGGATATGAAAGAGAAGCATGATGTTGTGAGAATATTGGCATTTGATTTAATATAATGGAAACATTAATCATCATCGATGCACATCGTGTCAGAACAAAATCGAGAATAAAAATAACACAGCCATCATATAAATCCCTTATCGTAAATATCATCAAAATGTTTATGAACAGTGTGAATCAATAATTAATCATTGGCTTTCGATCTTTTCATTCTCTGTTGTCGTTTGTTTTAATTGTTTGATTCTTTACCGCAGATGAATTCGCCTACACGTGGTCACTCAATCGACGAATAATATCAACTACGCAAAATACACATTTGTGACTCACCTGTACAATTCTAGGAGCGATATATTCATCATCATTCTGCAACAACGGTAAAAAGCAACTGCCCTGCCCATGCAAGTTGCCCGCAGAAGATTGCATCGGTGTAGCGGCAATGGATGTTGAAGTTGTTGTTCTAGATGTGCACGAAATAGTTGACGGAATGGAAGATGTGAAGGCGTGACTTCCCACGGCTAGGGATAGGGCAGCGGCCGAGATTATTCTGGAGGGCGTCATGATGGTGGTGATTGTTAGGACTAGTTAGTTGTGGTTCTTGCTATGTTTTGCTCCAGTGATTACGACGGGTGCAATCAACTACGCATAAGTAATAGGAGGTCGATGGATTTCTGTCATCTTGATTATCTTCGTGCGTTGTCGTCTGCACGTCGGTCTCCCGCCAATTCTTAAGCCAGGGACCCTGTCGACCCCCCGGGGGTACTTATAGAGATTTTGGCCAGTCTGCTCTGGAGCGAGGGGGGGTCTAGCTTTCGCTTTACTCACATACTAATTCCCTAGTAGCTCTCTGTTGAAACCAGGAGGGGGGTAAAGGGGGAGGGGGGTGAGAGGGGAGATATCTAGAGGTTGGTCTCGTCTCGGTCTCGGCACTGTCCCGAGATTCGAGCCGAGACAGGGTCCGTCGAGACGAGATCCCGGGATATCTCGAGATTTTCAATGAAGAAGGTTAGCAATGATTAAAAGGGGCAAAACCAACAAATAATTATCTACTATGGACTCTTTAGACAACTTAGTACTCATTGTTCTGGCCAGCATCAATTGGATCCCCACTCTCATCCTTGTCTTCAAAAGAAGGAGGGAGTAGAAACTCATTCAAAGGGACATCTGGATCTGGCATGAGTTCATCCCAATTTTTGCGGATGAGGCTTATATTTTCTTCAACAAACATGATGCATCGATGCGGCAAGTAAGAATGGGATCAATGCAAGATCGCTTTGCTGCAATTACTCTGGCTGCCCTGCTCCAGATTCTTTCCAAGGGAGCGGGAGTTGCTGGAATATCTCACAGGTACTCTCGTGCAAGTGTTGCAAGTTCAGGGAATTGGTGAGCGATTTGTTTCCAACGCTTCAATGGATCATTAAACTTTCTTTCTCCATCTTGCATCGGCATTTGCTCCAGGAGTTCGTAAGCTGCAGCTGGGCTTCACATCGGATCCGAATATTAACGTCAGTCAATTCGTCATCATTTGCTGCTGCATCGTCGTCGAAGTCAAATGCACCCAAGAAAGCGAAGCTCGTGTCTTCTGCTTTAGAAGATACTTGCAGTACTGCAATACTTCCACCTTCACCACCATTATCATTTGTATTTGTATTAGCCTCCTTCTCGACATCAACTATAAGATCTTTGATGAGTTGCATCAACTTATTAGACAAGGTCGAGTCAATTCATATTCAATAATGGCAATGATGTTCAATTACTACTTACCTTCAAAAGCCAGAACTGCATTACAATGAAAAACATGGTCTGTGCAATATGCATGCGCCCAATCCTCATGTGCTCCATTCATACGGATTGCAAACTTTCTCAACTGCTTGTGTCTTGGTTACTACACATCGGACTATCACCCTTCCAATGTTTGCAAATGCATTTGTCATCCCAATCTTCTTCGTCGCTCGAAGATTCCGATGGTTTTCGCTCTTTGCATTTGACATCATCGTCTTCGTCACCCGACGATTCCAACGATTCGTTCCTGCTGGCAGTAGAAGCTGCATCGGCATCGGTGATAGCATCGACCATGATTTCAGAATAGATGATAGATGAAGATAATGAGTTGATCAAAAAAATAATCAAACTCCAATGAACAAGTCCTGTGAACGCACCCAACGGTGTCAAAGGGAGTCTTGTTATGATGTGAGATTGGAATCGTGCTGATGAAATCAGAAGTAGCCGCAGAAGCGAATTGTTCTTCGTCATGGTTGGCTGTGAGAAAGTGATACAAAAAATCCCGAAATGCTCCGAGACAGAGGGTGCCGAGACGAGACACCTGTCTCGACCCAAAAAATCCCGTCTCGTCTCGGCCGAGTCGAGACGAGACCAACCTCTAGAGATATCCCAACCATTTTGAAAACTGTACCTCAGTACAGTTTTCTGTTGGGCCCAGTACCCGTAGGCATTGAAAACTGTACCGAAGTACAGTTTTCAAACTCAACTTTGTTAGCGGGCAAAGCTAGGCAGCTCCTAACGGCATTTTTTCAAAAAACCTTTAGCCCTTGTACGCAATAATAAGACCTATAGGCCACATGACGTGTAATGCTTTATTCACACAAATATCACGAGGCCTATTGCCTTTTTTGAAAACTGTACCGAGGTACAGTTTTGCCCATCACGTAGAAACATACCAGAGGTCTACGCAAAACTGTACTGAGGTACAGTTTTCAAAAAATGGTTGGGATATGGAGAAGATAGAGCTTGATCTTTGTCATAAATGGGAGTCCTCTTTGCTGAGTCCTCCAGACTCAGACAGGTGTCTGAAGATCCTATGTAGGGTGACAGGATGAGAAAATCGCACCAAAAAATTTGGTGGGACGGATGTTCCCACATTCCTGTGTGGACATCGCATCTCTAATCTACGAAGGTTTTAGTGAGGAGGGGTATTGTGGACGTGGTTTTCTGACTTAAACGCCTTATGAGAAAAAACGGAACGACAGTTTGAACCAAAAATAGATAGCTTTGTATAGTAATAGGTCGGAGTCTGAATCGCGTGTATCGCCGTTGGCTGATCGTAGATAGAAGATTCTCTTCTACCAGAACCGCGAACCGCGAACCGCGACGAATGCCAGCTGCGTCCTCAACCGATGACCCACCACAAAGATCACGCATCACGCAACTACCACGCAACGCAAGCTCAGCAAACAATCTCAATCTTCTCTGCGTGCTGTAGATTAGAGTGAGCACACAACATGTGGTGATCTGACCTGCTTTGCTATGCTACGCAGCTGCCTTCATATGTACCATAAAGAAGGAAGCCACTGTTTCGATAATGAGTTTGTCGGAAAGTAAAAATATCAGTATCGAGCGCATCCCAAGTCAACGATCGTCGTCTCTTACACAATATGTAGATAGCAAATCTTCCTCGACGCAGGAGCTGGCGGCCATTGTCGTCACAGCTGCCGAAAACAGCCGAAAGATCAACACACGAGCAGTCGAAATTTCCCAGCTCCGCCTATCGAACATGAAATTACATGGACGAGATGATGACATCAAATTATTACGGAGCAAATTACGAGAGTTGGCCAAGAAGAAGAACGACGACAAAGAAGAACATGCTGCTGCTCAAAATAATGGACCACATGCTGATGAATCAATCCCTAATAACAAAAAATCTACCAACAACAACCTAATATTGGTCTCCGGGATATCCGGCACAGGCAAATCCGCCCTCATCCGCAAAGGCTTAGGCGATAACGCCGCCAAAACTGGATATGCTTTTGCATCTGGCAAATTCGATGCGATATCACTCAGACCACTCTCAGCATTCCTCGATGCCATGGCAAGTCTTACCAAGCATATTATGGTGAAAAGAAATGAGAAGGGAGGATTATCTACCGCTACATTGATCCGAGAGAAGATTCGGGATGAGTTTGATAAAGAGGATGTAGAACAACTCCGGCGTGTGTTGCCCGAATGTGGAGAGTTGCTGGAATGGGGAGAGGTAGCACCATCACGGAGACAATCATTAAAGGCAGGTTCAGGGACGCTTTTAAGGCCCTCCGTTTCCAGAATGAATAGTTTGTTTCTCCAAGCGGGTAAAGAATCAATCTCACAAATGCACTATGCGATCAGACGATTATTGAAAATTATTTGCTCAAACTTGAAAGGGGTCGTCCTATTCATTGACGATTTACAGTGGAGCGATACAGCAACGTTAGATTTATTGAAGAGCATCGCATTGGATGGAGATATTCCAAGTCTTTTGATTGTTGGTGCTTACAGGGAAGACGAAGTACCGGAGTGAGTAGTGATGATTGCTCGTATTTGTGTCTGTTGCCCGTTCTATCATCATCTTATCCATGATAACACGGTTCACTCTTTATCATTACAGTCATCACCCCCTTATACTTCACATTCGAGATCTCGAGCAAATGAATGTGTCAATTACGAAGATAAAGATTGACAATCTTGGCGTAGAAAATGTCGTACCTCTTGTTGCGGAGGCGTTGAGAATGGATGATTGTGACATCAAAGTCAAATCATTGGCAGAAATAATCCAAAAAAAGACGGAAGGAAATCCCTTCTTTGTTTTGATGTTTCTCAGATCTCTTTACGATGAAAAGATCTTGCAGTACAACTTCGGTGCGATGAAATGGACTTGGGACGATGAGGCAGTCAAGTCAAAGATTGTAACAGAGAATGTGGCATCTGTCCTTGTCAGCAAGATGAGTCGTTTGCAGGAAGCGACGCAGAAGGTCCTCATAGTAGCCTCCTGTCTTGGTGCTACTTTCCGTTTATCGGCTGTGCTGGAGGTAATGAAAAATATTTCGCAGATAAAGGTGAGAAGATCGATGAGGTACTCAATGAGAGCTGTTTCATGCTCCCTTGTCACTTCAGACATGAGTGTTTCCAGCACAGTTCAAGATGATAGTAATTCTTCATTTGTTAGTTCGATTGAAGAATTAGAGGTAGAGGGTCTGTGTGAGGTGGATGGCGAAGAGTGCCATTTTGTGCACGATCAGATCCGATCAGCGGCGTTTGAACTCATCGCTCGAGATCAGAGGAACTCATTCCGAAGAAAAGTTGGGAGTATTTTATTGGAGAGTGTTTCTCCGGAAGATCTTGAGGCTAGCCTCTTTGAGGTGGTAGGCCTACTGAACTGTGCAGCATCTAACATCAGTGACAAAGAACGTGATGAGTTGGCTAGAATGAATCTCAACGCTGGAATCAAAGCATCAGAAAATGCTGCATTTGACGCAGCCAAGGTTTACTTCCAGGCAGGTCGTAAGGCACTTGGGTCAAGGGGATGGGAAGGAGATCATAGCACCATGCTTGATTTATGCAGTCATGGAGCGAACGCCTATTATGTTACAGGCGATTTCGACTCAATGAATGAGCTTATTGAAGAGGTCTTGAGCAAAGATATTGATGCGAAGAAGAAGTTTAGAGTATCTGATATCAAAGCGAAGTCATTGTGCACCGCAGGAAAGCACAATGAGGGCATCGATGTAGCTCTTGATTTCAGGCGTCAGCTTGGTTTACCAATTGTAAAGAGGAAGCCAGCTTCTAAATTCACCATCACCAGAGAATACATGCGAGTAAAGATGCTGTTGAAGAATAAGACAGCTGAAGATATTGCTAGCTTGCCCGCGCTCGACGATGAAAGGTACGAAATGGGGCTGATGATGAACGAGCATATCGCTGCTTCCGTGTATAATTTTGAACCAACAATGCTTCCACTCATCATCTTTCAAGGGGTCACAACTGCTCTGAAGCATGGCATAGGTTCTACGTCATCGTCCTATTTTGCTGGGCTTGGTATGCTACTCTGTGGACCGTTTGGCAAACCGCATGAGGGTCTTGAGATGGCCAAGGCAGCAGAACTTATCATCGAAATGCGCGGTAAGCTTTTCCAAAGTGGCGCTGTTTACACGTTATTTCGTACACAGGGCTTATGCTATCACTGGACATCACCTCTCCAGGACACAATTTCTCCGTTGCTGAAGGGGTACCAGGTAGGATTAGAGACTGGAGCTAATGAAGAAGCTATCTGGTGTCTTATTATTCGCAGTTATCACCTATATTTCATAGGTCGACCATTAGATAGCATTCAGAAAGAACTCGAAGCGACTGTTTCAGTATTGACACAACTAAAACACGCCGACTCAAAGTTGAAAATCACCATTGTTTTAACAACAGTGAAGAAGCTCCGTGGCATCGACGCTGAAGCTGGTGATAAGATTTTGGACTCTGTATTGGCAACTGCAGCATCAAATAGGAACGTCACTCTATCTGCATATGTTAATCTGTTCAAGCTTGAGGTATTTGTCATCTTTCAGCAGTGGGAAGAGGCACTGGATTTGGTTCGAAAGGCGGGTGATGTTCGGCTTTTCATAAATTACACTTTTCCTTCAGTGCGCTACACTTTCTTGGAGGCACTCACCTATCTGAAAGCAGCGCAATCTTCGTCTGGTTGGAAGATGAGACAAATGAAGAAATGTGCTCATAAAACAATCCAAATAATTCAAGGTTGGGCGAAGAAAGGCAATGTGAATGTTGTTCATTATCTATACATCCTGGAGGCGGAGCGTGCTCTGCTGAAAGGGATGAACAAGAAAGCCAAAGAGAAGTTCAAGGCTGCAATCACTACGTCAAGTAAGAATGGTTTCCTTCAAGATAGAGCTTTAGCACACGAGTTGGCGAGTGCATACTTCAAAGCCCAGGGAGATGAGAATTGGGGTAATTATCATATTGACAAGTCTAGGACATCTTACCAAGAGTGGGGATGCTGTGAAAAGGTGAAACGGCTTGACTCAATGTGATTAATATGTGGTGATGATGAAAGGAGTAAATTTTGAGGAGAACGATGGGAGTAAGGAAGGAAGGAAATAGAAAGGTTAGTTTTTCGTCGAAACAACAACTGTTTTTGCGACAGGCGATCAGGAAATTCTGAAAGTGGATGATTTGTCAGTAAAGAAGACTTCAAAACAGCTCTCGTGCACACCAGGCCATGTAGATGCTACGAAAAATCTAGAAGAGGGATGCAGCTAAAAAAGTAGCGTGACAAGAATTAAGATCTTCTTAGTGCCTAAAACATGTTGCTGAATTGCAGAAAGCTCAAAACCAACACGGCATGACTTCTCATCAACCTCTCAGTCAGATACACATCATCAGTCACAACCAAATACTTTAAATCCTGTCGTCTGCGGAGCTCGCACTCAATCACCTTTCCAATGCCCTTTTCACGTTGCAATTCCCGCGCTAGTTTCCAACTATGTCGTTGTAACTTGTTGGTTAGACCGGATAAGCAGACTGCCCCTTCGTCGGGGCGGCGGAGATGTAATTTATCGAATAGTCGACGATGTGTTTTTGAGCCTCCCCCCTTTCTTCGGATGACAATGTAGTGTGATAGACTGTCTTCTACATGAACACTGGTTTGAGTCGATGTATCGACAGAAAGGATGTCCACGGCTTTGCTGAGAGGAATGATTTGTTGATAGCTTCTTGCTTTGGCTGCCCCTACCGCCTCTTCTGAGCAACATAATCGATCGAAGAGAACATCATCCACTGTATCCCCATCCTTGGTAATCTCCACGACAATGGAGTCAGACTTATCCGAGGTAAATACTCTTCGCTGATGTTTTTGTCTCCAATTACTACCCTTCAGTATATCACGATACTTTGCCCCGTCCCATAGTATCGATACCTTTTTCAATTTCAGTGCAGCATTGGGACTCAATGCCGAGAGGAAGACAGGCATCCAGTCGGTGGTGTGTACACTGGCATTCTCTCGCTTCCTCGATGTGATTGAAAATGACCTTGGTTCGTCTGTTGTTGTGCTATCATCATTGAAGTCATCACTTCTGTTTTGCGGTGGATTTGCAAACAACTCTTTAAAGTCCACCCCCCGCATAGCCACGGGGAGATTACATCCATCCAAATACATACTCAGCGGAGACCAATTTGATGATACTGCTGATCCATCACTCACACTACGAAGCGGATAATCCAAAGAATGTTCCCATTCAATGCATCTATGCCAATACAATCGCAACGCCGCCGCGGCATCCTCAACAGACGAGTGTCCCACCTTTGAATCATTATGTATCATCGACGACACTTCACCACCACCACCATAATCTTCATCCTCCAACAGTGGCACATGCTCCAACAATGACGACGACTGCAGCTGTTGTATATCAATCCCCAACTCCTCACTACTCAACTCACACAACTTTCTCGAATACAACTTGGTCCTCACCCGTCTCATGTATGGAACAAAGAATGCTGTATCTCGGATGAGTGAAATGGGATGAGTAATTTCCAGTACATCAAAATCATTTTCTAATGCGTGCCCGACTACCATGACAGTTTTGTTGGATATGGATGCGAATAGTTGTGTGATTTCATTTTGACACTTTTGGAATGTTACTATTGGTATGGATGATGACTTGTTGTTGTTGTTGCTGCTGCTGTTGTTGTTGGAGTAGGTGCTCTTGGTGATTCCGGACCATTCGGTTCGATAGTCGGTGATTTTTTCTTTGGGGATGACGTATTTATCGTAGAGAACTACGAGATTTTGATTGAGGCTGGTAAGTTTCTGCTTCTGCTTCTGTTTCTGCTTTGAATCTGTATCTGGTTGAGAGCAGTCAGGAATGTGGTCTAACGTAACGACGCTGCAACGGGCTAACAAGCTCTTCATGCCATGTCTACCGCCCCCGACCATTTCACAGTCTAATCCTACCACTGCAATGTTGTCATAGTATCCTTCTAGAGAGGTTCTTTTCTTGTTTCTACTTCGTTCACTGCTGATATTTTCATTTCGATGCGTTTGTGTCGTGTCATCATCAAGTAGTTGCAAATGAAAATAGCCAAAGGAAATGATGGACAGCACACGTGCCATCAAGTACATAACTGAAGACATCAGCCATTCATACCACGGCCACGGCGCTGTCTTCCTATCAGATGAATAAATACCGCCACCGGCAATCAACTGATCTCTGTTCAATCTCGGCTGCCGCCTCTTCTTATTCTTCTTCTTGTCCCGACGAACCCCACGGCCAGCGATGGACATGAGATTGGACTTTCGAACACGAAAGGAGGCCTTTGCCAATTGTTCTTTCTTCTTTGCATCATCTGAATCTTTGGCGGCTGCTGCTCCATTATTTCTGATCTTTGCTAGCATGGTAGTACAGACGACGACGACGACGAGGCCCGCCGCCACCAGGAATCTATCTGTCGTCGTTGAGGTATGGACGTTGGTGCTGCTGCTGTTCATCGTATCGTTTGCTACGCGCGGTTATGTTGGTTGTTATGTTGATGGCTGCTGCGCTGCATGCGGGAATCTGTCAATCTCAGTGCCGTCAGTTTAAATAGTAAGGGGCACCGAGCGCTACTGACTGTCGCATCAAAAAGTCACCAACACCAGGCCAGCCAGCTCACGCAGCTCAAAAGTGAGAAGTGACAATGGCCGATATCTTATCTCCTACGCGGCCAATGACGGCGATAAGTGGCGTTTTGGAAAGAGCTCTTTCGATTAGGCGTACAATCAGCCTGATTGGGCGACTTTTCTTCATTCGTCTCGGTCAAAAACGGGTCCAGAAAGTGATCGTCTTGGCCAGATTCGGCTCCGGAGCCAGATAGGTATTCCAAGCAGAATTCAAATTTTGATCAAATTGAACGATATGAGCTGAATTGGGTGATGCGGCTGCTCATTGTTGACTAGCTCATTTGTATAGGATGGGACATGGTGTGGAGAAGGATGAGAAGAA
The DNA here is from genome assembly GCA_037178625.1 of Skeletonema tropicum. Classification (NCBI taxonomy): domain Eukaryota; phylum Bacillariophyta; class Thalassiosirophyceae; order Thalassiosirales; family Thalassiosiraceae; genus Skeletonema; species Skeletonema tropicum. Next base: position 4,433,182 of record CM074129.1, read on the forward strand.
GGAAGTATATCATTTAGAGGAGGCTGCCATATCCGGTCATCTTGTGGCTAGATACAATCTTGCATCTTTTGAGATACAAAAGGATAGAGTTGATAGAGCAGTGAGACATTGGATCATAACTGCCAACCTCGGACATGATGAATCAATACAAATGCTGAAGAAGTGTTACAAAATTGGACACGTAAGCAAAGAAAACTTTGCTTCTGCTCTTCGTTCTCATCATGCTGCCGTAGAAGCAACAAAGAGCCCACAGAGGGAGGAAGCATCAAATCACGCTTGCACAAAAGTAGCAGCAAATCGCACCATTTTATCAACATATGTTGTATCGTTAACTTGACGAAATCCCCCTACCATGACGGAGAAGAAAGGGAGGCACTTTACAAAGGCGAACCAAAGTTATTCTGCTTGTCACATCCAAAAATGCTGAGAGGTCCGTACAAATGCTGAAGAGCGGCTACTGCATTGGGCATATTGTATGTAATCAGTAAAGCAGATTTGTTTTGCAACCTCTGGACAACTTACACTGCAAATTTAGTTGATCATACGCCTCATCTGGATGATAAGTAAAGCAGGAGGTTGTACGATCATACGGCTCAGTATTCCACAATAAGTAATTGCAAGAAGTTGTTGAAAGTGGCAAGTGCTAAGTGCTCCCCTCCGTCCGTTTGAGTTGTAAAACGTTCATCACTATTTTCACTGAGATTTTGAACCCAAACTAATCTAAACCTACGACGTTCGTTCGACCGAGGGTTCCCGTGGACCGAGCGACCATGACCATGCATTTCACAAGTACCACAAGCCACGGCAAAGAGGAGCATTCCGCGGCAGTGCAGATAGATATTAGATCCTCTTCTCTAGAGAGGAATTTAAGCCTCAATTACATTATTTGAACTGGAGGGACGGGAGTGCTGATAGACAAAGCAAAGCACATACACGTAATACAAAACTACTCATCACCATAATATCATTTCAGCCACACAGTCAACTGAAGGCCATCATGTCCAAACCAAGTCACCGCATCCCAACCAAACAAACTCCCTTCTCCTCCTCCACCAATAATAACAATGCCGCCGCCAGCCGTCATCAACGAAGCGCCCTGACAATGTCCATTCGAAAGGCGAAGCGTGGTCAAGCTGTGGCTCGGAAGCGCCATATGCAATTTGGTTCTGCCACCCATAACATCAGCAGCAGTGGCATTGACGGTCGAGGAAAAATGGCGAATGATGATAATCCATACAGCAGAGATGGCAACCATGTCAAAGAGGCAATTCAACTTGCTCAATCGATTGTTCGACTGTGCTCCACCACCACAGCTGCGACTGAAACAACACCAATACTGCAGCAGCAGCAACAACAATTGGCAACAGCATTAGATCGTCTCTGCATACTACTCACACCAAATGATACCGATATCAATCCCTCCTCACAACGAATGAATATGAATCCACGTGACTACAACATTGCGTCGGCAAATAATAGTACTGGGAAGGATTTCTTTCATGATGCAATGGAGAAGAGAAAATTACAGGTTTATGATTCCTCCATGGCGGGTATGGCTGCGAATGCTATACTGTCTCAATTCACAAGTGTTGGCAATGTAGCTGCTACTGCTGCTGGTAGGTGCTGCTGCTGGTGGTAATGATTGTAATTTGGCAGTGGCACTTGCCAATTCATTGGGATGTATTTTATCCATGCCACAAGGCCCTCTCAGCAACATGAACAATGACAGTCTGCAAATAAAGGCAGTAATCGTATTGAATCAATTGGCAGCCACTGATCCTACCTCCTCCACAAGCAACAATTCTCATCATCACTATTATCATTCGAACAATCCAACGTCATGTTGTTGGATACTGCTGCTGCTACTGCTGCACCACCAAAAGAGATTCCAACCTCGTGGTGTCATGTCATTGTCAATTCGACTGTATTGTCATTGGTACTTGACCAATTGAAACGTATTGCAGTCAACAACGACAAGCAACAGCAACAACAACAACACTGCACTAGTATTATGTGAAAAGTGTGTCTTTGTCATTGGAAATCTACTGGGTGATTCGTTCATGGCACGACAGGCATTGTTGGAGTTGGGAGCGCTTGTCTACTAGTTTGATTGCGTGTGTTAAGATGGGATTGGCGAGGATTCAATTGTTGGGACAGCAGCAGCAGCAGCAGCAGCAACAGCAACAACATCAGGGAGTGGATACATTGGTAATAGCGTTGCAATTGGTGCGCAATTCGATATGGTCACTTATCAACTTTATTCGTGGGGGAGATACACAACCATCATCATCATCATCGTTCATGGCTGAGATGACACAACATAATATTGATTTGGCAGTACTACTATCCCTACCCGAATCAATCCAATCCATCACCAATAATGTGGAATGCATCAGTGCTGCATTCAATGTCGCCATTGAAACTTGTTGGTTAATTGTATTCCTCACCAACTATAACGAAGCATCGTCGTTTGGAATTGAGAATTGGTTGTCACAAGATATTTTGATGGGGTTGGGAACAAGACTTTGTTCGGGTGTGGATGCATGTGATTATCCAGTTTAAGCAAATGGATGACGATGATGATGGTGATGATGATGCTCTCAATAATAGTGGCGACTACCAATCTACGACGTCCTTTTTGGCAAGCAATCCCAAGATTGCGGAGAATGTTTCAAATTCGAGCATACCATGTTGTCGAGCTTTGACCAACATTGCAATCTACTTGGATTCAATCCCCCCAAATAATATTAATGGAGGAGAAGCAATAATCTGTCAAGCCAAACAAAGCGTCACTTCAGCCCTCCTCTCGGAAATGACAGCCAGATGTTTAGTCGAGTTAATCTCGGTAGGGTCGATTGGAGGAGGAACGGAAGCAGACACAATAGCCTGCAGTGCCACATCTCTCGCGAGTATCATCTTGACGGATGCATCACGTGATTTCGAGAAGTATGCAGAATCGACGGCAATTTGGTCGCTCCTTCCAGCCCTGGTACAAGGTCTCATTGGTCCAATGTCCCTTTATGACTTTCGGAGAGAGATACTTTGGGCAATTTGGAACATGCTGCAGCACAATCGATTACAGCATCGGTTATTGATGGAAATTATTGGCACATCGACCGAAGAAGTTGCCAAGTCTCTCACGGAGATGCTTGTCGCCTTGGAATCTTCGGATGCAGTAGAACCATCATTGGGACTGGTGGATATGCTCCTTCGGACATTGGATGAAGGTCATACGAGGGCAACTACCGGGAAGAGTCTCAAAACCTTGTTTGAAGAAGTAGGATTAGTCGATGCCCTATGGTTCGTTTGTGATAATGACGTAGATGAAAGCGAGGTTGCGGAGATGGCTGCAGAACTAATTGATGATTTTTATGAAGAACACGAAGAAGAGGATGACGGTGATGATGGAATGATGATGACGGCACCATCGGTAAATGGACAACAGTTTCAGTTTCAGGCTCCTTCCCATACTGGGCAGTTTAATTTCAGCTAACTTGCTAGATCAATCTTCCCTGATCAATCTTCCCTTCTTCATCTCTCTCTAGAGAGTGAGAGAGAGAGCAGAGCTTTACAAGTTAGGTAGAATATGTTTCACTCGGCTTGCATGCTGGTTAGCATCTCCACCTGTGACAGAGCATTCGTGTAATAGGTCATGCAGGTGGCAGCTGAAGTAGACTAAGCCAAGACTAAAGAGTACTTGAAACAGTCCCGTGAATGTTATGAAAAATGGGGATCGTCTGTGGAGGTAGAATTTATCGAGAGAGAACTGCAGAAAGTCAATAATAAGTGAAAGGTGATCCTTTGCCGTTGGTTTAGCTTTTGCTGCGACGACGAATCTATGTAGATAATATGCCAACCCTCTGTACTGAAACTGAATGTGTTCTCATTCCGCACTTGCAGGCAAGCCGATCTCGTTCAATCATTGCTGCAACTCTGCAAGATAGAGCAATAATGCAAGATTGGTCTACGTCTGTAAGAAAGAAGCGGTAATTGAATAATAAATATCGTGATAATTCATTATATTCTAGAGAGAGTAAGCTCGCGAGTTAAGTACACCATTCCATTCCGGACACACTGCATGCTTTCCAGATGCAGACCATACAGAGATAATTGCTCATTGAGCATGACTCTGTCCATGTAAATATATCGTTCCACCTTCGCATCCTGAATTGGGAGAATGCTACCAATGCTGGATTGTTGTAATTGCTTTCCTCACGTTTCTTTCGTTCGAGCTTATCGATTTCCAATTGTACAGAACTCATTTCTGCCTTGAAGTTCCTTTCATCCGATGTCAATAGATCAAGTCTATTGGTGATACTAGATGTACGACGCCGTGCAATTATGCACGAGTTTGCACATTGCAGCACCCGAGAGCCACTTTTTTCCAGTCAATGTCCAAATATCTCCCTCTCTCCAAAAATAGAACGGGAGGGGGGCATAGAAAGCGTCCAACATGTACTGATGATGCCTGCACCGCCCGGTATTTGATTTGTTATTCCAGCACCAACTTTTTCGTGAAAAATACGTAACTCCCCCACGGGAACCATGTGCCTTAATGCTTAACGCTATGTACCAGAGTCCTTATTCGTCCTTATTTTTGTCAAATAGCAGAACTCCGCTTGTAGTGGCCCGATTTTAATGATTCCAAGAGCAGTATTATTCTCAACAGGGTAGTAGTGAATAGTATGCCTAATATTATGCCGTAATTCCATTGCCAACAGCCGATAGGAAGGGTATTGCTGTCTCACGTTGTGTCGGCTTTTAGTGAAAATCGCTGGTAAAAAACCATGGGCTATGTATGGTTGGTACGTAGGAAACTTGTAAAAGCACTCCTCCGGGCAGACTGCCTCTTCATCTTCACATCATTATGACGTAATGATGACATGATCATCGATAGTATTTGCGATTGCCTCGTTACAGCAGTCGCACTCCAAGTCATCATGGGGATGGGGAGCAGCAACTTGTTCAGATTCATTTAGAGGGGGTACACTATTTCTCTCCGCCGCTGCAGCCGACCTAGCACGAAGACGTGCCTCACGATCAGTCACTTCCTGATCATTGCGAGACCTCTTACTTCGAGAGCCTCTACCGCCCGAATTACGCCCTCCCCTCATGGTTGATAGGATATCCCTACGGTTTTTTGTGCGTATTTTTATCGCGGTAGGAAATGGCTCCCTCCCATAGAAAGAGTAAGTAAGTACGTAATACTAGCTAACTTACTCGTAGAATAGATACCAACAGAAGATCTTGACCATTGTAGACCATGATGTTGTCCACTGCAATAGGAGCCTACGCACTATATACGCATAATGCTTCTATATCCAGAACTAATGATCTTCAACGTCAGCAGGTATCATGGGCTTGCTATTACTATAATTTCAACTGATACTTTGCCCTCGATGGCGTTGATATTACCTCTACTTCAGTGTTGAGACATGCTGGAATGAAGATTTATGGTTGACGTAACCATCACCACAACTGCTTGGCGACGGCTGAAAAAGATGATGGCCAGTGCCGTGTGATGAGGCTACACCACAACCCCACACACACACTACCGCGGCCCAAACCAATGGTCAACATTGATCTATTGGTCCGTTGATGATCCTGATGCAGGGGTTAGACGGTTGTTGGCGTCTCTAGAGATATGGCATCCATTAAGCGGCACACCGCTACCTAAGTGGGGATAACCCGTACATAGATTCTAAATGCGGGTTAAACCCGCACATATGTAGGGTGGATGGAGAATGATTCCTACTTAAAACTGATTCCTACCATACCGCTACTTTTCTCCATAGGGTTCCGATGGATGATTTTCAAAGTCAATCTTGTTTACTACTCCTAGCTTTAAGCGATTTTTATTAGCGTTCATCAAATATTTAAAAAGTGCGACGGTGAGTTACTGGCGTTTAAAACGCCAGTTGTCGCATGAAGGTACTCTAGAAAAAAAAAGCTATTACCGCTTAAACTAATAATTTCGTCACAATGACATTTTCAACCAGCATAAAATTGGTAGAGAAGCTAATTCTAAAACTTTTAAAACTTCAACAAGCAACAAGCAGAAATAAGCCTGACCCGCCAAAACCTTCAGAGGAACAAAACCATTTTTTCACACACACCCACCATGGTAACTTGGCCGTAGGGAGATCGATAATAATAATAATAATATAACAGAAATTTTAAAGTACGTCTGATTAGCCCTCTAGGGGCGAAATTATGACTAACCAACATGTGTGCTGTGTCGGTAGCATTGATAGTGCTCTATACTGCCTCCACAACTGTTTCTCAGATCGCACTCCGTAGGGAGATCGATAGGCTGGCACATGTACTCTACTTTATGTCGGAAACGACGATAGGATCGTTTTCGGCTATATCTCACGATGTTAAATCTTGTTCATTTAGTTTGGGTTCCATCAGCCCTACGAGAAACAGTGATTCCATTGTAAGCTAGAGTTTGTTAGCCAAATTTGTCCAGTAATTACTATGGGCCGACAAAAATGCTTATCTTGGCGAGGAAATAAGATATTTATATGATTCTTTCATACGCAAGACCCGCACGAACACACTCGAAAGGGCTGTATCATTGATTCTGTCTATATCTTGTCCATAGTGGAAATAAAATTCGGGGCTAGTTAGTACGGCCGCCATGGTGGAGGTGTCTAAAAAAAGGTTTTGTTCCTCTGAGACGGGCGAAAGACAGGCTTATGAAGGATGAAGGCAAAAGAACTGCACGCATACACGTGTTTGCTGTTGTGTCTTAGTTCTTTCCCTTTCCATCCAGCTAATAGTGAAACTCTTCGGAGTAAAATAAGTATTGGACATCTGTCTAGAGAGTGACAGCGTGACAGCAATTTGAGTTTATCACCGGTACTCTTTCTGTATCGAAACTAAAAGAGAGAGAGAGAGAGAGAGAGAGAGAGAGAGAGAGGATAAGTAGATATCTGATTAACTTTGTATTTAATTTAGAGAGAGGATGAGTAGGAAGTGAGAGGTATGTTCAACACCAGACCCTCTCGCTCTAGCCACCGTTGGTCATCGCCGTCAGTGTTGGGAGGGGGAAAAGGAGGGGAAGGGGAAGCACCCAGTCAGCGTCGGGCATCCACGACGCAGCTGCTAGTGAACACTGTCGCCATAGCTGCCAACAGCAGTCGAAAAATCAATGTACAAGCAGCCAATATTGCCCAGCTCCGCCTATCGAACATGAAATTACATGGGCGAGATGATGATATAAAATTATTACGGAGCACATTACGGGAGTTGGTTCAGAAGAAGGATGAGAAGGACGAAGATGCTGCTCAAAATAATGAACGGCGTGAGGATGATTCCAACCCTAACAAACAATCTGCCAACAGAAACAACAATCTAATTTTAGTCTCTGGAACATCCGGCACAGGCAAATCCGCCCTCATCCGCAAAGGATTAGGAGAGCCCGCCGCCAAAAATGGATATGCTTTTGCATCTGGCAAATTCGATGAGAAGTCACTCAGACCACTCTCAGCATTCTCCGATGCCATGACGAATCTTACCAAGTGTATTACGGCAGAGAATGATGTGAAGGGAGATTTGTCTTCGTCGGGAGGATCATCTATTGCAACATTGATCCGAGATAAGATTCGGAATGAGTTTGATGAAGAGGATGTGAAACAACTACAGCGTGTGTTGCCCGGATGTGCGGAATTGCTGGGAGCGGGGAAACGTAGACATTCCTTATTTTCACCATCCGACGTAGGTAAAGGGGCGCTGGCTAGGAGCGCCTCCGATTCCAAATTGAACAGTTTGGCTGGTAAAGAATCAATCTCACAAATGCACTATGCAATCAGACGATTACTGAAACTCATTTGCTCAAACTTAAAAGGAGTGATCCTATTTATTGATGATTTGCAGTGGAGCGATACAGCAACGTTGGATCTATTGAAGAGCATTGTATCGGATGGAAAGGTTCCAAATCTGTTGATTGTTGGCGCTTACCGCGAGGATGAAGTACCAGAGTAAGTAACGATTGATATGTGTTTGTGTCTAATGTCCTATGCAGCGAGTTCTAACAGCTTCTCATTCTTGATAACGCTTTCTTGTTTATAACACCCAGTCATCACCCCCGCCTTGCACATCATATTCAAGACCTCGAACAAATGAACGTGACGATAACAAAGATAAAGATTGGAAATCTTGATGTAGACAATGTATTACCTCTTGTTGCGGAAGCCTTGGGAATGGATGAGGATGACAACAAAGTCAAGTCATTGGTAGAAACGATCTACAAAAAGACAGACGGCAATCCCTTCTCCGTTTTGATGTTTCTCAGATCTCTATGTGATGAAAAGCTCTTACAGTACAATTTTGGTGCGCTGAAGTGGACTTGGGATGACGACGCAGTCAAGTCAAAGATTGTGACCGAGAATGTGGCATCTGTCCTAGTGAACAAGATGAACCGCTTGCAGGGAGAAACGCAAAGGGTGCTCATGGTAGCCTCTTGCCTTGGCGCTACTTTCCGCTTATCAGCTGTGCTGGAGGTCATGAAAAGTATCTCGCAGGTAGAAATGAGATCTTCTATGAGAGATTCGATGAGTTCTGTTTCAGGCTCTCTTCTCAATTCAAACATGAGTATTACCAGCACAGATGTAGATGGTAGCGATTCTTCATATGCAGCTTCGATTGAAGAATTAGAGGTAGAGGGTCTGTGTGAGGTTAATAACGATGAGGGCCATTTTGTGCACGATCAGATCCAATCAGCAGCCTTTGAACTCATCAGTCCTGATCAAAGGGACTCATTCCGAGGCAGAATTGGCAGTATTCTGTTGAAGAGTCTTCCTCCAGAAGAACTTGAAGCTAGCCTCTTTGAGGTGGTGGGCCTACTGAACTACTCAGCATCAAACATCACTGACGAAGAACGTGATGAGTTGGCAATAATGAATCTAAAAGCTGGAATCAAGGCATCCGAGAATGCAGCATTCGACGCGGCCAAGGTTTATTTCAATGCCGGTATTGAGGCGCTGGGGTCAAGGGGTTGGGAAGGAGATCATAGTACCATGCTTGATTTGTGCAGCCATGGAGCGAACGCCTATTATGTTACAGGCAATTTCGACTCAATGAATGAAGCTGATTGACGAGGTGTTGAGCAAAGATATTGATGTGACAGAAAAATTTAGAGTATCAGATATCAAAGTGAGGTCATTGTTTGCCGCAGAAAAGTGGAATGAGTCCTTCGAAGTAGCTCTTGATTTCAGACGTCAGCTCGGTTTACCAACTCTAAAGAAGAAGCCAGCTTCCAAATTCACAATTATGAGAGAATACATTCGAGTGAAGAGGTTATTGAAGAACAAGACAGCTGAAGACATTGCAAATCTGCCTGCGCTCGACGATGAATTATACGAAATGGGGCAAATGATATACGAGCATCTTGCCGCATCTGTTTATCACGTTGAGCCGACAATGTTTCCACTGATCATCTTTCAGATGGTCAGAACTTCTCTAAAGCACGGCTTAGATTCTTCATCGTCGTTTGGTTTTGCTGCGCTTGGTATGTTGCTCTGTGGACCTTTTGGCAAACCACATGAGGGGATTGAGATGGCCAAGGCAGCAGAATTGATAAATGAAAAACCAGGTATGCGGAGAAGCGCTGTTCACACGATATTCGTTACACAGGGCTACTGCCATCACTGGGTGTCACCGCTCCACGATACTATTGATCCATTACTGAAGGGGTATCAGATTGGTCTTGAGACAGGCGAAAATGAAGGAGCCAGTTGGTGCCTTATTATTCGCAGCAATTACCTATACTATCTAGGTCGACCATTAGATACCATTCAGAAAGAACTGGAAGCAACTATTCCAGTATTGACACAACTCAAACAAGACTTGAGTAAGTCATACATCATTAATACTCTGATGACAGTGAAGAAGCTCCGCGGCATCGATGTTGAAGCTGGTGAGAAGATTTTGGAATCAACGTTAGCTTCTGCAACATCAACTGGAAATGTCACTCTGATTGCTACTGTAAACGTTATGGAGCTAGAAATGTATGTCTTCTTCCAACAGTGGAGTAACGCAATTAGCTTGGTTCAAAAGGCGGGCAATGCTCGTCTTTTCCTATCTGGCGCATTTACTTCAGTGCGATACACTTTCTTAGAGGCACTGACCTATCTGAAAGTAGCACAGTCAGCATCGGGGTGGAAGAAGAAACAAATGAAGATATCAGCACGCAAAACAATTCAACAAATTCAAGGTTGGGCGAAGAAAGGCAATGTGAATGTCGTTCATTATCTATGCATCCTAGAAGCGGAGCTTGCTGTGCTAAATGGAAAGAACAAGAAGGCCAAAGACAAGTTCAATGATGCAATTGTGACATCATGTAGAAATGGGTTCGTACAAGATAGAGCTTTAGCGCACGAGTTGGCGAGTGCGTACTTCAAAGCCCAGGGAGATGATAATTGGGAGAAATATCATATTGATCGCTCTAGGACATGTTACCAAGAATGGGGCTGTAGTGAAAAGGTTAATCTGCTTGGCTAAATGTAAATATGTGTGATGATAGGAGGTAATTGTTATGGGGCATTTTTTTCCACATTTTGTCCACAAGTCAACTGGGAAGCACCATCCTCACTTTGTTTGAGTTGTAATAATTATCACTCGTCTGTGTTTGGAGTCCGTATTGGTTCGAAGGAGCAGGTATCACTCGATGGTTGAAACATGAATTATTGATCATTGACAATAACTCTACTTATGTCGATATTTGAGATAATTTTGTCTCTAATAGACCACCTCAAAGCTAATTCAACAGGGCCTTGGAAATCATGGATATCTGCGACTTCATCAATCTCATGTATGTGGTACATCCAAGGAGTGGATTACAAGCAAGCCAGAACCCAAGAATCGTGGTAGTGGTGAGGAATGTATGGCAATGGATGCCCTGCTTGCACAACTTGGTTGATCAGAAGCAGAAGGTATGGACAACTGGGCATCTGGGCAGCAGAGTTAGTTCGGCGGTTTATTAACCACAATGAACCAGACGAAGAGCCAGGCTGGTAAAAGTCATCGTTAATGAAAGAGAAACGATTTAGATATTTTCTACGTCTTGTAACATACTCAAAGTAGTCGAACAACCATTGCTGCGCTCGGCTGCAGTACACATTAGGTAAAGAGGAAGCTGACAATCTGTAGCTAAAGCGACAGTATTCAGCCTCTCATCATCATAGGCCTCGCCGTTCACGTATTCACGTCGATTCCCGAGCCCCCTCGTCATTTTTTTGGATACGAGCAGCAAGCTTTTAGAGCGAGCGCCGTAAACCACAATCCAAAGGCAAGCTGGCCCGAGCGGCCGTGGATCCTCTTGCTCTCTAGAGAAGTGCACTTTGACGATAATTTGTTCTTCTCTCCATCTTGTCTATTTTACAGCTAAAGTGCAACATTATGCCGTCGACGTCGAAGAAAAAGATGAGGGGCAAAGCACGGCGGGTCGGCCAAAAGTAGGAAAGCGAGGGAGGATGCGGCAGCCGCTGGTATCGGCTCGCAGATGCAACGACTGCAGATCAGCAGCAGCAGCAATGATAACGAAGAAGCTTTCCTGGAGGCAGCAATCAATCTTGCTGCCGCTGAAAAGGAAGAGAAGAGTTAGAAGCTGCCGCTAATTATGACGTGGTCGGCAATATGGAGAAATGTTATCATGGATTCATTAAATTGCCCGAAGAACACCTCGTTTGTATAGAGTTTATTGATTCATTTTCGAATAATTACAAAGCATGCGAAGACGAAAAAAACTCAATAGATCCAACGTTGCTGTATCGCTCCACTGTAAATCGTCAATGAATAAGATCACACCCTTCAAGTGTGAGCAAATAATTTTCAATAATCGTCTGATTGCATAGTGCATTTGTGCGATTGATTCTTTACCGGCTGGGAGATCTAAACTGTCCAGCTTTGAAATGGAGGAACTCTTTGTTGTCATTGGTGATTTTCGACCTTGTGCTACACCTCCCAGTAACTTTGCACATCCGGGCAACACACGTCGTAGTTGTTCTATATCCTCTTCATCAAACTCATCTCGAATCTTATCTCGTATCAATGTCAAGGTAGACAATCCTCCCGACGAAGACAATCCTCCCTCCTCATTGTTCTCTACCATAATATACTTGGCCAGAATAGTCATGGCATCGGAGAATGCTGAGAGAGGTCTGAGTGATTTCTCATCAAATTTACCTGATGCGAAAGCACATCCACTTTTGGCGGCGTTATCGCCTAAGCCTTTGCGGATGAGGGCAGATTTGCCTGTGCCGGATTTTCCAGAGACTAAAATTAGATACACCATAAATGTGCGTACCCAGCTTGTGCGTACCCTTGTGCGTACTTTTTTTCCTAGTGTGAAACCCTTGATTAAATTAAGGTTAGTGTGGGGTTAATATTTTTGTGCGTACTTTTCATACTGGATTCCTATCGTTGCTTCCTACTACATGACACTTTTTGATTTGCGTGCATTGCGCGAGTGGCAGGTGGCAGCAGGCAGCAGCTAATAAGAAGTGGATAACTTACAGGTTAGGGGAACTTTCTTACCCTATTTAAAATTACTGGTATGTGTATACGTAAAGTTCAGAAATACTAATATGTAGGCTGGTTTTCTAGAGAGAGGAGTAACACAACAATACTACCATACTTTTTCCAAGCTTTGGACCATGGCCTTTCGTGCCCAGAAACAGAGAGATCATCACATAAACAAATATTAATAAGAATGCTGCATTAGCTAACAACTTTTCAATCTCGCATTGCATCGTTCATGCTGTTAAACTCGGCCATACACTCCTCACGGTGGCCACTAGCACAGCATTGACGGCAGAGATGCTTATGGCAATATTCACAATATTCCATTTCCGACGCATGAAATTCATAATCACATAGTTCGCACTCCCCTGAACACTCCCCATTGTAATGAGACCCTTCATAGCAGTCCTTGCAGGCAAAATGATAGCAATGGTGACATTTCGTCATACAACAGTGAAAGATTCGGTGGCAAGTAATACATCGCTTTCTACGCCGATCATTGCATCCACAGAGACAATGCCATTTATTACAGTGCCCAGTGTATGCAAGCGGGCATCCTGCAGCATTATGATGTGCCCAACTAGGGTCACTCCAATCATCACCAAGAACACAAGTATTCTTGCAAAATTTCTCACCCGTTGCCTTGCACATCACCAAACTGCCACTTAATTCACAGTATGGGCCGGATCCGCACCTATGGCACCATTCTCTGGCCCAAGTCCATTGGCGTTCTTCACTACAGCAGTCACCGACACAATCTTTGTATTGCAGGGGGAAAACAGCCAGCCAACCCTCTGGAAGACGCAAAAACTTCAACGTCATTCGAGCAGCAGGAAGAATATCAATCAATGTTGACATGACCTTGGAGGTTACCCCATCACGGTGCACTGTTGCTAAAGATGATAGATCAAGATATGCCACTTGAGTAAAATCAATATACCTCAATGGTTCGAGCCCGGTACCGACAACATTGACACAATCTCTTATTGCTAGTAATTTGAGTGGCTTACTGATGCACCTGCTGAGAGATGCTAACATACGATAAATAATCTGATCATTTATCCTTGAAGCTAATAATGCCTCGGAGGTGGGCGGTGAAGGTGGGATGGATTCATCATCCGAATAATCGTATGCATCATATTGATGAGTTTCAACGGAGACATCATCTTCTGGCTCGGTGATGGGAGAGCCAATATTTATTTCCCAGCCATTAAAAGATGCAGTATTTTCATGCGCCTGTACTAATTGTTTCGATATTAGTGGAAAGGCGCTGGCAAGCAATAAGACCTCGGTCGAGGATGACATGAACTCTATAATTTGTTCAATTACGCCGGTGCCTTCCTCGGTGACATCATAAAAAAGTGTCAACATGATGTCATCTTGGCGTTGAGTTGTTGTAAAGAAGCCGGAGGCGGCAGCCGCTGTTGTGGCGGCAGTGTTGTTTTTCTCCTCCATAGCAATGGAGGAGTTGCAATTTTATAATATCTGTCATTGGCATGGTGCTGCTCCTTGCTCCTTGCATAAAAAAATGTATGTAGCGGCAGAGGGGATCTGCTGTTCCCCATGATGAAAGTAATGCAACTTCTAAAAAATGCAACGTGGGAATTTAGTACAGCCTACACAGGAAGGAAGTTGCGGAGTTCAGATCCAGGGATCATAAAGTTCCCCGGGGAGTCCCAACAGAGCCTCAATCTGCCAAATTAGTACCCCAAATCTGGATGAAGTATGTAGAAGTAGGTACTTTATGCCGTATGCCATGACAATGGCACCCCTCTAGAGTAAGGCCGCCTCTACCTCAGTCCATGACTATATTTTATATGGTATCGAAGGCCTATCTCTTAGACGACATATATGGCGACGTATTCGCAGCAGTGTGGCGTTTCGGCTGCTGTAGGGGCGGTGATAATATCATTGCAATCCGCTTCATTGGGATTTGAAATTTAAACAACCACCTTACCTGCACCCATAGAAAGAAGATAAACATTAATATGCACTACCCCTCCGCACCCGTCGCCGATGATGATATGAAGTGAGAATCCGGCTGCTCGGAGTGACCATTAAAGCCCCCCCCCCCCCACACACACACACACACCTCTAAAACACCAAGAACACAAGATGTGCACAAAATGGCAAAAATGATAAGACTAAGACACTCAACCACAACAATAAGCCTGCAGACGGCGGACCGAGCGGCTGTAAAGAACGGAACTCATCAATATTATTATGTAGAAGAATAGACGGCTACTTATTGTCCATAATATTACAATGGCGTGGATAAAAATAGCAACATCATAGATAGAAATGAGATTTATGTAGCATGCATTAGTAATTATTTATTTATGTGGTATAGACAGTAGTAATGATAAAACCCGGCGGCTGAATCGTTGCATAGGGTGTTGTCTGCGATAAATTCACTGGATATTACTATTTTTATGTTTATGGCAGCGTGGTGGCAATACAGTAGCGGCTATTGTACCATGGTCGATACCAATGCTCTTTTTGGTCACACCGACGGACATCAAAAAGCTAGCAGCTTGTTTTGTGCGTACCCAAAGCTAGCAGCTTGTTTTGTGCGTACCCTACGAGGGAACCTACAATAGGAATTCAGTATGAAAAGTACGCACAAAATCAGGTTATGAGCTTAAAGTACGCACAAGGTACGCACAAAATGGGTACGCACAAATCTGGCTTCTCCTAAAATTAGATTGTTGCTGGTAGATTGTTTGGTTGGATTCAGCATGTAGTCTAATTTTTTGGGAGAAGGATGCCAAAGTTCCAGGAACTATCAGTCTGTCCATCACCATAGTTCTGGAACAGTTCCGGGAGTAGATAGCAGAAATTAATAGTAATACGACTACATACTTATAAATATCTACCTACCAACAGCGTGCGGATGCCTTTCCTCCGCTGTCCGAGGACTGCGCTGCAAAACTTATATAATACTTTGTTACAAACCTCCTGCAGTACGCCCTCTAAAGTACCATAGCTGAACCATCTCCTACAGTACCAGCTGTTGCTGCGTCAGCAGGATTCTTCCTCTTGGATTTGAGACTCCACTGTCGCAGTTGCGGGAGAGGGGTCATCTCGCTCCTTTCAAGCAACTTCAATTCCTACACTTCCATCGATGGTACGGTTGATATTCTATTGCGGACCTTAGCCTTAGTTGTATTCTTGATTAGATTTTTGTATATTTTGATACGCTTTGCCAAGCCAAGGACTCTACTTCCCGGCAATTTAGTGACTTCTTCTTGTGTTCTTTCTTCGAAGTCAAACACCTTATGATAGATTGCATCTTCAGTCCTCACTGCAGCATTTAAAGCCAGAACTTTCTGTGACCTACTAGCTTTTTTGTATGTGGCGACGATATCAACATCAGCCGAGTCGCAACAAAAATCAACTTTTAGGCAATACGCAATACATCTTCACAAGTAATGCTGCAGGGATTGCATTATTTTCGAAGCTTCTTTCCTGGCTCAACAAGACACGAATCACACCAGTCCAATGACACATCAAGAAAGGCTTGACCTTGTCACTTGCTGACTCAGCAAAGTTTGTTCACTGTATTGGAATATCTCTTGGAGACGAAGGCGTTGCTGTTGTCGACGTAGTGACATTAGAATCATTTGCTGTTGTTAACCTAGTGACATTAGAATTTGTAGGCACCATGATTGGACGTGCCGCATTAGTTGAGGAAGATGGATTTACATTTACCACTGCAGGTGATTGTTCCGCAAGTGCTGCAGTTGTCGCAGGTGCCGATACTGGAGCCCACCCCTTCTATGACGGCGATCACGGTACAATGGGATGACATCAGGGTGACCAAACACTTCGTCTCCCGGGTGCTTGGCCTGAAAATGATTAGCCGCATCCGTGTAGCATTTTCTCAATTCATTCCACCATTCGGGAACCTCTCTGTCTCTCAGTCCATTGAAGTCGGAGTGTTGGGGCACGATGTTGCGACGGAGATCGTCTAAATGTTTTCCGATGTACTGTAACTTTGAGTCAGCCCCAAGGCACTTGTTATTATCTCGGCCTTCCAAGTCTACGTTGAAATATTTGGGTACTGGAGTACCCCCAGTGGCAAAAGTTACATATAATTTGCCAAGTTATCTTCCTCGAATTCTTCATCAGTCAAATCAACCGGCTACGACAAAGCGTGCGGCGGAGTTATTTTGCTGTACAGTACTTGCCGAATGTCCAAAAAGTTCTGGGACTTGCCTTCGTTGGTTTTGTTGGCCATTATTATTTGAAGAGAAGATGCTGATGATGCAAAAGGTGTAGCAGCGGCATAGTCGGCATATGATATGGGGAAGGAGTAATTGCGCACGATTTCTGGTAGCATATCAAGCAAGTGGCCAACCTTAATGTTGCGGCGACAGTGTCGCAGAATCATAATCACATTTATGACAAGGTAGTGGCCGGCTGTGGTGTTGAAAATTCTGCTAAAAACATAGCTAGCGGTAGCTTTCATGTCATGGAGGGGATAGCGAGCGGCTTCTCATCGTCTTATTTATTTCCCTTTCCTTTCCTCTCTCTTTCTCTCTTCTTTCCCCCTCCCCCCTCCTTCCGAGTTCCGGGAACTATCGCGCTGCACGCGAATTCTGATCTGGCATTTTTTGATGGGGAGCATCCACGGACAGAAGAGCATCTTTTTCGTTGTCAACCTTCTCAAACTTCTTCTTAGCCAACTCCCGAAGTTTGCGCCGTAGTAATTTGATGTCATCGTCTCGTCCATGTAATTTCATATTCGATACGCGGAGCTGGGCAATATTGACCGCTTGAGTATTGATGTTACGACTCTTTTCGGCAGCTGTGATGACAATTTCGGCTAGTTGCTGCGTCGTGGATGATCCAGGGGTGGTAGTCATCATTGTTTCCCGCCTAACAAACTTCTGTCTCTCCCTTTCTCTCTCCTCCGTGTGGTAAATAAGGAGAAGGTTGCAAATGATGATTCGAATGTTTGATTTTGCTCGTGCTTGTGCTCTATTAATTACTCCTTACTTCTTGCCTTTAGACTTTAGACCGTCTCTCTAGCTCGCTCTCTAGAGCTTGGACTGGACTTGCATCATGCTACTTACATGATTTTGATTGAAGAACGCAAACAACAAACAAAAAACAAAACAAAACAAAACAACGCAACCGACAACCGACAACCGAACAGTCATAAGTGGCCTGCGCTGGAGCAGGCCGACCGGCCTTCAAAAGATAATACGCTATTCAGATTTGACCAACACGCGACTTGGAGTTAAGTAACACTCACAACACTAGAAAAATGAATCAATGTTCCGGGTTTCCGTGCTTTCATGTGTCTCAAGTCTCAATTGGATCGACACAATGGAAAGAAACACATACATAGAACATTAATAGATGCATATATTTACGAATGACTCCTGTATGTTGAAGATCATCCACGATACAATACACAGCTCGTTAGAATGCCACACCATTTCCCTGATTCATTTGAAAGGCTCTCACAATAATCGCGAATGGGCGGGGAGTTCGAACAAATACAGCGATTCTTTTGGCATCCCATCGTTTGGAATCGTACAGCCGACTTATTGATCGAATAAGTAATGCTGCCCGCATAAGCTATGAAACGGCTAGGATTTTATCACACTGTATCTATGTACGTTCAGAGCTGTGGGAAGAGATAGACATCTTTGAGAAGGTACTCTTGCAAAAAGAGAAGCTATTGCCGCTTAAATTTATACTTTCGTCACAATGACATTTTCAACCAGCATAAAATTGGAGAGCTCATTCTAACTTTTAAACTTCAACAAGCTACTACAACAAGTGGAAATGAAGGCAGAAGAACTGCATGCATAAGTACGTGTTTGCTGTTGTGTCTTAATTCTTAATTCTTTCCATCCATCCAGTGATAAGTAGTGACACTCAACGCGAAAACAGATCTCAAATAATATCATCACTGAAAATAAAGTTGCACTCATCACTATTCCTCTCTCTCTAGAGAAACATTTTTCAACCAACATAGAGAGACAGAGAGAGCGATTTACCGCCAGGGAGAAAAAATGATCAGCACCCGCACCGCAAATATGATCGGGATTGACACCGGCACCCCCACCTACTCATCTGGACACAGCCGCAGCGGCTCCTCTTCATCGACGCAGATCAAGGTGTTAGCCAATATTGTTGTCACAGCCGCCGAAAGCAGCCAAAAGGATCAGCACGCAAGAACCCAATATTGCCCAGCTCCGCCTAGCGAATATGGAATTACATGGGCGAGATGATGACATCAAATTATTACGGAGCAAATTGCGAGAGCTGGCCGAGGAACATAAAAATTCTGTCGGCGAGAATACTATGCAAAATGAAGGACGACTTCTTGATGATGACGACCATCTCAACAAATCTATGAGCAGCAATCTAATATTGGTCTCTGGAAAATCCGGCACAGGCAAGTCCGCCCTCATCCGCAAGGGCTTAGGCGATAACGCCGCCAAAAATGGATGTGCTTTTGCATCCGGAAAATTCGATGAGAAATTACTCAGGCCCCTCTCAGCATTCTCCGATGCCATGACGAATCTTACCAAGTGTATCATGACAGAGCATAATATGATGGGAGGGTTGTCTTCGTCGGGAGGATTGTCTACTGCAACACTGATACGATATAAGATTCGAGATGAGTTTGATGAAGAGGATGTGGAACAGCTACGGCGTGTATTGCCCGGATGTACAGACTTACTGGGGAAACAAAAATTTTCGTTGTTGTCCAAATCATCAGAGGCAGCCACAGACGCAGCACTGCTTATGGGGAGTGCCCCCGTTTCCAGAATGGGCAGTTTAAGCCCCTTGGCTGGTAAAGAATCAATCTCACAAATGCACTTTGCGATCAGACGATTATTGAGAGTGATTTGCTGCTACTTGAAAGGAGTGATCTTATTCATTGACGATTTACAGTGGAGCGATATAGCAACGTTGGATCTATTGAAGAGCATCGTATTGGATGGGGAGATCCCTAGTCTTCTGATTGTTGGCGCCTACCGAGAGGATGAAGTACCGGAGTAAGTGGTGATTGATTATGTGTATTTGTGTCCCAATGTACTTATCTGTGCATTCTATCAGCTGCTCATTCTTGACAATTATGTCTTTTGCCTTACCTGTAATATGACATTACAGACATCACCCCCTTGCATTCCACGTTCGAGATCTCGAGCAAATGAATGTGTCAATTACGAAGATGAAGATTGGCAATCTCAGTGTCGACAATGTCGTACCTCTTGTTGCTGAAGCCTTGAGGATGGATGACGACGACATCAAAGTCAAATCATTAGCAGAAACGATCTACAATAAGACAGAAGGCAATCCCTTCTTCGTTTTGATGTTTCTAAGATCTCTCCATGATGAAAAGCTCTTACAGTACAATTTTGGTGCTATGAAGTGGACTTGGGACGATGAGGCAGTCAAGTCAAGGATAGCCACCGAGAATGTATCATCTGTCCTTGTTAATAAGATGAATCGCTTGCAGGAAGAGACACAGAATGCGCTGATGGTAGCCTCTTGCCTTGGTGCTACTTTCCGCTTATCAGCTGTAATTGAGATCATGAAAAACATCTCGCGTGTAGAGATGAGGTCCGCGATAAGGGAACCGGTGTTTTCAGTATCGGGAGATGCTGTAACAGTCGGAAGCAACTCTCTTCTCTCATCTGGCATGAGCGTCTTCACTGCAGATGTAGCTGCGGATGTAGATGGTAGCGATTCTTCATATGCAGCTTCGATTGAAGATTTAGAGGGAGAAGGTCTGTGTGAGGTGGATGACGAAGAGTGCCATTTCATGCATGATCAGATCCAATCGGCGGCGTTTGAACTCATTTGTCCAGACCAAAGGGACTCATTCCGAGGGAAAATTGGCAGGATTATGTTGCAGAGTCTTTCTCCGGAAGAACTCGAGGCTAGCTTCTTTGAGGTAGTGGGCCTACTGAACTACGCAGCATCGAAAATGACTAACGAAGATCTTGATGAGTTAGCAAGGATGAATCTAAAAGCTGGAATCAAAGCATCCGAAAATGCCGCATTCGACGCAGCCGCGATTTACTTTCAGGCAGGTCGTGAGGCGCTTGAGTCAAGGGGTTGGGAAGGAGATCATAGCACCATGCTTGATTTATGCAGCCATGGAGCGAACGTGTGTTACGTGACAGGTGACTTGGACTCAATGAATGAGCTGATTGACGAGGTGTTGAGCAAAGATATTGATATGAAGGAGAAGTACAGAGTATCAGATATCAAAGTGAGGTCATTGTACTCTGCAGAAAAGTTCAATTTGTGCATCGATGCAGCTCTTGATTTTAGGCGTCAGCTTGGTTTACCAACTCTAAAGAAGAAGCCAGCTTCCAAATTCACAATTATGAGAGAATACATTCGAGTGAAGAGGTTATTGAAGAACAAGACAGCTGAAGACATTGCAAATCTGCCTGCGCTCGACGATGAATTATACGAAATGGGGCAAATGATATACGAGCATCTTGCCGCATCTGTTTATCACGTTGAGCCGACAATGTTTCCACTGATCATCTTTCAGATGGTCAGAACTTCTCTAAAGCACTGGCTTAGATTCTTCATCGTCGTTTGGTTTTGCTGCGCTTGGTATGTTGCTCTGTGGACCTTTTGGCAAACCACATGAGGGGATTGAGATGGCCAAGGCAGCAGAATTGATAAATGAAAAACCAGGTATGCGGAGAAGCAGCTGTTCACACGATATTCGTTACACAGGGCTACTGCCATCACTGGGTGTCACCGCTCCACGATACTATTGATCCATTACTGAAGGGGTATCAGATAGGTCTTGAGACAGGCGAAAATGAAGGAGCCAGTTGGTGCCTTATTATTCGCAGCAATTACCTATACTATCTAGGTCGACCATTAGATACCATTCAGAGAGAACTTGAAGCAGTCTATCTATGTATTGACACAACTCAAACAAGACTTGAGTAAGTCATACATCATTAATACTCTGATGACAGTGAAGAAGCTCCGCGGCATCGACGTTGAAGCTGGTGAGAAGATTTTGGAATCAACGTTAGCTTCTGCAACATCAACTGGAAATGTCACTCTGATTGCTACTGTAAACGTTATGGAGCTAGAAATATTTGTCTTCTTCCAACAGTGGAGTAACGCAATTAACTTGGTTCAAAAGGCGGGCAATGCTCGTCTTTTCCTATCTGGCGCATTTACTTCAGTGCGCTACACTTTCTTGGAGGCACTGACCTATCTGAAAGCAGCACAGTCAGCATCGGGGTGGAAGAAGAAACAAATGAAGATATCAGCACGCAAAACAATTCAACAAATTCAAGGTTGGGCGAAGAAAGGCAATGTGAATGTCGTTCATTATCTATACATCCTAGAAGCGGAGCTTGCTGTGCTAAATGGAAAGAACAAGTGGGCCAAAGACAAGTTCAATAATGCAATTGTGACATCATGTAGAAATGGGTTCCTGCAAGATAGAGCTTTAGCGCACGAGTTGGCGAGTGCGTACTTCAAAGCCCAGGGAGATGATAATTGGGAGAAATATCATATTGATCGCTCAAGGGCATGTTACCAAGAATGGGGCTGTAGTGAAAAGGTTAATCTGCTTGGCTAAATGTAAATATGTGTGATGATAGGAGGTAATTGTTATGGGGCAATTTTTTTCCACATTTTGTCCACAAGTCAACTGGGAAGTACCATCCTCACTTTGTTTGAGTTGTAATAATTATCACTCGTCTGTGTTTGGAGTCCGTATTGGTTCGAAGGAGCAGGTATCACTCGATGGTTGAAACATGAATTATTGATCATTGACAATAACTCTACTTATGTCGATATTTGAGATAATTTTGTCTCTAATAGACCACCTCAAAGCTAATTCAACAGGGCTTTGGAAATCATGGATATCTGCGACTTCATCAATCTCAAGTATGTGGTACATCCAAGGAGTGGATAACAAGCAAGCCAGAACCCAAGAATCGTGGTAGTGGTGAGGAATGTATGGCAATAGATGCCGATAACAAGCAAGCCAGAACCCAAGAATCGTGGTAGTGGTGAGGAATGTATGGCAATAGATGCCCTGCTTGCACAACTTGGTTGATCAGAAGCAGAAGGTATGGACAACTGGGCATCTGGGCAGCAGAGTTAGTTCGGCGGTTTATTAACCACAATGGACCAGACGAAGTGCCAGGCTGGTAAAAGTCATCGTTAATGAAAGAGAAACGATTTAGATATTATCTCCGTCTTGTAACATACTCAAAGTAGTCGAACAACCATTGCTGCGCTCGGCTGCAGTACACATAAGGAAAAGAGGAAGCTGACAATCTATAGCTAAGAGACAGTATCTCAGCCTCTCATCATCATAAGGCCTCGCCGTTCACGTATTCACGTCGATTCCCGAGCCCCCTCGTCATTTTTTTGGATGCGAGCAGCAAGCTTTTAGAGCGAGCGCCGTAAACCACAATCCAAAGGCAAGCTGGCCCGAGCGGCCGTGGATCCTCTTGCTCTCTAGAGAAGTGCACTTTGACGATATTTTGTTCTTCTCTCCATCTTATCTATTTTACAGCTAAAGCGAACTACTGCTCCAGTGAGTGCCAAGTGGCAAAAACATATGTGCTATATAAATTATGCAAAATATATAAATCACGATAGCTTGCTGGCGATAGATGCCGGTAGCGATTACCAGGGGCGGGGGGCTAATATAATTAATAACGGTGAGACTCCCAGAGGCATTACATTCATAGCTACGAGTGTCGGATAGTTAGCTAGATGAGCGCCATGGTGGAGGTGTCATTTTTCGTGGTCAAAAAATTTTAGCGATCAAGCGACCGCGGCGCCTTAAGCAAGTCAAGGAAGCAGTAGAAGAAGTAAAAGTAGACGAACTCTGTGCGTATCATATGCCAAAAGGGATCGGATTATGAACATTTTAGATGTACTTGCGATATGGATGGACTCGGAGCACTCACCAGCAATTACAAGTCTAAGAATCTCTCTCTCTCTCTTTCTCCCTCCATCTCTCTCTCTCTCTCTCCCTCTCTCTCCACTCTCTCCACACACACACTCTCAATCTGACTCTATCTCGCTCTATCTCGCCTAAAGTAAGAATCTAGAACACTGCTGCCTCATTCTGACGTTTGTCCTAAGAAGTCATTGAATCTAGAAAATACCTGTTGATCATACTGCATCCAATATCCATCATCCTCGTCAGCATTCTTCAACACAGATAGACATTGCTCTTCCGTAGTCCCAACACGATATGCCTTCTCAATAAAATAGTCTCGATTATACCGATCATTCACATCATCATTCTCATCCTTTACTAGCTGTTGTTTCAGCTTTTGTATCCACTTCTGCAACTCCACCTCAATCTTATCCACACTTCCAACCTTTGGCTCGAGAAGATTGCATGCCACCTCATACACCTTCCCGTTCCGCCCTCATGATCTACAACATTTCTATTGTACGGGTAATGTCAATGCTTCCACTCCAACAACACCCATGCCCTTAGGTAGCAATATTACGTCCACGTAATGCCTTGCGTTAATGTTTTTGCTGTGTTAAAATCAACATTGGGTGTAAGTCGAATATTGTAATTTTCGACAAACTCCAGTGGTGCTCCAATGGTGCATTCCCCCTTTTCAAAAACCTCTTTCGTCACCGCTGCTGCTGCTGCTTGTTCATTATTGTTAGCGATAATCTTATCATCATCATGATGTGCACCACCACCCGAGTGGAAGAAGGATGTGTTTCTTCTTCGAACAGTTGCAAGTGGTGTATGGTTGGGACATGCCAATCCGTAGTAATGGACTTTGATACTGTTCGATTGATCGATTATTTGACTGCCGATTTCACGAGCGGCAGTTGCAGTTGCAGCGGCAGTAGTGGTAGACGTAGCAGGAGAAGTCGTTCCGAATGCTTGGTTTGCATTGTCATTCTTTATTGGCATGACGGCAACATGATCTACCAATCCTACAAATGGATGTCGTGCTTCTAATTTGTTAGATGGATCGTTATCATCATTCTTCTTTAATTCGATTTCATTTAATGCATTTTGTATCAGTTGAATAGCCACCTCAGCGACACAATCAGAACGTCCCGCCAGGTGAAATGAGGATCTATCGTATGGGATGTCAGCGTAGGCATGAACAATCGCAGCTACGGCAGCAGTAGTAGTAGCAGTAGCGGTGTTGCTTTCTTTCGTTTGTTGTTGGACCAGCCGAAGCCGAAGCTGTCGACAGTGATCTTGCGCCCGGGTTAATAAACTTGGCAAAGCGGCAGATGCAGCCGATGTAATGTAGATGTTGCACGCTACTAATGACGACGTAGAGCAGCTTTGGAGGATCATTCTTATATTATTAACTACTAAGTAAGTATCGATGCTAACAGATGTATGACTTCGTTGTAAGTAAGAACAACATGAACATCCACATCATCCTACAAGTGAGAAGTGAGTGTTGGCAGAAGCGTCTTCGTTCCTCCTTTCTCCTTTCTTGTCGGCTTTCCAATACTCCAAATACCCACAGGAATGGAAGAAAGAGAGAGATATGTAGGATAAATCCGATGCAACAACTATTACAGTGGCCATCTAAAAGATCATTGACTGGTTTACTTTAAAGTCACTTCTTTCACACTTAAAATTCTCTACATTCAGACACTATCTCTATGTATTTGTATTGTGTCACTCTCGTTGGTCTCCACATTAATGACTGTTTTCTATTCAGAACCGTTCAGTAGCCTTGCTTGTGCTTGATTTGATTCTACTACTTATTATGGATGTTCCTTTCGACTCTTAGATGGGTAGATCGGAGTAAATAGCAGCACGTGAATATGCCTTGGCTGATTTAGTAGATGGCATCATCGAAGGAGAAGGTGAAGGCTTGCTACTTGGCTGTAGTGATGGTGCTCCAGTAGCCTTTCCACTCTTGGCTGAATTCGAATGACCAACAACTACAACTTCCATTTCAGAGATTTCGGGCTCACCCAGTAGTTCGGAGTAAACAGAGGAACGTGAATATGCCTTGGCTGATTTGGTAGATGGCATCATGGAAGGACTCGCTGATGGAGTCAATTGTCGGATGAAATGAAGGACTGCCTGCTTGGCTTTGACGAAGGAGAAGATGATGGCTTGCTGCTCGGTTTTGAAGAAGGACTCTCTGAAGGACTTGAACTTGGTTTTGCCGAAGGACTCACATGATGGAGTCAAACTAGGCGAAGGTGAAGGCTTACTACTTGGCACCATGGAAGGAGACGGTGAAGGCACACGGCTTGGAGCCATGGAAGGTGGCAGAGACTTTCCACTCTTGGCTGACTTATTTGAATGACCGACAACTACAACTTCGATGGCCTCAGCATCAAGTAGATCGGAGAAAGCTTCGACACCTGAATATGCTTTGGCTGATTTAGTAGATGGCATCATGGAAGGCTGTAGCGATGGTGCTTCAGTAGCCTTTCCGCTCTTGGCCGAATTCGAATGACCGACAACTACAACTTCCATGGCCTCAGCAACAACTGGGTCGGAGAGTAGTTCGGAGTAAACAGCAGAACGTGAATATGCCTTGGCTGATTTAGTAGATGGCATCATGGAAGGACTCGCTGATGGAGTCATAGTCGGATGAACTGAAGGTTTGCTGCTTGGCTGCAGCGATGGTGCTCCAGTAGCCTTTCCACTCTTGGCGGAGTTCGAATGTCCGACAACTACAACTTCCATTTCAGAGATTTCGGGCTCACCCAGTAGTTCGGAGTAAACAGAGGAACGTGAATATGCCTTGGCTGATTTAGTAGATGGCATCATGGAAGGACTCGCTGATGGAGTCAAAGTCGGATGAAATGAAGGTTTGCTGCTTGGCTTTGACGAGGGACTCACTGATGGACTCGCTGAAGGCTTGCTGCTTGGCTTACTACTTGGCTTTGAAGAAGGAGAAGATGAAGGCGTACCACTTGGCTGTAGCGATGGTGCTCCAGTAGCCTTTCCACTCTTGGCTGACTTATTTGAATGACCGACAACTACAACTTCCATTTCAGAGATTTCAGGCTCACCCAGTAGTTCGGAGTAAACAGCGGAGCGTGAATATGCCTTGGCTGATTTAGTAGATGGCATCATGGAAGGACTTGCTGAAGGCTTGCTGCTGGGCTTGCTGCTTGGCTTTGACGAAGGCGAGGGTGAAGGCTTGCTACTTGGCTGTAGCGATGGAGCTCCAGTAGCCTTTCCGCTCTTGGCTGACTTATTTGAATGACCGACAACTACAACTTCCATTTCAGAGATTTCGGGCTCACCCAGTAGTTCGGAGTAAACAGAGGAACGTGAATATGCCTTGGCTGATTTGGTAGATGGCATCATGGAAGGACTCGCTGATGGAGTCAAAGTCGGATGAAATGAAGGCTTGCTGCTTGGCTTTGACGAAGGAGAAGATGATGGCTTACTGCTTGGCTTTGCCGAGGGACTCGCTGATGGAGTCAAACTTGGCGAAGGTGAAGGCTTACTACTTGGGACCATTGACGAAGGAGACGGTGAAGGCATGCCACTGGCTTGTAGCATGGAATGGTGCTCAGTAGACTTTCCACTCTTGGCTGACTTATTTGAATGACCGACAACTACAACTTCCATTTCAGAGATTTCGGGCTCACCCAGTAGTTCGGAGTAAACAGAGGAACGTGAATATGCTTTGGCTGATTTAGTAGATGGCATCATGGAAGGACTCGCTGATGGGCTCGCTGAAGGTTTTGCTGACGGCTTACTGCTGGGCTTGCTGCTTGGCTTTGATGACGGCGAAGACGAAGGCATGCCACTCGGCTGTAGTGATGGTAGCTCCAGTAGCCTTACTACTTTTGGCCTGAGTTCGAATGACCGACAACTACAACTTCGGCAGAGGCAAGCACCGAAGAGGGTTGCAAGGGTAACGATGGCGCTAGTATTGATCTTCATGCCGACGAGGTTGTTTTATTAATTCAAGTAGAAGTAGAAAATAATTACTCAACTGACGACGAAGGTGCGTAAATGGTTTGAGCTGTGGACCGGCAGAGAGGCGTGATATTATGTGAGGAGAGGTTTTGCGGCAAGCACGATAGAGGAAGTAATTTTAGGCAAGACGGCATCTGTGATAGATGCACGTTCACAACCAGTGAGAGGGCTTGAGCGCGACAGCAGTACTCAAAGTAACGGAAAGATTCTGAGAAAGATGACTCTCAAAATGTAGGAATAAGTAGGATTTTGTGTGTGGAGTTTGCCGTTATGCTCTTTCTCACGGAAAGGAGACGCGAGACGTTGTGCTTTCTGCTCTTTATGCATGCGTTGAAATCTGCTTTACGCCGCCATACCTGCCATCGATGCGTTGACTGACGCCAGATTGTTTCCGTGTAACGGTTAACGGCTAATCGGGCTAGAACAACACGTTATAGAAGTTTTCAGGTGAAAAACGAGGATACCATCAAATTCCTGTTGAAGTGGCAAACAATTTGCAAAATAGTCATCTGATTTCATTATCATACTCCTAACAATTTTGTAACCATTCATTAGAAGATGATGACTCAACAATGTGCTGTTACCCGAAAATACCTCATAGAATATACTTATGCTATCGACCTATTCATTTGTACTCTCTACGGTTGCAACCTTCGAGATACATTGTTGGAGTAGAAATGATTCGGATGTGCTAGGTGCCAACGGCTATGCCCATTGAAAATCTGCTGTCAAACACCAATCCAATTGCAGCAGGACAGAGTGGGTATTCATTCTCAATCTAGTATCAATGGTCAATGGTGCAGTCCCTGCGGTTGGCTTGGACATTTGCTGCGGGCGCAACCCTTTTTTGAAATTTGTGTACAGCACGTGGTTGTTACGACAACTAACCAAGGTGCCCTATTGTCATTATTTTCTCCTTCATAATTACAGTTTACAGTTACTGTCATCGTTGTCCGAAACCTAAGACATGTCAACAGGTCTCCAGGAGATAGCCTGCTCGAAGCCTGCTCATATCCTTCTGTGGCGGTGTTTTGTTGCTGTCAAATACCACCTCCACTATTAACTACACTGGTTCTCCTCCACTCCATCATTGTCGAATTGCTTCATTTATCATGCAGGGTAGTAGTTCGGTTCGTGATATTCTTATAGTATGGCAGAGGTAGGAGCAACGTCACCGGAATAATGATGCTTTTGTTCCTTGTGGAGGTGGAGGAAGTGTTGAAAGTGGTGATGTCAGTGATGGGTATCTACTAATTTCTTAGAGTGTCCTTAATTAATATGGGTTCCCTAGTCTAATCTATTGTAACAGAGGTCTAATCTATTGTAACAGAATTTTATGCTACACGTACTTTTGTAGTTCAGCGTTGCACACATCATAGACAGCGGGAGAGAAAAGTTAGTACAACAGGTGTCGCTCGCATGGTGCACAACTCCCTTAACAAAAGCGTCTTTGCTCCTATTTCTTGGCTTTCAACTTCTTAACAAATCTAAGAATGAGAGAGAGCGATGAAATCTACGGTAAAAACATAACTCGGATAATAAGTATGAAGACATGATCAAAACGATTATCATCAAAAAGATTTAACTGGTTCACTTTAATTCTTTACATTCTGACACTATATCTATGTTTTTTATGTGTCACACTCTAATTCATTAATCTTGTTGTTCTCAACATATAAGATTGTTTCCTATTTGGACTATTCAGTCGCCTTGCTTGATTTAACACTAATTGGCATCAATGATGTTGTTGTCGACTCTTAGATTGGTAGATCGGAGTAAATAGCAGCACGTGAATATGCCTTGGCTGATTTAGTAGATGGCATCATGGAAGGGGTCTTACTAGGCGAGGGTGAAGGCTTGCTACTTGGCTGTAGCGATGGTGCTCCAGTAGCCTTTCCACTCTTGGCGGAGTTCGAATGACCAACAACTACAACTTCCATTTCAGAGATTTCGGGCTCACCCAGTAGTTCGGAGTAAACAGAGGAACGTGAATATGCCTTGGCTGATTTCGTAGATGGCATCATGGAAGGACTTGAACTTGGCTTCAACGAAGGGCTCGCTGAAGGCTTGCTACTTGGTTTAGACGAAGGCTTGCTGCTTGGCTTTGCCGAGGGACTCGCTGATGGAGTCAAACTTGGCGAAGGTGAAGGCTTACTACTTGGCACCATGGAAGGAGACGGTGACGGCACACGGCTTGGAGCCATGGAAGGTGGCAGAGACTTTCCGCTCTTGGCTGACTTATTTGAATGACCGACAACTACAACTTCCAATTCAGAGATTTCGGGCTCACCAAGTAGGTCGGAGTAAACAGCAGAACGTGAATATGCCTTGGCTGATTTAGTAGATGGCATCATTGAAGGACTCGCTGAAGGCTTGCTGCTCGGCTTTGACGAAGGAGAAGGTGAAGGCATTCCACTTGGTTGTAGCGATGGTGCTCCAGTAGCCTTTCCACTCTTGGCGGAGTTCGAATGACCGACAACTACAACTTCCATTTCAGAGATTTCAGGCTCATCCAGTAGTTCGGAGAAAGCATCGACACGTGAATATGCCTTGGCTGATTTAGTAGATGGCATCATGGAAGGGCTCGCTGATGGAGTCATAGTCGGATGAAATGAAGGACTGCTGCTTGGCTTTGACGAAGGAGAAGATGAAGGCTTGCTACTTGGCTGTAGTGATGGTGCTCCAGTAGCCTTTCCACTCTTGGCTGACTTATTTGAATGACCGACAACTACAACTTCCATTTCAGAGATTTCGGGCTCACCCAGTAGTTCGGAGTAAACAGAGGAACGTGAATATGCCTTGGCTGATTTAGTGGATGGCATCATGGAAGGGCTCGCTGAAGGCTTGCTGCTTGGTTTTGACGAAGGACTCACTGATGGAGTCGCTGAAGGCTTGCTGCTTGGCTTACTACTTGGCTTTGAAGAAGGAGAAGATGAAGGCGTACCACTTGGTTGTAGCGATGGTGCTCCAGTGGCCTTTCCACTCTTGGCTGACTTATTTGAATGACCAACAACTACAACTTCAATGGCAGAGCTTTCGGGCTCATCCAGTAGGTCCGAGAGTTCAGCACGTAGACTCGCTTTGGCTGATTTAGTAGATGGCGCCATAGAGGGCATGCTACTTGGCTGTAGTGATGGTGCTCCAGTAGCCTTTCCACTCTTGGCGGAGTTCGAATGTCCAACAACTACAACTTCCAATTCAGAGATTTCGGGCTCACCCAGTAGTTCGGAGTAAACAGAGGAACGTGAATATGCTTTGGCTGATTTAGTAGATGGCATCATTGAAGGACTCGCTGAAGGCTTTGCCGAAGGACTCACTGATGGACTCCCTGAAGGTTTTGCTGACGGCTTGCTGCTTGGCTTTGATGACGGCGAAGATGAAGGCTTGCTGCTTGGCTGTAGCGATGGTGCTCCAGTAGCCTTACTACTTTTGGCTGAGTTCGAATGACCGACAACTACAACTTCGGCAGAGGCAACACCGAAGAGGGTTGCAAGGGTAACGATGGCGCTAGTATTGATCTTCATGCCGACGAAGCTGGGTTAAAATAATAATAATTCAAGTAGAAAATTACTCAACTGACGACGAAGGTGCGTAAATGGTTTGAGTTGTGGACCGGCAGAGAGGCGTGATATTATGTGAGGAGAGGTTTTGCGGCAAGCACGATAGAGAAGTAATTTTAGGCAAGACGGCATCTGTGATAGATGCACGTTCACAACCAGTGAGAGGGCCTGAGCGAGACAGCAGTACTCAAAGTAACGGAAAGATTCTGAGAAAGATATTCTGATATATGTA
Source organism: Skeletonema tropicum (assembly GCA_037178625.1). Taxonomy (NCBI): domain Eukaryota; phylum Bacillariophyta; class Thalassiosirophyceae; order Thalassiosirales; family Thalassiosiraceae; genus Skeletonema; species Skeletonema tropicum. Next base: position 4,464,434 of record CM074129.1, read on the forward strand.
GGAATGAGTACGATTTTGTGTGTGGAGTTTGCCGTTATTCTCTTTCTTACGTCTTGGTAAAGGAGACAAGAGATGTCCTTAAAATCAACGCCTTTCTATGCGTTGAAGAGAATGTTCCTGGGTCGATTGCGCGCTGCCATACTCTCCAGCATGCGTTGAATGCAAGAATCCGCTAGTGCAAGATCAAATAATGCCTCACACTACTTCAATGTTCAACGTAGGATTAAATAGTTTGGATACCGATGATCAGAAAACTGATGGTGGGATCGCCGAATTGCCCGAAAAAGTCGATGTGACACCACAAATCCAAATTTGTTGCGACGTGTACTACCAGCTAAGTACTTACACTCGGCCGAGCGACAAAGAGAGTGTACATGATGTGATGAATGTAGGCACCTCCGGGATACAATAGTGTGTCGCGAAATCAAACCATACTTATTACCACATCACTCCTGCTGGGCCCGCAGTCCAAATGCAGCCAAATCATATAGCGCCGTTTCTCAATAATCAAATAGCGCCAGTTACACGTATGTAATTCCTACATACGTAAGGTGGCCCTTTCTCTCACAACGCTCGCACTTAACCGCTTCAACGCTCAAATTTTTGCCCGCCACGCATCATCAACTCACAACACACACACATGCACAGCAATTGAAAACTGTCTTTCTAGATAGTATCAGTACCGTTAGTGAGACTAATCAGTACCGTGTTAGCAAGACTATACTTAGGTTATGTCTTACCTCGACCTGCTGCTTCCATCCTAGGAGTACTTATCGTACTTACTACGCAAACTTTGGTGACGGGTGACGTATCTTTCATAAGTACCTGAGACTAACTTCAATAAGAGAAAGGATGATAAGGACGAAACGTATCGTGGATTGCCGCTTCCGCTGGTCGAGTACCGTTAACGCTAGTGAAGTCCCGTTTCATATTTAGGAGTGTTGTTTATGTGCCGGAGAGAATGTAAGACGGGTGGAATGATGGTGGTAAAAAGTTTCATGCGGGGCATTTGACAAAAGTGAGAAATGTGCGAGCGTTGTTTGAGAAAGGGCCACCTTTCGTATGTAGGAATTACATACATGTACTACATTTTCCAGAACAAATGTTTTTGCCCGCGCGTGTGGCGTTTTCGTCACACTACCCGTCATTTACGACCCCTTTTAGATCTATTAGTCATTTCTACGTAGGAATAGTACAAGCCCGTAGAAGCTCAACGGCAATTTCACAAGCACTACATGACATGAACCATGTCGGCCCTGTAGAGCCGCTGCTATCCCTATTTTAGCTCATCCATTCGCCGAAAGATCCTAAGTATTGACAGGAGACTCCTCTCATTGTGTTGTTGATCGGTCGTAGTAGTCATAGGCGGCCGCTGTCATTGATTAAGTCTCGTCGGCTACTTATAAACATGCTAGCCGTGGCGGAAGAGCCTACCCAAAAGAAGATCATGGGGGGGAACGGAATTGCATCCGTCAAGACACCAGTTGTGAGGCGCCTACTGGAACAAAAGAAGTTCCCTTCACTGCAGACTTGCAGAAGGTGGCTGAGACAGTATGTTACGTTGGGGAACATCTTGCCAAAGCGCAAAACCGGCAACAAGGCCGCGACACGGGAGATTGATGGGGAGGCTCTTTTTCAGCTTGCCCTGTATCGGATGGTAAGGCCTCATGCAAGGCTGTACGAGGTTAGAGCTTATCTCTCCAATAGATTCCCGACTGTTGAGCCCTACTCGGACTCACAAATATATCGAGGAGAACAGCGGCTAGGTCTCTCCCGAAAAGCTGCGTCGTCGACATCACAAGAGGCATACTCACGAAAGAATCTACTCAAACGCAAAATGTATTGGGAAGAACCGTACCCCCTTGGTGTCGCAGGCGAGAGTACGGCATCCATTATTGATATTGACGAAGCAAAATTCAAACTCGAGTCGACGGACCGCTCTTACGGGAAGGTGGCCCGAGAGTTCCGATGCAATTTAAGAGGAAGCTACAAAAAGGGAGACCCGGAACCAATTTGATTATGGCCGTATCTGGAGATAATCAAAACCCAATCTCTTTCCATAAACAATTCACAGAGGGAGGGACGAGGGACAGATCTTCATTGGTTCTATTGCTTCATGGAGGATTTGATCGACTTCCTTGGTAACAACTACCCAGACCGGAGCTTCCTTTTCACATTAGACAATCTCAATATCCACAAACACCTCATCATCCTGAACTTGATTGAAGATGCTGGACATCAAGTCGCGTTTCGAGCACCTTATTGGTCGTGTGACGGATCTATTGAGTATGTCTTCAATACCATACACACCATTCTTGAGATGGGTGGCGACAAAATGGAAGATGTGAATGCTTTGGTGAATCGGATTAATCTCATCATCGGAAGTATGGGATCTTTCCGTAGATACTTTCTACACGTAGGATTTCCTGACAACTAGTTATTCATGAAGTAGAATAATACAAATAATGATGTATAATCATATGAATTTAGTTCAAAAGAAACTATGCATAGCCTAATTCAAGCGCTTCAAGTGCTTGATAGAATCTGTGAGCAAATCTGCTGCCTCCGGAGTACTGCACAATTGAACTCTTCCAAGTGCTTCTTCTTTGCCTTCCAAGCTTTGGTGATTGATTTATTCACCTTCGCATTATCGTCGAAATCAGGTTCTTTATCGCAGAGTGAATGGCTGCACTTCGGACATGGCAAAGAAATCGCTTTCCCTCCAAACTTATTGTACTCCCGTTCCAACTTATCCGATGATAGCTTCACTGCCTTGCAACCTTTTTTGTTGATATATTTCTCCTTGTCCAACTTTGCCAAACAATACAGTTGAAAGTTCTCTACAATTGTGGTGAATACTGCCAACTCTCTCTCCAATGCCCTCGTCAAGAAATTATCATGTTGAAGCAGCTCGTTCATCAATACCCAGGCCTTTGCCATGGCCGCTGCAATCACCGACTTTTTTGTCTTCTGTGCGTATCTTTTGGTCGGAATTTCCGTCATAGCACGACGTTTTAGTGGATCACTGCACTTGGCCGCTGCTTCAACGATAGAAGCTTTGTTTCCGAGAGAGTATTCATGTTTGTGAGGAGTTTATCTGCTGAATGCGTAGTAGATGTCATGTCTTCCTTTGCCGCAAGCCTTGACTCAATAGCAGACTGAAGAGATGGAGAAATTTTTCGAATAGTGGGAGATGGAATCTTCACAACTTTGGGAGGACGTATTCCCTTGTGGGAGGACGTTTGGAATCTGCACCAGCGGCGGCACCATCGTCATCATTATCATTGCTGCTCGGCGAGGCATGAGGGGAGGGGAGAAGTTCTACTGATGGGGTCGGCGAATCAACATCGGCCGATGAAAGACTCTCACTCTCTTTAGATTTTCTTAATCTTTCTTTTTCTCTGGCCTTTTCCCTTGCCGCTTTCTTTGCATCAACTCTGGCCCACATTTCCCTATACAGAGGAATGATAGGAGGATGATTCGGATCCGGATGAGATGGAAATACCGTCATCTTTCTTGCCCTTTGGCGAGGCCAAGGGCGGGGCAGACGACATCTGTGTACTACTGTTGTTGTATCTAATATTATTGGCTCCCCCTATGAGCCGGCGATCCTTTTTCCGACTCCTCAATGGACCCGCCGGACGCTTTGATGACATGGTTCATGGCATCTTGTGTAATGTGTATGCTCGAATTCAGAATTCTACGGGCTTGTACTATTCCTACGTAGAAATGACTATTAGATCTGAAAGGGGTCGTAAATGACGGATGGTATGACGAAAACGCCACACGCGCGGGCAAAAACATTTGTTCTGGAAAATGTAGTACCTGGCGCTATTTGATTATTGAGAAACGGCGCTATGATTATGGCTGCGCAGTCCAAGTCATCACACATCTCTATTTGCGACGATGAAACCCTCAACTCATTACTAAATTGTACAGATGATACTACTTTCACTTCATATGAATATGTAACAGAAATTTTAAAAACGTCTGGTAGGCCATCATCTGTAGACCGGAGTAGCCAACAATTAGTCCACAAAGACGATTCCTCAATCACCTAAAAGTTTCCTCATATATAGCCCTACCACGTAACCCAGTGCGTAGCAAATAAACCGCGGACCGATCTCACGATCAGCTGATCGATTTTGACCTTCTCACTTGCATCAGGATTTTCGAGGCATTCGTTCCAAGCGTCTTGGCGCCAGTCGATTCGAATGAAATTTTAATTCGATTTGCTCTCCATCCACGAGCTCTCCACTAAACATGTCGAACAAGATAAGCATAAGTATAGAAATACAAGCAGGATGGTCAATATCAATAATTAGTTGTAATTAGGAATTGTATTACTATCTTACATTTTCAACACTCGTACATTCGTCCATCTTGCCATCATTTCGACGATATCTTGTCAATTTTCACCAAGATGGTCCAGATTAAATCGTTAGCACTCATGTAAGGATCATTCATTTTGCACACAAGGCGAGATTGAAATTGAAGGCACGACCCGATACGCAGTGCATTACTACAAAAGAGACTCAGCTTCGGCGTTTAGTGCAAGTATCGCTCGGCTTGTTTCCTTGAGCATATATATTCGATCTACCACGTCCAATTGGTGTAATCGACTTTCGTAGAGAAGAAGCATCTGATCTCGAGCAATCCTGATTAAGAAGAGGTGCCCATCACCGCCTCATTGCTATAATTAGCTCTGGATAAGTCCCTGCAGTATTTGATCAAAGATTTACACCATTTGAGACCATGTGTGAATGAAATGCGATCAATCTTCCACAAGTGAATAAATTCAATCCATTCGATACATGCCTCAGAAAATAATGCGAATGACGAATATTATCTGATTGCAGCGTATTAGATTGAAGAAAGGGTGGAAACGCTCGACGAGATCATCCCATTCGAATTATTTCCATAGCAGTTCTTCCCTGCACTAAGTTCGACATGAACGTATCAAATTCGAATTGGTAAAACTCTGAATACAGGCTGAATATTCGAGGGACATATGCAATGACTGTATCAGCGAAGTTCCTATGGTGTAACAGCACCGTTTTCGACTAGTATTGTCCCCCCCCCTCGATCGATTTCGATGGAATGATCTTTTGTGGCATCTGACGAACCCCTTTCAGATTAAAAATCCTTCTGTTGTGGTCAGCTTGGGTGGATACGAATACAAATAACGTGCCGTATTTCTTCTGGGAGATCCATCGAAAGAGACCGAAAGGCCGGAGGGATGAATGATGTCGTGGGAGACGGCAGAACCTTCATGGAAGCTGTATGGCCTACGCAGGACCGATCGGGCGATAATTGAAGCACTGAATACGCACTGAAAAATTATGGGGCACATGCATTGACGATATCAGGGAAGTTCCTATGGACTAGTAGCACCATCTTTGGTCGGTGGTTGCACGTGCCCCTCATGAGATTTCGATGGACGGGGAGTGGTCGTTTAGTTAGGGGGCTCACTAGCTTTAATTAAAATTAAAGGTCTCGGGGATCCCAATTCAAGCGCGCCCATCAGCTGATCGTGAGATCGGTCCGCGAACCCCCTAACTCATTCCCTGAATCAATTATCTGGTAGAAAATTAGCTAAAGTTGCATTACTTATCACTACCTCTCTTTAGACATTATTCAACCAATAAAATGGAGACTTATACGCCGATGTCAGAGCCGCAGTGGGAATCAGAGTTTCCTAAATCAGATTCATCACTGTGAAATGAACATGAGCTATGTGGCAAATCTTGCTGGGGCTGTCCTTGGCTTTGTCAAAATCCGGACCAAAACCCTCTAGCCCTAGCGTCAGCCAAGGATTGTCTTACCTCCGAAACTTCTTCTTCATCGTTGGGGAAATATTCACTCTCGCTGATCCATTACTATTTTAAGACTTAGTAGAGACTTGCCCTTGGCCGTGACTGTTTTGACTTCGAAACTCCAGCATGATTACTCATCAATCTTACAGCAACACCCGATGATAATGCACTAAGGAAATCATGCGGATGAGGCGAATGAGAATTCGTCAACGCCCTATGACCACTCAACCCAGTCCGCCAGTTCACTTCCCTCGTTGGTGTAACCGGAATCATCTGACTCATCGTTGAAAGATTAGCTTTTTGAGTTGGAGAATGAGATCTGGCTGTTAAGACTGGTGCCTCGATCATTCTACGACAGGAGGATGGAGTATTCATCGCTTCTTCTGTTACTTCATCATTCGTTGCACTCATGATTGTCATTTGTTCAACATCATCCAAGATACATGACTTCCTATCAGAATCGCACGAGTCTGAGTCTGTATCCTGAAGGAAACCCTTGGGAGCAGAACATATGACATGATCATCCGATGTAAGTAGCGTAGATTGCAAATCAATCATGAGACCGGCTGCCAATCGCTCCAGCTTAGTTTGTTCATGCTTTAGCAGATCTCTATCGATAGAGAGTTCGTGTAGAGTGGATTCGATTTGACAGGCTCTATCGTAAGTTCCACCAACCTTTACTAGTTGTTTGCTATGTTGGAGACGAATGTATCCATATCCTCTTGCCAATTTGACCCATTCTCCTCTTGGATCAGAACTGACTACTTGGACGCGGTCACCGTATTTTAAGCGCAGTAAAGGTTTCTCGGATTCTTCCTCTTGAGTGGGTGCAGATGACGATGCATTACCTTCTTTGTTATGTGCATCATCATCGCCTTCCTCTTTGTCAGTTTCGCGACCGAATGATGTCGATTGCGCTAGTGAAGTATGCTGTTCGGCGGCATTACTGCTATCCTCAGTCAAAATTGTTGTCATTTTCATCTCCGTTTCAATAATGGCATCATCTTTGTTTGATGTTCCCCCCTTCATAGCAATGCTGTCACGAAGTTGATTCGAAAACTCAGCCAGCGATAGAGGTTCGTCATCCAAAGTAATATTTGATCCAACTAAAAGGGCATTTCTCAATTCATTCCATCCATCATCATTGCTGTAGATATAAGATTCACTAGTACCTGTACTCCATCCAATATTGCATTCCGTTGAGAGATTGTCCTCTTCCTCAATATGATCATCATCAATGGACGAGGCTTCTGCCACTCCTACTTGGTCGTCCACGTCTTCAATTGTACTGCGATTTGATCCAACACGATTGTACAGAGAGTGCTGATCATGTCCGACAGATGAGACTTGGACTTGGTCATCACCGATCGATGATTCATCTTGTACTTGTTCCTCCCCAGGTGCAGCTGCATTACCTCTTCTTTCAGTATTATCATCTTTACCGCTTGTAGCAGCACGATGCAGCTCCACTAGACTTGGATAAATGACCAATCCGTCAACATCGGCAACTGCATATGTTCCACAAACTTGATTTGTTGGTGATAGATATGATTCCAATTGATTTGTTTCGAAGCAATTCTCTTTTGTGTCTTTTATGGAAGTTGCTTTCACCGCAGATGCGGGTGTTTGGTCGCCTGGCAAAGTTAGGGTGGGAAATAATATTGATCCTCTCGTAGAGTTTGACTGGTCATGTGCACTACTACTATCATCATTCTGATTTGAGTGTAGTTTACTGAGCAAAGGCGGTGATTGTAGAAGTGCTTCTTGATTATCAAAGCAGTGTTTGGTTGTCTTTTTTGGTGACGTCGTCACTGCCGGGATTGCTACTGTTTCTTTATCAGTAACATCCTCTCTTTCATCTGGTGATGGACTATCGTCCGTAGCAGAAAGCAAGCTACTACGACGTCGTGCAGGTTCAGAAGCTTGGATTAAACTGAGCAGCACTGCATTTTTCGGTAGTGGCAGTCGTTTTGTCACTGTCACTGGTGTAGGTGAAGGTGTGTTTGGCCCATAGTATCGATTCTGCTGTGGACGCCGCTGCAATGGTAATGCAGATGTTCCTCGCTGCAATGGAGCATTCTGATTCTGAGCACCCGCGCTAATCTTGACATCTAGCGGTGTACGACACTCCATACATTTATCAAGGCGATTGGCGCAGTTGATGCAAACGTATGTGTGCCCGCAGGGAAGGACGACGGGAAAATTGTTGATCGGATCAAACTCCTCGAAGCATATGATGCAGTGGAAGGAAAAGGCGGATAACGCTGCTGCCATGGTACAAAATTTCTGCTGATGGCCGGCTACTTATGGAACGACGATATAATATCATCATCATCTTTGTCGTCGCCGGTCGCGACCTTCACTGGATGCTCCATTTAGCCTCCATTCAAATAAGTCTTGTATGCTTTGACGGCTTTGAAGTAGAGTTCAGGAAATCCGGGCCGGCGCCCTTTCCTGCATAAAACAAAGCTAGAGAGATTGAAGATACCGTGTGACACATGCAACATCAATGCCTTGTTGGAATTAGTATAAAGTTGGGGATGATTGATACCGAAGGCTATAGTTATTGCCCAATGACCGTTGAGAAAGAAAGGGACTGTCGGAGAACCTTCTCAAAGTGCGTTACTCCCATGCCCAGCTATGTAGTACTTAGCTAGACGTCTGCGGAGAGTCGTTGCATATCTACATAGGTTGTTCATTACTTCTTCCTCTTGCTGCAGTACATTCAAAGACGAAGACATTGCATGCACATGAGTTTAGCTCTATTACTGTGAAGATTCCGCGACGCGAGAATTACTGCACTGAACACACACACTTCTTTACCATTACCATATCATCCATCATCAAGAACTTTTTTCATTCTGTCTTTTACACCTATCATAATAATCTATTTACAAACAGCTCAGCTGCTTAACCTTTTCGCTACATCCCCATTCCTGGTAGCATGTCCTTGAGCGCTCAATATCATAATCCCCCCAATAATCATCTCCCTGAGATTGGAAGTACGCACTTGCCAGTTCGTGAGCTAAAGCTCTATCTTGAAGGAAACCATTCCTACACGATGTAGAGATAGCAGACTTAAACTTCTCTTTGGCCCTCTTGTTATTTCCATTTAGCACTGCAAGCTCTGCTTCCAGGATGTATAGATAATGAACGACATTCACATTACCATTCTTTGCCCAACCTCGAATGATCTTAATTTTTCTATGCGCCGATTTCTTCATTAGTCTCTTCTTCCACCCAGATGCAGTTTGGGCTGCTTTCAGATAGGTCAGCGCCTCCAAGAAAGCGTAGCGCACTGAAGTAAATGTGCCAGTTGGTGGGAGCTGATCATCACTGGCCTTTCGAACCAAATCAATAGCCTCTCTCCACTCTTGTAAGAAGACAAATACTTCCAACTTCATCAAGTTTACATGTGCAGTAATTGTGGCGTTTCCAGTTGATGCTGCAGTTGCCAATGCAGAGTCACAAAACTTATCACCAGCTTCAACATCGATGCCACGGAGCTTCTTCACTGTCGTTATCAAAATGGTGATTTTTAACTTTGAGTCGTCTTGTTTCATTTGTGTCAATACCGGGATAGTCGCTTCGAGCTCTTCCTGAATGCTCTCCAGTGGTCTACCTATAAAGTACAGGTTGCAGCTACGAACAATGAGACAGAATCCAGCTGCATCAATTTCGCCAGACTGAAGTCCAATCTGGTACCCATTCAGTAACGGCGCAATAGTATCCTGGAGCGGTGATACCCAGTGATAGCAAAAGTGCTGTGTAACTAATATTGTGTAACAAGCGCTTCTACTCATGCCGGGCATTTCAAGGATGAGTTCTGCTGCCTTGACCATCTCAAGACCCTCATGTGGTTTGCCAAAATGGCCACAGAGCATCATACCTAATGCAGCAAAACCCGAAGATGATGAAGAATTCAAGCCATGCATAAAAGAAGTTGTGACCATCTGAAAAATTATCAGCGGAAACATTGTTGGTTCTACGTGATAAATGGATGCACCAAGATGGTCATTCATTCTTTGACTCATTTCGATTTTTTCATCGTCGAGCGCAGGCAATCTGGCAATGTCTTCAGCTGACGTGTTCTTTAACAACCTCTTGACTCGAATGTATTCTCTGATAATGATGAGTTTGGATACTGGCTTCTTCTGTAGAGTTGGTAAGCCAAGCTGACGTCTGAAATCAAGAGCTACATCAATGCACTCATTGTACTTTCCTGCAGAGATTAATGACTTCACTTTGATATCTGATACTCCAAATTTCTCCTTCATGTCAATATCTTTGCTCAACACCTCTTCAATGAGCTCATTCATAGTGTTGAAATCGCCAGTTAGAAAGCAGGCGTTCGCTCCATGACTGCATAAATCCAGCATGGTGCTATGGTCATCTTCCCAGCCTCTTGACCCAAGTGCTTCACGACCTGCCTTCAAGTAATACTTTGCAGCGTCAAATGCTGCATTTTCTGAAGCCTTGATTCCAGCTTTTAGATTCATTCTTGCCAGCACAAGACATTCTTCATTAGATGATGCACAGTTCAGTAGGCCCACTACCTCAAAGAGGTTATCCTCAAGTTCTCCTGGAGAAAGCCTGTGCAACAAAATATTGCCAATTCTTCCTCGAAAAGAATCCCTTTGATCTGGAGAGATGAGTTTGAAGGCTGCTGATTGGATCTGGTCGTGCACAAAATGGCATTCTTCGTCATCCACCTCACAAAGACCCTCTACCTCTAATTCTTCAATTGAACTTGCATATGAAGAATCACAGCCAATTTCGTCTATATCGTAAACACTCAGGTCTGAAGTGAGAAGGGAGCATGAAACAGAACTCATTGAGTCCTTCATCGACTTTCTCATCTCAATCTGCGGAATATTGTTCATGACCTCCAGCACAGCCGATAACCGGAAAGTAGCACCAAGGCAAGAGGCAACCATGAGCACCCTTTGCGTTTCCTCCTGCAAGCGGTTCATCTTGTTTACAAGGACAGATGCAACATTCTCGGTCACAATCTTTGGCTTGACTGCCTCGTCATCCCAAGTCCACTTCATTGCTCCAAAATTATACTGTAAGAGCTTTTCATCATGGAGAGATCTTAGAAATGTCAAAACGAAGAAGGGATTGCCTTCTGTCTTTTTATGGATTGTTTCTGCCAATAATTTGACTTCGTTGTCATTGTCATCCATCCTCAAGGCTTCAGCAACAAGTGATAAGACATTGTCGACACTGAGATTTCCAATGTTAATCTTCGCAATTGACACGTTCATTTGTTCGAGATCTCGAATATGAAGTGCAAGGGGGTGATAGCTGTAATAATAAAGAGTATACGTGCCATCAAGGATGAGGTATGAGGTGCTGATAGAACTAGCATAGGGGCATCAGACACAAATACACAGTAATCATCACTTACTCTGGTACTTCATCCTCTCGGTAAGCGCCAACAATCAAAAGGTTAGGGATCTCTCCATTCAATACGATGCTCTTCAATAAATCAAGTGTTGCTGTATCGCTCCACTGCAAATCATCAATAAATAGGATCACTCCTTTTGAGGTTGAGCACATGATTTTCAATAATCGCCTGATTGCAAAGTGCATCTGTGAGATTGATTCTTTACCGGCCAGGATATTCAAACTTCCCAGCTTTGAAATGGAGGATCTTCTAACTTCTTTACCGGAGGCTCTCCTAACTTCTTTGCCGGCCAAGTGATTCATTCTGATGCTCACACTGGAATCCGAGGTACTCCTCAAAAGAGTTGCTACATTTGGCCTTAATGATGGCCTTCGTGATTCCGCGCCCAGCCCCAGTAACTCTGCGCATCCAGGCAACACACGCCGTAGTTGTTCTACATCCTCTTCATCAAACTCATTCCGAATCTTCTCTCGTATCAGTGTTGCAGTAGACAATCCTTCCGACGAAGATAATCCTCCATTCTTCCTCTCTGCCAAAATATATTTGGCGAGGCTAGCCATGGCATCGGAGAATGCTGAGAGTGGTCTGAGTAATTTCTCATCAAATTTGCCGGATGCGAAAGCATATCCATTTTTAGCTGCGGGCTCTCCTAAGCCTTTGCGGATGAGAGCAGACTTGCCTGTACCGGATATTCCAGAGACTAATATTAGATTGCTGTCATTGTTGGATTCATCACGCCGTTCATAATTTGGAGCAGCAGCATGTTCTTTTTCGTCATTATCCTTCTCATCCTTTTTCTTGGCCAACTGGCGTATTTTGTTCCGTAATAATTTGATGGCATCATCTCGACCATGTAATTTAAGATCCGATACGCAGAGCTGGGCAATATTGGCTGCTCGTGAGTTGGCAGTTGATCTTCGGCCGCTTTGGGCAGCTGTGACAACAATATCTGCTAGCTGCTGCGTCGAGGAAGAGGTGCTTCCAACTGACAACGAGCGGTGGCAGTGGCTGGTTGAGGAGGAGTGGGTGCTGATCATATTATTACTTCCCGGTACAATAACGAACTATGGTACCCTCACTCACCACGTTGATGTCTCGCTACGCGAGCTAGATACTTCTTGATGGCTAGCTTTGTATCTTATCATGGCAGTGCAGTTTGCTTGAGCAGTTGCATCTACTGATGGCACATGGCACTGCAGTCTAAAGCGTTCCGTTCCGGTACTAATGTAACGTCGCATGAGATCTTCTACCTTCATGAGACTGGAACTTCAAATGTCATACCGCTTTTGATTTGCTAATAAGCCTCTTTTTGCCTGTGTCTACAAAATACATAGTTTTACACCTCAATGCAACACTTGTTTTCCGAGAGTACTTAAGTATGTATTTACATAGATTCATACAGGAGACTTTTCACTTCAATAGTCGTACCGCTTTGAACTAGCTGGCTAAAAGGAGTACAAGCCTGTCTTTTGCGCCTGTGTCTGCGCGAATAGAATCATTTTTTAGACACCTCACGCTACACTGGTTTTCATGAATAGAAGTTGTACCGCGGGAGCGAGCGAAGCGAGCGACCTTACTTCTCTCTATAATCAATATATGAACCAATATCAGATAAAGTGGTATTACTATATTACCGAAGCGTGGATGACTACGCTTTCGAATTAACTTCTTCAGCGGATAGCAATAGTAATAGTGAGGATAGGCGGCTTTGTCGATGCAAAGTTGCGAGTCATTTAGCTCTCCCTCGTTGACACGAGTTTTCTCCTTAAATGGATACGTGTCTCTGTGGGGTCATTCCTCGTTATCTAAAATAGGTAAGTTTGTACAATTGCTTTCCCTCAGCAAGTGTAGCTGCCGGGTAGGCAGCGGAACAAGCTGAGGGAAAGGAAGGGGAGGACTACGATTCTGTTGTCCTCCCCAGGTAGGTACTTACCTCCTCACCTCTGTTTTGAAAGAGGGAGGTTTGAGAGACAATATCTCCAATGTTTTTTGCTCTCTTATAGCATACTACCATCTTTTCGATTCCGATTGTGTCGCGTAGGGTGGTAGAAAGCTCCTCCTCATATATCTGTTGACAGGTTCGACTAGGGATGTAATGAGGGTGGAATCGACCGAGTTTCAAATAGATGTTTTTGTCATTATCTGAGGTGGTAGATTCTGAGATGGCTTGGGGCAGTGGAGGTGGGTTGCAGACTTTGTAGTTTGCATTTACGAACATTCGTTTCAGTTGGTCGAAGTCCCATCCTCTGTCGAGCAAGCGTTGGAAGAATAGTCTTGCTACCTCGACATAGTCTTTTTTATCGGTGCACTGCCAATAGTATCTCTTGAGTTCGCCAAATATTACCCCTTTCATCGTGTTCCTCTGATGAGCAGAAGATGGCAGTAGGTAGAGGTAGAGGTTCATTGGCTTTTGGTATGTCTTAGTTGAGACAATACCTTCTGGCGAAATGGAAATGATTAAGTCTAAGAAGATTCCTTTGTCGGCAGGTTCTTCAACCTTCCAACGGAGGATTCCAAAGTCGTTGATGTCTTGCTTGAGGTCGTGAAAGCGCCTAAGGCTTCCAAGCCATAGGACAGATAGGTCATCGACGAAACGTGCAAGGTCTTGGATTTCTTCCGAATAGCCAGGGAGGAGTCTAATTTTCTCATGCCAGCCATAGTAAAGGCCAGCGTACATGACTGCGACTGATGTACCCATCGCAGTGCCACATAGTTGTTTGAAAAAGCAGTCTCCAAATTGGGTAATGTTGTTCTTCATAATAAAGCTCAGAGCTTCCAGAATAAGTTTGATGTCCGGGAAGTCGTCTGGAAGTTGGTTGTTTTCTTTCAGATGGTTGAGCCATACTCCGATGATTTCGATGCCATGATTGATAGTGATATTGTCGTACATGGCGGTAGCATCAGCAGTAATAATCTTCGTCCCTGCTGGCCATTGTTTGTTAGTCAGTCGGGCGTGATATTCTTTGCTGTCTTTGATGGTCGACGGAATAAATTGAACAAGTTTTTGCAACTCGTAGTCTAGCCACTTGCTAATACTCTCAGGTCCAGTTCCACATTTAGCGTTAACTGGTCGGAGGGCGGTAGGTGTTTTATGGACTTTTGCGGTTGCTCTGAATCTTCCTTGCCTGCTACCAGCGGCTTCATAGCACTTGTTGATGTAAATCTTGATGTGCTCTGGGATCGCTGCTGAGTTCTTGATACTGCCTACTTTATATGCCATCAAATTGAGTTGCCTCCGAAGTGCAATTCGATTGAGGTACTCATATTGGCTCTCCTTCCCAAGGAAAGCTTTGAGGCACCATCGAATGTATACAGAACGTTCGATAATGACAGGCCCTAAATTTTTGTCTGCGAAGATAATGATCAGATTGGGGTTGTTCTTGAGGCTATATAGTACTGAGAACTCTTGTTTAGAAAGATTCGGTTGAGACCATTTACTGGCGAATTTGGCGTGCTCTTGTCTAAGTCGATCTGAGAAACGTTTGATGCCTGCTTCCACTTCTGCATTAGCTAGGGGTGGGTCGTATCGTTCTTCTCGACTTTTCTTAAAATGTAACTTAGGGATATATGGATGTTGCGGTTTGGTTGGATCGTCTACATGAATATTCTTCCAGTAGTTTCGATTTCTGATATCCCATCCAAAGTCACCGATGATCTCTTCAATGTTATTTGTTGGATATGGTGCGAGGATGCCGAAGTTAAGTCCTCTGCCCAGCACCTTTCTAGTTCCGATAGGGAGTTTGGTTGTTGGTTTACACAGATTGTGAAGAGTGAGATTCTTTGCCGGATTTAGCGCATGCTCCAATGGTAGATGTTCCAGATAATTGATAAGATTTGTGTGTGGTGGGAGCGATGGATCTGCTAGGAAGCCGTCTCTTCTATGGATATTATGCATTATGATGTCAAGTTTTTGTTGGGCTAGGTTATTGTAATATCGGTCTCTTGAGGCAGTACGTCTTAGTTCCTTCTGCCTCCTCTTCCTCTCCCTCTGCCGCCTCCTCCTCGATGGTTTCTTCCTCTTCCACTTCCTCTTCCCCTTCCCCTTCCTGCATGGGAGTTGGGGTTGTTGTTGTTGTTGGAGGATGATTCGGCATTCTTCTGCTGCTGCGAATTTGATTGCTGTCCTTGTTTCTTCGAATTCTTCTTCGATTTGTTTCTTTTGGACTGACCATTGTTTGTGGGCTTTGTATCCTGGGACGTTTTGGATTTGCCCGAAGATTTTTTTTGGCTTTCTTTCCTCCGTGCACTTTTCTGCTCTTCCGATTTCAGATTCTTCGCTACTCTAACAGTGAGCGTGTCAGCAAGCTCTTCAACAAGCTTTTCAGGGTTATCCTTGAGATCTTCAAGGTTCAGGGTGACTTGACGGTTGGCTTCCTCTTGCTTTTTTGACTTGGAACGAATTACAGCGTCTTTGTTAACGATTCGATGGATCTCTGCCTGTCTATACTCCTCCCAGAAAGGGAGGGTCATGAGGGGCCAGAGTTCAGTAAGCACGTTCTTGGTCTTAGTGATAACTGTTTTGCAGACTACGTTATTAGTGAGGGGATTCACTTCTGCTTCCTCCATCGTAGCATCGGCTGTATCGGGAGGGGGTTGGGTCAGGGGAGGTTCCTCCTCCGTCCCACCAGCTGTATTTGTGGGAGGTGGTTCGTCCTCCTTAGGCACGGGGACGTGGTGGAGTTCAGCGTAGGCGGCAGCAAAGGCTTCAGCTGATTTGAACTGGTATTTTGCAGCATCTTCATCCATCATATTGGGAGCGAGCGAAGCGAGCGACCTTACTTCTCTCTATAATCAATATATGAACCAATATCAGATAAAGTGGTATTACTATATTACCGAAGCGTGGATGACTACGCTTTCGAATTAACTTCTTCAGCGGATAGCAATAGTAATAGTGAGGATAGGCGGCTTTGTCGATGCAAAGTTGCGAGTCATTTAGCTCTCCCTCGTTGACACGAGTTTTCTCCTTAAATGGATACGTGTCTCTGTGGGGTCATTCCTCGTTATCTAAAATAGGTAAGTTTGTACAATTGCTTTCCCTCAGCAAGTGTAGCTGCCGGGTAGGCAGCGGAACAAGCTGAGGGAAAGGAAGGGGAGGACTACGATTCTGTTGTCCTCCCCAGGTAGGTACTTACCTCCTCACCTCTGTTTTGAAAGAGGGAGGTTTGAGAGACAATATCTCCAATGTTTTTTGCTCTCTTATAGCATACTAGCCATCTTTTCGATTCCGATTGTGTCGCGTAGGGTGGTAGAAAGCTCCTCCTCATATATCTGTTGACAGGTTCGACTAGGGATGTAATGAGGGTGGAATCGACCGAGTTTCAAATAGATGTTTTTGTCATTATCTGAGGTGGTAGATTCTGAGATGGCTTGGGGCAGTGGAGGTGGGTTGCAGACTTTGTAGTTTGCATTTACGAACATTCGTTTCAGTTGGTCGAAGTCCCATCCTCTGTCGAGCAAGCGTTGGAAGAATAGTCTTGCTACCTCGACATAGTCTTTTTTATCGGTGCACTGCCAATAGTATCTCTTGAGTTCGCCAAATATTACCCCTTTCATCGTGTTCCTCTGATGAGCAGAAGATGGCAGTAGGTAGAGGTAGAGGTTCATTGGCTTTTGGTATGTCTTAGTTGAGACAATACCTTCTGGCGAAATGGAAATGATTAAGTCTAAGAAGATTCCTTTGTCGGCAGGTTCTTCAACCTTCCAACGGAGGATTCCAAAGTCGTTGATGTCTTGCTTGAGGTCGTGAAAGCGCCTAAGGCTTCCAAGCCATAGGATAGATAGGTCATCGACGAAACGTGCAAGGTCTTGGATTTCTTCCGAATAGCCAGGGAGGAGTCTAATTTTCTCATGCCAGCCATAGTAAAGGCCAGCGTACATGACTGCGACTGATGTACCCATCGCAGTGCCACATAGTTGTTTGAAAAAGCAGTCTCCAAATTGGGTAATGTTGTTCTTCATAATAAAGCTCAGAGCTTCCAGAATAAGTTTGATGTCCGGGAAGTCGTCTGGAAGTTGGTTGTTTTCTTTCAGATGGTTGAGCCATACTCCGATGATTTCGATGCCATGATTGATAGTGATATTGTCGTACATGGCGGTAGCATCAGCAGTAATAATCTTCGTCCCTGCTGGCCATTGTTTGTTAGTCAGTCGGGCGTGATATTCTTTGCTGTCTTTGATGGTCGACGGGATAAATTGAACAAGTTTTTGCAACTCGTAGTCTAGCCACTTGCTAATACTCTCAGGTCCAGTTCCACATTTAGCGTTAACTGGTCGGAGGGCGGTAGGTGTTTTATGGACTTTTGCGGTTGCTCTGAATCTTCCTTGCCTGCTACCAGCGGCTTCATAGCACTTGTTGATGTAAATCTTGATGTGCTCTGGGATCGCTGCTGAGTTCTTGATACTGCCTACTTTATATGCCATCAAATTGAGTTGCCTCCGAAGTGCAATTCGATTGAGGTACTCATATTGGCTCTCCTTCCCAAGGAAAGCTTTGAGGCACCATCGAATGTATACAGAACGTTCGATAATGACAGGCCCTAAATTTTTGTCTGCGAAGATAATGATCAGATTGGGGTTGTTCTTGAGGCTATATAGTACTGAGAACTCTTGTTTAGAAAGATTCGGTTGAGACCATTTACTGGCGAATTTGGCGTGCTCTTGTCTAAGTCGATCTGAGAAACGTTTGA
The DNA here is from genome assembly GCA_037178625.1 of Skeletonema tropicum. Classification (NCBI taxonomy): domain Eukaryota; phylum Bacillariophyta; class Thalassiosirophyceae; order Thalassiosirales; family Thalassiosiraceae; genus Skeletonema; species Skeletonema tropicum. Next base: position 4,482,349 of record CM074129.1, read on the forward strand.
TGCCTGCTTCCACTTCTGCATTAGCTAGGGGTGGGTCGTATCGTTCTTCTCGACTTTTCTTAAAATGTAACTTAGGGATATATGGATGTTGCGGTTTGGTTGGATCGGGAGCGAGCGAAGCGAGCGACCTTACTTCTCTCTATAATCAATATATGAACCAATATCAGATAAAGTGGTATTACTATATTACCGAAGCGTGGATGACTACGCTTTCGAATTAACTTCTTCAGCGGATAGCAATAGTAATAGTGAGGATAGGCGGCTTTGTCGATGCAAAGTTGCGAGTCATTTAGCTCTCCCTCGTTGACACGAGTTTTCTCCTTAAATGGATACGTGTCTCTGTGGGGTCATTCCTCGTTATCTAAAATAGGTAAGTTTGTACAATTGCTTTCCCTCAGCAAGTGTAGCTGCCGGGTAGGCAGCGGAACAAGCTGAGGGAAAGGAAGGGGAGGACTACGATTCTGTTGTCCTCCCCAGGTAGGTACTTACCTCCTCACCTCTGTTTTGAAAGAGGGAGCGAGCGAAGCGAGCGACCTTACTTCTCTCTATAATCAATATATGAACCAATATCAGATAAAGTGGTATTACTATATTACCGAAGCGTGGATGACTACGCTTTCGAATTAACTTCTTCAGCGGATAGCAATAGTAATAGTGAGGATAGGCGGCTTTGTCGATGCAAAGTTGCGAGTCATTTAGCTCTCCCTCGTTGACACGAGTTTTCTCCTTAAATGGATACGTGTCTCTGTGGGGTCATTCCTCGTTATCTAAAATAGGTAAGTTTGTACAATTGCTTTCCCTCAGCAAGTGTAGCTGCCGGGTAGGCAGCGGAACAAGCTGAGGGAAAGGAAGGGGAGGACTACGATTCTGTTGTCCTCCCCAGGTAGGTACTTACCTCCTCACCTCTGTTTTGAAAGAGGGAGGTTTGAGAGACAATATCTCCAATGTTTTTTGCTCTCTTATAGCATACTAGCATCTTTTCGATTCCGATTGTGTCGCGTAGGGTGGTAGAAAGCTCCTCCTCATATATCTGTTGACAGGTTCGACTAGGGATGTAATGAGGGTGGAATCGACCGAGTTTCAAATAGATGTTTTTGTCATTATCTGAGGTGGTAGATTCTGAGATGGCTTGGGGCAGTGGAGGTGGGTTGCAGACTTTGTAGTTTGCATTTACGAACATTCGTTTCAGTTGGTCGAAGTCCCATCCTCTGTCGAGCAAGCGTTGGAAGAATAGTCTTGCTACCTCGACATAGTCTTTTTTATCGGTGCACTGCCAATAGTATCTCTTGAGTTCGCCAAATATTACCCCTTTCATCGTGTTCCTCTGATGAGCAGAAGATGGCAGTAGGTAGAGGTAGAGGTTCATTGGCTTTTGGTATGTCTTAGTTGAGACAATACCTTCTGGCGAAATGGAAATGATTAAGTCTAAGAAGATTCCTTTGTCGGCAGGTTCTTCAACCTTCCAACGGAGGATTCCAAAGTCGTTGATGTCTTGCTTGAGGTCGTGAAAGCGCCTAAGGCTTCCAAGCCATAGGACAGATAGGTCATCGACGAAACGTGCAAGGTCTTGGATTTCTTCCGAATAGCCAGGGAGGAGTCTAATTTTCTCATGCCAGCCATAGTAAAGGCCAGCGTACATGACTGCGACTGATGTACCCATCGCAGTGCCACATAGTTGTTTGAAAAAGCAGTCTCCAAATTGGGTAATGTTGTTCTTCATAATAAAGCTCAGAGCTTCCAGAATAAGTTTGATGTCCGGGAAGTCGTCTGGAAGTTGGTTGTTTTCTTTCAGATGGTTGAGCCATACTCCGATGATTTCGATGCCATGATTGATAGTGATATTGTCGTACATGGCGGTAGCATCAGCAGTAATAATCTTCGTCCCTGCTGGCCATTGTTTGTTAGTCAGTCGGGCGTGATATTCTTTGCTGTCTTTGGGAGCGAGCGAAGCGAGCGACCTTACTTCTCTCTATAATCAATATATGAACCAATATCAGATAAAGTGGTATTACTATATTACCGAAGCGTGGATGACTACGCTTTCGAATTAACTTCTTCAGCGGATAGCAATAGTAATAGTGAGGATAGGCGGCTTTGTCGATGCAAAGTTGCGAGTCATTTAGCTCTCCCTCGTTGACACGAGTTTTCTCCTTAAATGGATACGTGTCTCTGTGGGGTCATTCCTCGTTATCTAAAATAGGTAAGTTTGTACAATTGCTTTCCCTCAGCAAGTGTAGCTGCCGGGTAGGCATCTGTGATGCCAGATAGACGTTGCTTCTTGCTTTTAGACTTACATCACACTAGAGAAATACTTTTTAAGTGTGTTGTTGTGATTTGCGTCATTTTTATGAGAGAGACCTTACTAACCGATGGTACCTACGGCTAAATCCCTCTGGCTCAAGAGAAAGGGCTGCACTCTATAACTATAAAAAGGCAAGCGAAAGTAATAGTAATAGTCTGCTTGCCATTATCCAATGTTCTAGCTGCAAATCTTGGACATGATGACTCAATACAAGCGCTGATGGCGTTTTCCAAAAATGGAGTAGTAAGCAAAGGTCTAAAATGTATGGTCAGCCCAGCCTTTTTTGCCAATTTGTTATATTTCTCACTGCCACAGGTAGGGGCTAACCTACTATCCATGCTCATGCTTAAAATGCTCCTCTCGTTGAGCAGACTTTAAATCCTTGACGTGCTTCTCTAGAGCGGGATTTAGGATATCCCCAAATATAGCCCCTTCTCCCAATTTATACCTACTAGCCGGTCTTCAGCGACCAAGAACCATTCACGTCACAATGATTCCGAAACAGCTCAGGCTCAGGGACGATGCGGATTTGAACTCCTCTCACTCTCGCTCAGCTTTCCATAGCCATGTTGAACATTTTTGAGCTCAAATACTCGCTGAGAACTAACATGCTGACTGGGTGACCATACACTTAGCCAAAGACGACTTTGCAGTTACATAGTTACAAAGACGATTTTGCTACAGCCCTCATGCATATCAGGCTGCTGCTGATGTAACTAACAAAAAGTCTATAAATGGATGCAGCAGCAAAAGGGTGGGCAGCAATGGACTGATTAGAAGACAATTTAGATGAGCTCAAAGTAAATCCTTGTGAACTTCAGCTTCAGAATCAGAATATCATTGATAAAGCAATAAGTCTCCAGAAGGCCTTTCTGAAGGTAGTTGAGCCAGCAGTGCGGGCTCTCAAAGGTATTGCATTACATGGAACGTGGTCAATATAGATGAAAAAAAATAAACTTGGAAGTAAATGCTCTGCTGTCCTGGCGTAGAAAATGATTTACGTTTACGTCAACTTGGCGGGTGCCTGGCCTCCTACCAAGTCGATGATGCAAAGATATATTGCTATTACAAAGCATAAAGCTGCAAACCACACCACCACAGCATGACTTCTGTAAGATTTGCAGACAAAAATTTAAAATGTGTTGATGCGACTGCGACATTTTAGTGCCTGCTACATCGGCGTTCAAAAATCTGTTCTGTGTAGTAGCGACTAGAGTGTGGTGACTGGGGGGACAACTGCATCATCATCATCTAATAATGCTGTTGCTGCTGGTCATCATGCTTCGAATCAGAATCATCAGGCACTGTTGATGAATCAAAGAGTAGGGGGAACTGCTTCATCAACAAAAGCAACAGCTGTAGCAGCATCACAAAAGACTGCGCCAACTGCACCCATGTCCTATCAGGAACGACAGCGATTGTTGCATCAAAAGTATCATGCTGCCAATAATAATAATCATACTACTGCAGCAGCACCAATCATGACAACTTCGGTAGGAAAGGGAGGATCAATAATGAGAGTGACGATGCGGTGGTGGATCATGATAGAGAGATCATTATCATTATATTTGACAATCAACCAAGTAGGAAATCTTAGTATGTTCAGTTAGATGATGTAAATAAAGTAGTAAGCGACATCATAAGTAGCATTCAAGGATACCAACACTATTACCGTACCCTTTCATTCTATACTGCAAATTCACCTTTTCCTTCCTAACTTGGCTACTAGTAGTCGTATCAAGACGATGAGTAGTGTTTTCAAATCTTCTCACCGAGCTCTATCGATTGGTTGTAGTATCAAGGCCAAATATCAATCTTTTGTCAATCGACTCAACTCGAGAGGGGTCAAGAAAGGGCATCTCCAGCTCTTAAGTCGCCTCAAAATTTCGGAATTTCAACAAAATGACCTCCACCACCACCGTCAACTCCATAATCATCAATAATAATAATATCACCAACAGCACTACCACCGGCGGCTCCTTCGCCTGGTGGCTCACTCGCATTAGTTCCGCCACCGCCACCATCATCGCCACTGTCATTGTCAATATTATTTCCAACATCGTCTCGCTACGCTCGACTACACCCTAATGGCTACCATAATCATTCAGCTCCCTCGCCTCCGGCTCACTCGCCATCACTCGCATTATTTCCACCACCGCCGATGATGATGATTAGATTCGATGACATTACCATCACTAATTCGACTCACGGCTCACGCCGTATTTCCAACAATCATCATTGTGGCGGTATCATCCTCATCATGATGATTGTTGCGGCTCACCCTCATCATGATGATTGTCGTAGTCTCCATCCACCACTGCCACGCCGCAACAATCATCATGATGAGTGTAGTATTGGTTGTGGCGGTGTTGGCGGTGGTGGATAGGTTGGATGATTAATATGTTGATATTGTTGTATCTCTAGTAAGTATGATGTTGTCATTCCACCACCACCGCAACAACAGCAAGAAGAAGAAGAACCGAGTGAGCCGCAAGGCGAGGGAGATGGAATGATTTAATGTGGCAGCGGTGGTGGTGGTGATGAAGAGAAGTATTTGTATTGTTGCGGCGCCACATTGAGTAGTACGATACCAATGATGAAGTGGCGGTGTTATTTACCATGAATGCACTCGTGCCAACTGTCATGGATCTTATCTGATCTGCAGTGGTCGCTTTTTGAGATCTTCGGTTCCATCTGTCTGGATCACGCCGATCGATGCTTCTGTATTATTTGCGAGGGCGACGCAGGAGGCCGAGCAGTGATTAGTAATTTAGACATTTTGTTGTGTAATAATGGTACTAATCGATAAAGCTTCAAGAGAGCTTTCGATTGGTTGTCATATCGTATTTTGGTCAAAAGTTGAATTCGGATGTGAAAATCTGCGGCTGTTAAGCCGGATTCCGAGCTGCTGGTCAGTGGTCAGAATCTAGGCCCGTTTTTGACCGAGACGATCTGTAAAAAGTCGTCCAATCAGGACGATTATACGTCTAATCGATAGACCTGCTCGAGAGCTCTCCAAAACGATACTTATCGGCTTCATTGGCCGTGTAGTAGGCAAGATACGACCGTTACATTACTGATGTCATTGTTGAGCTGGCTGCTTGATTGAGCTGTGCGTGTGATGATTGATGCATGTGGTCCAGCATTTTTGATGCGACAGTGGTTGTGACATTATGTAGTGCCGGGTCGAACTTGGCTGCACGTCATCGCATAAATAAATTTGAAAATGTGTTGATGCGGCTGCGACATTTTAGTGCCTGATGCATTGGCTTTCAAAAATCTAGGAGTATCTGTTCTGTGGTGTGACTGAAGACTGAACGTAAAGAAAACACAACTCGTGTAACCGACAACATCACAACACCGAAGCGAATGAATGCAGTGAATGACCGGCAGGATATATTAATACAACCAACCAATAATAACAACAAATGATGGAGTCGTCAGCAGAAGACAACGCTCTAAACGAAGCACTTTCCATGCTCGACTCATTTAACGCCGACGGCGAAACGAACGCCGGATTTGCAATTGATTCGGATGATGATGATGAGAATTTTAATTTGGACGATGAGTTGAATCAGTTGGAGGGACTTGATTTGACAACAACCACGAATAATACTACTAATAATGGTAAATTGAAAGAGGAGGCCGCTGGCGGTGGATTGCTACAGCCGGTTGAAAATTCCAACAAGATGATGAATGAGCAAGATGTCGCCGATATGAATAGGAATGTAACGAATGATGTGACCAACGCATCGCCTTCGTTGGCTGCTGCTCCATCCTCATCCTCATCAGCGAATGTCAGTGGCGCCAATAATGATAATAATTCACCGCCGCTATTTCATCCTTTGCAAGATGTTGGTCGAGCACCGCCGCCGCCGCCGCCGCCCAACAATACTAATAATACTGTCATGTCCACCACAGCAGATGCCAGCCACCGCTCGTCCAGCTGGACATCCAGTTTCGCATCCTTCGCGAAAGTAGCCTCGGCGTCGATTCAAAGTGCGGTGGAGTCGGCGGAGGCCACGTTGATTCATCAGGGGGAGCCTATTCAGGGAGGTAGTGGCGGTTTTGGTGGGACTGGGGGGACGACTGCATCATCATCATCATCTAATAATGCTGCTGGTCATCATGCTTCGAATCAGAATCATCAGGCACCGTTGATGAATCAAAGAGTAGGGGGAACTGCTTCGTCAACAAAAGCAACAGCTGTAGCAGCATCACAAAAGACTGCGCCAACTGCACCCATGTCCTATCAGGAACGACAGCGATTGTTGCATCAAAAGTATCATGCTGCCAATAATAATAATCATACTACTGCAGCAGCACCAATCATGACAACTTCGGTAGGAAAGGGAGGATCAATAATGAGAGTGACGATGCGGTGGTGGATCATGATAGAGAGATCATTATCATTATATTTGACAATCAACCAAGTAAATCATTGTATGTTCAGTTAGATGATGTAAATAAAGTAGTAAGCGACATCATAAGTAGCATTCAAGGATACCAACACTATTACCCTTTCATTCTATATACTGCAAATTCACCTTTTCCTTCCTAACTTGGCTACTAGTAGTCGTATCAAGGTGACGAGTAGTGATTTAGAAAGCTCTCATTGCGCTCTATCGATTGGTTGTAGTATCAAGGCCAAATATCAATCTTTTGTCAATGTACTCAACTCGAGAGGGGTCAAGAAAGGCATCTCCAGCTCCAAAGTCGCCTCAACATTTGGGAATTTCAACAAAATAGAATGTCCACCACCGTCATCAATACTATGTTCATCATTATCAACATTACCAACAACAATATTGCAATAATCAGCTCCCTCGCCTGGCGGCTCACTCGCATTATTTACCACCGCCAGCAATGACAATATTATTATTTGAATCATTCCATCTCCCTCGCCTCCGGCTCGCTCGACTTTCTACTTGTTGTAACTTCTTTCCACTGTCTCGCTCCGCTCGACTTTCCATCATCATTGGCGGAATGATGAATGTTGTTAATGTTGTGAAAGGCTGATCATTATTCAGCTCCCTCGCCTCCGGCTCACTCGCCATCACTCGCATTATTTCCACCACCGCCGATGATGATGATTAGATTCGATGACATTACCATCACTAATTCGACTCACGGCTCACGCCGTATTTCCAACAATCATCATTGTGGCGGTATCATCCTCATCATGATGATTGTTGCGGCTCACCCTCATCATGATGATTGTCGTAGTCTCCATCCACCACTGCCACGCCGCAACAATCATCATGATGAGTGTAGTATTGGTTGTGGCGGTGTTGGCGGTGGTGGATAGGTTGGATGATTAATATGTTGATATTGTTGTATCTCTAGTAAGTATGATGTTGTCATTCCACCACCACCGCAACAACAGCAAGAAGAAGAAGAACCGAGTGAGCCGCAAGGCGAGGGAGATGGAATGATTTAATGTGGCAGCGGTGGTGGTGGTGATGAAGAGAAGTATTTGTATTGTTGCGGCGCCACATTGAGTAGTACGATACCAATGATGAAGTGGCGGTGTTATTTACCATGAATGCACTCGTGCCAACTGTCATGGATCTTATCTGATCTGCAGTGGTCGCTTTTTGAGATCTTCGGTTCCATCTGTCTGGATCACGCCGATCGATGCTTCTGTATTATTTGCGAGGGCGACGCAGGAGGCCGAGCAGTGATTAGTAATTTAGACATTTTGTTGTGTAATAATGGTACTAATCGATAAAGCTTCAAGAGAGCTTTCGATTGGTTGTCATATCGTATTTTGGTCAAAAGTTGAATTCGGATGTGAAAATCTGCGGCTGTTAAGCCGGATTCCGAGCTGCTGGTCAGTGGTCAGAATCTAGGCCCGTTTTTGACCGAGACGATCTGTAAAAAGTCGTCCAATCAGGACGATTATACGTCTAATCGATAGACCTGCTCGAGAGCTCTCCAAAACGACTACTTATCGGCTTCATTGGCCGTGTAGTAGGCAAGATACGACCGTTACATTACTGATGTCATTGTTGAGCTGGCTGCTTGATTGAGCTGTGCGTGTGATGATTGATGCATGTGGTCCAGCATTTTTGATGCGACAGTGGTTGTGACATTATGTAGTGCCGGGTCGAACTTGGCTGCACGTCATCGCATAAATAAATTTGAAAATGTGTTGATGCGGCTGCGACATTTTAGTGCCTGATGCATTGGCTTTCAAAAATCTAGGAGTATCTGTTCTGTGGTGTGACTGAAGACTGAACGTAAAGAAAACACAACTCGTGTAACCGACAACATCACAACACCGAAGCGAATGAATGCAGTGAATGACCGGCAGGATATATTAATACAACCAACCAATAATAACAACAAATGATGGAGTCGTCAGCAGAAGACAACGCTCTAAACGAAGCACTTTCCATGCTCGACTCATTTAACGCCGACGGCGAAACGAACGCCGGATTTGCAATTGATTCGGATGATGATGATGAGAATTTTAATTTGGACGATGAGTTGAATCAGTTGGAGGGACTTGATTTGACAACAACCACGAATAATACTACTAATAATGGTAAATTGAAAGAGGAGGCCGCTGGCGGTGGATTGCTACAGCCGGTTGAAAATTCCAACAAGATGATGAATGAGCAAGATGTCGCCGATATGAATAGGAATGTAACGAATGATGTGACCAACGCATCGCCTTCGTTGGCTGCTGCTCCATCCTCATCCTCATCAGCGAATGTCAGTGGCGCCAATAATGATAATAATTCACCGCCGCTATTTCATCCTTTGCAAGATGTTGGTCGAGCACCGCCGCCGCCGCCGCCGCCCAACAATACTAATAATACTGTCATGTCCACCACAGCAGATGCCAGCCACCGCTCGTCCAGCTGGACATCCAGTTTCGCATCCTTCGCGAAAGTAGCCTCGGCGTCGATTCAAAGTGCGGTGGAGTCGGCGGAGGCCACGTTGATTCATCAGGGGGAGCCTATTCAGGGAGGTAGTGGCGGTTTTGGTGGGACTGGGGGGACGACTGCATCATCATCATCATCTAATAATGCTGTTGCTGCTGCTAGTGTTGGTCATGCTTCGAATCAGAATCATCAGGCACTGTTGATGAATCAAAGAGTAGGGGGAACTGCTTCGTCAACAAAAGCAACAGCTGTAGCAGCATCACAAAAGACTGCGCCAACTGCACCCATGTCCTATCAGGAACGACAGCGATTGTTGCATCAAAAGTATCATGCTGCCAATAATAATAATCATACTGCTGCAGCAGCACCAATCATGACAACTTCGGTAGGAAAGGGAGGATCAATGAACGCAGCTCAGCAGCAACAGCAGCCATCAGCTGCATCATCGTCATCACCTCACACGTCACCGTCACGTACAATCCCTGCTCCTTCACCTTCTTCTGCTGCTGCTGCGGTTCCATCATCAACCGTTACCACCAACAACAACAGTAAAGTTACAGCCAAATCAACCAATCCTCCACTACAAACCAAAGCCACTCCAACAAAAGCATCATCATCATCCACAACATCCAAAGCAACATTTCTAGACAAACTCACCACAAATCTAGACCCCACCACCAAAAACACACTCATCCATCAAGCCCTAAACGAGAATGGAATACCATTACTCCCCGGAGAACGTATCATCATGTTTCTCAATAATTTACGAGATGTTTGTGATTCACAGTTTGGTCATTTGTTTGTTGGGAGTAGTAATATGATGATGATGGGAGGGGAGGAGGGTGGTGGTGGTGGAGTTAGTTTGAGTTTGAGAGATTGTTTGAATGGTAATGGTGGTAGTGGGAGTGGTGGAGTTACGACGACGGTGTGGTGTTGTGTCATGACATTTTATAGGGTGATTTTGTTTAGTTATGAGGCTGGAAGTGAGGATGGGAAGGTATTATTGAATAATGACACTACTGACGATAATGATGCGAAAGCTGATGATACTACTAATGTACAAGGGGAAGGGAGCAATAATGAAACCATCCAGCAATGGTTGAAATCACGCAATGTCTCGATTCAATTCCAAGCAGCACATCAATCACAATCATCATCGAGCAAACGGAAGCACCACGTGTTTCAAATGCCATTGGCATCCATTGAACGGGTGGAGAAGGTATTATCCTCTTCTCAATCTTCTCCCCATTCCAACTCTTCTACCAATGGTGGTGTTGGTGGTAGTGGCGTCGGGGGAAGTGGGGGGTATTCCTCCTACACGAATAATTTCTCATCGAATGCGGCATCTTCGGCCATGTCTCAATTGGGGAATCAAATGAAGCCGTTGACGGGGTTGGTTGCAGGGATTGCTGCGACTAGTGGTGGTGGTGGAAGTAGTAACAATCTCTTGATGGACAATGGTTCCAATAATGGTGGTTCTTCATCCACGTCGGTATTGGCTACCTCTGGACCATTGGGGATTATTATTCATGGAAAAGATGGTGGGAGATGGATTAAATTCTCCACCTCGTCCTATACCGATGTAGCACGTGCTCATGAGGCTTTGAATACGTATGCGTTCCCCGGACGAAGGAATTTGGGATATTTGTTTGCATTTGAAAGTCGTAGAAGTGAGGTTATGGCAAGTTCGGGTGCAGGTGCTGGGCAACAGCAGCAGCAGATGGGTGGTGGTGGTGATGGGGGGAATCCAATTGCTACTGCCACTCCACCCACACGACGACGTTTCCTTGCCATGGAAGAATTTACACGACAGGGCATAGTCAAGAGTGCTGGTGGAGGAGGGATAGCCCACTCTAGTCCATGGACTGTTATCCATGCCAATACAAAGAATTATGGATTATGCTCCACATACCCCTCCGTTCTAGTAGTCCCTCGTAGCATCGTCGGAAGTGACGATGGGAATAACTTTGAAGGGAAAGGAATGGGTATTTTGAGACGATGTGCTGCCTTCCGATCGGAGAATCGATTTCCCGTACTAACGTGGGGAAGTTCCGAGCATGGTGGGAGTATTTGGAGATCGTCTCAACCCAAGGTGGGTCTTCAGGGATATCGCAGTACAGAAGATGAGCGTTACTTGTACGCCATTGGTGAAGAGGCCAAGAGGGCGAATCTAGCAGCCGATGCTCGTGCAGAGGGTGGTGTGGGAAGTGGATCATCTGCAGGGCGTTATCCCAAAGAATTTCTACGCATGTTGTGTGGCAGGAACAATGAAAGCGATTTGATCATGGAGGGTGCCAATTCTTCATGCATGATAAAGATTATGGATATGCGTCCGAAGAGTGCGGCGATGGCCAATCGGACGCAGGGCTATGGCTACGAAAACACCAATTATTACCGGGGTTCTACAATCAATTTTTACGGTATTGGCAATATTCATGCGGTGAGGGACGCCTATCAAAAAATTCATGCACTCTGTCTCAACCCAAACACTAGCGATATCCAATGGATGCAACTTGTCGAGAACACCAACTGGCCATCGATGACTCGTCTTATTCTCTCTGCCTCGTGGCAAACAGCGTTCCATGTACATTACAACCGTCTTCCAATTCTCCTTCACTGCAGTCATGGTTGGGACCGGACAAGTCAGGTATCTGCATTGGCTCAGCTATTGTTGGATCCTCACTACAGAACTCGTGAAGGTTTCAGTGCGCTTGTGGAGAAAGACTTTTTGTCGTTTGGGCATCCGTTCCACACTCGTTGTGGACATGGGGAGGGAAAGAATGAACAAGGCGGCGATGAAGGGCAGTTATCACCCATTTTCTTACAGTTTTTAGACTGTGTCTTCCAGCTTGTCAATCAGTTTCCAAACTACTTCGAGTTCAATGCGCGATATCTCTTAGTGTTGTCCGAGAATATTTATTCATGTCGCTTCGGAACATTGTTGTGCGATTCAGAAAGAGAGCGTGAGGTTGTAGCTGGCATTCGACAAAGAACTTACTGTATGTGGGAATACCTCGACTCTATTCCTGACTTGGTGAATCCCTTGTTCGAAAAATCTGCAAACTATGATGCTGGTGTACTCATGATGCCTCTACCGATGCTACTGAGAAATGTAACTTTGTGGACGGATCGTCTCTGTATGTACGGAGCAAAGGCGACCACTCCCTGCATGCCACCAGGAACCGATTTTGATCGGCATTCGACTCTGCGCACTTCAGTGGATGAGACGGCAGATTCGTTGAAAAGAGCTTTATCAGACACTAACATGTGGAAGGAAACTGCGCTTGCTGCATTGAAGGAGGTTGAGGAGTTGAAGAAGAAAGTAGGCAAAGAATGAGGGGGAGCAATAGAGGCGTGAGTGGAGTCCCATTAGCTTGATGGTTAACATCTTATAAGTGAAGAAATGTGTTGTGTTCAGTGCAGTAAAATCCTCGTGTCACCTTTTGAAGTAATAGAGCTAAGCTTATGCTACAAAGTCGGCCTCTCTCTCTCTAGAGCAGGGGACGGGATGGGGATACAGATAGAAGTACAGAAAGAAAGGAACCTCCGCGAACTAAACCCCCCTTCTCGGCTTAGACCCCCCTCCAAATCACAGCTTAGCCAAAATATTTGACCCCCCTCCCTGTTTCTACTAGTATTTACTAGGGAATTAGTATGTGACTATTCACTATTCCGAAAGTCAGACCCCCCTAGATCAGACTAGCCAAAATTTTTAGACCCCCCGGGGGGTTTAGTTCGCGGAGGTTCAATAGTATCAGTGTTTTCGTCTTCGCATGAAAGAGAGGTGTAGATAGAAGTAGATAGGTACTTCTTCTCTTGGGCAGCACCCATTCGATCATCCTCCCCTACACTTGTCGCTTTTACTTGTCCCTCCACATAATTTACAAGTTATTCACTCCCATATAAGTACTTACTCCCATGCTTCCACGAGATCGATTTTGTGATGCCACAGAAAAGCAGCATTGTACGTCTGCCGACTGCCAACGGCCTTAAAAGTATTATGCACTTCATCACCGTTCTCTCTCTGAGTAGTCAAGAAGACTGTGGTGTTGCATCTCAACACAGTAACAAGCTTATTACCCTATTTTGCTGCCTTCTCACTCTGTGGACTTTTTGTTGCATCTACATCTAATCTACGGCAGCTTGATATGCACGGAGAGCAGAAGCAAAAGTCTTCTTTGCTTACGTGTCAATCTTTGTAACACGCCTTCAGTCCTCGCATCAAATTGTCATGTCCGACCGAAGGTGTTGCGTAATCTTGTTGACGATTTGCAGCAGCAGACTATTACTACTGCTTGCCTTTTAGAGTGCCACCTTTTCTCTTAAGAGGGATTTAGTCAGGTAAATAATACATCATATCTTAATGAAGGAATGTGGTAGACATTTACACTAGAGTTCTTTCATTTTCTCACGCCTTACCACGAAAGAATTTTACTGCTTCCTCCCTCTGTGAGCTCTTTGTTGCATCTACGGCAGCTTGATGTGCACGGAGAGCAGAAGCAAAGTCTTCTTTGCTGACGTCTCCATATTTGTAACAATCCCTCAGTATTTGTATTGATTCGTCATGTCCAAGGTTAGCGGCAATGATATAATGTTTCACTGCTCTCCTGAATCTCTCATTCTCCCATTCATAACCGGCAAGACAGAATCTAGCCTCAATATGACCGGCTATGGCAGCCTCCTCCAAATGGTGTACTTCCTTCGTCTCATCCTTCTCGACACCCTCCCCATCCCTATACAAGTAAGATAGTTTACAATGAGCATCCGCATCGCCCGATTCAGCTGCCTTTGTCAAACATCTATATGCACTCTCATAGTCCCCTTCCTCGTGGTGCTTCGCGCCCATTTCCCGTAGGGCAACTGGATCGTTTTTTTCGATTCTTTTCATGTTAGTATCGCTCGCTTTATCAAACGGACAGCGACAGAATGGACACGTAGGGGCGAGCCGCTCGTTTGAAAGCCACATGAAGTGAGCGTATGTGCATCCTTTACAAATCAATTTACTGCAACATCCCGTAATGGCGTTTCTTTTGTATTCTGTCGGAAGAGGCAAAAAGCAGATCGGGCAGTCGCCAAGATGGGTGCTTTCAGGCTGTTGAAATAAAAGCTCGTCACGTAATTTTGTCGCTCTTTCTCTGCATTTTGCTTCATGTTGTGACCGATGATCTTCTTTGCAATCATTGCTGCAATATCTGACGAGATCACAATCATCACATTTCTCCAATTTAATGTCGTCGACTTCGCCGACGCCACATGAAGCGCAACACATCATCGTGTCGTCGACCGCCTCGGTGATGTTGTCATCTTCACTGCCGCTCATATTCGCTGCCTCTGTATTATATGCTGATGCCACTATGCGATTGCGCCTTCGATGTTAGAGCCATCACGACGACAAGAACTATCTACAACTAACAACTAACACAACTCAACAACATCTTTCCAGATTTTTTGCGGGAGAGATAATTTTGGCGGGATGATCTTACTTTCTCCATGAATGATGATGTTCTTGTTGTTGTGTCACTTCATTTATCTCCTCTACGATACAATACTTATCTCTCTGGAGCTCGACGACGATCTCAATACTTGCGGAGGTAAGGCAATCGTCGGGTGACGCCAATGTAACAACCATGAAGATGGCAGGTTTTGGAAGGGAGTGGTCCGGATTTCTCTCGGGTAGGAAGTCGAGCAAGATTTTGTCATGTACCGATCTTGCCGTGTAGCTCTTGTTCAATTCACAGTGAAAATTACTTATTAGATATCTTCTTTTGTTCTCTTCGGCCCAGGTATAATTCAGCTAAAGAACGTGAATATGGCATCTGAAAAATCTCAACAACGTAGCCTCACTGATCTACCAATCGGGGCCTTGGTACATGTATCAAGTTATCTACATCCGCTGTCACGCGCATTGTTTGCAGCCGCCCTTGATTATCGTGATAGCGACAGTAGTTTGGCCATCGTTGGTGATCATTGGGACAGATTTCATCTGTTGGATTTCGGAGGCATTGAGAAAGAACTGGCATCTAAACTGTCTGACGATGATATCAGGAGTGTTCTGCTTGTTATCAATGCCATTCATACCATCAACATATTGCTGCTTACTAATTGTACAAATATCTCCGGCGCAGGGTTGGAGCCGCTGCGGGGATCTACAATTATAGAGCAGATCGATCTGAGTTTGGTAGGAGATCGTGAGAGCCCACAGCTCGATCCAGAGCCGCCCATTTCATGTACTGAGGTGTTGCCAATTTTATTCAGCATCATAGAGATGCAGCAAGAGATGGAGGAACGCTCCTTGAAGCACTTAATATTCCCACAAAAGTGGCGAAAGGAAAGAAACACCGAGTCTGATTTCCATTCCTTTCTTGAACATTAGAATGAATTGTTATGCACACGATTCGAACATTGCTTGAAATGTAGTTATGACCTCGACCAATAATTCGAAGATACAATGATCGAAATGTCTACCGAAGGAGCTAAAAGTGAGCAATATGGTACACAATTGTTTACCTGCTATGGTTGCATAGAACACTACTGTCATTATTGTGTAGCAGGGGTGGATGATGAAGGTGATGAAATTTACTGCATGAGTTCCTTGTGCAGCAACTGCAACAAGCGTTATTGCTTTGTTTGCAGCCAACAGAGGCAATGCATTCGCTGTGACGATGAATCGTCATGGTACTGTGAAGATTGCATCAACCAATGTTCTCGCTATGGAGAATACATTTGCCCTGACTGCACCGTCGAAAGAAGTTGCCGCAATAACTGTGGTGTCGGCAACATCTGGTGTTATGAGTGTGTTGATGATGATTATCATGGTTTCAAGTGTTGCAAAAATTGTGGTGTAGACTACTGCGTCAATTGTTGCAAATCCGATGATTGCCTTATCAAGTTCTGCAACTATTGCGGTGAGTATCTCTGCGGTGAATGCCGGGTGAACAAAAAATGTAAGGAGAAGAATAAGGGTTGCATGGGATGCTATCGGTTTGCTTTCCCTGCTCTATTGGAATACAAAGAGAGGCAGCGTCAAGAGATGCAGGCCGAAAACGACAAACTAAGGAAAGAGATTGACCAGCTGAAACGTCAAGTCAAAGATGATTTGAGAGGTATGAAAGACAGGAGTGAACAAATGTTTTGAAGACAACAGAAAATGCCATTTTGGGTAGCTTCACATTTAGCTCATTATTTGTTTTCCCTATTGTTGCTACTTCTGCTTCATTCATTTCTTATCTCCACTTCCTCTTCAGCGAATGCTCCTTGTGTATCCCTCAGTGCTTCCACGAGATCGATTTCTGTGGCACCGCAGAAGGGTAAGGGTAACATTGCATGTCTGCAATCACGGCCTCAATAGCATTACGCACATCATCACCAGTCTCCGAGAAGTCGAGATGACAGTAATATGTCTTAAGCAATCAACGGAGAGGAGTATGAAGCAGCTCCAATCGTCTCCTGAAGCTGCTAGGTCTGTTTTTGCTGCTTTCTCCCTCTGTGGACTTTTTGTTGTCTCTACGGCTGCGTAGTGTGCACGGAGAGCTCCAGCAAAATCATCTTTGCTGATTAGCCCTGCTCCATAAAATCTCTTCAGACTTTGTATCGAATTATCGCACCCAAGGTTGGCGGCGATGATCAAATGTTTCACCGCTCTCCCGATCCTTCCATTCTTCACCTCATTGAGAGCAAGATTGTATCTAGCATCTGTATGGCCTTGAATGGCTGCTTCTTCCAAATGGTATGTTTCATTTTCCTTATCCTTCTCGACACCCTGCCCATTCCTATCATGCAAGATAGATAAAAATGCGAAATGGCATCACCCAATGCAGCTGACTTTGTCCAGCATTCAAATGCGCTCTCATATTCCCCTTCGCGATGGTGATACAAGCCCATTTCCCGTGCCACAACTGGATCTTTCTTTTCTATTCTTCTTCTCATGTCCAGGGCGACCTCTTTCTGCGTTTCTGGTTGAGGATGTCGACAGAATGGACACCGATGGTCAAGCTTTCTTTCTTCCTCGCGCCAACAATTCTCGTACGAGCATCCTCTACAAACTATTTTACTGCAGCAGCAGTACACATTGACTTTGTCGACCGTAAGCGGCAGCGGCAAGCAGCAGATTGGACAATCACCAAGATGGCTGCTCTCTGGTTGCCTGAATAAAATCTTGTCTCGTAATTCAGCTGCCCGTTCTTTGCACGATGCTTCATGTTGTGATCGATGATCCTGCTGACATTTATCGCTGCAATATCGAACGAGATCACAATCATTGCATTTCTTCAATTTTTCGTCATCGTTTTCTGCAATGCCGCATGAAGCACAGTACTTTTCAGCCGCCTCGTCTACGTCTACGCTCACACCTTGTCGCCCCAGCAATGACATCCTGCCCGCGAATGACGTAAGAACATCTCGATCTCGGGCAGTGAGACAGTCAAGACCAGGAAGAGAAGTAATATCAACTGTGCACAGCAGGTCCTTTAGCATCTCCGTCAGCTCCGAGAGCTCTTCCGGGAGGGCATTGGTCATCATGGTCGATCGATTTGAGAAAGCGATATCGTCGGTATGTAGTTCTCATCCAAGTTGTGGCGCGCCATTTTCGAGGAGGGATATTTCATTTTCACTCGTCACTTTTCACCTTCGTTTTAGTTCCCGTCACCGGCAATTTTTTCAGGCTGTGGGCTTCAACAAATTTGGGGGCGAAAAAAGGGGAGAAAAAAAAGAGGAGAAAACTCGCCGGCCACAAATGACATGCATGGCGGAGACGTCGACGTTCCGGAGAGGGTACTTATCATCGAAGTCATTACAGTGCACTTGTAAGTCCTTTGGCATTATCAATAACACACAAGCGCCAAGCCAGGTTGGTGACGATTCCGATGTAGATGATGAGCTCGACAGAATGGCGGCAGCAGCTGCGGATGATCTCTCCGATGATGGACTTGATGCTGGAGTGGAGGCTGCCCTCGATATACTTCTTCGAGTTGGTTGTCGAAACTCACTGGGAGAAATCGATCGACAGAGAGAATGCGCTCAAACGACGAATGGGAATACTTTAAAGACAATGGCGGTAACTTCCAGGGAGGAACAGATGAAGCCGATAACTACTCTGGAATAAGATGGTCTGAATTCGCTACAAGTTGGAACAGCTGGGTCGATACTCTTGGTCATTCCAAGCCAACATTGACGTACAAAAGAGCCAGTCATCTTCAGAATGCCTATAAATCTATGAAGAGGAGGGCGGTAGAGGCAGCCACTCTTCGTCCTCACACTCCGGCTATCACAGTGTTGCACGATAAGCACATCAATCGAGCTACAGCTGTCACGTATCTTCCCGAGTTTGGTCAACTTGAAATGCCGGCAGTTGCGCCCTTTACGGATGCAATTGATACTGAGGACTAGCAAATAACTGTAACACACTATGATGGTGATGCAGATGAGCCCAAGCCTGCTACTGCCGTGCCCCAGCCAAGGAAAAGAAAGAAATCAAAGATGTGATGTAGGAAATGTGGTAGGGAGTATGCAGATGATGCTTGGAGGCAATATCATCAATTAGTGATTACAAGAGACGTTAATGGAAGAGCGATGAGAGACAACAACGTCAAAGTTTGGGACACTTGCACTGTACCTGAAGAGTTGTACGAAGAAGACTTCCCTTGGGATGGTACGGGGTGCATGCCACCAAGAAGGAAATGACGATGATTGTTATTGATTAATATTTGTTTAATTTGCACATAAATAAATATATGTTGACGCATTCTAGATAGTATTTGATTGATAAACTGCTATGGAATGGCATTTGTGCACTATAAGTGGATGATAGTGAAGCGAGGTGGTGAAAAATGTGCAAAATCATAAGCATCGTAACTATGTAATAATACGAAAGCGACCGTTGCATCTACCAGCCCGTGGAGTGCAAAATTGAAATCTGCATAAAATTTTGGTCTTGTGGGCACTCCAGATTACTATTTGACCAACCATCAGCGGCGATTTATGCGTCGTGAAATTGATGTAATATTGCATCATTGCGCCGACAGTCGAGATTGCCTCTCTCGGCGGGAAGTTTTACAGGCGGGCAAGTTGTCTCATTGGGGGCACGCCCCATGCCCTCCAGCCGTATTTACCTACGCACGCGCAAAAGATCTGGGATGTCACGTTCATAATGGATTTCACAATATGTGATCGAAAGGATCTTGGATTAGTACTATTCCTACGTTCACCTGAGTTGCATCACGTGATCGAAACGTGACCTGAGTTGCAGCCCCAACGTGACCTGAGTTGCAGCCCACAGCCTGAAAACGTTGCCCCGTCACCCTTGCCCGTCACCCTGTCACGCTCCCTCCTCCCTCGCTCATT
Organism: Skeletonema tropicum; assembly: GCA_037178625.1. Classification (NCBI taxonomy): domain Eukaryota; phylum Bacillariophyta; class Thalassiosirophyceae; order Thalassiosirales; family Thalassiosiraceae; genus Skeletonema; species Skeletonema tropicum. Next base: position 4,501,882 of record CM074129.1, read on the forward strand.
TTTCACTTTCACGTTTCACGTCTCACTTGCGCCGTTGAGTTCATAAAGTCAATGATTTGTGAAGGTAAGAGACACGTTGGCTGCCGTCAGCACCGCTATGGACGGTGGTGGTCTGAGGCTGAGCTAGAGGCGGAGCCGGGACGAGCGAGATGATGTGCTTCGTCCTTCAATACAACTAACTAGATATTCCTCTTTTTCTTCTTTTCAGCGCGGATATATCAGCGAGTGAACGTAATCATGGAACCGACAAGCTCTCAGCAACGTGGCCTCACTGATCTACCAACTGGGGCATTGGGACATTTGTCTAGTTATCTGGCTTTGCCGTCACGTGCTTTGTTAGCCGTCGCCCTCAATTTTCATGATGTGGAGCGCTCTTCGGTCATCGTTGATGAACAGCGAGATGTCTTGGATTTCAGCGAAATTGAGAGTGACCTAGCAACCAAGCTCAACGACGATGATATCAAGGGCGTTCTTCTTTCTCTTGACGCTATTGATAGCGTCAAGGTATTGCGACTGACCAATTGTCTCAATATTTCCGGCGTAGGGTTGGAGCCGCTTCGTGGATCTACTTTTATTGAGAAAATCGATCTTAGTTTGGTAGGAGAGCATGAGAGTCCACAGCTTGATCCAGAGTCACCCATTGCATATGCTGAGATTCTGCCAATCTTGGACAGTATTATTGAGAGGGGAGGGGATTGCTCATTGAAGCTTTTGGTATTCCCAAAAAAGTGGCGAGAAGAAAGAAACACCGAGTCCGATTTTCATGCCTTTCTCACCCGATACGATGCTTATTTGAGTACACAGGCTCCAATTTGCTTGAAATGTAATGACAATCTTTCTCAGGATATGCTTACGATGACAGCAAATCAAGGTGGATGGTATGGTAAGCAAAATGCCACTTGCTATGGTTGCATGAAACACTACTGCTACGAATGTGAGGACGAACAAGGTGTGTCTTACATGGGTAGTGAATGCCATACATGCGAAAGGGGATACTGTCTACACTGTAAGACAGTAAAAAACTGTAATATCTGTGAACGTCCATTTTGTGTGGACTGCGATGTATTCAAACAATGCTTTGATTGTGCATGCAATCTTTGCTGTGACTGTGCTTCTGGTAATAATAATAATTCAGATACATGCCGCAACTGCGAAAAAGTCTGGTGTTGGAAATGCACCCCGGGCATAGATGGGTGCGAAACTTGTGGTGTAGACATCTTCTGTCCCGATTGCCGCGGTTACGATGAAGATTATTGCCACGATTGCGATCGATATTACTGTGGCCAATGTCTAATTAGCAGATGTAATGATGCTGATCATCACTGTGCAGGTTGCTATAAAATTGCTTATTCTGTAATTCTGCGGGATAAAGAGAGGATGCAAACTGAAATCAACGAACTTAAACGTAAAGTCAAAAATCTTGACGTTTGAATGAGAAGTATTGGAGGCAAATGATTAACTCCAATCTACATAGATTCTAGAAACTTGATTTCACGAGTAATTTCTTAGCTCGTGCAATGTGTAACTCATATCGAAGTATTTTTGTCGTTTCGACCATCATCTCCTCAATCCCGCGCAACATTTGTGCGTATATTATATTGTCAACCTCATGCATGGTTTGTATAACAACATATTGTTGTCACCCTTTCAGCATACATCTTCTCTCTTTCATTACTTATCATCCTCATCTACAGCAAAGCTCCCCCCCATGCAAAACGATTTACTCTTCTGACCTCCAAGCTGGACCTTCTTGAGCAGTTACGTGGCCAACTAATAGAAAGTCATCGTCGTCAGTAGATTCATCGTTATCCAGGTTGATCGACTGCATTCCACTGATAACTTCGTCAATTGCTGAGCCTGACTCGTTACGCTCCTCCTTCTTGACATAGTCTACACCAGTGTATCTGAAGCGAGTTGTACTGTGAGTAATGTAGCAAAGTGATAAAACGATCAATACAATAAGTGACTTACCCTCCACCATCAATGCAATAATCAATCATTGATTTCCAGTTGGGGTCATTCTCAAGAGTGAGCGGATTCCCTATAACAATCAGAAGCGCTTGAGCACGAGTTACTGCAACGTTAAAGCGTTTCTTGTTGGCTAGGAAACCAAGCTTGTGCTTCAAATCAAGTCGGATGTAATCAACAGTAGATCTGACAGTGGATATGATGATGACTGGCCTCTCTGATCCCTGGAATTCTTCCACACTACCAACTTTGCAATCGTAATCATGAGCCTTTAACAACATGCGAATCTTTTGCGCCTGCTTATGATACGGTGTGATAATGCCAATATCCTCCGGCTTGCATCGATTCTGTCGCGTCTCCTTCACCAACAGATCCACATACATTTTCACATATTGTACCTCATCTGGATTAAACCACGACGGCGAATTTGCCTCCCTTGTATCCTCACCTTCACATCCGTGGAACAAGATTGGAAATCTACGACGTGGTAAATGCTCCCAATTCACAAAGCGATGAGATCTGGTGATATCCGCGGCTGCAATCAAATCTCCGTTGTAGAATGCTTCATTTGGTAGCTGCAATATTCGTGGATGCGAGCGGTAGTTTCGGACGAGCTTTGTGACCATCCTAGTGTCGTAATGGTATCCCAGATCATTTGTCTCTTCGCTGCGAGAGTAACATTCCCTCTCAGAGCATCGTTCCAAAAGGGACTTTTCAAGCCCAAATTTCTTGCCAATATCAGATCGAATGATTGGACCAAGTTGCTGTGGATCTCCCGCCAAGACGATTACTGGAGGATTGCAGTGACTATACTTGATCACAGAAGCCAAGCAGCCGACAGCAGAAGCTTCGATTTCATGGCCGGCTTCATCCATGAATACATGAGTAAAATGGTTTTGAATGCCATTGTTGAAGAGCCTGCCTCCGTAAGAAATAGTCACGGCAACAATCTTATAATTCTTGAGATCTTCAACATCCGGCATATCAAACGAATCAGTTTCTTCATTATAATTTGTATATCTCATGACACTATCGGGCACAGCCCTCTTCTCACGACTATATGCCATGATGCGAATCATTTCTCGTGGAGAGACGTAGGGTGCTAGCCTTTCCACAACAACATCCGTGGCTGTATTAGACGGAGCACAAATCAATATCTTTGCGTTTGGATCTGATCCCCTTGCAGTTAATGTTTGTAGAATTGATTCCACGACGGTTACAGTTTTCCCAGTGCCCTGTGATAAAATTGACGAGTTAGGTGTTTGATTATCATCAAATGGCACAACAAAGAATAAATGCAACCACAATTCCAACTTACCGGTGGTCCATAAATTAGGTACGGAGCAGGACGAGCAATAGATTGAAGAATACCCACCACAGCACTCTCCTGCTCCTGATTTAGAGTGCGATTATAGAACGTCAACTGAGACGATCGAATGACACGCAAGTTCAAGGGCGTCATTGGAGGATTATTCTGCATATTCAACATTTCTGGGAACAAGATCTTGCGGAAGAGATCTTTTCGGTCATTCACAGCAACCAGTGCTTGATGGGAGGTTCGTAAGGTAGTGCGACTGAAAGTGAATCTCACATCAACACGAAGACCATCAATGAACACTCGATTAAACGCAGGAGGAAACTCGATGATTGCATCTTCATTGGTAGTACGTTGGACAACCCCCTCAAATTTCCCCCCCTCACTCACGCTAATGATAATTCTATCCCCTTTTAGTACAGAAGGACGATTTTCAGCTAGACCAGGTACCCTCAAGGTGTAATATCTCCGACCATCTCGCCTGATTAATGCATTCTCCAAGTCATATGTCGTAATATCTTTCTTCATTTGCAGCTCTTCAAACCAAAGAAGATATTTCATGCAATTCGAGTAATTCTCATCGGTAAGTAGGGATGAATAATCCACGTCTTCATCTCGTTCACCAACCCTCTGTCCCCCATAGATTTGATGCATGAATGTATTCACTGCATCCTTACGAACACCCTGCTGAAACAACGCACTTGGAATCGGATACTTTCCCAACTTGAATCGAAATGGAACCATCCTACCATTATTCGTCGATCTACCAGCACTACTCGCCCTGACAGGATTGACAAATTTATTCCCATCCCCCCTCTGCGGTTGCTTCTTCACATATGGTGCTGTTGGTTTAATGATATCATAATCATCTGGATCTCCCGACCGGATGGTAATGTACCGTGTAATCGTAAATTGCTTCACTACTGTCGAAACGTAATACATTTCATCCTCCGAATAATCATCATTATATTCTTCTTCATCCTCCGACGTGAATTCAAACACAATAATGGACTTTTCAATCCCAAATCTGCGGGGAGTGAATGACACGTTAATCGCCTCGGAAGATTGTGCATGAAGCACAAAGTCGGTTGGACCCTTTACACGAAATCCACGTTGTCGAGCGACTTGATCTTTAATGATGCAGTGCACATCCATTTGAGACGTGTTGCGTAGGCAGACTGTCTGACTTGCTGGTTCACCTATCCGTTTTACACCAGCACCACCGCCGTGATCAAGTGTAATCGGATCTATAATGATACCATGACGATTACTCTCCATCTCCAATCTTGAATTACGAATCCGTTCAATAGTCTTGGCAATCTTGTCTGCCTTGCTCTCCTCCTCATTGACACGTCGTGCACGTGATGCATAATCCTCCTCCTCGCCTCCAGCAGCTCGATCCGACCAAACAATCACATTCTCCTCCACCACCTTCACATCAATCAACTTCCATCGACTTCTCAAACTATGAATGAATTGCGATCGAGACATCCCTTTCAAGCGGACCCCCGTCAGACGATATTGTTCGTCCTTCCATGCCGTGATGGTTGCATCGAGTATGTGACGATCTTCGCATTGTTGCCGGAGTGTTGGGTTGTGGAGGAGCTTGTCGTTGTAGAATTGGAGGGCTATTTGGTCGGTTTGTTTGCGGCTGCGGTAATAAGTTCTTGGCATTTTTGTTGGTGCGGTTGCTGTTGTGGTTGTTGTTAGTTTATTGAAAGCGTAGGGGAGCTTTTTTTAGCATTGTTCATGAGCATCCAGCCAGGAGCATCATTTTTTTTCTATCAAACGTGTGAGAGAGCATCGCATTGGCGGACTTTTTAGACACGCCTTATGTACCTGTCGGTCGAACCAGCCACGGACAGGAGTCGATCTTAAGACGGGTATCTTGATACTGTGACACGAATTTTTGAGATGTCCGGCACCTGCACTTCTCAGCAGACAGTTCAAAAAATGACAATGGCCGATATCTTGTCTCCTACACGGCCAATGAGGGCGATGAGTGGAGTTTTGGAAAGCTCTCATCGAGCACTATCGATTAAGCGTCTATTCAGCCCGGTTGGACGACTTTTTACAGATCGTCTTGGTCAAAAACGAGTCTAGAAAGTGACCAGCTCGGCCAGATCCGGCGCCGCAGCTGGAATTTCACAAGATGTGTCCAAATAATCAAATTCGACAATATGACAACCATTCGAAAGCTCTCTTGAAGCTCTATCGATTAGTACCATTATTACACAACAAATTGTCTAAATGAATAACCACTGCTCGGCCTCGCAAGCTCGCCCTCGCGAAAAATCGACTACATTAATCAGCAAGATCCACATGATAGTTGGCACGTTGAAAATCCAACGCTGCGCTGAAGAACGTAGCATCAATCAGTGTGATCATGACAGTTGGCACGGACGCATCAAACGCTGCGCTGAAGACACTTCCATAAAGAATGTGTGATCCAAGTAGTACTCACTGCTCATCCTCCCTGCGGTCGGATTCGCATTACACTTAGCATAGATCAGCCTCATCAATGATAGGTTGGCACGTACAATACTACCGTCCAACTGGTTCATCATTAATCAATATCATGGAATCGTGCCAACCAATCACCCACTCCCACCGTACCAACCATCATTCCACACAACGTGCCATCCCACACCCAATCAACCATCCTAATCCCCAACGTGCCAACCAATCACTATCTCTCATCGTACCAACCCATCATTGACCACATCGTACCAACATCAACATCTCACACATGTGCCAACCAATCACTATCTCACAACGTACCAACTGTCTGGATGGTGCTGATCGATGCTTCGTTCTTCAGCGCAGCGTTCTTAGTCGGGGTGGATCTTACATCGTACCAACCAATCATGGACGGTGCTGATCGTTAGGAAGTGTATTGTGCGAGGGCCCCTGCCCGAGCTGTGTTTAGAACGGTTGTTGCGCGAGTAGTAAAGCTAATGTTATTCGCCTCCTCCAAGTGGTCGTTCTTCAGCGCAGCGTTTGGATCTTCGACGTAACTATTATGATGGACGATATTGTACCTCATTAAGGAGAGTGTGTTTGGCGAGGGCGACCGCAGGGAGGCCGAGCTGTGTTTATACTATTATTGAAGGGAATGTCGATTTTAATGCTGTTCTTGGTAATATTGACAATGGTAATGGTAGTGACGGCGGTGGATGTCATTTTGGACATTTTGGACATTTTGTTGAAATTTCTACATTTTTGGGCGACTTTTGGCGCTGAGGATGACTTTCTTGACCCCTCTCGAGTTGAGTATATTGACAAAAGATTGATATTTGGCCTTGGTTATAGTACTATTCGATAGAGCTTGACGAGAGCTTTCCAAATCACTACTCATCGCCTTCCTGCGACTAATAGTAGCCAAGTTATGGAGGAAAAGGTGAATTTGGACGGGTTGGAGGAGTGCGGAGGAGTTTGCGTGGGCCAAGGGACTGCAAGTGGAGCCAATTCGAAGGGGAAGCATCATTTTCTACATTTAATGACCTTTCGAATGAGCCACTATTCGTCTTGCTACGACGACTACAAGCCGAGATATCAGGGGGGACGTGGTTTTGAACTCTTACAGAGGGGTGGCGGGAGTAAATGCTTTGGGTTGTTTCCCCTTGAAGAATCTAATGCATACTTTTGAAAAGAGAGTATTATTGAGGGTGACAGTGGAGCTTTCGATTGATACAATACCTCATTCATTGAATTACGACGAGTATTGATGAAGTGGGAGAGGAGTGTCGATTACGATCCCTAAAAGACAATAAATCGGAGGAGGTATCTTTTAATACTATATCTTTTAATGCTATCAATATTACCTTGCTACTTACTATCTGCCTGTATGTTTATGATTTGGTTGATTGTCATATAATATATAATAATATAATCCTCAGGCATACATCATGTTATCAAGATTCTGTCGAACATGTGTAATACCTCCGACCATCTCGCCTGATTAACGCATTCTCCAAGTCATATGTCGTAATATCTTTCTTCATTTGTAGCTCTTCAAACCAAAGAAGATATCTCATGCAATTCGAGTAATTCTCATCGGTAAGTAGGGATGAATAATCCACGTCTTCATCTCGTTCACCGCCCCTCTGTCCCCCATAGATTTGATGCATGAATGTATTCACTGCATCCTTACGAACACCCTGATGCAATAAAGCACTTGGAATCGGATACTTTCCCAACTTGATGCATAATCCTCCTCCTCCCCTCCAGCAGCTCGATCCGACCAAACAATCACATTCTCCTCCACCACCTTCACATCAATCAACTTCCATCGACTTCTCAAACTATGAATGAATTGCGATCGAGACATCCCTTTCAAGCGGACCCCCGTCAGACGATATTGTTCGTCCTTCCATGCCGTGATGGTTGCATCGAGTATGTGACGATCTTCGCATTGTTGCCGGAGTGTTGGGTTGTGGAGGAGCTTGTCGTTGTAGAATTGGAGGGCTATTTGGTCGGTTTGTTTGCGGCTGCGGTAATAAGTTCTTGGCATTTTTGTTGGTGCGGTTGCTGTTGTGGTTGTTGTTAGTTTATTGAAAGCGTAGGGGAGCTTTTTTTAGCATTGTTCATGAGCATCCAGCCAGGAGCATCATTTTTTTCTAGCGTTTCGGCCAGGTAGCCCGCCCACCCCTGCAAAATATCCCAAAAAATATCCCTGATTATCTACTAGTTCCTACGTACAAAAGTCTACATGATGTGACAGGACACCATCTCAAAAAGTCCGCCAGAGCCTTCCTTCCACCAGGATGCGTTGAGCTCACCGCACCAGCATGGCCGACAGCCGACACTACTATGTACTTGCCGACAGCTCCCTCGCCCTGCCAACACTACAGACAGATTCAGTAGTGGCTGTTTCTGTGTTGCATTATTTTTGTCGCCATCCGTGTATTAATTCGGTCTTTCGCCCGTATTCTGTCTTTCAACACAATGGAGAAATCCAAAGATCACAGATGAATTCCTCAAATCAATGAGGGATGAAATACCCGAATACCTGAAACTTGTGGAAGAAATGCATTTCAATTTCGAGGGCGAGGACATCGAGGAGACGAATAGACGTTATCGGCAAAGAGTGAAAGAAAAGTTGCGAAGGGCTCGTCAGAGAGCCTTGTTGGTTAATATAGACAATACATTACGTCAGCAGCAGGGTGACGACACTGCTGAAGACGCTCACCCAGAAGATGAAGATGATATAATGGAAGATTCAGATGTGGCAGAAGATGGGATTGAGGGCAATGTTGGGGATCTATTGCAAGCTGCTGGAGAAGAGGGAGCAGATGGGGAGGATATAGATGAGTTTTGTAGAATGAATTGGAAAAATGACATTGGGGAGCGTGGACGTCGGATCTATGAATGGTGGAAGACTGCAATGGAAGCTAGAGCAGATGTGATACCATCCTTCTACAAGGCTGTTCGGCTTATTGTTCTTACTCAAGTTTCTAGTGCTGCGGTGGAGCGTGTATTCTCACAATTGACTTTCATCCGGAGGATTGTTGGTGACAGCATAGTGGGAGATGTGTTGCAGCTACGGACGTTCTTGCGCTGTAATAATGGCCAAGTGAGTGATTTTGGATATAAAAAGTGATTAAATGTGATTTGATGAGTGAAAAATAGTATTATTGACATCAGAAACGCTCCAGCTATCAAGATAAGCTTGTCCAAATAAAAGGATATTTTTTAGCGATTTTTGGCGAAAAAATATCCCTCGGGATACTCAAAAGTGCCGAAATATCTAGAGGTTGGTCTCGTCTCGACTCGACCGAGACGAGACGGGATTTTTTGGGTCGAGACAGGTGTCTCGTCTCGGCACCCTCTGTCTCGGAGCATTTCGGGATTTTTTGTCATCACTTTCTCACAGCCAACCATGACGAAGAACAATTCGTTTCTGCGGCTGCTTCTGATTTCATCAGCACGATTCCAATCTCACATCATAACAAGACTCCCTTTGACACCGTTGGGTGCGTTCACAAGACTTGTTCATTGGAGTTTGATTATTTTTTTGATAAATTCAACTCATTATCTTCATCTATTCTGAAATCATGGTCGATGCTATCACCGATGCCGATGCAGCTTCTACTGCCAGCAGGAACGAATCGTTGGAATCGTCGGGTGACGAAGACGATGATGTCAAATGCAAAGAGCGAAAACCATCGGAATCCTCGAGCGACGAAGAAGATTGGGATGACAAATGCATTTGCAACATTGGAAGGGTGATAATCCGTGTGTAGTGAACCAGGACACAAGCAGTTGAGAAAGTTTGCAATCCGTATGAATGGAGCACATGAGGATTGGGCGCATGCATATTGCACAGACCATGTTCTTCATTGTAATGCAGTTCTGGCTTTTGAAGGTAAGTAGTAATTGAACATCATTGCCATTATTGAATATGAATTGACTCGACCTTGTCTAATAAGTTGATGCAACTCATCAAAGATCTTATGGTTGATGTCGAGAAGTAGGCTAATACAAATACAAATGATAATGGTGGTGAAGGTGGAAGTATTGCAGTACCGCAAGTATCTTCTAAATCAGAAGACACGAGCTTCGCTTTCTTGGGTGCATTTGACTTCGACGACGATGCAGCAGCAAATGATGTCGAATTGACTGATGACAATATTCGGATCCGATGTGAAGCCCAGCTGCAGCTTACGAACTCCTGGAGCAAATGCCGATGCAAGATGGAGAAAGAAAGTTTAATGATCCATTGAAGCGTTGGAAACAAATCGCTCACCAATTCCCTGAACTTGCAACACTTGCACGAGAGTACCTGTGAGATATTCCAGCAACTTCCGCTCCCTTGGAAAGAATCTGGAGCAGGGCAGCCAGAGTAATTGCAGCAAAGCGATCTTGCATTGATCCCATTGTTACTTGCCGCATCGATGCATCATGTTTGTTGAAGAAAATACAAGCCTCATCCGCAAAAATTGGGATGAACTCATGCCAGATGTCCCTTTGAATGAGTTTCTACTCCCTCCTTCTTTTGAGGACAAGGATGAGAGTGGGGATCCAATTGATGCTGGCCAGAACAATGAGTACTAAGTTGTCTAAAGAGTCCATAGTAGATAGTTATTTGTTGGTTTTGCCCCTTTTAATCATTGCTAACCTTCTTCATTGAAAATCTCGAGATATCCCGGGATCTCGTCTCGACGGACCCTGTCTCGGCTCGAATCTCGGGACAGTGCCGAGACCGAGACGAGACCAACCTCTAGAAATATCCCAGGGATTCCTGGCCGAAACGCTATTTTTTTCCTACAAACGTGTGAGAGAGCATTGGCGGACTTTTTGAGACATCTGTCGCGAATGTCTGTCGATTCATGTATGGAAGCATACCTGCCCGGTACCACATTTCGACCTGGATCTCGAGATTCGCATGAGACGAGAGAGCCCTAAATGTGCTAGAGAAGAGAGAAGAGATACCTATATACTCCCTCTGTCCCAAAAAAAATGAGCTATTTGAAGTTAATCGTAGTCCCACAAAAAACTAGCTATTTGACGTACTTATTCCTACGTTAGGTCCTACACAAGTGTCCGAGAGGCCTCTTCATTTTCACAATAGGGTTAGATATAAGGATATTTTAACGCCTTTTGTCACAATATCATTACAAATACTTGCTTAACAACCTCCAACCTCCATATAATCGTAACCGGCGTGAAATAAGCTTTCCAACGATGTGCGATAGCAATTTTTTGGACGGAAATTGACCAAATTTTAACTACATATTTTAAATCAAGAAGCTCATTTTTTGTGGGACAGAGGGAGTAAGCAGTTTTTAGGCGCCTGCACGCCAGCTGAAAGAGAGGCGGTATTGTAACCGCAGGAAGTCAGGCATCATCGATTTTCGAGCGCCGACCCAATGCCTGCGAAAGGCAGGCGATGGGGTCGGCGGCTGATTCGTCCACTACAATACTCTACGTTGCTATTAATTACATAAAAGCTATTTCTTTTCTTTCGCATTGCTAGCCGTTTCATTGCTTAATTAGGCACCATTGCCTTATTCGATCAATCGAATTGATTGTACTATGACTGTGCGACGCGAAACGACTGTAACATTTGTAACGATTCGACAATTCCGGGTAACGAAATGTAACAAAAACGTAACACGCTAGATAAATTTAAAATTCATTTGCGATATATTAATAAGCCAACAAAATGGATTGGAGCAAAGCTCCGGGTCACTTACGTTGTTTGCTTGCAAAGCGGGGTGAGTAGAATAACTACTAGGTTGAGATGTACAATCTGTTTCAATATCTAATTTATAACCACAACATCGTCAAGATGTGTGAGGAATATGTACCTATTTCCCCAAAGGTACTCGTATCTATCGTACTAATAGAGTCCGTATCTACCTGAACTCGTACCCAGTTTGTCACTCCCCATACGACTCGTCGAATTAGTCGATTGGATAGGGTCCCTTTTGAAGATAACCGTGGGGTATTCCTTGCAATGACCTTGGATGGAGTATCATTCCAATCTTGCTCTGGAAAGATGAAATCTGTGATGTCTGGCATGTCAGTTCGATGTCGATATCTGATTGGTTCATGTTCATGTCTCATCTCGAAGTCAGCAGTTTGGAGTTTATGGCTCCCCGTAATACGTCGCAAGAGCAATAATGAACCAACGAAAAGTCCGAAACTTGCATAGCAATAACACCAGCGTTCGTCTAGAACATCGTTATGACTATATCCAAGCCCACATATCGAAGTGTTGTGGTATGCTTTGAACTTGCTGTATCCAATCGAGGTAGGCAGGTCGAGGCAGTATGCGATGATATGATCTGTAGCCCTACAGATAAGCGATCCTTCACAACAGGAAGCGTCGGTTGGAGTGTTTGCACGTCCATCAGGTAGAATATCTCTTCTTATCGCGAAGGGTCGTAGTTCCGCCTCCGTTGTGTCAGCGATATCGAATAGACTCGAAGAAGCATTGATATATGCAATTGAAGTACGAAGATTCGCAAGAAGTATTGACGTGGTGACTAATCTACAGTACGAAGGACAACAAGCCAAGCCCACCAATTGTTGCATAGATGTACAAGCCGCATCATCAGCGCAGATATTATGTCGCCGCTTTATTAGTTGTTGCTTCGGATTCCCATAGACACCAAGCCTTGAATAATCGCCAACCGTAGAAACGGCATCCTGAATAAAGTGGACATTGACTGTCTTTTCTATCCTTCCTAGAAATCGCTCCCCAATCAGCGTTGACTTCATCAATTGCAAAGGGCAATCAACTCTGCGTTCTAAGCCTACGAAGCAGTTGTTTCCACTTTCAGCTGACTCGTCATATCCAATAGACTTCGACTGACGTTGATATGGTGCTCTGTTACACTGGGACTCGAGTTGTGCCATTGCCTTTTGTAGATCGGTCCTGACAGATTGGATGATTTCGATCATTTCCTTCTCAAGAACATTGTTCTCTGTCTGCATTACATCATCATAAAAGAGGTTTGTAAACTGATGACTTGGTCCGCTCATTCTACAAGGGGTGAAGCCGCTATCCGCAATCTGTCTCTTCCTTAAAACAATGAAATTAACGGAAATCTTAAAGTACGTCAAACAATGCAGTAGGGATTGTAGTCTCTATCAAATTCATCGCAGTTGCTTACGACGATATTCCTCAAATATATTCCTCCAGGATTTCTGACAACAGTGTCGCTGCTTGGATCGTCGCGGATGGATCCTACGAAGCTTGTGCATTGTCCCCCGTAGTAGCAGTCGCGTCGCGCTGTTGTACATCTGCATGGGATCATACTCATACCTTTCACTTATTCTCGTCAAAGAAGCGGTTGTCACGTCCCTGTTGAAGTTGAAGATGTCGCCAGGCGCATACCTTTCATTCATTCGCGGTCCAATGTCAATATCATCTCGTTCAACAAGCTTCTGCAATTTTGCGCCGCAACTACCAATTAGCTTTGACTTGAATCGGCCGATCTTCAATTTACTCTGAAGTTGTCCCCCGGGTGCCTCAATAAAAGCCAACGTCTCCATATAAATTCGGACATCAGTAAGGCCGTTGTCACTGACGTAATGTAATCCTCCGCCGTCAATGTCACCATCAGGAGACTCAGTAATAAGATTCCTCTCCCCATTGTCTCGATCAATGAGATTCTCAAAGTTGTTGTTACCAGTCGTCACCGTAGACATAGTGCTGACTTGCATCTGTTCACATCGCTCTGCGAATCTCCCCATTGTTCCTCGCGATTCCAATCTAAAGGCTGATCTCCCCATTGTTCCTAGTGATTCCAATCCAAAGGCTGGTTGTATTCCGTCTGAGTCTGACTCAGTGTTCCATACGGTATCAAGGCTTCTAATCGTGGAACTTGTGTAGTCATTCAAGTGATACGTTCTCACAGTCATCTTTCTGTCCGCTGTGGATGCATTCTCTCTCCAATACTGACCCACTACATCCAATAACCATAACTCTCGATGTCCTCCCAATAATAGAATGCACTTGTTGAAGATATCTGTCACATCTACGAGGTTGTAAGGCTTCCCATTAGTACTAGACACGACAATAATTGGTATCATTCCATTGCCATCGTCGCTAATGATCTCATCATGCTCCATCAAAAGAGTCATGTCTACGTCAGCCACCAGCTTACTTAGCCTGGATTCGTTCCTAAGCATCGTATCTCCCCCATCGTTACGGTTGGCACAGTCGTAGGAACGCATGTCGATGCGAGGTATGAATTCACCTGTACTTGCTGTCATACTCTCAGAGGTCTCATTACCATCATAAGTTTCATCATCACCCGTCACACGCGTTAAAATGGAACAAGTCGTCGCAGCAAAGGCTCCCCGCTTGGATAAGCAATGAACAGTCGTTGGTGGATCACGGTGACAATCTACTCCATAGATAGTAGCAGTGGCTCGGACAAAGCATGGTGATAGTGCGTCAAAATATGAGACGTCATTGTCGTTCATGTGTGTGACTTGAAGTGCGGTAGTAACTTGAACTTGAACCTTAGCAGCTTGATCGTGTTGACTTCGATCTTGATCATGAATCTGAAAGAAGTTACGACTAAGGTAGTCATGTGTAAACACCGCTCCGAAGGGTCCAGAAGTCGAGCCATAAGAGGAGATAGAATGCCATCAAAAGCAAAGTGCAGGAGGAGAATCATCGGTGAAAACAAGCATCTAGCGTTGATGAGATGTTGGTACGCAAAGTAGTATGTCGTGGTTGTTTGGATGATATGACATGTCTTGGAACCAGCAAAATTGTCAGGGTGAGTATCAACACGAAGTTCATATCTGCAGTGGATAGGGTAGAGAAGGTCCTCCCCAATAAACAACGCAGCAATATCGATCTCATGAATATCATAACCGGTGACTAATGAAGTGACATCATCTGCAAAGCGTAACTCAACGTAGCAATCAACTGATGGAACCCAAGTTGAAGATTTCCAGAATCCAGTTCCGTGAGAATTATTAGCTGATGGTACGAGATCGTTTGAAGCAGACGGTGCGCAAGACATGCAAGAATCATCTCCCCTGAGCAAGATGGCATGATTAGGCCGATGAGTTGGTGCCAATTCCTCTCCATACTGAAAAGAAACGATGTCTTGTGTTTTCTTGTAGAGATCGCGGTAGATGTGCACTTGAAGACTCATTGTAATGTCCCAAATAGACGGATGCCGGCAGCAATCGGAAGTTGTAGCAATACATAACCAATTATAGCATCGATCGACCGCAGAATTATTATCGATGGAGACCTCAGGAAGCACACCCAGCATGTGAGAACGGAAATCATGTGGAGAGACAGCACTCACATCAAAACCTAATCGAACCGTAGATGTAAAATCATAGTCAGCAATAGAATATCCTCGACGATGGAAGTAGGAGTTGTTCTCGGCAAATACGCGCTCCCTAATCTCTTTACAGAACATAGCTTGTGGTGCGTTGACAGAGTGATAATTCATAACGTAGCAAACAATATTGCCCCATCCGTGATAAGCCATGTAGTCATCGCTTGATGCTCCAACAATATAGTTGATGCCACCTAAGGAGCGACATTGAACACCCGTACAGTAGTCAGCGATAGATGCTGTGAAGGCAGTAGGAGTAATCGCAGTCAAGATCTTGTGGCATGCACGGAGGGCAGGGTGTGTCGACTTGTGGCAAGTAACACCATAAACAAGAATGAGCGTCACATTAGAAGATATCTCATTTGTCCATAATGAAGTAACCGTCGAAGTAGCGAAGACATCTCCCCACACAGTGCAAGATTAATAAGATGATGATCAAGTCGCTGGGTCAAAAAGCGGATGAGACGGTGATGCACGTAGATGACTCTAATAAAAGAGAACAGTATCACTCCCCGATCTTGAGATACATGGGTATTGACATGCAATGGCTTAGCTGCATGTAATGACTCAGCTGGATGTGCAGGGAAAGAGTAATTCTCCCCATTAATAAACCACGTATTGGTATATGAAATCTTGTGCGTGGAAAATTTGCTTGTGGGCCAAACAGGGCTCCCCTCAAGATGAATCATTGCATGCAGCAATAAAGCCTGACAAAACTTCTCTGTCTTCACATATCCATATGCGCCGGAATGATCATGTTCAAGGAAGGTTTGACGATACATCGCAGAAAGAGCGAGTGAGTAGTACTTGTGAGTGGTGTTGTGCACAAGTCCATTATCGCGAATAGCCATCACATCATCAGTGATTGCTTCACAGCCCCTCATCCCAAACAAGACAGGTAGATCGTTAACCACTCCCCATACACGAAGCAAGAATTTGTCGTGTAGTTGATGCGATCTCTGCGTCGATGGAATAAGACAGTGATATTCATCCAACCGCGGTGAAGACATTTCCCAAAATTCTCCTCTGTCATCCGTCATATTCACATGTGAGGTAGGGTGATGTACCCCAAGAATGGACATGGCATGGCTATCCCAACTCTCCCCATGAAGTGTGTGTTTGTAACTATTCACGCCAACTCCATCGATACCAAATAAGCCATCAGCCAAGATGTCCTCAGTTTGTAGATAATTTTTGTTGTTGTTGTTGCTGTCTGATTTCAGCAGCTCTAATTTATCCGCATCATTATTGGGTGTCATCCCATCTCTATTCTTCAATGCGTTGACCTTATTCAAATCCGTCTCCATCATCTTCACAATGGTAGTCCAACTAGCAATTCCATCAACCACCGCCACTATATTGGGGTAATCGAAGAACAGGTTGTTTTTCTGACAACAATTTATTTGAGCGACCTTCGCCTTCTGAGTTTCAACGCTCTGGATAAGAAATGGTTTGTCTGCAGGATGGATATTTAAACCCAACGAAAGGAAAGACAACGATGGTACGATAATACGTAACATTGTGCAGTCGTATTCGGCCTACAGGGCTAAACGCCGGGGTTGTGTTCCACGCCACAGCTGAGGGAAAACGCTCTTATGGGAGACCTATCTCTAGACTCCAGGATTTCGTGCCCAACTCTTATCTTAATTAGGTTCACAACTACGATCACCTTCACTAAGATCTATCTTCAAACTTCATGTATCCTTGTATTCCGACGCGTGGTGTTCGCTCCGTTTCCGGTGTCCTCATGAATCTGACGTGTGCAGTTAACATGCAATTACCAGCAACCCAAGTCCCCCTTGGACCAGTGACTGCAGCGCTCAGCTTCGAGAAAAAAACTCGAATAGCCGGGACTGTTAACCCAAGAAAATGGATTGGAGCAAAGCTCCGGGTCACTTACGTTGTTTGCTTGCAAAGCGGGGTGAGTAGAATAACTACTAGGTTGAGATGTACAATCTGTTTCAATATCTAATTTATCCACAACATCGTCAAGATGTGTGAGGAATATGTACCTATTTCCCCAAAGGTACTCGTATCTATCGTACTAATAGAGTCCGTATCTACCTGAACTCGTACCCAGTTTGTCATAAGCCGTTTGCGGACAACATGAATCGACAGGTCTGTTCGCTAGTTCCCAGATTTTTTTTTTCAGGCGCTCGCGGGTCCCTCCTCACACGCGCCGGTCTTTCGACGCCATCGCCATCGGCGTAATTCACAGGGGGGGGGGGGTTAGGCGATTCGAACAAGCAAAGCAGGATGACGAAAGACTACACCTACTTACGTACGTACTATGTTCATAAGCTGACAGTTATCATTCTCAACACGGCCCGGAGCTCTGCAACGCCGCTATGCTGTCAGATGTACGCAACAACCATAACCATCCTGCTGACCCCAAGTGCTAAGTAATGAAATTGGCTGTCGCAACCCCCAGCCAGAATGGAGAACCCTACGAGACTTCGTTCCTTTTCCTCGGTCCTCGACTGGGCCTGGGCATTTTTTGGGAAGCACCTCGCCGCTCCCACTGCTGCCATTTGGTACTGGTACTGGTCATCCTCGTCCTTCCAATGCTACTACTGACTTGCTCTCAAGTCCTCGAACTCGAAAGAATTTAGAGATGAGAAGCCTAAGCGTAAGAGTCCATTGACTGCTAACCACATCTTCTTCCAGATTGAGCGCGAGTTCATCATTCAGACCATGGCAGATGAGGATGCCGACAAGTCTATCCACGAGGGCAAGGTCTTCTTCCATGATGTGCCCAAGCGGTACGTCAATATCAGGCTCTCTCCCGAGGCACTTTGGACCTGGAAAGCGAGCGAAGCGCAAGCATCGCAAGCAGCATCGCAAGCAGCATCAGCATGGCAAGATCGGATTCCTCTCGAGCTTACAGCACCAATACAGAAAGAAGGGGCAGGGCCAAAGCCAAACTCTCGTCCAGGTCCAGAGAGACGTACAAGTCCAGGCCCAGGGCCACATCTGGTTATGACTAAGCTGAATTGGAAAAGCTGATATCTTGAGTGTCTCTTTTATAACTTAAAAAGCTGTCACCCAGGGCTGATATTCGTTGACATGACTTGCTCTCCAGGAATTGAAGCTCCCGTAGCTAATACGAGAGGTCGACTTCCAACTTCCAGTGTGGGCTGGCCGGCAGCACCACTCAACCGAAAAGAATCTATCGTCGGCAATATCAAAATGCGCATTTACCGCTTCTAGTGGCCCATTACACTCGGACGTGATACCATATAAGCCCGTTAGCACTGTTCAGACATCTGTCGCTGTCGTGCGTAGATGCGAAGCGAGAGGTCCAATGTGGGCGTCGGCGGCTGGACTGGCCAGCAGCACCACATTCTACCCAATTTTACCTATCGTCGTCAATATGCGCAATACTAGCATTTGAACACTTCTCAGACGGCTGGCGTTGGCGTGCGAAGAAGCGATGCTAAATAAAGTCTCGTAGCTGACCTGAGACTGAGAGGACTAGTGTGGGCTGGCCAGCTACACCATATTCTACCTAATCGTATCTCTCGTTGTAAATACAAATACCGCTTCTAGTTGCCAATTACACTCGGCGGTGATACTATACAAGCATATTAGCATTAGCACTGCTCAGACATCTGTCGCGCGTATAAAAACGATGTTAGAGTCTTGCAGCTGATACGAGAGGTCCGTGTGGTCTGGCGAGCGGCACTATAGTCGACCCTATCGACGATAGTATCGTATCTTCCACTCTTTGCCCTCTGAATGATGAAGGATCTTGTTATCGTCGTCTCATCTCTGCGTCCGTAGAAGCAATGTTAGAGTCTCGTAGCTGATACGAAAGGTCAACTTTCAGTGTTGGCTGCCCAGCACTACAAAATTTTACTTAATCGAATCTATCGTCGTCAATCACTAAAACTCAAATACTCGGCAGTGAAACTATACTATTATATGATCACTGCTCAGACATCTGTCGTGCGAAGAAACGATGTCGATGTATCAATTTCCAGAGTAGGCTGACCAGCAACAGCAACACTACATTTTACCAAATCGTATTTATCGTCGTCACTACGCGCGTGAGCCGCTTCTATTGGTATTGGCCCCTTATACTCGGCGGTGATGCTATACTAGCATTTGAACACTGCTCAGACATCTGTTGTGCGTAGGAACGATGCTTAATTCTCGTAGCTGATACGAGAGGTCATGTCCATGTGGACAGGCAGTGTCATTACATCTTGCTGGACCAAGCTGGAGGAGAACGATCCGGATATCAAGCAGTTTGTTTCCAAGCTCGCAAAGCAAGAATATGACGTTTACAAACGTGAATTAAAGGAGTACAGTGAGAATCTCCCTAAGAATATGTTTCTTCCGCTGCTTTTTCGAAGAGTAGTAGCAGCAACATGAAGCAGCACTGAGTCTCTCAGATGCATTGGCAACACGCAACTGATGATGCCACAGCACCAAATGATGCAGATAGAGTACAAGTACAAGCAGCAGCAGACACTTCCAATGACCTCTTTCTATCCTTGTCACGATGCTAGTAGACAACCCATTGACGGCAGGACCTTCAGCTTCAGGCAAACCCCTAACCCTAACAAGACAAGGACAAGGACATGAAGTTGTTACTTCTACATCTACATCTATATCTTCATCTACATGAGCAAATTGAATACTTGTGGTGAGGCTGAGACGGAGACACTTTATATTTATATATATCCCTTGTTCGAATCGCCTAACCCCCCCCTGTGAATTATGCCGATGGCGTCGAAAGACCGGCGCGTGCGGGGAGGGACCCGCGAGCGCCAAAAAAAAAATCTGGGAACTAGCGAACAGACCTGTCGATTCATGTTGTCCGCGAACTGCTTATTAATAATCTAATCTTTCTAGCGTGTTACGTCATTGTTACATTTCGTTACCCAAAAAGTTCGAATCGTTACAAATGTTACAGTCGTTTCGCGTCGCACAGCCATAACACTTAATATGATACTACAATCAATTCGATTGATCGAATAAAGCGACGCTGCCCGCTTGTGCAATGAAACGGCTGGCAATGCGAAAGAAAAGAATTACAGCTTTTAATAGCAACATAGAGTATTGTAGTGAGATGAATCTGCCGCCGACCCCATCGCCTGCCTTTCGCAGGCATGGGGTCGGCGCTCGAAAATCGATGATGCCTGACCCTGACTTCCTGCGGTTACCGCCTCTCTTTCAGCTGGCGTGCAGGCGCCTACGCTGCTGCTTATCGCTTCTCTCTTCTAGCACATGTATGTAGGGCTCTCTTGTCTTTTTTGATTTGTGAGCGCACTTTGTCCACAACGTCATAAGCATGTCAATGCAGATGTACAAGTGTAGTTCGGGACTTTCTGGCCTCACGCTGCATCAAACCCAACAACCTCAACCAACCTTGTTCTTCTTTTGCGATGAGCAGTGCATGCCTGCCTGATACATGCTACCGTGCACTTTCATCGCGGGGTGGGGTGCCCAACATCCACCAGCAACCAACGCTTCCTCTTTTTGACCTAAAGGTCGGTGGGCTCTTAGAGTCGCAGTGGTACTGGGAATGTTGGTTTGCATCAGTATTTAACCCACACAATTTTGGCACCCCAACAAAGAAGTGAGTCTTTTCGATGTTGCGGTTTGTCTTCCGGGTTTCCGGGGGATGACGTACCTTGAGTATCCTTTGAGTGCAATGCAGACGAGCAAGAACCTAGGTCCAGGTCCAGTGCTCGCACTTGATTGTGGTGATGGACAGTCGAATGGAACGGGAACAGCTTAAGACAGCTGTCTCATTCCCACGGGTACGGTATTCAACGTTTGCCCAGATCCAGATGGCGGTTTCTTGCGGGTTTTTCTGTTTGCGATTGCTGGGGAAGTTGATGATCATGCTCATTCCGTTTTTCATCAACGAACAGCAACCATTGCACTCATCGTATCATTGTGTGCGGTTAGTCATTAGTGGTACTTAACTTCTTCGCTGATCGAATCACTTTTGCCTGACTAAGAACGACGCCAACTTTGTGTGTGTTTTCAAACCTCACAAATGAGGGTACGTGCGTGGTAGTCAGGGGTATGGCTTTGGCTAGAGAGTCAGCAAAAGGAATCATCGTTTTGTGTCTGCCGAATTCCCTCGAAGCCCGTAAGGAACGGCCTAATACTCCGTAAGTATTTTTTTTGGTAAGGGGAAAAACTGCTGCTACTACTCCTACTTATTTACAGCATTTTTTCATTGGCGTGCGGCGGCAGGGCAAGCTTCTCCCGGCTTTCGTGCTTCTGTTCTTGCTGCGCGAAATTCTCTTGCTGCACAAAATTGAGCATAATAAAGCATTTGTTTTTTGGGTAGGTGCTTTCACAGATCCAAAAGGTTCATCAAGTAGAGATGTTTAATGTATTCTCTAGTTGTTGTTATGAACTTTCTGATTACTAAAACTCTTCACTGCATTGTATCGATCTCTGCATTTGATTGGTAACCCAACATGTCGAGAATTGGTCGTTCTTTGGTGTCCTTTAAACGTTGCTCGAAGCGAATGATATTCTGAGGGACATTGAAGCTGCGCTCGAGGTCCAACGGTTTCATTAGGTAGAGTCCAGCTAGTGTTCTCACCCTCGACAAGACAACGTAGATCCAGTTCACGCATCGATAGTTCCAGTCATTGACAATGAGGACGTCTTTTGACATTCCCTGCAGCTTGTGGCCAGTTGTTGCTGTGTTGGAGTTGACAGGAACCTGCTTGACTTGTGCATTGCCCACTGTTGTAGTATTGTTTCAGTCAGAGGGAACTTGATAGTGGCCGAAAATTCTTGTGGTTTGAGCTTTAAGGTCCGTGCTTTGGTGCCAGTAGTCGGGTAGTGCTCGAACTCTACCCACTCCACGTCGTCAACAGAAACAGTCCATACCTTCTTTCCATCCCAATTTTTCCACCTCCTCTCCCGCCCATCCTATCTGAGTGTAAATCAGCAGAAGATGTACAGGTTTGCACAAATTGTAACTCCTTACAGGCCGTACATCGTTGCACTGGTTCTTCGTTTGTTATCACGTTGCTTGTCTCAAAGCCACTCATCTCTAAGCGTTGCCCACGTCAACAGCACTACTTTATTGGTGATTCTTTTCTTCCTTCTTTTATGAGATCAATCATGTTGGATTTCCTTCATTCCCTTCGCGGAATATTGTTGACAGCGCGCTTTCATTCACTACCAGAATGCTTACATATCAGTGAGTGTCCGTATATACCCATAAATTGGTACCCTAATTTTCCGGCTGTCACTCCCCAACGATACGATATTGATATGTCCAAGTCAACAGTCTGAAGTTTATGGCTCCTCATAACACGTCGCAAGAGCAATACCAATCCAAAGAAAAGTCCGAAACTCGCACAAGAATAACGCCAGCGTTTGTGTAGAACGTTGTCTTCATGACTAAACCCAAACCTGTCTCCTGTCATTGCGTTAATCACTGCAAATATCTCTCCCCATGATTCTTCCTTCGCTTCTATCATCTTCTCCGCTAAAATCTCCTCTCCCCACAAGGTTATCCAACTTGATATATTTAACGAGTCATCACAAGATGCGAAAGATGAGGTGATGTGGCTATTTGCGAAGGTATGTCACTTGTGACTTGAACTTGAAGTCGACGTGCGGTTGTCTTGAGCTTTAAGTTGATCATGAAGTTGAAGTTGTTCAGTCCATCTGGAAATCGAACAGAAATGATGTCTCGCAAGGCATTCCCAACAGTGAATCCAATAGAATCATTGCGTCGACAAGTAGTAGTAATACTTGGTTTCCAAGAGTATCCAACGTCAATTTGATGACAAGGTATGAACAACACGAGATGCACAAGATACTTCAAACGCTCCGCATAATCGGCGCAATAAAGTTTACAACTCACAAGATCTCTAAAATCCGAGGTGACACGATCACGTACAATGTAGATTTTGGGCCCATCGATCCACAATGCGTCACGAGCATAGGTGTTGATAGTACGATTGCCAATACCGATGGCCTGTGAAATAGCACCACTTCCCACCCACGAAATAATGATACCATGTCTAAGTTGAGCGGACAAAATTGGAAGGAAACGTGCCTCAGAAGACTTTCCATGTCGGAATTGAATCCAATCAGTACCTGTCAGAGCGAGACCGAATGAATCAAACAACTTGTAAGATATACAAGAAGCATCTCCCCATCAGTGGATGACATGACGAGGTCGATCAGTCCCAGCAAATTGACCATCCTTCAGCATTCTATCAGCAGGCATATAGCAGCGTCGTCGACCCTTGTAGAAATGGCAGCAGCGATCTCCTCCCCATGCTGTAATTTCAAAATCTGCACAGCCACGGAAGATGTTGCAAGCAAAATGAGCTCTGATGGGTACGACGAAATATCACATTGATATTCTCCAACAACCAAATGGCAATAGAAACATTGCAAATGCACAGGCAAGCGTTCCCTATTCATCTCGAAGCATCGAGGCAACTCTAAATTAATAAAGTATTGGATTGTCGCAGGTAATAATTGCTCCCCATCCATCGAAGATGTACAAGATGGTCTCTTAGCGTAGAACTTGCCATTATCCGTAGAGGTAGTTTCGTAGCTCACAAGATGATGCAAAAGTATGTAGATGATTTGCAAAGCGATTGGAGTGCAGTTGGATGGAGCAGCTCCCCATGGCAAGAAGATGCGATGAAGTTGAGTACTACTTCCAAAGAGGACACTGGTGATGAACGGCAAAACCAGAAAGGTGTATGTCCATTGGACTCGATGGATGTGACGAATATCTTGTTGCAGACTTCCAATAATCAAATCATCTTGATGAAGGCAGTCCAAGGCAGCGAATATTATGCATGGTCTTCTTGGACAAGAGCTCCCCAATAACCAACGATGCGACACAAGCGGCGATATTGGTCGTACAAACATCATTACCGATGAACAACGAATTAGCATTATCCGCAAAGCACAAGTCAGCGTAGCAAGTAATTCGTGACATGGATGTTGAAGTTCGTTTATGCATGAGAAACCCTCCCCAGAGTAATGCCAGATTGATATCCTCCGCCAATAAGACAGCCTCGTTTGATGCATACTAAGTGCAAGACATGCAAGCAGTGCCTTTCCGAAACAAGAAGACATGATTGAGGTTGATGTCTTCCAGAACGCATAAGAAAAGATGTCTTGTATACTGCAGATGTGCATTTGTACATGATCCAGAACGAAACCAGCGGTAGACAATCCTTGCTGACAGAAGTATGTATCAAAGAACTTGGGACTAGAACAGTCAGTGGCAGTTGACAAGGTCCTGCACTGGAAGTCACGATGCTCAATGGATGTGAAAAATCACAGCAAGCGAGATGTAAGAACCATCGATCTTACGGAACTTGTGAGTGTTGTGAGCAAATCCATCAACTCTTGAATAAGTAGCATCTCGGCAGATATCGCTTCATTATCTATCGTCGCGGATAAAACAATCGTCGAAAGAAGAGGATCTCCCCACACAGCGAGAGAATTGGCATGAAGATGATTAGTGGATGTAGATTGTTGTGTCGATGGAATGATACGATGACGCTGAGACAACATAAAACCCCGTTCCATAACATGGAATAGATGTGGATGACTGTTTCACAACATCCATATCAATGGGTGATACATGATAAAAGAACTTCCCTCCGCACCAAATATAGACACGGTATGTTGTGTAGACTTGAGCATGTCAAGAATAGACAGAACTGGGCACACACCCTTATCACGGAATCAAAAAATGTCATCCCCATGAAGTAGTCGGAATCGATCCAGTACATGGCATCCAGCAGCGGTGATACCAGAGCAGACTTGAGTGTAGAAATCCTCTTGAGTATGTTAACTCCACATGAATACAGAGACATTTTCCATAACCCTCCCCATCATTGATACAGGAAGCAGCACCGCAGTTTTGGTGGCATTGCAACAAAGTGACGAAGGCGATAATGTGAAGTCTGAAGGTGCTGAATTATCACCCTCCAGGGTTGGGACCAAGGGCAGTGGGTGTTTGTTTCGTGCTGCCTCATGGGTAACAGCTGCTGTTGACTGCGATCGTGATGGCCCGGTGGTGCAGCACTAGCTGAATAATCTCTCTTACCGTTGGCGTTTATCATCTTGTAGATTAGTGCTCAAATATTATGAGCACTTGGGAGATATCAAAAGTGAAAGTGATCATCATCAAGAGAGTCGACGAAGACCAAGATCAGTCCAACAGGCAAGGTAGTAGTCACAACATTGTTCGGAACCTCATTTCGATGAGATGACTGGTGCAGAGGAACAGCAGCTTGACTCACTCCTTGCTGTTCTTCCTTTGGGAGCATCAAATCCATGCCGAGAACATCCATGTCGAAGTAAAAATTATGAGCCGAGCAAGCATTTTAATGCATAACACAATATCATGATTGGTCTGGAGCAACACAGGCAGAATGCAGTGAAAAATAAGAATCCAGGATCTTTCGATTTGACAGGCAGAAGTATCGTACAATCTACAGTGAAAAAAAAATTATCCAGGATATTTCGATTTGAGGGGCCGAACAGCTGCTACCTTCTTCGAGTCGAAGAGCGCAAGCCCCCCTAACGCCAACCCAATTAAGACTCGGCAAACAAAATATCCTAAGGGATATAATTATATAAACTAGAGTTTGGTAGAGAAAGGTGTTAAAATTATGCTAAACACAAATTTCACCCCACAGTTTTTGTATTTGCCCCAGTCTATTCTCACATTATCCAAAGTTTGAACTAACCAAAAAGCGAGAATGAGGCCTCTTTGGTGGGGAACCCTCTATGTACAAAAAAATCTGGCTACATAGATGATTCCTACCCATGTACAGCCCACGTACAGAAACGTTACATACAGACGCGGCCACGCTACGATAGCTACGCTCGCTAGAGCTCGTCAGATTTCCGCAATAAGACCCGTTCCGAGGTCGTAAAATCAGTGTCAAAATCAGTGTCAAAATCAGTGTAAAACGCCAAATCATCGCCAATTACAGCGACCAAAAAAAATTTACAGCACCAAATAGGCCATCGATCTGCCCCCTATTTGGTAGCTGTAAAATTTTTTTGGTCGCTGTAAAAATTGATTTGAGGGGCTAGAACCGCGTTTTTGCCCGCCCCCCTGCAAATTGGGTGGCGCCAAAACATCATTTTACACTGATTTTTACACTGATTTTTACACTAGAGCGTCCTTAACAGTCTTACTTACGCAAAAAATTGAACGAAATGACGTCAGTTGTGAGTTGTGGAATTTTTTGATGACGTTTTGCGTAAGTAAGATAAAAGAAATTGCAAACTTACTTACCAAAATCGAACTTTTGCTAAGTAAGTAAGACAACTCTTGGGCGTAGGAACTAATATCCCTGTTTTTTTACGCAAGTAAAGAGGGGGGCGCCGGGGGTGCTCCCTGAATTAGGGTTCCCTTCGGGCGGTGGGCCGGTGGGCGGTACGGTACTGCGCTCCTCAAGTCACAAAAGCGTAACAAATCTTGCGAACCCAAATTTGCGTGACGCTCTACTGATTTTACGACCTCGGAACGGGTCTAACTCTTAGCTTTGTCGAAGCTTGGATTGTTAATTGAAACAACTTCAAATGAAGGCGAAGGAGGAAACCGCAGAGGAAATACCAAGGAAGATGGCGGCCAACAACAACAATGAAGCCATTATTCTATCAGACTGGATCCGTCGGGCATTAGCCGGGGTGGTAAATCTCTCCGCCCACGCGAGCGAAGGCTGCGTTACAGCCTACGAAACAGACGACCCATTAGAATGGCGCAATTCTAATACT
Source organism: Skeletonema tropicum (assembly GCA_037178625.1). Classification (NCBI taxonomy): domain Eukaryota; phylum Bacillariophyta; class Thalassiosirophyceae; order Thalassiosirales; family Thalassiosiraceae; genus Skeletonema; species Skeletonema tropicum. The sequence continues at coordinate 4,528,747 of CM074129.1, forward strand.
GCCCTCTGTTCAGATGCCTACCTGATGCCGGCACTGCGGTTGGCATATTCATTAGTGGATCAAATTATTTGCAAAGAGGAAGCAATCGGTAAATCGCCCTCACCTAGCATCGATTGGGTGGATAATATCGTTGTTTACAGCAATAATCAAAATGAAGATAATGAAGTTGGATGCAATTTGATGAGCAGCGAAGGCCGTCGAGATTGTCCAGATCGTCGAGGCAGTTTAGATAGTCAAGCTTTCATCGATAGTCTAGGATTTGATCCCAGCGATGCCGGGGGGGATAATAATTTTGATGCGGATGATGATTATTTATTCGAAGGGATTCTCCGCGTTGGTACTTCACCTGCACTTTCGAAAGAAGAAACACAGCGAGGCAAGGGTTGGGATAACATTAGAGCAGAATTGGATCGTTCTTTGTTCGATTCTGATATCGCTTCGAAAATTGGTGATAAAGAAGATGGGTTTGCTGAGGATTTCATGATGCAACGCCTCTATTCTCTTGGGGTAGTCTTCTACGTGATATTCTCGGGGGGAGACCGGCCTGCACATTTTCATACGCCTACGCCTGCAGAACATGGTGTGGAACGGAATTTTTCTATCAAATTCGACACTGAAGAAACTCTGCCTGAGACTGAAGAACTCTCCCAAGATCTGTCTGAATCATCGAAGTACTTGGATTATAACCCATTGACCCAAGAAGCATCCATTGATCCAGGTGGCGAACTGAGCATGTTTGAGAGAATTGATGAATTCGTAGACGATCCTTTGGGTAAACTCACTTTTGATGCTTTGCAAAATCCAAATCCAAAAAAGAGACAGGCATCGCAACAGAATAGAGATCATATCAGCAACAATTGCTCAATGTCTTTGCAGGTAGAATCGTTGAGAGGAAAAGGCCTCCCAAGTCCTTTGTGTGATTTAGTTGTCAACATGCTTGACTGCACTAATGGTACTCTTAGTGGAGAAGACACTTACCAGAACTTGTCTGATGTCCGAAGTGATCTGCGGCTCATGCTAGACAACCCCAATACCTTCCTCCGTGATTTAGACGTGACGAAATCGGCGACGGGATCGCAATTCATCGAGAAGACAATGTTTGGCAGGAATGCAGAACTATCAACTATCAAGGATGCATACCGGAGGTCGATATCAGGTGAATGCGGGCTGGTAACTATTTCCGGCACATCAGGCACGGGCAAGTCGCTCCTGGCCAATGAATTCGGGAAGTTTGTATCATCAGACGGGGGCATCTTTCTATCTGGGAAATTTGATCAGCTTCAGCAGGGCAAACCATTTAGTGCGTTGGCATCAACATTCGATCAATATTGTGGTATTTTGTTACACGAAGACATGACATCGACGAAAGAGAAGGTGGTATCCAAATTAAGATCTGTATTGGGAAGGGAGTTATACCACTTGTCCAAGATTATTCCCACCTTGGCATCCATTCTAGGCAATGAGCCGTCTGTGCTCAGCGTCGACGATGACTGCATCAATGCCCAGAAGCGTGTGCAATATTTGTTATGCCAGTTTGTGGAAGTGATTTCAAGTTCATCGTTGGTCCCCATCACACTTTTTCTTGATGACTTGCAGTGGGCAGATGCTGCATCCATCGCAGCAATGAACCAGCTCTTGTGTGTAGCAGGGCCCTTGTCGCGCAAGAACTTTTTCTTTCTAGGATGCGCCCGTGAAAAGGACTCAACAACCATGTGGTTGCCTAGCGTCGATATTCTCGTTTCTGGGGGAATCAATATTAAACTTGATTGCATGGACGAGCACATGCTGAACACAATGGTTTCAGAGACTCTATGTCTATTACCACGGCTCACTCGGACTTTGTCGAATATAATATACCACAAGACAAAGGGAAATCCGCTCTTCGTGTCTCGACTGATGCGTTCGCTAAGCAAAGAAGGTCTATTGCGTCTAAACTTAAGTCGGCGTCGATGGGAGTGGGACACGAAGAAGATCCGATCTCGAAGATTGCCCGATGATGTCGCTAAATTTTTGACGGACTCATTAGGGGAGCTGTCTAAAGAGATTCAATGGGCACTGTTCGTCTTATCATGTTTTGGAGCGTCCTCAGAGCATGCTTTTGTAGAAAGCCAAGGGTTGGATGGAAACGTACTCAAGAATCTCGAAAGTGCCGTGGCTGAAGGGTTGGTAGACAGGATTGGCGACAAGTATTGTTTTGCCCACGATCGTATCCAAGAAGCTGCCTACAACACAATACCACCGCATAAACGATCGCTCATTCACTTCGATTACGGTCTTGAGCTATCCTCGTTGTTGGTCGAAGGCGAAGACGTGGGTGCGAGTGTTCTCTTCACAGCTGTAAATCAGCTAAACCTTGGAGGTCCTCCTGCTGCTCAAGACAAGGAGCAATTTGTCACAGCTGCACGGCTCAATTTAAGAGCTGGAAAGAAAGCAATGGAAATGTCAGATTATGAAACAGCATACTCATACTTTGACAGTGGGCTTTCTTTTCTCCACAAGAAGCACTGGGAAGAACACTACGACCTGAGTTTGGACCTGTTTACTTTGGCAGCAAGATGTGCTCTTACTAATGGTAATCACACCAGCTTGAAGCTACTTATTTCGGAAGTAGTGAAGAGGGCTCATTTCTTTGAAGATAAGCTTGACGTGCTGTATCTTGAAACGTGTGCGTTGGCTTCTTCTTCAAAATTAGCGGAATCCATAGAACAGGGTCTTGATATCTTATCCGAGCTCGGTGTTGAAGTGCACGGAACAAACATGGAAGTTCAGGTGCAAGAAACAAAAGAGTTGTTGTCCGCTTATACTGATGACGAATTATTGAATTTCAAGCAAATGACTGACCCTACGATGATAATGGCAATGAAGTTCTTAGGGAAATTGGAGTCTGTGATGACTCTAATTATGCCCAAATCAGTTCCGTATGTGACGTTCAAAATTATTCAGCTTTCATTGGCACACGGAATGAGCCCAGTGTCCCCAATAGGATTCACCTTCTATGGCTCTTACTTGGCAAAACAGGGGAATATCGACGAAGGATATCACTATGTGAAACTTGCTCTGTCTCTCCTCGACAAAGTGGGATCAAGAGAAAATGCGGGCCTAGTCATTTTTGTATGCACACAAGTCAAAACATACGTTGAGCCGCTTCAAGCCGCTTTGGGGCATCATCATGAAGGATACATTGCTGCCATGACATCCGGCGATAGCAGTCTAGCCGTCATGAACTTGATCGGCTTACATACAACTTCAGTTTATGCCGGTGCAAACTTACAAAGGATGCAAAAACTATTCACCGACTTAATAAAGTTGTCTGAAGAAAGGAAGACGTTGATGCTCACGGTCCAGTCTCAGCTAATCCAGCGTACTATTTTAAAGTTGGTTGGTACGGGCGAAGAGCCAAAGTATTGTTCAGAGGGGCAGAATATTCTTGCTTCAAATGTTAGTATATTGAGATCCCACCACTATCAATCAGCATACGTCAGCTTCATTTTTCGATCATATGATGATACAGTCGAAAATATTGAGAAGAATTTTGCTTTCCAAGAGTCTACGTGGGGAAATTTGTTTTACGCCCATGCAGTTCAAGCGTTTTATACTGGTCTCATCGCCTTTTGGGTGGCCAGAAAGTCGAAGGAGCAGAGATGGCATCAGAAGGGCAACCAATCCAAATTAGCTTTGAGGAGATGGGCTGATTCGTCCCAGTGGACATTTCAGAATAAATGGTACTTACTGGAAGCAGAGGAATCATTCTGTAACAACGATTTTGAAGCAGCTAAATCATTCTACAAGAAGGCGGTAACATCAGCGCATAATCACAAGGTAAGTTACCACCAGAGTAGAGGTATTGCTTTAAATGCATGCAATTCATTACGATATACTTTTCTGACACTCGTGCATTCGTATTCTTAGTTTGTCCACGAAGAAGCCTTGGCTCACGAGTTGGCAGCGTACTTTCATTTGGAGTTGGGAGAGAGAAAACAAACCATGGAGCATTTTATGCTGGCACACGAGAAGTATCTCGAGTGGGTGAGTTTATTTTTGAATTAATGAATCATTCATTGTGATGTGGTTGCCTTCACTCATTCTGTTGTCTGGTCTGTCTTACTTTTGAAAGGGGGCATTAGCAAAAGGCGAGAGCTTGCTTAAGTTTGTTACATTCACGAAGAGGCTGTGGAATATGGGTTGAAAAGTAATGTTTCTATGGAACAAAAGGAATAAGCAGAAATGGATACCTCGCTCATTTAATTTTAACTTGCTGTCAGCACTAGGGATTATTTGCGTATGTACTTTTCAGTCTAGTTTGTTTCTCTTGCACTTGGACCTGAAAATGAGACTGGGCTGGGATTCCTTGCTTTTCTTGATGAGTCTGAGTCTGATTGGTTTTTGGGCAGCGAGTAAAGCTGCACCTGCCTGCACGGGGATCTGATCAAGATCGAGGTGTGTTCCCTCACCCCTCTTGGTATATGAATATGATGATTTCAAAGAATCAAAGCTGAAAGTGTAGTAGTTTGTAATGCTGTCAGATGAACTGACCGTCGGCTTCGTCATCCGGATAAAATAGATAAGTTGCTCGCTATGTAAATAGTTTTTCGAATCTGATCTTGAAGTTTAAGCCACATTGCATGTCAGATCCTTATCTCTGCAATCTCTCCCTTGCCCTTGCCCTTGCACTGCATACATATATAACTTGCTCCTCTTCAACAGTGATCAACTGATCTTAATTTGCTTGACGCGTACCAGTATCATCTGCATTTTCAGTATGTATCACTTGCTCTATGGTATCGTAGAGAAGCAAGGTGCTTGGTAGATCATTGAAGTCACGGTGAAACTGGGTTATCTGGTAGAGAAGCAAAGTGATTGAAGCCAGAACGCTTTTGCCTTTGTACTGGTTCCTTCGTATCTACGTAGTTTTGTGGACAAAGATAGATAGATTATCTGCAGATACTGACACTTAACATCTTGATCAAGATACTTATGTACGATTGAAGTGTACGATACACATAGAAGATGTCGGTAGAAGATGTACGACACAGCTGAGCTTGGCTCAGATGTACGATACAGCTAATCGTGGACCAAGATCAAGATACAAACATCATACATCTTGGATCTGTGTTGTTTGATACGCACTGCGGCGAGACAATTAACATCTCTCATAAAATTCATCAAACAACAAAATATACTTTTGAACTAACTAGAAGAACAGGACCATGAACATCTCTCCCAAAGCCCTCAAAGTTAAGAGCACTGCGACTGCGCAGCCTCTCCTCGTGGTTAACCAAGACAAGGAAGACTCGATTGCGAGACCCAAAGTCGTCAGGAAGCCAGCGAGCGTTGAGCAGATGGACGTCGAAGACGAGGCCTTCTTTGACAACCTCCCTCTTGGCGTCAAGTTGGCTGGCGCCGATAAGCTTCGCGCCGCTGGCTTGAACGGCAAAGGCGTACGCGTGGCTGTCATTGATAGTGGAGTTGACGCTGACCATACCGGCTTTCATGGTCAAGTGAAGCAGCAAGTTTGGCATCGCTATGGAACTCCTCTATCTGAGGATGACCATGGTACTCATGTAGCAGGCACTATTCACATGATGGCACCTGAGGCAGAGATCTACGATTATCGTGTATTTGGTGCGGAAGGGAATGGGATAGATATCAGTATTGCAAGATCTATCAGAGAGGCTGTGGAAGATGGATGCGATGTGATCAACATGTCTCTTGGAGGTCCATTTGCAAGCTGGGAAATCGGACGCGCTGTCAAATATGCTTACGAGAACAATGTTCCTATGATTGTCGCAGCTGGAAACGAAGGAGATGATAATATTCTCACAAACGAACGGAGGTAAGAAGTTACATGTATGTGGTATGTCTATTCATGTTTGGTATGTCCCTTCACAGTCTCATACATATAACCCTTCATCTTGCGTACCTGATGCCCGCATGCCCTTTTCTGCTTCTGCACCCCCATGAATAGCTATCCTGCGATGAGGCCAGAGGTCATCAGCATCGCAGCAGTAGGCAAGTACAAGGGTCTTCCAACTGCGTGGTTTTCCAACAGCAATGATCAAGTCGACTATGCAGGTATCGGGGAGGACGTCCACAGTTTCAAGCCCGGCGGAGGACTCCATCAAATGAGTGGTAAGTCTGTCTAGGTCTAGAGAGGGATCTTATGGTAGATAGTGTTTGCATTTGCATGAAGTTTGAATGTCCGGTGATATTATCAGTACAAGCAATCAATTCTTGCTGCATTACCATTACCATTACCTGTAAGCATTACCTCACAATATTATCAATGCTTCCTTCTCTTTTCAATAGGAACTTCAATGGCTGCTCCCCACGTGTGTGGATTGGTCGCGGCTCTAATGACCAAGGGTGGAAAGTACAGCGACATTATCAAACATGATGCAAGCCTCCGTGAGGTGCTCAATGAGAAGTATGTGAGAGATATCGGTGTGAAAGGACCTGATAATGAGACTGGGCTTGGATTCCTTACTTTTCTTGATGAGTCTGAGTCTGATTGGTTTTTGGGCAGCGAGTAAAGCTGCACCTGCCTGCACGGGGATCTGATCAAGATCGAGGTGTGTCCCCTCTCCCCTCTTGGTATAATGTGAATATGATGATTTCAAAGCGTCAAAGCTGAAAGTGTAGTAGTTTGTAATGCTGTCAGATGAACTTGACCGTCGGCGTCGGCTTCGTCATCCGGATAAAATAGATAAGTTGCCATGTAAATAGTTTTTCGAATATGATCTTGAAGCTGAAGCCACATTGCATGTCAGATCACGCTTATCTTTCCAATCTCTCCCTTGCCCTTGCACTGCATACATATACATAAACATAACTTGCTCCTCTTCAACAGTGATCAACTTATCTCAATTTGCTTGACGCGTACCAGTACCATATACATTTTCAGTATGTATCACTTGCTTTATCGTAGAGAAGCAAGGTGCTCGGTAGTAGAATTCGCAAGAGAACATTTTATCTTCTGGTAGATAGAAGCAAGGTGCTTGGTAGGCGTTCACAGAGCTCACAACCATGTTGAGTATCCTGCATCGCCTGCTCAAGCTGCGCGCTTTATTTTTTGCGGCACTGCTCAGACAGCATTGCCGCTGGAAATCGGTGCGACATGGACGAGTTCTCTTGCTCTTGCTTTTATGTTGCAAGATGTGTCTTGTATTGTAAGTAGCTTGCTCTTGCCTCTCCATCCGCTCACACCAATCCTCTTATATTTTCATAGAAGCAAAAACATCAACATCTCTAGTATCAACTTAACAACAACAACAACTTACAACTCGAATCATTGCAATGTCAACTTACCAATATGAACTCGCCTTCCGCCAATACGTTGCCGCCTTCGACGGTACCAACGATCTCTCTCCTGCTGAATTCAAGTCTCTCTTTGACAACGTCCATCACAAGGATTTCAACTATAGCCCCAAGGAGGAAAAGTTTCGTGGAGGTAATGGCATGATACATGTGAAAGCAAAAGCACCATTGACACGTGAAGAAATATTTCAATTACATTCAAAGCACTACGGTAGCGGACAGAAAGTAACTTTGATCCACTTCAGGAAGATCGGTTTGGACTGTATAGATATCAAGGTTCGCCTTGTGACTGACAAAGAGGATATCACTGCTCGTGTAGTCAACACGATCTCAGGTGGTCAGGTTGTCCTATCTCGAGAGATTGACGAGTCCTTCCCATTAAAGATCCTGGAAGCCAAATGTGCAAATGCAGTGTATAAGTGGAAAGAGGTCGGCACCTACCAAACAAATATTGTAGATATCTTGCTACGGAGAAGAGGAATAGAGCATAATCATTCATTCATAAATAACTATGGCATGTACATAAGTAGCTTTCGGTCTGAGCAGCTGAATGACGTCGAGCGACACTCTTAGCTTGACAAGTATTGTAGATATAGAAGAAAGAATCAGCACAACGCCCACATCTACAGCAGCCCGCCGGATGAAGCCATCTGTTCATCAATAGCTCCTTTACAAAATTATTCATGAGAAGGAGTTCGTACAAATCAAGAGATACTGGAGCTTCCAGAGACACCTGACAGCTGCGAGATGTCAACGCAATAAGGAAACACCACCCTTCACTTCACTTCCCGACCTGCTGCCATCTGCCATCAAGCAAGTTAAGCATTGATACAATATCATAACACTTCTTGATAGATAATAAAACACTACGATACCCTCCAACAAACATCAAAGCAACAATGACCCGCCTCACCTCCATCCTAACCATTCTCGCCACCATCTCCGGCACCACAGCATTCATGCTCCCCTTCTCCACCCAAGATCAACAACGTCTCCTCGCTGCCACAGCCAACGACGACGATATTGACTTTGACGCACCCGTTCTCAAAAATCCCGTCAAAATGGCCGATGCTCCGACTGTACTGGATCATGAGATTGAGATTGTCGATGATGAGTGTTATTTGGGCAAGTATGGACAGTATGATGAGTGTGTTGACTTTGGTAAGTTAAGTTGATTTTGCATGTCTGTATATCTTTGTGTATCTTTTGTATCCAACGTTAATTCTCAATTGTATCATACAACATGCACACCTCTATCTTATATAGATCCCATGCACGAAGCCACCTCCGTCAACACAGGCAAACCCACCAAGTACCTAGCCGAAGATACGAATACCAAGGCCGCATTTGAATTGCCCGACTTTACTGCGATCGGGGAGGAAATTAGTGCGGCGTTTGACAAATCTCCCTTGGGCAAATTGTTCTCCAAGAAGAAGTAGAGTTGTTTTGTTGTTGTAGTGTACGGAGGGCATTGATTTGGTTTATTGTTATTGATGAAAGGGATTTGTAGGTGTGTATGTGGCACTGGCGGGGCACCTCTCCCGATGAAAAAAGAGAAAGAACGAAGAACAACGCTCACAAACACAGTTAGCTCATGCTAGAGAAATGGCTTCGAATTAGACTATTATTGCGTCAGAAGAAAAACGATTAGTATTATTATTGATGATTGCGTGCAAACAGAGAAAGACTTATTATTATGCAAAGATATGGACATGCTAAATACTAGCTATAAGCTCTCTAGAATTATTTATCCCTTTCTCAACATCGTATCTTACTTGTTGTAGTCATGTTTAGCGTGGCACTCATTAAGTACATATTAGATCGACAAGACTCTGCGTTCAAATAGCTCCAACTCTAACAATGCGAGTAGCTTGCGACATTTGCAAACTAGAAGAAGATTTCTATTCGATATGTTCATTTTATACAATACAATCAAACAATACTGTTAAAAAATCATTCTGTTGATGTAAATTTAGTAATTGCTACCGATTCTTTCGCTGCAGTCTCCCCATATGGACTATTGACGGTAGCTTGATAAGCACTATTGCAGGGCGGCGGCGAAGCCATCTTTGCTGACTTCTCCACGTGTATAGCCCTCCTTCAGCGTTTGGATAGCTACGAATGTCTGCAAAACGCTTTCAATTCAAGACATTGTTGCAAATCCAGTGTACCAATGTTCACTATAATAATGGCCCAGAGCTGCAGACAAGAGACAAGTAGAAGCTGCAGCAGGAGTGGCATGCCTTTTCTACATTGCAAGAGCAGCAGGTGGCAGCTTTGACGATGCTGTTCTTGAATTTGAATCGATCATTAGATGAAGCTTGACGCCGCAATATTGTAGTTTTAGATGCTTTAATTGGCCATCACAACTCACAAAGGTGAATCCTTGTGTCTTACGAACAGCATACTTAAAGCAAGGTTGATCCTTGCAACTTGGATTCATTTGTGACATCATGTCAATGAACGGTAATCGGACGACACATCATTGGCGCAGCAAATTGTCAGAATTCACAATCTCAATCTCAAGAGTTGAAGACCAACGACTCACACCAGCTGCATTCATCAACAAAGAAGTCAGTCAGCTGCATCCATCCATCATTGTGCAATGTGGTATTTTTGTCAGTTGTTAGTTTCTTCCATCTTCCACTAAAGCAGAGGAAATGATGGGCCTCACTTGTCCCTCGGGCAAGCCATGGAACGATGTGAAAATAACTCTCTCATACGCAGTAGCGGTAGCGGTAACGAAGAACGACTCTACACAACTGCAGAGGATATTATTGTGCCATTTTGATCAGGCCCGAGATACAAACTATCTCCTTCTACAAAAAGCTGCGTTGCAGAAATGATACATTCAAAGCTGTCGAAATCATTTCGCAGGTCACTTGCTGATGTATAGAAGTAGCACTTGGAGATAATTGCCATGAATGAGCACATAAATGACTGGGTTAAAATCTGTATGATTTGAAAGTGATGATACAATATTTTTCAACTTAGATTAGGACGTTAATTACTTGAACGAGTAGAGTAATGAACTCGTTTCGGTTAGACCTTCATCGGCAAGTGTCAACGTGAGACAGCCCCAGGAGCGGGCTGTTCTAATGAATCTTTTGTATGGTGAACGGAGAAAAATGAAATGAACGGAGAAGTGAACGTCTTTTTCAGACGCGGTTCAATGTCTTTTCAGACAGGAGAAGCTTTTGCTCTCCCGAGCTCCTCGGGAGAGTAAAAGGAGGGGAGCTCGATCAGTCAGGATCGGGCTCCCCATCAAAATACTTACTGGCCTCTTTGCCGGGTTCTTGTATCAGTTTTGCTTTCGTCACAGCTGATCGTATCGTTGGGGCTCCATGATAGGCAATAATAAACTTCTGAATTCGTAGATCTTGTTCGAAGACTTCTTTGCAGTGGGTGTCGTAGAGACACCGAAGTAGTTTACGAGGGATATCATTTGGATGGAATGTCCAGTGGAGGATGGCCAATTCTTTGTTGGTAAGAGTAGGCTCTGTTGGTTGTTGTATTGCATTTGCATTTGATTCGATAGATCGTAGGCGTGCATCTGCTTGTAGGATGTACTGCTTGATGACGTGTGAGTCCCAGCCGCGTTGTACTAGTCTTTTGAAGAGTAATTTAGATTGATTGATGTAGTCAGATTCAAGGGAGTTTTTGCGTCAGTACAAGCGCCAAAACTGACCATTCGATATCCAGGGGTGTCGATCTGATCACGTCTCATGCAATAGCAGCTAAGAATGTGCTTTCGGCTTTCATTTGCTGTCATGTATGTCATGATAGTAAGACCAAGACTTCTTTTCTCGTACCAACTTGAACTTCAACATCACTCGGTACTCGAATTGTCCACCAAAATCACTCACAAAAATTCAACGAACAAAACCGCATCTCTTCTGCCGTTAATTCAATCATGCGACCAACGCTCTCAGAGCGTTCATTCAATCATGCCGACAGACGGCATCATGAAGAGCTCTCACAGCCATTCATTCAATCATGGATGGCAAATCGCTGTCTCAAGCCACTTGCCGCTGCTTGCAGAGCTCATAATTTTTCATTTCGGAAACTGTCAACATCATTCACTACCAAACCTCCATGTCGGCCGATTCTCCGCTCTTCGCTCGCCGGCCGCTTGCTATACTGCCGCCGCCTCCCAACAGCGTTCACCCGCAAGCATCGCCACCGCCTTGAAGCAGGCTCCGCCGCTAACGACTGCAACCGATGACCGATGATTACAGGTGAGTAACAACCGATTCATGATCCTCTGTCCGAATTTGATGGTGATGGCTGATTGAGCAACAACTTCAGCGCCGAGGAAAGCCGGCGCTATACAAATTGGCCCAGAACCGTGGAAGCCGGTGCTATACAAATTGGCCCAGCACCGTGGAAGCCGGTGCTTTACAAATTGGCCCAGGGCTCAGTCCCAGCACCGAGGCAAAGCCGGTGCTATACAAATAAGGCCCATCGCCGAGGAATGCCGGCGATTAATTAAATTGGCCCTGCTTTTCTTTACGCCTTCGGGTGTACTCGATTTGGGGTTCCGAGAGAGATAGTAACGGTCGGTTTCCAAGGTTGGTCACGGCGGCCTTCGGAGGTGCTGAGAGGCTTAAACAGAGTGTCCGTCCTCCTCAGGGAAAGATTGGCACAGTTCCTTTAGGGTTTGCTAGACCATAAATCCGTCGCTAAACTACCGTTCGATCTCGATGAAAAGCATCTCCACCAGCATTTTTAAATCTTTGTTTTGTTTGTCTGATGTCTCTTTGTATCAACACTCTCTAATGAATCTTTGTTTTGTTTCCTATCTCTAAAAACAGTGCTTTGTAGTTCATGTAGAGGCACTCTCTTTGCAAGGCGTATCGCAAGCTACAGAGCCAGCGTCCATACATCCACCGCAACTTGGACCAAGCAGAGACTCTTGGCGGAAGGCCTTCACTAGCAGGGCATGAACAAAGACGTCAAGTTTAGTTTGAGCAGTCGAGCAGGGCCTTCTATCAAGTTGCGACCATCGCCATCGCGTGTCTTATGGCACGTTATTTGCTGCCTTTTTCTAGAGATAGAGAGACGGGATGATTGGGAAGTAGCGTTTTCGTCTCCATAGGTCGTAGGAATGAGTCTTTAGATAACGTGTCTCATGTTTGTCAGATGTAAATAATAGGTCCAATTTCATTGCTAGCTAGATCTTGTGCTATCCTTCTTGAGATCCACTCAACAAGTGTGTAGGTACTTCACGCTCAGTTCCAATAAACATCACTCAATCATATCGTCCTCGTCTCTACTTGTTGCTTTCAGCATAGCAAAGAGTATCGAGAGCGCAGATAGAGTGCAAAGCAGCGCAGAGTGGATGGTATTGAAACTTCCCTTCGACAATAATGACACACATGACTTCGCCAAGATATTATTATACACCAGCTGAACAATGGCAGATATCTTCCGTTCTACGGGGCCACTTAGGACGATAAGTGTCGTTTTGAAAAGCTCTCGTCGTTCTCTATCGCTTAGGCGTGTATTCAGCCTGATTGTGAGACTTTTATTCATTCGTCTCGGTCAAAAACGGGTCCAGAAAGTAACCAGCCCGGCCAAATTCGGCTCCGGAGCCCGATTTTCACAAGAAACGTCCAAATTTTGACCAAGATACGATTTGACAACCATCGGAATCGTCTCTTCGCACTGATTCGATATATACCATCATTACCGTCAAATTCATAATCACAGCTCGGCCAAGGGCCTCGCGAAAGACAGAAGCATCGATCAGCCTCATCCAGAAAGTTGGCACGTCGAAAATCCCAAAAAAGCGACCACTTTAGATCAGCTTCATCATGATAATTGTTACGAGCGCATCCAATAATATAAACGGTGCTCGTCCTCGCTACCGCTTGCACTCGCCTGAGATAAGAACGCTTCGCTGAAGAACGAAGCTTAGATCAGCGTTGTCCATCAACTTGCCTCGACTCCGCTCGGCAAATATCACATGTACCGTCCATTATAATATTATCACATGCACCATCCATCATCATTCTACAATCACTCCATTGGCTACATTTCAATATATTTAACAATCAACCAATCCAATCAGCCGAAGTAGCCGTCATCATTGGCTTGAACAACAACAGCAGTAGCAGTAGCAGTAGAAGCAGCAAACGGTCATTGGTTGTTGGATTGGCTACTGCTGCTGCTGCTGCTGCTGTTGTTGGATTATACGAATTGCAGCAGTAACAACAACCAATGAGGCCGAGCGCAGCCGAGGCCAGTTAATGATAAGAGATGAGAGCGAGGATGAGCGGTAGCGAGGTCGAGCAGTGTTTAGATTGACGGTACACGTGCCAACTTCGAACTGTCAAGGATCTTGCTGATCAATGCAGGAGCTCTGTTTATTGTATTATTCGATAGAACTTGAAACGAAGATTCGAATGGTTGTGTCATTGTTGCGATTACTTTCTCTTTTTGAAAATATTGATTCGGAACGTCGATTTGGAGCTCGACGTGCGGATTCTAGGGGTCGATATAGTTGAGCCGATTGAATAAAGATTGATATTTGAAGTCGAGAATAGTACCAATAGATAGAGCGCAACAAGAGCTTTCCAAATCACCACTCATCGCCTTCATACAACCACTGTAAGGAAAGATAGAGAGGGATACGTGAATTTGAATGGACAAGAGTAGTAAGTGCGTCACTTCATACAATACTTATAACAATGATAATGTATTTATTACACATTTATTGATCCACCCATCAGAAATCTATCTCGACATAAATACAAAACATATTATATCGTAGTTGACTCTCTGTACAATCACATCCATTTCAAAAACCATATACTTCTATTTCTATCTACGCAACTTACTGCCTCTTGGCGTAAGCTTCATGTCAGGATAAGGATCAGCTTTGAGCATCAGAAACTGCTTTCGTACCCACCTATCCTTCTGCGCAGGATCTGCCAATGTAATCTCCCAATCTTGAATCAACCTCGCCGCCAAAATCACGATTTCTGCCTTGGCAACATTGGCACCAAGACAACGACGCTTTCCCCTTCCAAACCCATCATCGAAGCCAGGATGATCAATGATTTCCGACGGAGTTCCCTTTCTAGCTTCAATGGCATCTGACAGGAATCTCTCTGGACGATATTCCAATGGTTTGTCTACATACCGCTCATCCCACGGAATGGCACATAAATTCAAACAAATTTGTGTCCCAGCCTTGGCTCGATACGTCTTGCCATCCACGACAATGTCCACATCTTTCTCCAGCTTTTTGGCATTCGCAACTGATGGGGGTGTCAACCGATGAGATTCACGAATACACGCCTCTAGATATGGTAATGATTTCATTTGCTCAGCAGTTGTAACATCAGCCCCGTTCAATACGGTCTTTAACTCGTTGGCCAATTTGGTTTGTACGTCTGGATTGGAGGCAAGGTTGAGATAAAGCCATGACATGACATATGCAGTTGTGTCCACACCGGCCATTAGCATTGGTCCAGTCAATGTACCTAATTCATCATCTGGTACATCCTTGTTGTTGACAAGCCGTCCAAGTAAACTATTGCTATTGCTACCAACACTCTTCAATGCTTGTACGGGACATTTGCTGCTTCCTTCTTCTTCTTCTACCTGCCTCAAATACTCCAAAGCCTTCTCATTGCCAAACTCCATCACCTTATCCATATTCACATTAAACTTTTGAAACGTATCCGTCTGAAACATCTTCTCTAGCGGATTGGTCAACATGACCCCCGTCAAATCAAATGCCGTCTTGGCCGATTTGACAAATTCAATATCTTGTGGTTTTGCTTGGGCACTGTTGGTAGTTTGTGGACTCTGACCGTAAATGACTGTAGAGAACATGTCAAATGCCGCCCGTGAGACAAACTCGACAAATGTCACTTGTTGTTGGGTGTTAATTTCGTGCATGGCCACGTTGGAAATTTGATTCGCCGCCCTGGCAATCGAGGGCAGATAGGATTTCCATGCAACATACAAATCGGGATCCAGTTGACTCCGCCACTCTTTCCATTCCGGTCCATGAGACGTCGATTTGATGCCCATGGTGATGTTGTTTTGTCGGTAGTAGTTGACAAATGTATCGACGCCCTCTGCTCCGCCAATTGGAAATTTCCCTTCGGCGCGCAACACAGAATCGTAGGCACGTGGATCACTAAGCACAATGGACTCGGCACCCATTGAGACATGGCAAAGATGGACCCGTATTCTTGATACATGTTGGTGTAGATTTCGGGCAGTTTGTCGACTCCGCCCCGCTGGAGGAAGTCGGGGAGTGTGCCGACGATGGGCCATTTGAATGGTGTGGGGGGCTCGGTGATAGTGAAGCTTGAGACAGCTGATAGGGCGGCGAGAGCCGACGATGATAGGAGGAGGAGAAATGATGACGATGACGATATCATTGTTGAGGTATTATGATGTTCGGCCGGCGGTCGGTAACTGGCGCAGCGCGGCGTCTTCGCTGTTGGCTGTTGTGGCTGCCTGCTGGCTGCTGGCTCCGTTGTGTGGAAAGACAAACGTGCGTGGAGCGGAGGTCATCTGCAAAAGACGATATTAATTCCTAACTTGACAGATATACCGTTCGGTTTTGTTCTCTGCGTCATCAAGATGCAAGAGCCTCTTCGAAGTTCTATGGCTATGGGACTCGCTCTCCTGTCGGAATCTTTCTCACAAAATTTGAGCCGACGGACCTCGCTCCGCTCCTTCCACCACCACCCTACACTTGTATCTTCAGCGTGTTTCAAGATGCAAAAAACGAGCTTCTCTTCTGAATCTTGAAGTGAACATCTCTTGCTGCGTCTTGGTGACTGTCCGGCTTTTTGCCGATGCCGATGATCGCCGTCGCCGATGCCACTGCCACTCTCTAGCTCTAGATCACACAGTCACAGTCACAGTAACAGTAAATCAGTGCTGCCGGCATCCTGCATGTAAATTGATCTCTGTAAAGGATGCGCATACGCCCATTTCAATTGACAGTTAGGCTTAAGCGAGAGGCTCTAACCCTCACGTGTCCATTCATGTCGCCATCCGACGCAAAAGCATAAATAGAAAGATGGCCAATGACAATGACATGATGACCAAAGATATAGATATGATAAATAGTTTAAGAAAAGAGTAGCAGCGAACAATCCTAAGGCTAAGGAAAATGAGCGAGAAGCACCAAGATGAAGGGGGCTACGAGAGCGCACTTGAATGTGTTAGAGTTAGACAAAGTCAGCTGAATTGGGCAACGCATTGAATTGAATCTATCTTACTTGTACTTGTATATGGATATGGAGGGTTGTGCCCCAGCATGATACAGCAACGCTGGAAGAATAGTTGGGTCAACTACTGACTCCTCATCAGAAGCAAGGAGTACACGTTGGTATATCAGTTTCAAGGGGGGTGACAAGAGTGCCCTAAATGTGCTAGAAGAGAGAAGAGATAAGCAGCGTAGGCGCCTGCACGCCAGCTGAAAGAGGGGCGGTAACTGCAGGAAGTCAGGGTCAGGCATCATCGATTTTCGAGCGCCGACCCCATGCCTGCGAAAGGCAGGCGATGGGGTCGGCGGCAGATTCATCTCACTACAATACTCTACTCATGTTGCTATTAAAAGCTATTTCTTTTCTTTCGCATTGCTAGCAATTTCATTGCTTAATCGGGCAGCGTCGCTTTATTCGATCAACGAATAATTAATTGTATGTTGAATATATAGTATGACTGCGCGAGCGAAACGACTGTAACATTTGAAAAACGGTTTGAACTTTCCGGGTAACAAAATATCACAATGACTTAGAGCCGTTCGCAGAAAAAATGAATCGACAGGTCCGTTCGCTAGTTAGAATGCCACACCATTTCCCTGATTCTTTCGAAAGGCACTCACAATAATCGCGAACGGGGAGGGACCCGTGAAGCGCCAAGAACAAAAACGAATACTCAAGAATCCAGTGTTGTTCACATTCGTTCCGCAATCCTTAAGGGGCAGTCTTTGCGCTCTACACACGAGACGACTTTATGCCTTTTTGCACATTTACCTAACATTACCGGGAATCACTGTACGAATTGTCATTTTGTTGCACATTTCCCCGATGAACGTCTCAGACGGATTCGTGTGGCCACACGAGATCTCGTGTGAGATGTGGCCAGCTCACACGAGATGTTGTACAATTTTGTACGGCCACACGAATCTATCAAACACCCCCTATGCCCTCCCATCATGGCACTTCTACACCCCTAGCTGACCAGCCACCACAACCTCCGGCCACAATGCGTTTGCCTATGTTATGAGCTTCCGTTAGAGCTGCCGGTCGGCGTTGTAGGTGGGGTATTATTCAAAATATAGCGTTTTGTGTCGAAAATGAGGACATCGATCGAAGCATTTATTATTTATGCACATGAAATGTAAGGCGGATAACGCAACAAATCAATGCAAACCGTGGCGTAAATCGTCTTATGATATGTAAGGAAGGTATCTGCAACATTGTAGAATTATTGGGCGGTCGTAGGTCTCATTTGATACGTTATATTAGACCGACTCGCCTGTGCTCGGTGTAAATGGCGTCAGTAAAAGGGGGGTGCGTAACCACACGTCCAGACGACTTAAACTGGACTTATGGTGAGCAGTCACAAAGAGGTATGTAAAGTTAGACAACCTCAACACTCCTTCTCGAAGCATGAACCGCCGTCAAGCTGTCGTACGTCGCTCCTTCTAACTGCCATATCACTTGCTCCATATTACGGACCCTGAATTTTACTTCGTCGAGATAACACTCCTCATAATGCCTACCTCACAACAACATGCTTCTGGCGAGGCTCGAACTAGGGACCAGAGCGAAGCGTACTTGGGCTCATAACCTGTAAAAGGTGCAACGCTGTAAATAGGAAGATATTGACGCAGACAATGAAGAGTATCCGGCGTCCCGAATGCTCTGTGTAGCGTTGACTTCTTAGTAACAGAGACAATATTATTTTATTGTGAGAGCTTTGATTTGCACTTGACAATTTAGCAAAGTGCAACTCAACGCATAAGATAGCGCAGCTCTTGCGTTAGATGATGTGAGTGAGAACCATATACGGAAACTCACTCAATTGACAGAAACATGTAAACCTAAAATAGGAAGGCGAGTCACAACTAGGCAACCTCAACACTCGGACGATGCTGCCGACGATGTCATCGTTATATTTAATGGTGTGTTGCCGCTCTGTTACTGACACCGCTACCCCCAATGATCAACACAATAATCATCTTTGATTTGCCGCTCAGGCTGGCTCTCAAAAACTGTTTCTACCAAAATTATCCGTGTTATCTACCTATTTTGGAGGAGGTGATCATGCTATCCACACATCTGTTGGGTGGTTAATGACGCAATAAAACGGAAAGAGACGATATACCAAGCGAAAGAGTTTGGATTTACACTATTGAGAGCGAGGGGGGACAATAGTTTGGTGTCCTCCATCTATATACAAAGAATGTCAGCTCATTATAGTTGAATTGTGTATTGTTGTTCAGATCAAATAATTCCAAAGAACATGCACAAACTGTCACCCACTCCAATAATGTTAAACACCAACTGATCATATGCGCTTCACCATCATGGAGAATGGCTTCATAATGTCATGATGGCTAGATTACTTCGTAAAGAGTATAAATATGCAACAAATTTATCAGCCATACCCTGCAATCACAATCCAAAGAGTTACATTGTTGTCCTGTATCACCTCAGATCAGCTCATCCACAGTGTTATTTCTCCATATAACGGTTGAAATATCATTGAATAATGAGATATTGTGGCATAGGTGCTGGTATCATATTATTTGGGATCATCTAAGACCCTTGCAACATATTGTGGGGTGCCGGTGATGTGCGTTCAGTAGGTAAATAATGAGAGTAATATGGATGACTCCTCACCAAAAACATTTGCAACTCCTATAGGATAGTTATATGAAGGATATATGAGGGTAATGACCCATTGGTTGAATGATAACATGGAATAAATGACCCGTATTGACCATTTGACGCTCGGTCGAAATACGGAAACGTACTATTTAGTGAGCAATACGTCGTCACACACTTAATATCGGTACAAATTGATGGGACCATTCGATTCTGCGTTGAAAATTGGTCTAAATACAATATCTTGGGTTTGGTAGACGTAAGGTTGCCGGTGTTAAAGGCATTGTACTTGTGGTATCGATCAGTGCTGTCATGGTAAATTGTGATTGTGTGATGAGTCGTTGTGAGAAAAGTGTGACTGTTTAGTATCTTTTTAGGTCCTGCTTAGATGAGTGTTATCTCGTGTGTTCTCTCTTGTATTCTCGTGTGTACGAGCGTTTCAGAGCGCAGAGACACAATTACGGATTTTTGTGTGATCGTAGAAAAAAATCCGTCTCGTGTGTAGAGCGCAAAGACAGCCTCTAAGTGTACCGTCTTTACCTTAGATCGTGTCCGGATTTTTCTATTGTCCGCACTGTTTTTCCAGGGGTAAGGACGTGTCCGCATCCTTTTTCGCGGTAGTGTCCGCCCTCAACCGGACACTTTCTAGCACATTTTGCTGCGCTTTGGCAGATCCAACTACTGGCGGGAACTAAATCGTACCTCGCCGCGGTACGATTTATCAAATTTTACGCACAAAACACTAACAACATGAAAAGAGTCATAAATTCGGCCATGCTACTCGACGAAAATACATAGAGCGGTCTAAAAATAGAATCCCAAACAGTATATATACATGATATGATGCAGAAGAGACTATAGTTCGTCGAGATGGAGCACCTATCGACAAATTTGGGACCAATAACTGCTATTTCGATCTAGAATGACGCATGTCTACGGCATATCTGCATGCCTGTGCTGCTGCTGCTATGCGAGTATACTACCTACAACGTTGACCAGTGGTTCTATCGAAAGCTACTTGTCTATACTATCATATTATGGTCGATTATTTGGGATAGGCGTTGACATGGAGGCTCAGAACCATGATATTAGGGTGTAGAATGCGTCGTTTTTGTGTTTTGTTAGTGATTTGTGTGGAGATGTCTCCGTGGTACGATTTATTTCCGGTACGATTTAGTTCCCGCCAGTAGCCAACACACCGACCATGAGACCTGAGAATTCTTGTCCCAAAAAAAAACATTAACTCAAAAAATCACAGAACACGATGACGCTATCGATGCATTGACAATACCTCTAACACCGTCGCAAAACCATCTATAGACTCATAAGCATAGATCCTAGACCTATTTTCAACACTGATTCGAATGGTGTTGTCCGTGACTAGCGATATCCAACGTGTATTGACGTATCGACCCTTACATCAGCGGCACTTTTTCACCCTCCAAACCGACATATCGATTTGTAACCGTCGATACAGAACGATATCACTGCAAATAACACCATGGTGTGTTACCTAGTAGGGGGCGGTGATTGGAGGATATTTAATGACACTGCACTCGTGGTCTAACATAATATAGGCCAAGAGAGGTTCAATTAAATCTCCCATTAGACTCTGCAATCTCAGGGGTCAACAATGTTCATTCATTCCAGTAAATCAAATAAGTGGCGGAGAAACATTACCCTGATATGTTCCTTTGGTCATGCACCTCATTAAATGTCTACTCTAGAGATGATAAACAATTTACATTACATGTGCTTCCCAGCAATTATTACTTAATCAATCAAGTAAGAGTTGCTCTACGGAAATCCAGTAATAAAGAAAGATGTTGTAGCTGCCAATTCGATTACCACCAGATCATGTTTAGTGCACCTCTTTCCGTCATTCGACTGCTTGGTTTTGGGTTGCGTTCATTTCCTCCAGTCGTACAAGTCGTTACAATTGTATGATCGTAGGAATAATTGCACACCAACACGTCCATCTCCACTTGTATCTTAAGCCTATACACCCCTAACAGGATCATTGATTGTTTTGTTTTCGCAGAATTCATATAAAAGCTTTCCTCACAATCTCTCTTCCAATTCACAAGACTCGGGCAGCCTCGCCCATATTACCCAGCACGGATATTATTACCACAACGAAGTATTAGCACCATCTTGAAGATGTGGAAAATGGGAACGAAGACGACTTTGAAATGATAGATAGTGCATTTGGCATCATTGACGACGAGGACGAAGGCAATGCGCAGTTGGATTAGATTAATTTAAGTATTTGTTGTTAGACGTTTACTAAGAAACGCTTGAAAGTGTCCGGATTCTAGAATGTGTCCGTGCATCCACGCAGGGGGGAGGGGGGTGAACATGTCCGGACTGCAATAGTGGGGTTATGTACACGGACACGATCTAAGGTATAGACGGTACTACATTTTCCAGAACAAATGTTTTTGCCCGCGCGTGTGGCGTTTTCGTCATACCATCCGTCATTTACGACCCCTTTCAGATCTAATAGTCATTTCTACGTAGGAATAGTACAAGCCCGTAGAATTCTGAATTCGAGCATACACATTACACAAGATGCCATGAACCATGTCATCAAAGCGTCCGGCGGGTCCATTGAGGAGTCGGAAAAAGGATCGCCGGCTCATAGGGGGAGCCAATAATATTAGATACAACAACAGTAGTACACAGATGTCGTCTGCCCCGCCCTTGGCCTCGCCAAAGGGCAAGAAAGATGACGGTATTTCCATCTCATCCGGATCCGAATCATCCTCCTATCATTCCTCTGTATAGGGAAATGTGGGCCAGAGTTGATGCAAAGAAAGCGGCAAGGGAAAAGGCCAGAGAAAAAGAAAGATTAAGAAAATCTAAAGAGAGTGAGAGTCTTTCATCGGCCGATGTTGATTCGCCGACCCCATCAGTAGAACTTCTCCCCTCCCCTCATGCCTCGCCGAGCAGCAATGATAATGATGACGATGGTGCCGCCGCTGGTGCAGATTCCAAACGTCCTCCCACAAGGGAATACGTCCTCCCAAAGTTGTGAAGATTCCATCTCCCACTATTCGAAAAATTTCTCCATCTCTTCAGTCTGCTATTGAGTCAAGGCTTGCGGCAAAGGAAGACATGACATCTACTACGCATTCAGCAGATAAACTCCTCACAAACATGAATACTCTCTCGGAAACAAAGCTTCTATCGTTGAAGCAGCGGCCAAGTGCAGTGATCCACTAAAACGTCGTGCTATGACGGAAATTCCGACCAAAAGATACGCACAGAAGACAAAAAAGTCGGTGATTGCAGCGGCCATGGCAAAGGCCTGGGTATTGATGAACGAGCTGCTTCAACATGATAATTTCTTGACGAGGGCATTGGAGAGAGAGTTGGCAGTATTCACCACAATTGTAGAGAACTTTCAACTGTATTGTTTGGCAAAGTTGGACAAGGAGAAATATATCAACAAAAAAGGTTGCAAGGCAGTGAAGCTATCATCGGATAAGTTGGAACGGGAGTACAATAAGTTTGGAGGGAAAGCGATTTCTTTGCCATGTCCGAAGTGCAGCCATTCACTCTGCGATAAAGAACCTGATTTCGACGATAATGCGAAGGTGAATAAATCAATCACCAAAGCTTGGAAGGCAAAGAAGAAGCACTTGGAAGAGTTCAATTGTGCAGTACTCCGGAGGCAGCAGATTTGCTCACAGATTCTATCAAGCACTTGAAGCGCTTGAATTAGGCTATGCATAGTTTCTTTTGAACTAAATTCATATGATTATACATCATTATTTGTATTATTCTACTTCATGAATAACTAGTTGTCAGGAAATCCTACGTGTAGAAAGTATCTACGGAAAGATCCCATACTTCCGATGATGAGATTAATCCGATTCACCAAAGCATTCACATCTTCCATTTTGTCGCCACCCATCTCAAGAATGGTGTGTATGGTATTGAAGACATACTCAATAGATCCGTCACACGACCAATAAGGTGCTCGAAACGCGACTTGATGTCCAGCATCTTCAATCAAGATCAAGTTCAGGATGATGAGGTGTTTGTGGATATTGAGATTGTCTAATGTGAAAAGGAAGCTCCGGTCTGGGTAGTTGTTACCAAGGAAGTCGATCAAATCCTCCATGAAGCAATAGAACCAATGAAGATCTGTCCCTCGTCCCTCCCTCTGTGAATTGTTTATGGAAAGAGATTGGGTTTTGATTATCTCCAGATACGGCCATAATCAAATTGGTTCCGGGTCTCCCTTTTTGTAGCTTCCTCTTAAATTGCATCGGAACTCTCGGGCCACCTTCCCGTAAGAGCGGTCCGTCGACTCGAGTTTGAATTTTGCTTCGTCAATATCAATAATGGATGCCGTACTCTCGCCTGCGACACCAAGGGGGTACGGTTCTTCCCAATACATTTTGCGTTTGAGTAGATTCTTTCGTGTGTATGCCTCTTGTGATGTCGACGACGCAGCTTTTCGGGAGAGACCTAGCCGCTGTTCTCCTCGATATATTTGTGAGTCCGAGTAGGGCTCAACAGTCGGGAATCTATTGGAGAGATAAGCTCTAACCTCGTACAGCCTTGCATGAGGCCTTACCATCCGATACAGGGCAAGCTGAAAAAGAGCCTCCCCATCAATCTCCCGTGTCGCGGCCTTGTTGCCGGTTTTGCGCTTTGGCAAGATGTTCCCCAACGTAACATACTGTCTCAGCCACCTTCTGCAAGTCTGCAGTGAAGGGAACTTCTTTTGTTCCAGTAGGCGCCTCACAACTGGTGTCTTGACGGATGCAATTCCGTTCCCCCCCATGATCTTCTTTTGGGTAGGCTCTTCCGCCACGGCTAGCATGTTTATGATCATCTACTCTAGAACCCCTCATCCATTTCAGGACGGCCGCGATCCTATCGCTGTCACTGGCCATGATGATGAGACATAAAAACTCGGCGATGTGCAGATTTGATGAGATGTGTAGCGTAAAATTTGCAAAGTAGCCGACGAGACTTAATCAATGACAGCGGCCGCCTATGACTACTACGACCGATCAACAACACAATGAGAGGAGTCTCCTGTCAATACTTAGGATCTTTCGGCGAATGGATGAGCTAAAATAGGGATAGCAGCGGCTCTACAGGGCCGACATGGTTCATGTCATGTAGTGCTTGTGAAATTGCCGTTGAGCTTCTACGGGCTTGTACTATTCCTACGTAGAAATGACTAATAGATCTAAAAGGGGTCGTAAATGACGGGTAGTGTGACGAAAACGCCACACGCGCGGGCAAAAACATTTGTTCTGGAAAATGTAGTAGAACTCGGAAATTATTGCGGGACTCCATTTACTTAGGGGGGAGGCAACCTTCCAAAACTCTTGCTCCTTTCCATCACTTTCATGTTCGTTCGATTTATAAGATCGCCACTCGCACCCAATAATACTCGCACTTTCGAGTTCAATCGTTCGTGGTTCATCGTTTGACTCAATCGAAAGCTACCATGTCCATGGCCACGGCCGTCAGTTGACGAAGCGGAGAAGATTGCCGTGTGAATCGTTTTGCTTCAATTTTAATCAAATGTATCATTTGCCTCCTAGAATTTGACGACATAGTATACACATTAAAATTTTGGCCGTGCTTTTGGAGCTCGAAACGCAATGTCAAAATATTATACAACCATTGGAGGAACGGAAGTCTATCGAACTGATGATCACATGCCAATGCCTCGTGGAATAAATTAGAAACTGAAGGCAGGCGAAATCCAGCTTGCCCGACAGGAAGAGAGTCTGCAGGACCTCGTTGAGAGGAAGACGTGCCAGAGCTGAAGAGATTGCTCGAATAGCTCAAGAGGAAGAGGAACGGAATGCTCGCCTTGCTCAGAGGATGAGAATGAACATCGAGAGGAAGTGGAAAGTGATGGAAAGATTCAAGAAGAAGATGATTTGATACTGACGCAATTATTAGTTTTACTCTTACAGCTTCCGAGTCTTACTAACTGCGAAGATTGTAGCACAGACAGAATTACAGCGATTCGTTTTAGCACTGTCGTACAATTCATTATCAAATCATGAGAAAGAAGATTGATCGAATGAGGCAATGCTCCCGCACAGCTATGATCCTTGCTCCACGCATAGCTTTGGCCAGGCACAATGCGAAGAAAGGATTTTAGTACCTTTTAACAGCTAGCAGCATTTAATGAGTATTGAGACAAATCTGCCGCCGACCCCATCGCCTGCATCTTGCAGGCATGGGGTCGGCTTTCGAAACTCAAAATCAGATACCTGTGACTTCCTAGGTTGCCACTCATTTCGCTGGCGTGCATGCGTCTATCTATCTGCTTTACCTCTTCTCGACACTATGTACTCTCTAAATAGCACCGGTGCACGGTGCACAATAGTGCCGAATGTTCATACTAATAATCGCCCTCCAAACTTACGCCGTGAAGTTTTGGGAGAGCCAAAGATTTTGTGACTTCCGAGGTTGATGCGCCTATGTATCTGCTTGAACTTCTCTCTTTACTCGCACACGGTGCACCCTAGTTCCCAGATTTTCTTTTTCAGGCGCTCGCGGGTCCCTCCCCTCAAGCGCCGATAATTACAAGAGTTCTTTGAATTTGATGCCCCGGTACAAGACTCATTTGAATTTGAGGCATGAAGGCTGTTACAAGACTCATTTGTGGCCAAGAGATAACGAAGGAATTAGTACTTGACCTATTGAAGACCCGCTTTGACGAGATGAAACCTATGTACTCCTACAAATAATGATCTCGGTTGAGTAGCCCTACTTATATACTGCCCACGACTTTCCCGTTGAAACGGTTTTTTGTGAATACAAGTCCTAACGATTCGAGTACCGTATAAGAAAGATCGTCTGATGTTTGAGAATCAAAGAAGTAAAATAATCTCTCTGTATTAATTCCTTCGTACATTTGAGAATTACCTTCTCGAATGACTTCCCGGTTACCAGAGCACTGTTTGATTGTAAGGAAGTTGACTCTGCCTCCTGCGCCGTACGCGAATCAGGTATTCTTTCCTCGCGAATCCTGATCTTTCCTCCCCTCCCCAAAAACGACGGCCCCCGCCCCGCATTTCGTCGTCATTTATTACTCTTTCGTCGTTACATAAATTAGGAGGTAAGTAAAGTAGAATTGAGATAGAGAGTTGTTGCCGTAGCATTGGTATATTTATATTCTTCTTCTTCTTCTTCTTTGCCTTTGCATCTTTCTTTTTCAATCTCTAACTAACTGACCCACCAACACTGCTTTGTCCTTATATCTTCATTCTTCATTTGTTGTGGTTGCGGTTGCGGTTGCGGATGTGGTCTCTGTCTCTACAATGACAGAGTAGTTAATCGTTCAAATTCAACACATCCAAGAGAGAGCCTTCCTCTGTTGCGACTGTGTCTGACTATTGCATCAATCAATTCTCCCTCTACGACGCCACGGTACGTAT
This sequence comes from Skeletonema tropicum, assembly GCA_037178625.1. Lineage (NCBI taxonomy): Eukaryota > Bacillariophyta > Thalassiosirophyceae > Thalassiosirales > Thalassiosiraceae > Skeletonema > Skeletonema tropicum. The sequence goes on from CM074129.1 coordinate 4,555,361, forward strand.
TTGTATTTGATTATGTTCACTTTTCTTCCCATAATTTGCAGCTGCAGCACACGAGACGCATGTGATGAACGTATTACATCGCATCAACACTACACTATCTTTTGATATTCATCTGAATCTGAGGGTATCTCTATTGACTACACACTCACCTTCTCTTCTACCTCAACTACCTCCCCTGCCACGCGCATATTATCATACAGGCATACACATACAAAGGAAAAGAGCTCTTGTGTGACCACTTCCAAACATCTTAATAATCATGTTCCCTAGCCATAACGATAATCCATTCCCCAAACCAAACAATGTCGAAGGCGTTCCTGAACCCGACGAGGATGCAACTGCTGTTACGTCTTCTGAAGATGCAGCTGCTGTCGAAGTCCGCTTGAGTAATTTCTTGAGCCATCAGTTGACATCTAGACCAACAGCAACAGCATCGGATGGTGCTGGAGGTGACGTTCATATGGGTGGAGACGACAGCTCATTCAGTTCGTCTCAAGCGTTTCCCTACGGCTTCAGTTTGCGGAGACTTCTCTACTTGTCAATCATCGTTGCTGCATTTGCGTCAACTATTGCAGTCGTATCGAAGGTTCAGCGTCAGAAAAAGATTTCAGCTGCTCAACTGATGTCAGAAGATGAATGTGAGGAAGTGTCTCCCATTGTTGTGAGTACAACTCATAAGGCTACTCCTGTACCTGTCCCTGTGGAGGATGTTCCCGACCCCGTTAAGGATCCGGCAGTAGATTCAAACATCTTGATTCCTGATTTTTATCAAAGTCTTCAAGCTGCTTCTTGCAATGCAGATCCGAATAATTGTCAAGACGACAACGAGAGATGCTTTCTAGGCAGCAAAGAAAAATGCAATGGGAACTCGAATAGTAACCCAGTAGTTGTGGCAGAATGCTGCAATTGTAATGGCAAAAATTGTGGATCAAACATTTGGTACTGTGGAATATGTTTCAACGATCCTAACTTCCCATCATTGGCTCCCTCGTTGAACCCATCAGAATCTAGTGCGCCATCATCTGACCAAAGTGAACAACCATCTTCGACTCCATCGTTGAATCCAACAGTATCTACGTCTCCTTCATCCGAGCCGAGTGGACAACCGTCTTCGACTCCGTCGTTGAATCCATCCGTGTCTAGTGCTCCATCGTTGAATCCATCAGTGTCGAGTTCTCCTTCGTCTGAGCCAAGTGGACAACCGTCTTCGGCTCCCTCATTGAATCCATCCGTATCTACGTCTCCTTCATCTGAGCCAAGTGGACAACCATCTTCGACTCCGTCGTTGAATCCATCAGTGTCTAGTGCGCCTTCATCTGAGCCAAGTGGACAACCATCTGTGACTGTCTCGTTGAATCCATCAGTTTCTACGTCTCCTTCATCTGAGCCAAGTGAACAACCATCTTCGACCCCCTCATTGAATCCATCTGATAAGCCTTCATCAGAGCCAAGTGAACAACCATCTTCGACTCCCTCTTTGAACCCATCAGTGTCTAGTGCGCCTTCATCAGAGCCAAGTGGACAACCATCTTCGACTCCCTCGTTGAATCCATCTGTTTCTAGTGCGCCTTCGTCTGAGCCAAGTGGACAACCATCTTCGACCCCCTCGTTGAATCCATCAGTATCTACGTCTCCTTCATCTGAGCCAAGTGGACAACCATCTTCGGCTCCCTCCTTTAACCCATCCGTTTCTAGTGCGCCTTCCTCAGAGCCGAGTGGACAACCATCTTCGACTCCCTCGTTGAATCCATCTGTTTCTAGTGCTCCTTCATCAGAGCCAAGTGGACAACCATCCTTGACTCCATCGTTGAATCCATCAGTTTCTACTGCGCCTAGTGGACAACCATCTTCGGCTCCCTCGTTGATTCCATATTTTTCTACTTCTCCTTCATCCGAGGCAAGTCAGCTGCCTTCAATCTCTCTTCAGCCGTCGACTAAATCAGGCAAGGGAAATACGAGGAGTCCGTCTTCCGCACCAAGTTTTCCGCCATCGTCCAGTTTGTCTCCTTCAACATCAGCCCAGCCGTCTGGCTCCAAATCTAGCAAGGGCAAGTCAACAAAATGTCGTTCTGGTAAGGGATCGAAAAGTTCTGCTGGAAATGGTGGACGCTTTCTCCGTTAGGGTTCAAAGCGCTTCCAGTTTTGTTTGTACAGAGTAGGTATATATGTAGCGAGTTTTATTTGTTAATCATTAATAGGACAATGTTTGTTTCTGAAGTTGTATATTTAGTTTCACTGCTGTTTGTTGTTTCACAGGGGGTCTGATTTGTGACTTTTATATGGATATGTTCACGCTTCACACAGTATTATTTGTTTCTATCTACTTCACTTTCCCATTCCTGTGTAGCTGTGTCTGTTATAACACTAAAAATACTACATCAGAGATAGATAGTTTCTTTCTTTCGTGGAGACCCTGCTAATTCAGAAGTGAAAGAGTATTGTCTTGTGTGAACTGTGCCTGGTGATTCTATCTGCATTTGCATGATAGTATCAATAAAATAAACAACCCCACACGGTTGCAAATCTACACACTCACTGCTGAGACTTATATTATCTTTTCACAGGAACAACATGCCATGATACAAAGTCATCTCGACAACAACTTGAGTGTCCAATCTTTTGGAGGTATCTATCTCTATCTCTATTCGCCCCAAAACACATATTTTCGTGCGAGAGGTTCCAATAATTTGTGAGCAGCGATAGTAGCCAAGAAGTAGATTGTGACAATAAAGGGTGAACTGAACTACGCGGCTTTTTCTCGATCTGCCAAGGATGTTTCCACCCCAATCTTATGCGGCAGCTTGATGAGCGACTTGAACAATAAAAATGTCCATTCTGTCAACGCTCTCTACATCAGGTACTGAGGATGACTGTATGAAAAGAATACAAAAGAACGACCCGGTTGCACAACGAGGAATGGGCAAGAAGTGCTATATGAAAGGGGAATATGAAGATTCATTCAAATATTGGACAAAGGCTTAAAGCTTGTTTTAGAACATTACTCTCAATAATCTAGACAAGTACACACATCTCTTTCGTGTTTCTTAGGCTCCGGGAAACCGCAACGGTAATGTTACCATCATCCAAGAAGCCTCAACGAGGCTTCCTGGGGAGTCTGGTCATTTTTGACACAACTTACAGCACCATATTACGATCGTCGTCGTCTGCGTCGAAAACGAATGCTACCTTCTGAGTCTCTACGAGGTGGAAAGTATGACGTGATATATTGTCGAGATTGAAGCACTGGGGGAACCGCAATATAAAGTTCGGAATCCACACTAGCACCAGAGGGTGAGTCGTCATCCTCATCATCGACATCCGATCCAACATCAACATAATATGTGTCGTCTGAACTGGAAGCCGAGGTGTCCGAAGCAGAGTTGCGCAAAGCAAACGTCGTCTGTTCCGCAGATTAGGTAGTCGAACACGCCGACTCTGTCTAGCCCGGTGTACTCTGCGAGCTACCATGGCTGATTCCATACTAGCTATCCATCTTTCTTGATCTATAGTTGGACCTTCAGCCTTCAGCCAGATGAACGAAATCAGTACAATAAATCCTTAGCTTCCGGCAGGAGCATATCCTCGTCCGCGTTTTGAGGAGACTCGTAACTTTCTGAAGAATAAGTTCATTTCATGTTGGGGGAGAGATCTGCCGTCTGCTTTGAGGTGCACTGCACAATTGCGATAAAGCCATTGCTGATGTGTCAGAAGGAGAAGTTGTCTCATGAGCCCACTAGCCCAGGAAGCAGGTTGAACGAAAGTGTTAATGGTGGATAGATACTGTGCTTGAAGGTGGACCAGATGCTTACCTGATACACGGCCTTCAACGAAATTATCCCACCCAAGTGTGTCATGTATTTCTGCAAATTCAATGTGCGCAGGAAGTCCAATCCAAGCTTCGACTGAGTCGAGCGTGCATAGGCTTATTCCGGAAATCTGAGGAGCTCCAACATAGATAAGTAACTCGTGTTAATTGTACGCGTGGGCAGACCCGACCATCCCACGCAAGAGATGTTGACCGGTATTTGCAAAATCTCATTTCACGACTTTCACTTCAGGAATAGGCTGTCTTATTCCCACGCAAGAGATGTTGACCGGTATTTGCAAAATCTCATTTCACGACTTTCAATTACATAGGAATAGGATGGCCTATTCCATCAGGAATAGTCCACCCTACAGTTCCATCGAAAACCTAAAATTATTACGTTGGACAACTTCATAATTTAAAAAAAAATACAATTGTGCGTGCGGCGGCGGGAACAAGCTTCTTACTCCTAACGCTGGCCGTACCAGAGAGCCAAAGGTGAGTCACGAATATACGGGACTAGAGCCGCTCCGAGGACGGGTATAACTCTAGCCTTCTGAAGAAGCTTGGATAGAGAACTCAATAAGTATTAGAGGGTACTATTTCTCCATTGAAGGAATAATAATTCACCCGAGAGTCAACTTTGTGTGTCAAGATAATCTTGGTGTATGTACCTGATGTCGACAAGCTATCCAGAGGAGACTAATGGAAATGGAGCCGGTCATACATACTGCAGAGCTTGTACGGCAACGCAAGAATGCCTCTATCAGCCCAGAGGAGAGGGCAGCTCAAAGGGCTAAGGCCGCCGCTAGAGTAAAGCTTTACCGTCAACGCAAGCATGCCTCGATGAGCGCAGAGGAGAGGGCAGCTCAGAAGGCAAAGAAGGCCGCTGCAGACAAGATCTATCGTCAACGCAAGAATGCCTCGATGAGCGCAGAGGAGAGGGCAGCTCAGAAGGCAAAAAAAACCGCTGCGGTAAGGCTTTGCCGTCAACGCAAGATTGAGTCGATGAGCGCAGAGGAGAGGGCAGCTCAGAAGTCAAAAAAGACCGCTGCGGCAAGGCTTTGCCGTCAACGCAAGATTGAGTCGATGAGCGCAGAGGAGAGGGCAGCTCAGAAGGCAAAAAAGACCGCTGCGGCAAGGCTTTACCGTCAACGAACGAATGCGATGAGCGCAGAGGAGAGCATTGGAAAGAGTTGTGATTACGAGATCGTTGTTGACAGAACACATTCAGTCCAACAGGCACGCAATCATGACCAAAAGAAAATAATGAGAGTCGATAGCAATCCAAATGCATTTCGCACTGCTGTCTGTGTACTATGCGATAGGCTAATAATTGGGTGTGAGGCTATCCACAAGATAACAGTTGATTCGCTTCGTTTTCAGAAAAATAGGATAAGCGTCAAATCCTATGAGGACTACCACCATGTCACGCTGAAAGATGAGCTTATTTCACAGTATGAAATCAAAGGCCAAGAGCTCGAAGGCCTTCTGCTATCACCAAGAGCCAAGAAGACCAAGAACAAGAACGGATGTGTAGCATTTGAGGCATGCAGCCAATGTTACAGTGCGTGGCACAATGATAGCGATTCACCGCCCAAGTATGCCATCAGTAACGGCTTTGCCATCGGCCACATCCCCACGGATATCATTGCCAATGAGGAAATCACAGAGCAGATGTGTTCGCTATTAGCTCCTGTCCGCCCTTTTGCCTACATATTCGCGTATACAGCTGGTGCTCACAAAGCTATCCGTGGTCACTTTAGCTTTTTCGAGGTTGATCTTACCCATACTGGTTCTGTAATGAATCACTTCTTGACAACAGGTGCAAACCCGCTTGTTTATGTCGTGTTATGTGGACGAATGACTCCGAAACAGAAGGAAATAGTGAAAAAAAGAGCAAGGCTTGACACAGAGAAAATGATGGAAATATTAGAATGGTTCGTTAATGAGTCTGGCCACCCAGGATATGAAGGAGTTACCGCACCATCACAGTGCCCTCAGCCCAACATTATCGTCGACGAAGAAACACCCAACAATACTGATCAAGAACATGATCCAGATCTAGAAGCAAAGTTTGCTGGAGCTTCGTTCCACTTTACCAGCATCCATGAGCCGCAAGATGATACAGGGGTTTACGAATCCAACCAGAAGTTCACTAAAGCTATGATTGATCGTACAATGCCAACACTTCTGGTCAATGGTAGCAAGAATGCAGATCTTAGAGAACTTCTTCTCGAGAATATTGCACCACTGCAATTTCCTTTTGGTCAAGGGGGGCCAAAGGCAAAGCGGAGGACTCACATATCTCCGGTGGAATGCTATCGTTACTACTGCCGACTCTCGCTTCCTCAATTCATGAGGGGGGACTTTCTCCTCTTGCTGAACCACATGTTCAATCGGCAGCGCAGTTACGAGACAGCCGTGGTCACTTGCAAATCCAGTTTATTCGGCCAGTCACTTGCGGAGAAGATGTCAAAACTCAAAATGAAAGACCTCGATCAGGCATTGTTTCAAAAACAAACCCGCCAAAGGGTAAATGGAACGGCTGGAGAATACATCAGGGCAGTGGAGGCAGCGTGCAAACCAGTCGGGTACACTGCTTTGAGTGCCAAACAAAATCGCCGCAAGCATTTCGCAATGGATAACTACTTCGGAGGCCATTCCATTTTCTTAACTACGACTCCATGTGATGAATGCACCATCAGGGTCCAAGTCTTCGCCAACGCTGGCAAGGAGGTGGTGCTGCCAAATCTTGGTGTCTGGGATGACGAAGACCACTTGAAAGAATGTAGATTCAACTTTGAGCTGAGAAAGGAGACCAGACGTCTGTATCCAGGGGCATGTTCTCTTGTTTACCAGCATTTGATGCAGATTATTACAGAATGTTTGATAGGTTGGGACCCAAAGAAACAAACAGGGCGACTAGGCGTGTTCGGAGTACCAATAGCGTACTCAAGAACTGACGAAGAGCAAGGCAGGAAGACACTTCATAGTCACTGGCAAATATGGGTAAAAGACTTCAACAAAATTAGAGATGCTCTATTTCATAGTGATGACAGAAAAAAGAAAGCCGCAAGGGATGCTCTCATATCATACATTGACAAAGTTGTCTGTGCCAGCTATGGGACTGATTTTGTTGTGACTCACAATTGTGATGAAGATAGCCCTGTTACGATGCCTATGCACGAAATACTCCAGGAGGTAGAAGATAAGAATATCCTTTCGCAAAGCACATCACCAGGATCATTGCCTTGATGTTAAGGGCAAAGTATTGGAATGCAAACAGTGTGGGAAAACATTTTCGCCATCAGAGTGTATTAACATGGGTATTAGTCACTTACGTCAACAAACACTTCAAGATCATGCAGATAGCAGTAAAGAAGACGCACCAGACTCTTCAACAAACATGAAAAAGGAATGGCTCGATCAAGCAGCGATTCGCTACCCTTTTGATTTTGAAGAGGAAGGAAGTCCTACTGAAGCGCTGAAACAACAACACATCATAATGGATGCGGACGGAGACGGAGATGGAGCCAACGAACAAGAACAAGTAACTCATGAATGGCTACATGATAGAAACCTACGCAGGGACCTCCTGCATCTTGTTTTTGACGAGCATGATTATACACATCGGGGAACATGTTTCAAGGGTGGGAAAGCAGAATGCAGAGGGCATTTGCCAGAGATGGCAAGTGAAGATTCCATCATTTTCGACAATGAAGCAATAGCTGGCGTGAAAGAAGGCCTGAGAGACGATGATCATCGTAACACAAGCGACGCCAATGGGGTCAAGGTCATCCTTCATCACCATCTGAATGGTGAGGTAGAAGAAAAATCTCAGTATGCAATCTTACCGAAAAGACAGAATGACAGTCAGTTTCTCAACCAACACAGCTTGGCGATTTCAGATGTTATTGGAAGCAATACCAATGTAACACTGGGTGATTGGAGCCACTCCTATTACACCACGCTGTACAAGTCCAAAGACACACAATCCGAAGACAAGATGGCATACCGTCGAGTCCATGCCTCAATGGCCAGGAGGCTGTATAGAGCACATGAACACCAGCAACATAGAGATCGACAAGAAAATGAGGAGAAGGAGGAGGAGAGAATGCAGAACCAGCCAGCAGAAGATGTCACAGCCACAGCTCTAGCAGAAGGCAGCACAACCACAGACAAAGATGACGGCGAAGAGGAACATGCCTGCTTTGTTGAAGGACTCGGGAGAATAATTACCGGGGTGAACGCATTTCTTTCCAGAGACGTTGTAAGCTCCACTATGGCCCACTTACTGATCTCCCAAGGGGGAGAAAGGTTCACTTACTCACATGATTTCGATCACATTTCACTTCAAAACATGGAGAATGTACTAGAAGAGAAGGAAGGCATGCATTTCCGTTTGCGGAGGAATTGGAACGACGACACAAAGGAAACAATTGCATGGGCTGATTGCTCGACTTACGACTACATTCACAGGCCAACCGAGCTCAACAACTTGTGCCTTTACGAGTACACAATGTGGTACAAAAAGGAATACAAGAGCTTCAAGCAATTGAACGCCAGGAGCAAAAGCACTACTACCACATCCTACAAGTTTGCCGACCTCCACCAAGGTCAAAAATATTGCTACCTTACGAGACGAACACATCCAGTCATTCCCATCATATACATGGCCACAGACCTTTGCGACGTGAAGTCATTAGATGTGCATGAGGATATCCCCAACAGTGGAACTGTGCAGCACAGAGAAAGGTACGCAAAAACAGCAATGCTGCTATTCTATCCATTCAGCAAAGCAGAAGATTTGGTGAAGAATGGGACCTACTGGCAAAAGTTTGTTGATGTAGGAGGGACGAAAGAGTATAGTGAAGCGATCATCGACGACACACTTGGTTTGAATCCATTGTCAAAACAATTTTGGAACCGCGGTAGGATGATTCTGGAAAACATTGAAACGAGGCGCATGGCCGAAAAGGAAATGAAACGACCCAAAAGCAAGATCACATACTTGACGGACACTCCAAAGAGTACTGGGAAACGAAAGAGAGAAAACGTGGACAACGATGATGGATATGATATTGACATAAGTGACTTCTTTGATAATATGAATGACGAGGGTTTACAGCAATTCCAAGCCTTAGAATCACGGCCACTTGCTGACGCCGACCTCAGGTCTCATGCCAAGATAATGAAAAGAGCAAATGTTCGTGCATGTAGCGCTATCAAAACTCACGTTGATGACAATGTGTCCGTACTTGCAACTGCAAACAAGCCATCGACATCAACCACAAATTCAGAGCACACTCAAAACAACGCCGACGCCAACAATCATCAACAGCAGCAGTCCGCATCCTACAATGTTCGTGTCCGATATGAGGACATCCTCACTTTCATTCAAGGATCTTTGCTTGTTAGTAGCAGTGATGAAGGTACCTTTGATAGAGACATGGATGATGGAGATGTAGATGGAGAAGAACCTTCATCGTTAAAGTTAAGGCAGCAATGTCTCAAACAGATTCCCACCATGTACGAGATTGCAAGGGGCAAGAGCAGTAAGTACAACCTCGACAACAAACAATTTATTGCCTATCAAATAGTGTGTTGTACATTTCTGCTCCAGCTCGTCATGGAGGGAAATCACTATGATACCAAGCTTGGAGAATTGCTAGGAGCAACGCTCGGTCCCTTGGCGGAAAGCGTGCAACATACAAAAGACAGTCTAGTCCGGGATCTCAAAGCAAAGGGAGGAAAGGAGCACCTCGTTATGTTCATCACAGGTCCCGCTGGTTGTGGCAAGAGTACAACTATGGAAGCAGCCCAATACTACTGTCACAGATTTTGCACTGCTATCTTAGCCGCCTTCAATGATTATACCTTCTACTTCACTGCAACGACTGGGTCAGCTGCAGCTCTCTTTGGAGGAACAACAATCCACAGCGCAGCCCACTTGAACAAAAGTAGGATCAATGATGAGATGAGGGCTATTTGGCGCGATGATGTGCGAATCCTCATTATTGATGAAATATCTTTTTTCAAGGCAAACGATGTCGTAAAACTTGACAAACAGCTGAAAAAGCTGACAGGCCGATATGACATGGTTTATGGGGGGGTTTCAATAGTCTTCTCTGGAGACTTCCACCAACTGAAGCCAATCTGTGCAGGAGATGATGTCCTCTACTCAGACTCCGATGCAGCTTCAATTTGGGAGAATACTATCAACTGTGCCATCTTTCTTGATAATAGCCACAGATTCAAAGACGACCCCGAGTTTGGGGAAATACTCGCTAGAATGAGAATGGGGGAGGATACACGTGAAGATAGAGAGCTAATAAACAAGCGCGTCGTCAGCACTAGTACTAGCTCCACTTCCACGCTAACATTGCCCGAACACGCACCTGACGCATGTTTTGCATGCTCTACCAACAAAGAACGAAATGGCGTCACGGCAGCATCATTCAAAATGCACATCGATGAATCGCATCCTACCATTGATGACGATAGCCCACCTCCTGATCACACTCTCATAATTGAGGCATCAGTATCTATATCCAAAACGACTGAGAATGAAAGCGGCAACAGCAAGAAGAGGAAACGAAGGCAGCGTAGAAAAGTTTCCGCGCATTTCCATGACACTGTCATCACGCAGCTGGGAGATGATGACATAAGGTCAACCGAGTTTGCAGCAAAAGGAGCTAAAATCGAGCCTGCCCTACGCATCTACCCCGGATCCCACCATATGTGCATAACGAATGAGGATCTTGACCAAGGGCGAGGCAACGGGACTCTTTGCAAGTGCTTGAAAATCAAACTTAGAAAGGATGGGCGGGAGAGGAGGTGGAAAAATTGGGATGGAAAGAAGGTATGGACTGTGTCGGTTGACGACGTCGAGTGGGTGGAGTTTGAGCATTACCCAACCACCGGCACCAAAGCACGGACCTTCAAGCTCAAACCACAAGAATTCTCAGCCACAATCAAGTTCCCTCTGACTGAAACAATCAGTACAACCATCGGCAACGCCAAGGTCAAACAGGTTCCTGTCAACTCTAACATAGCAACAACAGGCCACAAGCTCCAGGGAATGTCCAAAGACATCCTCATCGTCAATGACTGGAATTATCGATGCGTGAACTGGGTCTACGTTGTCTTGTCGAGGGTGAGAACACTAGCTGGACTGTATCTGATGAAACCCTTAGACCTGGAACGCGGCTTCAATATTCCTCAAAATCTCATTCGCTTCGAGCAACGTTTGAAGGACACCAAAGAACGACCAGTTCTCGACATGTTGGGTTACCAATCAAATGCAGAGATCGATACAATGCAGTGAAGAGTTTTACTATTACTAGTAATCAGAAAGTTCATAAGGAGAAACTGCTCAGCAGATTGTAATTGTAATAAGAAAAAACAGGCTCTTACAAGCTCTGTGCTCTGTAAGGCAAAGACAAAGAACAGTTCTTCACACGTTGGCATACTGCTCAGCACCAATCTCATAATCATATAATAACAACTAGAGAATACATTATACAGATGAACCTTTTGGATCTACGAAAGCACCTACCCAAAAAACAAGTGCTCTATATATTATGCTCACTTTTATGCAGCAAGAGAATTTCGTGCAGCAAGAACAGAAGCACGAAAGCCGGGAGAAGCTTGCCCTGCCGCCGCACGCCAATAATAATATCGTACGTACATGTCCAATTCTCCATGTCCAAGGAGGTACTCGTACTCTTCGATCAGATGTTGTATGTAGGGATCCGTATCATTCTCTTCCATCCAATCGCTGAGACCCTCTACTGCTGCGCGAAGGCTCGCCAGACGACCCGGATCGCTACATGTGATGTGTGAGGTACTTTCGTCGGGGCAGCCACAGCTGGGGCAGATGTTCTGAGAAGCGAGCCATCCATCTTAGACTTAGATCTCAGAGAGTTGCCTGTTGGTACCACAAAAGTGTGACACGTGCTTCGCTATCCAACTGGTAAACATGGGGGGAATTTCTTCACTGCTTTCTCCATTCCTTCCCAAAAAATCAAATCGAAGTGTTGTGAAGACTGAAGACACTATCGCGAGATTCGAAGAGGAAGAGGTCTTTAGCGGAGTTGTATCCGTATATACGTGCCAGTCATAAATTGCATCTATCGGGATCGGGGAACCACTAATCTTTCCAAAATCACTGGAGATACTACTTCGCTGTTCGCCGGAAGTAATGTGGAGGCAGCCCGAAGGAGTAGAGCTAAAGCCATTCCCTCAAAGATTTCTCCTCGATAGTTTCCAGCAAATGAAGATTCCTACTCTACCCACGTTCCAGTTCCAACCAATTTCCGTTTAGAACTATTGCACATCAACATAAAGGTAAAGGCAGCTGAGCACACGTCCGTGCTAATATCTTTCATGAATGAACCGTCGGCGGCACCTTCCACGGTGCCTTGCATTATCCCCTCTACCAGCCCAGAGCCATCACCGTCTAGTTGCAGATCATCCCAAAGCCAAAGGCTGTTGTTTCCCCATGCCCATGAGTGAAGCACTTCTAATTCTAAGAGGGAGGATGGAGTTATAGGAGGTGGTGGAAGATATGTAGAAGAAAGAAGGCAGACTGCATTCTCATCGATGATTCGCACTCTCACCGCGTGAGTAAGATTGACTGGCCGTAGATGGGCGGGAGCTGTAATGCCGTTGTGGAACTGGGGTCGTCTTGCTGTACGCTGTACCTCCGTCGAAATCGAAAGGAGTAAAATGGTCATATGCACGTATTGTATTTGCATACTACTATTACCATCATAAACCAATCAATATTTGT